>QLOH01000176.1:0-1200000 GCA_026901365.1 Sesbania bispinosa
TATAAAATTTATTAATGGTCTCTCTCTATATATATATATATGTATGAAAGACAATGAAAATATCATTTCCCCACCTAGAGAAGGATATAAAGGTCAATTTTTTCTCATAAAATTTTTAAAATTAGCAATTTATCTTTTAAATTTCTGACATTGTTAATTATTGATTAATTATAGTAATTATGTTAATGAGATCACTAACCTAACTAGCTAAAAGGCATACTTTAAGGATTAGAACTTCTCTTATTTAATTTTATATACCAGGTCTTACATCTAAGTAACGATATCTAAAATTTGTTAAATTAATTTTAATTCACTCCTATTCTCTTAGGACTTACATAATATATAGCTTTAAAAGTATAAGAAATCATTTTTTTGTGTTATAACAACTTATTTTAAGTCACCATTACATAATCATTTTTTTGCTCATCCTCTAACATGGCTTTCTGAGCCGCTTCAGCTAGAGCTCTATCATTGTCCTTCTGTTCCTTTCTTCTAGCCTCTTCTTCATCAATGGTAGTAACAATCTCCACCACTTTCTAGATTTCTGGATCTGGATGCATAGTGGCTAGAGGTTTGACACAAAGAGGTTCAGAGGAGCTTCCACTCACAGCTTCATCCATCACAGCCTGTACCTTGGGAGTCAAGGTAGGCTTAGTAACATCAACATGCACTTCAGTAGCCTGATCCACAATTTTAGGAGGTTCATTGTGAACCTTCTAAACAGGTTCAGGTTCCTTTGGTGTGGTTGCTTCAGCTACTTTTTCAGATGGAGTAGCATTTTGGTATGATGCCTCCACCTCTCTTACCCGTTCAAGATCAGCAGGGGTAAGAATTTTTTGTGAAACCTTGGTTCTTTTTCTCTTTAGCAACTTCTTCTCAGGAGTAACCTCAGCAGGTTTGAACTCCTGTTTCCTGGTATCTCCTTGCAGCTCATCCTCAAGGATTTCCAATACGGACTTCTGAAACTTCTCAGCAAGTTCCTTCTTCCTCTTCTGCTCAGGTTTCTTCAAATTAATTCCCATCTGCTTGATAGTGGTTGCATTGAAGAAACTGAGAGGTTTGTGATCAAATAGACTCTGAACATATACCTTGTGATGCATCAGAATCTTCATGATCAAGGTATTGTGAGGCAAGTTGGCAGCTGAATCTCTTGCCCTTCTAATCATGCCATACAGAATGACCCATGGTAGATTAATCTTCTTTTTCTGTAACAGATGAATGACACAGAATCTCTCTAGCTTAGAGACATGATCCTTGCCATCTCCTTTGGGGATAATGCAACACCCCAAAATAGCAAACAACAACATGGGAATATCCAGCATCCCAGTGCCCTTTAGGTTGGATGGGTCTTCTGATCCAAACAACAACTGATTGAATCTTCCTACTCCACCATTTTTAGCTTCCCAGTCTGGTACATACGCAACACCTTCAACCTTCACACCCAACACCTCTTCCAGAACAGCAATGTTGACAATAATCTCCTGATCCATCACCTTAGCCGTCAAGTAAACCCTTCTATTTCCTTCAACCTCTCTAAAAGTCCTCCAGAACTCATAGACACTGGCCTCATGCCAGCCACAGTAAATCACATTAAAGAACGACAACCAACCAGCACACCTAAAGTGATCAATGAGGTCGAACCCATTTTTAGCAAGACTTTTGAAGTTGACACATCTGCTCGGGATAATCTTTCCATCAGCCTTTGATGAAGCACCATCACTCTTCTTGGGAGCCATTGCAGAACAGAAGGTAGTGTGTAGAGAGTAGGGTTTGGGAAAGTTTGAAACTTGAGAGCAGAGAGTTTCTGAGAGCTCAAAGGTTGCAGGAGCACTTAGCAGCAAAGAGAAAACAAAGAGAACGTGAAAGATTTAAATTGTTTCCCACGCGCTATATATAGACTCAGATAGCATTAATGATGACAGTTACAGGCTGCGCAGACATAGGGAGTCGTGCGATCGTGCAACTTTAGAGGACAGGTGAAAAGCCAACGGTCTCAGGATGCCACGTCATCAAGTGCCAATATTAGAAAGTATATGTGTTCAGCAAGTTCATACAATTCAACAAGTAAGAATTTCAGCAGACACACATTTCAGAAAGTTCATGTATTTCAGATAGTTACATGCTCACATATTTTCACAGATTTTCACATAAAACAAATAATCTCAGATATTAAAAATTGCAATATTAAACAATGTTACCAGCAGGGATGCTTAATGATTTGATTTGATGATATGTATTTGCTGAGACTCAACATTGTTTCCTGAGATGCTTTTAATGCTTCAGCAGCTTATGTTGAAGGATCTTGGAACATAAACCTTCTTTCCATTTAGAGTTCCTCTCATCCATTCTTGTGTAGTGATTCTGGGAGTCTTCTTTGATTTGTTTAACACATCTGCAAGAGAAATGATAAGGAGTTTTGGTACCCATATTTTCTTGGGTCCACCAGGGTCAGTTACAGGTACAGGTTCCTCTTCCTGTTTACATTCAGATTTAAATAATCTACGTTTATCACAGTGAGGACACCCATCAACCTTTTTCTTGTCCTTTTTTGGCAATTCAGAATTTGATGATTTGGGTGATAGTTTTGCAGAGAAACCTAAGCCTCTTTTATCATTTAACCTTTTCTGAGTTTCCAATAATCTATTAAGATTATTTGTTCCTTCAGTAAATTTGGCTAGGTCTTTAGTAAGTTCCATAATCTGTCCTTGAAGTTTTTGTTTTTCTTCAAGTAGATTTTTGGATTTACTGTTCTCTTGTTCCTGAAACTCTTCTTTAAGTATAAGATTTTCTTTTCCAAGATCTTTGTTCTTTTTGCATACAACAGCATATGCATTTGAAAGTTTCTTATACTTTATGAAGAATTCCTTGGTGCTATCAACTAGATCATCATATTCATCTAGAAGAGTTAAGGATGTTACCTTAGGATCATGATCTTCTGAAGATGGTTGATTTGCCATTAAGCATAGATTTTCTTCATCAGATGAATCTTCTTCTATTCCTGTGGTGGATTCTTTTGAGGTGAATCCATCATCTTCAGTCTCTTCATAGATTGAGGATGCTAATGAATTCCAAATCTCCTTGGCAGAGATGCATGTTTTGATCCTTTCATAATCAGATTTGTTCAGGGACCACACTAGGTAGAGTTTGGCTTGAGCATTGAGTTGAAAATTTGATTTTTGCTCACTAGTCCATTCAGTTCTTGGGATGGGCTCTCCATTCTTCATGGGAATGTAATCTCCTTTAGTGACAATATCCCAGAGATCAAGATTATTGCTTTCTATGAAAACCTTCATGTGCTCTCTCCAGTAGAAATAATCTTTTCTGTTAAACATAGGAGGTCTGGTGACAGATGCTCCTTCAGAGATGTAGGCATTGTAGCTTGTAGAGGTTTCCATCTGGATCTTCTTCCCTCAGCACTTGTTAGATGCTCAACCTGAGGTTGAGCTCTGATACCAACTGTAGAAACCACAGGAAATACTAGAAGGGGGGGGGGGTTGAATAGTGTTTTAATTGTTTAAACAGATTTTCTTGGAAACCTTTTTACAAATAGAGTTTTCAAGAAATCTAGAGGCAACTTTCTGAAACTGGAGTATGTATTTGCTGAAAATCTTTTCAGTATGTTTACCAAAACTGATTTCTTAAATTGTTTGAAGCGTATTTTTGAAAGCTTACGTTTAAACAATTTATTTCACTAATATCCTAACCCTTCTTGTTAGATAAAATAACAGATAATAAGAGATAAGGGTTGAGAAGGCTTAGCCAAGAATTTATCCTGGTTCACCCACCAATACAATGAGCTACATCCAGTCCCAATGCCAACAAGCAATGGATTTTTCACTAACTGATCAGTTACAAGTATTCTTTGACCCCAGCCTCTTCAGGCTAAACACCAAGTATTGTTTGGACACAGTCTCTTCAGGCTAAACAACCAAGTATTGTTTGGACACAGCCTCTCTAGGCTAAACCACCAAGTATTCTTTGTTCCTCCAAGCTTCTTCAGGCTCTCAGACACTTTTCAATGTTTACAAAGAATTTTGTTTAAGTCCCTGAAGAACTCAAACACAAATAATCTTGTACAAGGAAATGACTAAGTATAACTCAGGATACAAATGAGATTTACAATGTACATAATATCAGAGAGTTTCAGCTAAATTTTTGCAGCGTGTTGGCTTGATATTGTATATTCCTTTTTGAGCTTGGACGACATCTTCAAAGTCTTTCATGAAGAAATTTATAGAGTCCCGAAATTAATCCGTTGAAGATTGCTTAACCATGGTTGTGAGATAGCATTAAATGCTATTAAAGACGTTGTGAGACAATCTCCAAAAAACTTCTGACTTTGTGTTGAAGTTGTGTAGTCTGTGACACATTTCTGACACGTACAGCAGATTCCCTTTTAAGGTAATATGATTTTGACAGCATAGAGGGTCTCTGAAAACATTCCTTAACTGGATCAAACTTGCAGAAGACGTTTTAGAGTGCATTAAAGTCTTTAAGCAAAAGGCCTTCAGACATTAGTCAAATGCTACGTTGTAGGTCTTCAACAGTCCTTCTTTATTTCAAATACTGTAATACTTCAGAAGATAGAGTAGACTTCAGCAGATCTTAGCTCTTCAGAGAGTTCCTTATATCAGCAAGTTCAACTTCGGAGTGTTGGATTATATCAGAGGATTGCTTTTTCAGAAAGATTGCTGAAACATTTAAACAAAATACCTTCAAGTGAATTTTCTCTAATAATCTTTTAACCAAATTTGTTATGCATTAAAACTTAGGATTGTGAGACTTAGACATTATTAATTTCCTTAATAATATTCTGAGACTCAACATTATATACAATATAAACATTGGAAATTGTAACGTCCTAATTTCTTAATTCGAAAATAATGTCTGTTGGAAGCACTATTTCCACAATCGTGAAATTAATTCGCGCATTATTGATATCCACATATAATACATTACAAGGCTTAGGTAATTCAACAGTTACTTTAGCAGGACTCCAATGAGTCAATACACACACACACACACACACACACACACACACACACATATATATATATAGTGGCCAACTAAGGCTCAGAATATAATGTCAAATAAATAGGCATAATGGGATATAACCATATATATGTCCCAGAGCATAAAGAGCTTCTCTAAGGTCCCATATGTACTGTTCTATCCCATCAAAACAATACTATATGTCTATACAAAATAGTATCAACAAAAGGTATGGGCCACCATAATACCTAGCCAACAGCCCCAATCTCCCGATCAAGCATCCGAACGAGGACCTTGCACATCTAAATATAATTCCCACATCGTGGGGTGAGACTAGCGTCCCATTGAGTGCGATAAAAGCATGCGGTGTAGGGAGTCATACAAACAAGATGCAACAAGCATACATAATGCATAATTCCATCAAGAGTACAAGTACATGAAATCAAGTATAAAGCATGACTGTGATGTGTTTTTACCCGACACCCGGGGTCTTTTCTCTATTTGTGACTGTGATTGAGCGCTCAACCATGTGACCAAGGAGCGTCGTCCAGGGCCACCTATGATTAAGTTTTAATATCAATCGATGAATAATGCTTGTTTTCATTTTAACTTGAGGACCTCTATCTCCCTCTTGGCCAAGAGGTCGATGTAGTTACCTTGTTCTTCTTATACATGATTGCCCAAAGGCATGTGATGGTCGAAAGACCCTGTGATAGTCCGAAGACTCTGTGACATATTCTTTGATGGGCATGGGCCCATGAAATCTTGGAGGCATTTTCACAATATTATCAATGAGCATGAACGACATGGTATGCACAAATAATTATTCCATAGAAATTTATAACCTAAAACACTAAATATGACCTAGGTTTAAAGGCATTTACACATACCATCCAAGCAACCAAGATAAATCCAAGGAATCAACCAATAGTACTCATAACCAAGTAAATAAGCAAGGGGAGAAGAATAGGGAGCATACAATATAGCAATCAAAATGAAAGTGAGTGGTGACCACATTCACCTCAAGAGTAACAAGAATAGAGGTGATGAAGGGGTTGGGAGTGATGATTCCAAGCTCTAGTAGAGGGGTGAGACTCCAATCCAAGCTTCTTTTGCTCCTCTCTTCCTCTATCTCTCTCTAGGTTTCTTTCTCTAAGAAAGGGGAAAAAGACATTAAATGTGAAGTCCTAATTTGAATCAACATTAAAAGCTGATTCGCGGATTCTCGCTCAAGCGAGAGCCTTCTCGCTTGAGCGAGAGGGAAGATTCCTTGGGAGACTCGTATTCTCGCTCAAGCGACCATATCAGTAACCAAAATTCCTGATTTTTACTGACATGCTCGCTTGAACAAGGCCTTCTCGCTTGAGCGAGAGCACCAAAATTCAGAACACTTATTTTTCACTCTTAACCCATTTTTCCCTAATTCCTTTTATAAAAACCTATTCCCCTTATTACTTTTATTCATGAAAATATTTAAATTTGGTATGTTACAATTCTACCACCCCTTAAAACAATTTTTTCCTCAAAATTGGCTTAAAGAAACTAAGAGTTACCTGAAACTCCAACGAACAATTCCAGAAATTGAGAACGAATCTCATCCTCCTTCTCCCCAGTGGCCTCCTCAAGCAATTGACCTGCCCAAATAACCTTCACTAACGGGATGGTGTTATTCCTCAAGGCCTTGACACTCCGGTCAATAACCTGTCCAGGCCTAGTTGGAACTGTCAGATCTTCCCTTAACTAGATTGATTTTGTGCTTATGATGTTGGAAGGATCATGGACATATTTTATGAGTTGGGACACATGGAAGACATAATGAATATTGGACATGTGGGGTGGTAAAGCTATCTAGTATGCAAGATGACCAATCCTCTGCAGGATTTGGAAAGGACCAATGAACCGGGGATTTAGCTTCCTGGCCTTGATTGCTCTTCCTATGCCTGTGACGGGATTGACTTTCAAAAATGAAGAAACAAACAGGGAAACACTAGAAGGGGGTTGAATAGTGTTTCAATAAAACTTTAACGTTTTTGGAAACCTTTTCGTAAATAGAGAGTTTTGGCAAAAGCTTTCAGATGAAGAATGATAATCTGAGTTTTATCGTTTCGTCTGAAGCACCTTCAGACTGAAAAACTTGATTTTCACAAAACTAAGTTTACATTAAAAGCTTTTATGTCTATCACTTCAAATCCCTTCTTGTTAGCTCTAAACTGAATTTAAAGAGATCAGAGAAGAGAGATCTTACCCGGAGATCTATCCTGGTTCACTCAAAACCACAGTGAGCTACGTCCTGTCAAGCCTCTTCAGGCTCTACAACAACAAGTATTCTTTCCCAACAAGCCTCTTCAAGCTCACAACCAAGTATTGTTTAACAAACAAGCTAGTGTTTAAGAATGAAAGAAATTTGTTCAAGCTAAAGAACTACACAGTTCAGAGCTTAAACTGAAAGATGTACAAAAATCTGAGCAGAACTTAGGATATGAAAGTTTATTGTACAAGTATGAATATATCAAAGTATGTTTTACAACATAAAACTAACAGCGTGTTGGCTCTTTCTTTCATAGGTTGTTCTCTACTTGCAAAGACGTGCATGAAGCTATTTATACTTTCTTGAGATGAAGTCCGTTGAGATCACCGTTGAGAGATAGCATTTAATGATATTAATCCCGTTGTGACACAACTTCTGATAGCTTCTGACACAGTACAAGGTAGATGGTGCAGTGTGTCTCTGCTCTGAGCACTGCAAAGACTGCGTTGCAGACATTTCCTTTCTGGTGCATGGATTTCAAATGTTCAGGAAAGTGTTTGAGCAGCTTGCCTTAAAACGATTAGACCAAAGATTTGTTTCACAAGGCGTTGAACAGACTTGAGTCTTTATCAGAGATCTTCAAAGGGCTTCACTTTTCAGATGGTTTCTGATCTCAGACAGACTGCCATGACATACGTCTTCAGAAGGTTTTCAAGTCTTCAGATGATTCCATGCTTCAGATGAACAAACCACTTCAGATGATCCTACTTCTTCAGACAGTAGATCCTCTCAGATGGTCATCTTGCTAAAACATGAAAAACAAATTAAAAGCATAGGCATTTCTTGCAAATGTAGTTTTAACATAATTTGTTACTCATTAGAATTTAGGAAAATGAGACTCAATCATTATTAAATATTTAATGATATTTTTGAGACTAAACATTCTCCCCCTTTTTAATGATGACAAATTTGTTAAACTATAAAATCTGAACAAGGTTATAAATAAATAAGAGTTTAGAATATCCTCCCCTTCAATCAGATAATATTAGTGCTCCCTCTGAATATGATGTTCCTTGTTCTGAAAAACACTTTACTTCAGATTTTGTTAGTTTTGTACTCCCCCTTTTGTCATCAATCAAAAGGGACACCAGAGCATAAACTTGAAGTATGAGAGCAATAACTAACGTTCAGGGCGTAGTAAATACGTATCAGAGAACACAATCAGAGCAATAATACTTAGAATATTTAGAGCAATAAAAGCACATACGCAATTAAGAGCATGATATTCAACGTCAATCAACACAGAATTAAATACGTATGCAAGAATAATATCAGAGCCAAAATGAAGTGATAACTTTATAAATTAGGCGCTGAAATAATTAGAGTTTAAAACAAAAAGAACATTGTCTGAATCATAGGCTAAACATCATAGACTTATGATCCTCCACTTGTCTTCCCCAAAATATTCTCAAAGAGATCCTTCATAGCCAAGTGTTGCTTCTCAAGCTCAGCTAGAACAACATCCCTGAGCTCAGATTGCCCAACTTGAATCTTATGTTGGGTAGCCAAGATCTGATCAGTCTTCTGAGCCAACTCTAAGTTCTTCACTCTTAACTGTTGGTTTTGTTCTTCTAAAGCATTGATCTCCTCTTCAAGGTTCATCTCATAGAAAACCACAGAGAAATGCTTGCATGAGAATTTGAAGTATTGAAAACCCTTAGGCAGATTGAGATCCTCAACTTTATTAACAGCATAGAAGTATTGTTGATACCATAACCTAGTTCGCAGAACCCAATCTTCATGTATTCTTCTGTCTGAGAGAGGAAAACGACCAGGAAAGAACAATGATGTCTCCAAAGTACATATCTTCCAAGCTGTTTTTGAATCAGCATCATTCCAAGATGTACCTAAAAATGATCCTTCCTTCTCACGTTCAGCCCAATAGGATTCCCACATTTGTTCTCGGTAGGCATGATCAATGCCTTCATTTCTTAGAATGTACTTATAAAGCCTACTTCATTCAGTAGAAGTCATGGGCTCAGATGGAATGTGAGTACTGGCATAGACTCTTCTTTCCTTCTTCTTCTTCTCAAAGAATTGCTCAGCACATGGATACCTTGGGATTATTCTGTCTGGGTACACCAGAATCTTTGTTGACAGCTTGATAGAATTAGGATAGGGAGGCATGAATTCTCTACATCCAGTGGCTCTTTGAATATGCATGTCAAAAAACTCAGCTTCAAGACATAGCATTCTTACCACAATCCAGTCATCATAGGTAATGATATGTTGATCTTGAGAGTATGGGTCCAGTGGTTCCCTTCTATGAGAAGAATTCTGGATGCCTCTCCTTATCTTCTCCAGCTGATCAGGTAAAGTGAAATCATCCTCACTATTTTCCTTCTGACTGAGCATTCTCCTTTGCCTTGCAGACTCAACAAAATCCAAGATCAAACCTTTATGAGTTTCTAGAGGGCATGCAACTTTGAAAGACATCAACTCTTCATACAAATTTGGAAACCTTAGCAATCTAGGCCTTTCTTCCAGTGGCACATTGTAGAACTTGTGTGGAACTTCAGCAGCTGCCATCAATTGTGCACTGCTTCTTGCTGGAGCGACTAGATCATATGTGGGAGTTTTAGAGAGATCCCTTTGCTTATCCTTTAGCAACAAAGCCTTAGGAAGGTTACTCCCAAACCAGATACATTCAACATCATCTGAATCTTCTTCTTCAGTGTCTACTTCAGAGAAATCAGATGAAGTTGAGGTGGATGAATGAGAAGGAGAATGATTAGGTGCAGTAGAGGTAGGTGCAGAAGGTTGAGTTGAAGGAGTTTTGTCATCCTCTAAGGGAGTGACATTTCCAAACAATGTTTTTAAAACCGGACCGGTCATTGAACCGGCCTGGCCACCGGTTCAAGGTTCAACGGTCGGACCGTGGTCGAACCGTTGTCGGATCAGTAGTAAATAAAATAATAATTTTTATATTTCTACCTAGTAAATTCAAATTTAAATAGAAAAAAATTGTTAACCATGACTTCAAAACATTTAAAATTAAAACCCACTCATCATTCATAAGTTAAACATTCATAATTACATATAAAATAAAGTCAAATACAAGATAACATGAAATCTAGGTTCACCAAAAGACAACAATGTCCAATTGTCCATTACCAATGATAAATTAACAACACGTGAAATAAAAAAAACATAACATATAGTCAAATAGTAGCTATTAGAAATTCTCCTAATCATAAGTCATAACATTCATCAAGGTTGACTGCATCAAATGATAGTATGTTGTCATATGGACCACTTCCACTTCCACCAGTATCATCACTCCCAAATTGGATAACATTTGAATCTAATATTGGCTCTGTAAGTTCAGTTTCTTCATCACCTAATTAAATTTCAACAAAGGAGAAAAATCAAACATTTACTCAGGAATAATACATTAAAAAAGAAATATATTCAAGACAATTAAAGATTAACCTGCTCCATTTCTTGGAATTGCATTATCTTGATAAATAACATTTTCAAGCTCAATCTCATCAATATCCAATTCAGGAGGTGTTTCTTCCTCAACTATCCAAAAATCAACTTTCTCAATGGATTCATAATCAACAGGATCATAAGCTCTTTTCTTGTACTCCAACCTAAAATAAAGTATTAAAGTATAAAAAAATAACTTAATTATGCTTAAAAAAAGAACTGACAACAATGTAAGATTTAGATTTTAGAGAGATCTATATACCTATTCTTCAAACGCAAGTTATAAGTAACACAAACAAGATCACTTAGCCTTTGATGCTCTAATTTATTTCTTTTCTTTGTATGGATGCGTTCAAAGATACTCCAATTTCTCTCACAAGCTGAAGAAGAAGAAGTTTGGCTAAGAATTCGAATTGCTATCTTTTGCAATATTGGAGCACTACCCCCATACAATCTTCACCATTCATCTACAACAAATAGTACATTACATGTTATTATGTATAACCATTAAAGAAGAAGTATCTAGTATCCACAACTATGTCAAATGTAAAAACTAAACATAAATTAGTGCTTACCAGGTCGTATTTGTTTTGCCACTTTGAAAGCACTTTCTCGACTAAAAGTCCCTTGACGGTCACGATACACTTGCATTTCTTTAAGGCCTATGGCCAAGTCATTACAAAAGTCTTTTTTATCCAACAAGTCAAGAAGTGCAGACACAACCCTATTTTTCTCATTATAGTCTTCATCATAAAAGAAAGCAGGATTAAAAAAATAAGTTGTTGCATGGAGATTACGCTTCAAGTGTCTATCCCATCTAGCCTTAATAAGTTCAGTGTAAGGTTTATACAAATTCTTCTTTTTCCTAAACATCATCTTTATTGCATTCTTTGCCCTTTGCATGCAATCATAAACATAACCCATTGAAGGCTTTTCATCAGCATCAACAATTCTCAATAACCGAATAATGGGAGCTACAATCTTGGACACAATTAAACAATCATTCCAAAATTTGTTATCCAGAATGATATAACTCACAACTTTTCCTGCTGCAGTTCTTGATAACCTATGGCTAGTAAAGTGTTTGTCCACAACCAAAGCTTGCAAATCATGCTTGTGATCATAAATATTTTTCAAAGTGATGAAAGTAGTAGTAAATCGTGTCACACCTGGACGAACAATTTCTTTCCATCCATCTCTATTTCTAAGCCAAGACAAAAACACCATGTAATTGTACACGAAGATAGTTAACTTTGAAGCCTTGGAAGCAAGTTCTGCAATATGAGTCATGCTACCAATGTCCTTTAAAAGAAGATTCAAACAATGTGCAGCACAAAGGGACCAATAAATGGTAGCATATTTTTCATGTATTAACCTACCAGCAGCTACATAATTAGCAGCATTATCTGTAACTACATGAACAACATTTTGAGGTCCGACCCACTCAATAACTTCAGAAAACAAATTGCACAATGTGGTAGCATCTTTTACAATATCTGATGCATCAACAAATTTCACAAATGCTATACCTGTAGAATAATAAACTAGAAAATGCATGGAATATTTTCAAATATCATACCTGTAGGACAATAAACCAGGAAATTTATCAAAGTTCTTTGTCTTTGGTCACTACACCCATCAGCCATGATTGTGCATCAACTCTTAGCCCAGTTGGATCGTTGATTTTGAACAAGTAGTTGACACTCTCTTGCAATCCCCTAACAAGTTCACTCTTACTTCATGATAAGATGGACCTTTGAAGCCAGGGCCAATAGCTGCAATTGCATCCAAAGCAGGTTGAAAATATTGTGATTGAACTGCATTAAATGGAATACAAGCATCATATAACCATCTAGCAATTGCCATCTTAGCTTTGTGTATTGCTTCCTTGCTAGATAATACACTTCTAAGGCTTGGTTGGGAGCCGGGAGTTGTCCTTGGAGCAAAATAACTACCAATTTCAACATTTGCTTTTCTTTTTCCTTTATTTTGAGGTGTTGATTTCATTTCATTTGAACCTGTAGGGTTTGCTTGAACCCCTGGGTCAACAAGTTGATCATCATATGCTTCATTGAGGTCCTCATTTTGCTTCTTTTCTTGGATTTCTTTCAATGATTCTAGCATTTGGTGACAAACATCATGGGGAACCTTTTTGCATTTACTTATTTGACCCGGAATACCTGCAAGATGTTGCTTCATATTTATTCCCCCTCCTCGATAGGTTGCTCCACAATGGAGGCAAGTGTATACATTAGTTCTTCCATCTTTTTTATATGTAAAATGCTCCCATGCGGGATCAGTTTTTCCACGAACTGCACTAGAGCCTTCGGTGCATTCTTTTTGTGAAGATTGAAAACTATTAACATTAGATGCATTAGCATTGGATTCTTGAGGAGTATTTACGCTTCTTGGTTCCTATAAGAGAACCACAAAATTTGTTAATTACTTGATAAGTTGCCAATAAAGCAAGGCAAAATGAAAAATGCAATATATTAAACAAGCATGCATGTGTTTAAATTAAAGAAGGAAATGTATATAATTTCTAATTAATTTCTCCAACAACACACACATATATATATAAATCCATATATATTCATATATATATAATTTGATTAATTTCTCCAAAAACATATATATATCCAAAATTGGAGTTAATTTAGCATATATCCAACAACATATATATGTCTAAAATTGGAGTTAATTTAACATTAACTGCAAATCAAATTACTGCTTAGTAAGTTAGTGCTTAATGTGCAAATTTCTTTGGCAAATGGTCAATGGAAGTGGCAGCATTATATTCTCCAACAAGGCAACCAATAACACATATTCAAGTAAATTCAACAACACTAATTTCTCCAACAACATATGAAATTAAAAGATAGGTTTTCGGTTTTCTCCAAACTTCCAAAGCATTTCCACCAACAGTAATTGAAAGATAGGTTGGATATATGAGAACCTGTGCAGGCTGTTGCTGTGATTCATCTCCGGTGGCCATGAGGCACGGCTGGGGGCGGCTGGTCACGACTGTGAGGAAGCAGATCGAAATCGCACCAGATGCCTCTATCAATCTTTTACATGTTATCAGAACAGTTTTTTTAATGCTGAAAAAATATGCAATGATTATGATCTTATCTGCAAATCATATTGATGAATTTCTGTTTTGTGTTCCCCTGTTGTCCAAGTCTGTAATCTTGACCTTTTATGCCTCTATCCATGTTCTACAAATTTAATTCACTATAGGCATAAAAATCAAGGTGAGTAACATATTTAGGGGGAGTAGCTGAACCAATCTTTGTGCTAAATGTATTCTTTCTACTTGATCATGCATCATATGAAATTCTTATCATCTAATGAAGTATGTAAATAGAATAAATCATTGTTCTGGTTTAAGATTGAGTTCTGTTTTCTAATGTTCCATCCTAACTACATCCCCTATTCAAATGATCTTTCTGAAAGTTAAAAATTTCTACATAAGCCATTGAAAAGTTGCTAAACCAGCAACTTTGGAAATATAAGCAAAACCATCTCATTTTGAGGGGGAGTTAGTCAAATTGTTTGCTAAAGAGGTAATTGTGTACACATTGACTCAGTTGGGTAGTGATATTTTATGGAATTTGATGAATGCATATACCTCTTTCCTCTACAACTCTAGAAACCACTCTTTATTCTTTTGGAAAGGAAATTGTTAAAGAAAAGAGAATGGGAAAATAGCTCTCTCAAAGTTTCAATTGAGAAAAAAGCTCAAAGATAAAAGTGTAAGAAAATGATTAAGAAAGAGTTTTTAGGAAGATTCTGAGCTCAGAAAGAAAAATTTGAATATCAAGTTATTGAGAAAATTCTGGAATCTAGACTCTAAAATCTCTTCTTCTTAACTTAGTCTTTGATTCTTCTGTTCTAACTATTCTTGTTGGAGCATTTATCCCTTTTTATATCATATTGGTTTATCTAGACATCTTAGGCACATGGGATCATTGATATAACCATATGTGTGATCTATTGCTTTATCATATTACTCTTAGGAAATTGAGGATATTATTGCATATGTCTCTTGCTCAAAACCCTCTGTTAAGATCAACCATATGCTTGATAAATGAAAATCATGTCTTTGATGCCAATGAAAATCAATATGAAGGGATTATTTGACAGATTTTAGGAAAACATCTTGGCTATTTGGTATATTTCTCTGCCCCATCTTTTTGTTGATGCCAAAAGGGGGAGAAATAGGAAAGTAATCGTCATATACATAATAGCATAATATAATTTCTGAATCGTGCTATGATATTATTGTTTGCATTAAACATTGTTAAGCATGAATTCAGGGGGTGTTCAATTGAGTGGATCATACTATGAAAAATATATAGACTCTCATCATCCCTTATATGCTATTATACATGAAAACTTAATTTTGTTCAAATAGGTTTGTCATCATCAAAAAGAGGGAGATTGTTAGCGCAAAAGCCCTCTGAGATTTGGTTTTAATGACAACAAACCTTTTGATCAAACTTAATGTTTTCTGTTCTTGAAGTTATTGATGTTTTGTATGTAAGATCTTAAGAAAGACAGGATTCTCATGAAGAACACAGAAAGATCAACCACGACCAAGTTCAGACTGAGATTGAGAGGCAACCACAGATTGAGACTGGTAGTAATCCTCAGACTTAAGATGAAGATAAAAGTCAGCCTGAGATTGAGAAATTAATGCAAGTCTTTCCTGAGATTCAGAAAGATCAGAATCCTAATGTTAAGAAGCATCGGACTTCAGAATCATTTATGGAGTATGGGAAAAGCTTAGAGTGTTCTATATGCTGAAGGTAATTTCAGAAGAAGGCCTTAGACATATTCTTTATCAGAAAGTATTCAGAAGCTTAGAATGGTTTAATCTGAAGTTAGCCTAAGTTGAGAGAGGTGTACATCAGAATGAAGTCTTAGCTAAAGTCAGAAAAAGTCTCTACTAGAAATGCCAATCATCAAGTCAAGTCAAGATGGGCTCAAACAGTGAACTAAGTTGCATTAAGAAGACCAATATTTGAGACTCAAGATGAGACGCAGACTCAAGCACAGATGCTATCTCATGTTCAGATGCAGACTCAGTCTAAGACTCGACTTGAGACAAATGCTCAAAGAAGAGACTCATGTACGAACCTAAAAGGAAGGATCAAAAGTCAGATGCAAGATCTGCCAAGAGATGAGACTATAACTTAGCTTCAGAATCAAGATATAAGATCAGAATAGAAGATCCTAAACAAAGAAGAGATTCAAAGTTAGCTTGAGACAAGCTCAAACTGTAAAGTCAGATTGAGATAGGCTTATATTCATTGTAAGATGATACTCAGTCCAAGCATGACAAAGAAGCACTTTGAAATATGAAGCTGAGAAAAGATGAGATCCAAAGTCAGACTTGAGATGCAGACTCAACATCAGATGCAGAATCAGACTTGAGACGCAGAGATCAGATGCAAACATGAGACTCAGACTTGAGACGCAGAGATTAGAACAAACATGAGACTCAGACTTGAGACGCAGAGATCAGATGCAAACATCAGGATCAGACTTGAGATGCAGAGATCAGATGCAGACATCAGACTCAGACTTGAGATGCAGAGATCAGATGTAGATAGAGTCTCAGCAACAAAAGCAAGTCAATGCAAGTACACTGTCACAGCAGAGACAGCATCAGAAAAGCACTGATCTCATGACAGAAAAGTGAAAAACAACCTCTCTCTCTTCTAACGGCTAGTATAACGGCTAGTTTTCTGAAGACTATAGAAGGAAGTCTCATGATGGTGAGACGTGTGTGAGACACGGGTGAGACTCAGCAGAGACGTTGCTGCACAACCAGAAAAAATCCAAGTCTCAAGTGAATCTCAACCTACCTACCTATGCTATCTTAGCTAATATCTTGTAGTAGTATTAGCTCTTGTTTTGTAATGATTTGTATACACTCCTTGAGTGATTTAGAGCGTGATACCTAGCTGAGCTCACAGTTTATCCATACTTTGTATGTAGACTAAGCTAGATAAATCACATCTCATCTCATATCACCAAGTCTCAACTAAGTCAGGAGGTGCCTGAGCTTAGTGTGAGCGATTGTAAAGCCTGAAGAGGCACTATAACAAGAATACTCACTGAGTTTCCTGGAGAGGCAGTCGAAGACAAAGAATACTGCATGCGTTGCTTGGAGAGGCAGTTGAAAACAAAGAATACTGCATGAGTTGCCTGAAGAGGCAATTGAGAACAAAGAATACTTGAGACTCAGCCAAGGTAGGAGTGCCTATGCTTGGTGTGAGGGACGTTCTGAAGAGGCTGTAAGAATACTTGTAATTGGTTGTGATTGTCAATAGTGGAAATCTCACGTGTTGTGAGGACTGGATGTAGCCTAAGGTTATGGGTGAACCAGTATAAATCTCAGTGTGCATCTCTTCTCCTTTATCTCTTTATTTACATAGCACATCTCTAATACCTGAGACTTATCTGTTTGAAACAAATTACATTTGATTAAATCTCTGCACAACTAAGATTTGTCTCTTCATCTCATCTTACATCTCAAGTCTATCACATCTCAGATCTCATCTCAACTTGAAGTAGTCTCACTCATTCTCTTTTAAGGTCTTAACATTTGCTGAGCTGAGTTTAACATCTTCTTACTTCTCAAACCTGTTTGCTAAAATAAATCAAATCTATTCAGAGATAATCAAGTTTCATTAATTAACGAATCATCTTTACTTGATTACAAAATCATTGTTGAGACAACATCTCAACTAACCTATTTGAGACTCCAAGTGTCAAACTTGAGATAACGTCTCAGCTTGAATTTAAGTGTGTATTTTCAGGTACAATATTTTCAAGTCTCTATTCAACCCCCCCTTCTAGAGACATTCAACCAACTTCACGGCGGACGGCTGCAGGACGGGTGGCTGACGGGCTGTAGGGTTCGCGGCTGAGAGATAAACTGAGAAGGAGAAGAAAGGGTTTCTGGTTCTCTGTTGCTTTTGTTTCCAATTAGGGGTAATAGCCTAATAGGTGTTTTTCAGCTCAGCATCATAAAAATAAAACGCACAGCAGAATTTAAAAATTTTTTTTGCAATTTTTTTAAACAAAATGACGTAGTTTTGATGTTTTCTCACAGAACCGGTAAAAACCGGTGAACCACCGGTTTTGGTTCGGTTCACCGGTTCGGGACCGGTTTTTCTGTCCCTCCGGTTTTCAGGGCCAACCGAATCGCTCCCACCACCGGTTACCGGTCCGACCGGTCGAACCGGCCGGTTCGGTCCGATTTTTACTGTAACATCCCAAAATTTAGAAATATAATTTAAATAAGTATAATTATATTTCAAAGACGTTAGCTGTAAAAATAGAAGTTACATATGAATAATAGTAAATATTAATATACTTGTATTTATGAGATAATAATATAATAATATTATTAAGAGATAAATCATAAGATTGCAATTAACATTAATTGTTATAAATATAGTAATTCTTACATTAATAAAATAATATCAGGATTAATTGAGACACCCTTAGTTATACCGCTAAGAATATCACATTATAACACGTAACCGTCGAACTTACTGTTTTTAAAAACATCAAAATACATAATTTTTTTTAAAGAGCTTAGTCCTCATCAACCCATTACATTTCTAATTTTGTTTTAAGTATTTATGAAATATCCTTTCCTTAAGTTCGAAACTCGTTTTCCAAAAACATCTAGACGATTATCACCCCGCGTATATACACAGTATACACGCAGTTATAGAATCAGTTAAAAGGGAGGAAACATCATAAATATAGACACACATCACAGTGTCAGTGTACTTCTCGAGCCAACAAGATAACCATACAAAACATGAGTTCCAGTAGTAGACTAAAATAAATAAGGCCTCAACACAATACAAAACAAGAGGTCGCTAGATCAGAGCTGCTACTACCTAGACTCACAACTACTCGCAACTACACTAGTCCTACTCATCATCCTCCGACTCAGCAGGAAGCCATCCACAACTCCTCCTCCCAGCACCTCCGAGAGTGATCATCCCGAAATCCTCTGAGGGATCGTCGCTCGAAGAGTCCTCCTCTAGCTCCTCCTCCTCAGGATCCTCCTCCGGCTCCTCCTCCTCGTCCGTGGTGTCATCTATCACGAACAAATCTGGCCCACTCGGGAGAGGGAGAGTATCTGGGGGAGTCTAGCTCATCCATAGTCGCCATTCGTGATGACTGAGATGACGTCGAAGGAGTGGGGCGATGATGAGGGTTACGAAAAGTAGTATAGCGTCTGAGCCCTGGTGGCGTCTCGAACTCGAAGGTCACTGACACCGTGAAGTCCAACTCCGGAATCAAGGGAAGGCTAGGGTGAGAAATGATAAGGCGAACCTCCCCTGTGAACACGCATCGCCTAGGGATGTCGGTCACCCGCCACTGACCTCGTGGCATCCACCGCAGCTGGATCCTCATGGTCGACATACTGAATATCCCCGATGCCGACTATCGATATAGCGAAGAAATACAACGACAGGAAATGACAGAAGCAGAAAGAAGGGTGAGAACATCGCATGAACTCATAACAAGTAGAATACAACAACTAAAGCATACACAAGATATTCACACTTTTCAATCACAAGAATACAATTTATATCTTAATGATGCATATGAACTAATGCATGTGGGCCCAGGGAAACATCACCATCCGCAGAGCACAACAGCAACTGCCCGACCATATATGTACAACGTATCAGGAGTTAGACTCCGTACAAGCGTGGTACTTATAATATTCTTTTGGCCAATTTTTCCCGACTTCCAGACAATCTCAACTGACCCTGAAAACTTGAGAGCGACAGGATAGTCAAGCTTGTACCCCGTTTTCTCGACAGTAGGGAGCGAGCCTACGTCACCTGAGCCATTTCGGGACCTGACTATCCTCAGGGCTGGCATCCCCACCCGAGGACCCTCTGGCATTCTTTGCAAAACCCAGTGCCCAGTCCCTACCAGTTTCTCGCTGTACCGAGTGTCACTGCCATATAGGTCGTAAGGTTTTCAACCTCGAACATCAACAATGCTTTATGATGCGTGTCATACAACAATGCCTTCAACAATCACATCCCTACAGGCAAAGCCCATTGAACCATTCAACGTCACCACATCCCCGTGGCGCGACCCGAATTCAATGTCTTTCCATCAAGGGAAACCACACAACGTTTTCAGCAGGCACAATCCTTACAGGCGAAGCCCCTTTGAATCATTCTACGTCACCACATCCCCGTGGTACGGCCCGATTCAAAGTCTTCCCTTCACAAGGAAAGCCAAACCGCACTCTTTCGCCAAGCTTCTCACGTCTTATGTAGAAAGAGTGTGTTGGTTATAACCTTTTAAGGTAGTTTGTACTAATGTTCTTGATAATCTTGTTCACTTAAGCCCTATAATTTACTAAGACTTATGATTGTGTCTTATGAATGGTATTACTTATCCTAATTCTCCTTGTATGACTAATTAAGATTAGGTTTAACTTTTAATCATAACTAGTCTTCATTAACTGGATTACAATTAATTTTAATCCTCTTTAATTAAGTCTTAATCCTTACTTAAGATCCTAATTTATTCCTAATCACCCCTTAATCTATTCCTTAATCTTGGATTGGGGTTTTAATTATACATGATTAAGGTTAATCATGATTAATTAGTTCTTAATCAACATTATTGACTAATTACTTAATTAATACTTTCATTAAGGTTAATCGACTTTAGACTTAATTAATCATCCTTTACTTAATTAACTTAAGTGAATTAGGTTAATTAACTTAGGTAATTGAATTAGTTAAGCCCACTAATTAACTCTAAGTTTTAATTTTTAATAACTTGGATTAGAGTTGAAGTCCAACTCTAATCTAAGCCCAAATTCACAAGTTATTTTTGGTTGACTTTTTAAATGAGTCTTTGACTCTCTTTTTGAAGGCTTTGGGCCCAAACCAAAGGCCCAAAGGTTTAATTACTCATGGGAGCCCATTCTTACTCATAACAAGTCAAAAAGTTGACTTTTATGTTGACTTTTATTTTGGTGAAAATAGGAATCCGAATTTTAGTCTTTTATTATTTTAAAAACTTTCTTTATTTACATTTTAACCCTTTTACTTATAAATTTATTTCTTAGTCCTTTTTGAACCATCAAGCCCATAAACATTTTTTTAACTTATCCTTGACCTTTTCAAAATCAAAAAGGTATTCTTGATGAGTTTCATCAAGAACAACTCATGAACATCAAGAACAACTTGAATGTTCATCAAAACTTCAATTTTTCCACAACATCCAATCTTCACCAAACTTTCATACAATCATCAACAACCAATTTAAATATCAAATATCATACTAATTCACCCAAAATCATCCACATGCACATTTAAGTTCATAACTTCATTTTCAACTCATAAACACCATTTTTTTAAAGATCAATCATCCAAAACAATTGTATACATCCAACCAACTTCATGCATGTTCATGGATTCATCATACAAACATATTGCAAGTGCCAAAAACATTTGAAAAATTTTTTTCAAAATTTTTTTCTTGCCTTGCATGCATCAAAAACCACCAATCAAACACATTTCAAGCATCAAAATAAACATAGAAACATCACAAACAGCCCAGTTCACAAAGTCCGAAACATTATACTCAAAAATAGGTTCCAAGAGTTGATTTTTCAAGGAGAAAATGATGAACAAAGACAAGGATTCAAGGGCAAATCATTGACTCTAGTTACCAATCCTACTAGAGTTCAAGTTCTCCCCCCCTTTACCTCAAATTTTCAAGAAAATGAGTGCAGAATTCTGGTCCCAAAATAGCCCCCAAAGATGCTTCCTTTAGTCACCAACAAGGATTTTTCAAGGCTAGAAGGCTTAGAAATGGAAGCTTTGGTTCAAAGATGGAACCTTGGCTTGATGTGTTTAAGGGAAGATGAAAAATTTTGAGAGAAATTGATGGAGAGTTCACGGCCAAGAGAGAAAAGGAAGAGAGAAAATGAGAGAGTTTCTAAGCTTTGCATGTGTGAAAGAAAGAAGAAATGGTGAGTTATGGTGTTTAAATGCCAAAAACTCATTTTTTTACACATGGCTTTGGAGAAAGAAAGAAATTTACAAGTGTCACCCATGCACCAAGGCTGCATTATGCACGGTCTTCTAGGAGGAAAAAGGGAAGGTTTGTGCAATTTTTCTGGCCCGGATCAAGAGTATTCGGGCCCGGTTCAAGGGACAGGAGGGGCAAAAAGGTCATTTTCACAGAAAAACCCCAAAAATTCCTAGAAATTCCCTAGAAATAGGAAATTTAATTCTAAATCCAAAAATATAAATTTTGATGATTAAAAATAATTTTAATCACTCAAAATCCAATAAAACACTCAAAACGGCAAAAACGGTAAAACGCGGGTGTTACAACTCTCCCCCTCTAAAAAGAAATTTCGTCCTCGAAATTTGTGTATACCTTCTTGAAATAGCTGAGGGTGAGACTTTTTCATCTGGTCTTCCAACTCCCAGGTTGCATTTCCTTCATCGGTTACACTCCAAATAACCTTTACCAACGGAATCTCTTTTCCTCTCAACTGTTTTATCCTTCGGTCTCCGATTCGCACAGGTAACACTTCATAAGTCAGGTTTTCTTTTAATTGTATTACGTCGGGTTCTATGACGTGCGAAGGGCCAGGAATATACCTTCGGAGTTGTGACACATGGAACACATTATGAAAGTTCAAAAGAAAAGGTGGCAAGGCAATTTGGTAAGCAACAAGACCAATTCTTTTCAAAATTTGGTAGGGACCAATGAATTTAGGTGTAAGTTTTCGAGATCGCATTGCCCTACCAACCCCAGTCGTTGGTGTAACTCTCAAAAAGACATGGTCTCCTTCTTTGAATTCAAGGGGTTTCCTCCTCCGATCATAGTAACTTTTCTGCCTGCTCTGTGATATTTTCATCCTTTCCTGTATCATCTTGATCTTTTCTGTGGTTTGCTGAATCATCTCAGGCCCCAACACTAGGCCATCGCCAGACTCAAACCAACACAAAGGTGTCCTACACTTTCTACCATACAAGGCTTCATATGGTGCCATTCCAATACTAGAATGGAAACTATTATTGTAGGTGAACTCGATCAGTGCCAACAACTGATCCCAACTTCCCTTGTGTTCTAACATACATGCCCTCAGCAAATCCTCTAGGCATTGGATAGTTCGTTCAGACTGACCATCGGTTTGAGGGTGATAGGCCGAACTAAGCCTCAATTTGGTTCCTAAAGCTTGTTGCAGACTACCCCAAAATCTGGATGTAAACCTCGGGTCTCTATCTGACACTATGCTAGACGGAACCCCATGTAACCTTATTACTTCCTTAATGTACAACTGGGTCAACTTTTCTAGGGAAAACTTAATGTTGATGGGTAGAAAATGAGCAAATTTTGTTAACCTATCAAAGATAGCATCAAAACCTGCAGGAGTTCTAGGTAAACCTACCACGAAATCCATTGATATGCTATCTCATTTCCACCCAAGGACATCTAAAGGCTATAACTCCCCATACGGTCTCTGATGTTCAATCTTAGCTTTCTGACTGACCAAACAAGAAGCTACATACTCAGCTACTTCCTTTTTCATTCCAGACCACCAAAACATCTTCTTCAGATCTTGGTACATCTTAGTTGCTCCAGGGTGAATACTCAATCCACTCTTATGAGCTTCTTCTAAGATCAGTCTTCTTATTTCCTTATAAAACTTAGGTTCTCCTTTCTTAGGGACTAGATTCCTCAAATCTTGCAAAGATTGATCCACTTCCTGTGTTACGCGAACTTGCTCCAAGAAATCATTTGAAATCTTCAGAATTCTCAATCTTACACCCTTAGGATCAAATTCAACATCTAGGTTCAGGTCTCTAAACTTTCCTGTTAGTGCTAGCTCCTTAACCATCATTGCTGACATATGCAAAGATTCCCTACTCAACGCATCAGCTACGTCATTGGCTTTCCCAGGGTGGTACTGCAAACTAAAATCATAATCCTTCAAAAACTCCATCCATCGCCTCTGCCTCATATTCAACTCTTTCTGATCAAACAGATACTTCAAACTCTTATGATTGCTAAAACATCAAACCTAGCGCTATACAGAAGGTGTCTCCAAATCTTCAAGGCAAAAACTATGGCAGCCAACTCTAGATCATGCATAGGGTAGTTTACTTCGTGTGTTCGCAGTTGCCTAGAGGCATAAGCCACTACTTTTCCTTTTTGCATCAACACACAACCTAATCCTTGTTTTGAAGCATCACAATATACTTCAAAATTCTCTTGTGGGTCAGGTAAAACTAACACAGGCGCAGTAGTTAACCTTTTCTCCAATTCCTAAAAACTATCACCACACTTTTGGCTCCACACAAAAAGTTGGCCTTCCCTAATCATATGGGTCAACGGGGTTGCTATCCTAGAAGAATCCTCAATAAACTTATGGTAGTAACCATCTAACCCTAAAAGCTTCTCTCTTCTGTTACAGTCTTAGGTGCTTCCCATGTAATATAGTTTCTACCTTAGCTGGGTCTACACTAACTCCTCCACTAGAGATCTCATGACCTAGGAAGTTCACTTCCTTCAACCAAAATTCGCACTTAGATAGCTTAAGATACAACTTTCTATCCCTCAAGGTTATTCCAAAGAATTCTATACTTCCCGTTGGGTCCTAGAAATAGGAGAGAACATTGCACGAAGAATGAGGATAAGTTGGCTTAAATGAGGCTAGAAATCTGGGTTCACTAAGGAGGGAAAGGAACACCAATGATAACCAATCCAGATGGAATTACTAGACACCCGTAGCATCCGTGGTAAAGTCCAAAGTGTTGAGTCTCAAAAATATCATAAAAGAAAATATGATGTTTAAGACAACTCAATTCCCAAGTTTTAATGCTTAACAAATTTGAGTTAAAATATTTATCATAGATACATATATGCTTTAATGATTTATCTATGATTTCAGCAAGAGTCACTATGAGCCTACATAGAAAGACTAAGTGTTGAAGTTGTCTGAAGAAGCAGAACTCGTCTGAAGAGTTGAAGCTGTCTGAAGTAGCTCAACCCGTCTGAAGTATCATTGCCGTCTGAAGTCTCACTTATGACGTGGCACTCTCTGCTGAAGCTTGTGAAGACTTTTTCTGAACCTCTGCTGCACGTACCTTTTCAAACACGATTATGGCAAGGATCACAGAGACCTTTCCTGGTGATTTTGAATTTCATACACCACTGAGGAAATCTCTGCAACGCAGCCTCTGCAACAACATTTGCAGCAGCCTTAATGCAAAAAGAAACCTTGTATCGTGTCAGAGATATCAGAGCTCTCAGAAGCATGTCTCACAACGGATTAAATAGCATTTAATGCTATCTCTAAACGGTGGTATTTCAACGGATTAAAGTTTGGGTATAAATACCCCTCTATGAAGACCATCAAAAGAGACGAAGAGAAAGAAAGAAAATCAATATACAAGAAAGCCAAGAGAAACATCACGCTGCAAGTTTTTACTCCGTAAAAACTCTCTGATAGAATTCTTTGTACACATTTGTATATCCTGAGCATACCTCAGTTTTTATTGTACATTGTATTGGTTTGAGCTTCAAACTTGGATAGTTTAAAAGCTTAAACCCCTTTCTTTGTAAACCTTGGTAGAGCCTGAAAAGGCTTGACAAAAAAAAGAATACTTGTGGTAGAGCCTGAAGAGGCTTGACAGAAAAGAATACTTGTTTGTGTCTGGAGAGACTGTACTCGTGGTGTCTGGAGAGACTGTACTCGTGGTGTCTGGAGAGACTGTACTCGTTGTGTCTGGAGAGACTGTACTCACATTCAAGCTTGTAATCTGAATATTCATATAGTGGAAATCCAGTGGTTGTTTGCCATTGGGACTGGACGTAGCTCACAGTGGTAGTGAGTGAACCAGGATAAATTTCTTGGCTAAATTTTCTTACCCTTATCTCTTGTCAATTCTTTTTATACTAATCAAGGGGTTAGAGTAATTAATCTGATATGTTATAAAGGCATAAAACATTGTTTCAAATCAGTATTTTTGTACCGTCTGAAAACTTCAGACAGTCCTTTAAGAGCCTGTCTGAAATCGTGTCTTTAACACCTGTTTGCGAAAAGCTTTCAAAAATATTCAGAAACACTATTCAACCCCCCTTCTAGTGTTTCCCTGTGTTCCTACAGTTGGTACCAGAGCTCTACTCAGGGTTGAAGCACCTAACAAGTGACTGATGACTGAAAGATCCAAATGGAAGCTTCTAACAGCAACAGGAAATACATCACAGAAGGAGCCTCTATCACAAGACCCCCAGCATTCAATGGAGTGGATTACCACTACTGGAGAGATCGTATGAAGTTGTTCATTGAGAGCAACAACATTGATGTTTGGGAGGTGGTCACTGATGGAGATTATGTGCCTATGCAAAATGGTTTGCCTATACCTAAGACTGAATGGACACTGGAGCAGAAGACCAGAGTCCAGATGAATGCTAAAGCCAAACTCTATCTGATATGTTCCTTGAATAAATCAGAATATGAGAAGGTCCATGGATGCACTTCTGCCAAGGAGATTTGGGATACTCTTGCAGCAGCCCATGAAGGGACTGAAACTGTCAAGCAATCCAAAATCAGCATGCTTATACATCATTATGAGATGTTTTAGATGGAAGAAACTGAAACTATTGACCAAATGTTTGGGAGGTTTCAGACCATAACCAATGGACACGGGTCCTTAGGAAGAACCTATGAATCTGGAGACAACAACAGAAAGATTCTAAGAAGTCTACCTAAGTCCTGGAGACCAAAAGTCACTGCCATTCAAGAAGCAAGAGATTTGAACTCTCTAAGAATGGAAGAACTGTTGGGATCTCTCAAAGTCCATGAACTTGAGCTTGGAGAACATGACAACAAGAAGAAGTCTCTGGCTCTAAACTCCAAGGTCAAACAGTCTAGGCATGGCAGCATGAAGGCTATGCAAGCTGAGGACAGTTCAGAAGCAGATGAAGATCCTGAAGACAGCTCAGAAGATGAAGATGATCTTGCTCTTTTAAGCAGAAAGATCAAGAGAATGTTGCAGAACAGAGGAAAGTTCAGAAAGAACCAACCGTCATCATCCAAATCAGGTAAGACAGGTAAAGATTCTAACTCTAATAAAATTATTTGCTTTGAATGCAAGCAACCAGGACATGTGAAGACTGATTGCCCAAGACTTAAGAAAAACAACTTAAAGAAGAAAAAGTTTTTCAAAAAGAAGAAAGGTCTCATGGCAACATGGGAAGACCTTGATGAATCAACCTCAGAAGAAGAAGAAGACACTTCAGAAGAGGCAAATCTGTGTCTCATGGCTAGTCTACCATCTTCAGACAGCTCTGAAGCTGAGGTATTTCCTCTTACTCTACAAGAGATGTATGATGATCTAGTGGAAAGTTCACAAGAACTTTCCAAGAGTATAAGAATCTATCCAAAGCCCACACAGAAATGTGTAACAAATATGAGGCACTTGAGATAGAACACATTATGCTCAAAGAAAAAGTTCTTGAGACTAAAAACTGCAGTTCACAAGCTGTGTCTGAAGAAAATGAGAAACTTCAGGAGCAGATTGTGGAACTGACAAAAAATCTGGCAAAATTTGTCAAAGGAACTAAAAATCTGGATATAATGCTTGGAAATCAAAGGCATTCCCTTGACAAAACTGGACTAGGCTTTTGTGATCATAACTTGTCTGAACCTCCTACTGTCTTAAATTTTTCTGAAAAAAAGGTTACTGGGTGTTCTCACTGTGGTAAGCCTGGACACAATATGGCTCAGTGCAAACACAACAGAAAGACAAGGTCTAAAGCTAACAAAAAAGGACCCAAAAGAATATGGGTACCTAAAAACTTAATTATTCCTGTTGCAGATGTGTTTAACAGGACAAAGGAGACCCCACAAATGGTACCTGGACAGTGGGTGCTCACGACACATGACAGGAGAAAGGTCTTTGTTCCAAAACCTTAGACCTAGAGCTAATGGAATGGTCACCTTTGGTGGAAATCAGCAAGGGAAGATCATTGGAATAGGGACTGTAGGTATATCTCCTTCATCCCTTATTAAAAATGTACTCCTTGTGGAAGGACTACAACACAATTTACTGAGCATAAGTCAATTATGTGACAGTGGTTATGTGGTATCCTTTACTAAGGAAGGATGCATAGTCAAAGACTCCTCTGAGCAAATCCTCTTTACTGCTAAGAGACACAGCAATGTGTACAAAATTGATCTAGAGGATCTAGCAAGTCAAAATGTAAAGTGTTTTATTTCTGTTGAAGATGAAAAACAGATTTGGCATCAAAGACTTGGGCATGCCAGCTTGAGATTAATCTCAAAATTAGCAAAACACAATCTTGTTAAAGGATTGCCCAAGCTTTCATACAAATCTGACATTTTATGTGAAAGCTGTCTAAAAGGGAAACAAACAAGACACTCTTTTAAGAGTAAAGATGTTGTTTCAACTAGCAGACCACTAGAACTTTTACACATTGACTTGTTTGGTCCTATTAGAACAGAAAGTCTTAGTGGTAAGAAATATGGTTTGGTCATTGTTGATGACTATTCTAGATTTACTTGGGTGTTATTCCTAAGAAGCAAGGATGAGACTTTTAGGAATTTCACAGTATTCTGCAAGAAGGTACAGAATGAGAAAGGATTCTGTATTTCTGTTATCAGAAGTGATCATGGTGGAGAGTTTGAGAATGCAAACTTTCAAATGTTCTGTGATGAGAATGGGATCTCACACAATTTCTTTGTGGCTAGAACACCTCAACAGAATGGGGTTGTTGAGAGAAAGAACAGAAGTTTGCAAGAGATGGCAAGGACCATGCTCAACTCATGCAGCTTACCAAGAACCTTCTGGGCAGAAGCTGTTAGCACAGCATGTTACCTTCAAAACAGAATATTGATAAGACCAATTCTGAAAAAGACTGCCTATGAACTGTGGAAAGGAAGAAAATCCAATATATCATATTTCCACACCTTTGGATGTGAATGTTTTATACTCAACACCAAGGATGATCTTGGAAAATTTGATGCAAAGTCTGATAAAGGATTTTTCATTGGATATTCTGAAACATCTAAAGCCTATAGAGTGTATAACTCTAGAACTTTAACTGTTGAAGAAACTATTCATGTTAAATTCAATGATAACAAAGAGACTGATAGGGAACTATCAGATCTAGAGGATGATTTTGCAGGAATGGAGCTGAATGACCACAACAACTCGAAGGATGAGCAGCTTTCTGAAGTACCTACTGTTACTAAACCTCTTCAGACAAATGTTGAGTCTCAAACAGAACAAACAGATGTAATACCTCTTCAGAAACCTGACTGGAAATACAAATCACATCATCCTAAAGAGAAAATCATTGGCATCACTTCAGAAGGAGTTAAGACAAGATCAAAATTCAAGATTCTGAATACTATTGCTCTCCTATCTGAAATAGAGCCAAGGAACATTGATGAAGCTCTGCATGATGAAGGATGGATCCTAGCCATGCAAGAAGAGCTGAATCAGTTTGCTAGGAGTGATGTCTGGACCCTTGTTCCTAAACCCCATGGGAAAACTATTATTGGAACCAAATGGGTGTTCAGAAACAAGCTGTCTGAAGAAGGCAAGGTAGTCAGAAACAAGGCAAGATTAGTTGCTCAAGGATATAACCAGCAAGAAGGTATTGATTTCACTGAAACCTTTGCCCCAGTGGCCAGGTTAGAAGCAATTAGAATTCTTTTATCCTATGCTGTAAATAATGGCATCAAACTATATCAAATGGATGTTAAAAGTGCCTTCCTCAATGGTCTCATTGAAGAAGAAGTCTTTGTTAGACAACCCCCTGGTTTTGAAGATATTGCTTTTCCTGAACATGTTTTCAAACTCAAAAAGGCTCTCTATGGTCTAAAACAAGCCTCAAGAGCTTGGTATGACAGATTGAGCAGTTTTCTAATCTCAAATGGTTTTGAAAGAGGAAAAGTGGATACAACTCTTTTTAGAAAACAGTCAAACAAAGATCTTATACTTGTTCAGATATATGTTGATGACATTATCTTTGGTTCAACTAACTCTTCATTATGCAAGGAGTTTTCAGAGTTAATGCAATCAGAATTTGAAATGAGTTTAATGGGTGAACTAAAATTTTTCTTAGGACTTCAGATTAAGCAAGATTCTGATTGTATATGGATTCATCAAGAAAAATATACAAAAGAAATGCTTAAGAAGTTTAACTTTTATGATTGCAAACCCATGCCAACTCCAATGCATCCCTCTGCATCTTTAAATAAAGATGAGAAGGAAGAACCAGTGAATCAGACTTTGTATAGAGGAATGATTGGATCATTACTATATCTAACAGCAAGCAGATCTGACATAATGTTCAGTGTATGTCTGTGTGCTAGATTTCAATCTGATCCAAGGAGTACTCACTACAAAGCTGTAAAAAGAATTTTCAGATATCTTAAAGGTACTACTAATCTTGGTCTGTGCTATAAGAAAAGTAAGGATTGCAGGTTAATAGGTTACTGTGATGCCGATTTTGCTGGAGACAGAATTGAAAGAAAAAGCACTAGTGGTGGATGTCATTTCTTTGGAGAAAATATGATTAGCTGGTCAAGCAAAAGGCAAAGCACAATTGCCTTATCAACAGCTGAAGCAGAATACATCTCAGCAGCCAGTTGTTGCTCACAACTGTTATGGGTGAAGTATCAGTTAGAAGATTTTAACATTACTATATCTGCTATACCTGTTCTGTGTGATAATACAAGTGCTATCAATTTGTCTAAAAATCCCATCCAACATTCTAGGGCTAAACATATAGAAATAAAACATCATTTCATTAGAGACTATGTTCAGAAAGGTGTTTTTGATATTCAGTTTATTGATACAGAGCATCAATGAGCTGATATATTCACAAAACCTCTGACTGAAGATAGATTTAAGTTCATTAGAAATAATCTGAACATACATGCTTTTTGAGTGTGTGTGATCTGATTGTATCTGAAATTTCAGCTTGTCTGAAACAAGTGACTTGTCTAAATTTTTGAGTTGTCTGAAATCTATATGGGTGTCTGAAATCTGTCACTTGTCTGAAGTAAACAAATGACGTGGCTTTATGAGACGGTTTAATTCCATTTACTTTGTCTTTTCCACTTCGCACGTTCTCCTATGTCTGCGCACCCAGTAAATGTCATCATTGGTTTATGGATCTTTAAATACGGAAGCTAGTGGGTCACAAAACTTCACTCTTCATGAATCAGTAGTCATCCCTTGAGAATCCTTCTTCTACAAGAAATTCTTTTTCCCTCAAGATCTTCAGAAAAACTCTCCAATGGCCCCTAAGAAATCTGCTGGAAGCAATATCGTGAAAACTAAGGGCGTAGCCCTAGAGGATCTTCAATCTCTGGGAATGGACTTGTTTGCTGAGTTCGATGCAGCTGGGTGGACCCAGTATTTCAATCACAACTTGACACAGTGGCATGAGCAAAGTGTGCTGGATTTCTGGGCTACTGCCAGAGGAATACCCAATCCTCAGGGTATCTACACTAGCATCAAGGCCACAGTACGTGGTATTCCTATCTTTGTTGATGAAGATATCATTGCTCACATCTGTGAAGTCAGAACTGAAGGAGTTGTATTCACTCCTGGCTGGGAAGCAAGAAATGGAGGACAGAAGCAGTTCACTGAGTTTCTGTATGGCACCTCTGAACCAGTAAGCTTGGATGCAAAGCATATGTCAGACAAAGCTAGGGTTTTGCATGCCATCTTAGGATGCTCTATAATCCCTAAAAATGGAAGCAGAAACCATGTTTCTGAGTTGGAAAGATTCTGTCTGATTCACCTACTGCAGAAGAAGAAGGTGAACCTCCCCAACATCATAATGTACCACATGCAGAAGCGTCTCAGAGACTCTGCTAGGAGCTTCCCTCACAATACCATCATCACCAAAATCTTGCTGCATTTCAAAGTTCCCATTGAAAGGCTTTTTGATCGCCTTTCACAACCTATGTTTGGTGAATCAAACCTCAAGAGCATGGGAGTAAAGCTGACTCCAAGACCTCCCTCTTCGTCCTTGAAGGAGAGCCTTCTTCTTGAGAAAGCTGCAAGAAGGCAGACAACAATGGAGGTTCTTGAGAACGAACTCAGAGGAGACATAAGAAAGCATGAGTTCAAGCCATCACAACCCTCTCCTCAGGCAAAATTGAAGAAGCTACCTGTAAGGAGTGCTGCTAAGGTAGCATCTGCATCCGTGCAGAGTCAGGTGTCTGAACCTGTACAGAAGGCATCACAAAGGCCATCTGAAATTGTGGGTCAGGTGTCTGAACCTGTACAGACTCCACAGGAGGCAGAAGAAACTGATGTAGTCATAGCTGAGCCATTGGCTGCGTGCCCATCTGATCCTGAACTTATTCAGGTGGCAGCTTTGGCTACTGCTTTGGAGTAGGAGGAGATGGAGAAGAAAGCAGAACAAGAAAAGACAGATAGAGCTATTGCTATTGCTTCACAATTGGCCTATGCTGAAGATGATAGGCAAGCAATCATAGCTGAAGGAGCAAAGAAAAGGAAGAGGTCAAGTGCACCTCAGAGAAGGAGAACCAAAGGCAAGCTACTTCAGACTGCACCTGAACCTAGGGTGACTAGAAGTATTGCCTCTCAGCTGACAGTAGAAGATGAAGCTGAGAAGTATCAAAACTTTGTTAAAGCTCAATAATACTTTAAACGGAAAAGGGAAGAAAAACAAGCACAAAGGGAGAAGGAAGAAGCAAAGGCAAAAGAATCTGAGGTAACCAAGCCTCCCTACAAGAGAATTAAGGTGAGATTTGATAATGTAACTCCTTCACCACCCTCCTCACCAGAAAAACAAACACCTCATCAACCCTCACAACCTTCACCATCACCTTCACCAAAAACCCTATCACCTATAAACCAACCATCTTCACCTCTATCACACACATCACCACCTCCACAAACAGAAAACCAACCCTCTGAACCTTCCAAACCCTCTGAACCTACCTCACCACAACCTTCAGAGAATCAACTCTCTGAGCCCAAATTACCTTCCCCACAAATCCATGACCTTGCTCTAATACCACTCCTACCTTCATCACCTCCACCTCCTACACCTTCTCTGGAAGAAGAGCTCTCTGTTGAAGAAGAGCAAGTGCTTGCTAATCCCTGCTCACTGCCCAAGTTTAGCACCCTGTCTGAAGAGCTACAGTATTTCAGATCAGCACCTGCTGTATCCTTGCATCCTGGCTTAATCAGGAAAACTGCTGCTGAAGTAAGGAATCAATACAGTGCTTCTTCAGGTGGATTAGACAAGATCAGGAAGGGTGTCCCTCTTGCACATATTTGGGCTCCCATCAATCCATTCTCAAATGATTCCCTGAGGTTGTCTAATGATGAATGGAGCTTTGTGAGGCAGCTGAACACTGAGTCTGAGCTGTTTCAGAGGGATCTGCACAAGGGAGTTGGGATGAGAGGCTACAGGCCCCCTAGAACCTGTTCAATCAGGCCAACCACCAAAATCTTGGTGAAACCTGATAGAATAGTTCCTAGGTATCCCTTACTGGAAGAGAAATTCAAGGAAGCTAAAAGCTATTCAAAGAAAAACTCACTTGTGTCTGAAGTGATGAGTCCATCAGAGTGGGACTCTTTGCCAGAATTCATCACAAATCTAGGAGGAGGCCTGGATCATCTACTTCAAGATTGGATGTGGTCCTCTTACTGGAAGATCAGAGAAGATGTTGGATCTTCTTCTGGATCAACTGGTCCTGATGCTGATTCTGGTGTTGGAGTTGGAAAGGAAACCACTGTCAAATATCATTATATGAGAGATCACTTTCCCCCACCTGCTGACTCTTTCAATGAAGATTGGGTTCTGCTGAATCCTATTGGCACCTTCTTCTGCCCTGTGTTCAGCCCATCTGACTACAGCTTACAGCCAGGATTTGGAGTGCTTAGATTTGTTTGCCCATACATCCAGCTCATCTTTTATGAATCTGAGCAAGACTTGGCTGAGGAGAATCTAAAGTTGAAGTCCAAAGTGCATAAACTTGAAAAGAGGTGTGCTGATCAAGAACAGAAGACTAAGCATCTGATTGCTCAACAAGAACAGATTCTTCAAGAACAGCAGCTTATCAGATCTGGTCAGCAAGACTTGAAAACCTCAGTGGAAGCTGCAATAACAAAGGCCAAGGACGACTTGATTTCCTTTCTCACTGAGGCCTTGCTGAAGAAGAAAGATTAGACTGTTCATCTTAGCCATTGTCTTTTGTTTATGCTTATGATAAGTGTCTGATTGTTTGTTTCTTTATTTGAACATTCCCATCTATATACAATCAGTGGTTTTTCTCATCCTTTTATGAGTGCATTGTTATCATTATGCTGTATGTTCTATATGATTTTATTGCTCTATTCCTGTTTAGCTCTGCTATTCCCTTTTGATTGATGACAAAAGGGGGAGTATTAAAATCTAACAAAATCTGAATCTGAAGAAATTACAGGACTCAGGGGGAGCATATAAGAATGAAGTAATTACAGGACTCAGGGGGAGTATATAAGAAATTGATTTTTGATCAAATCAGTTTAAGAGATCACAATCTGAGGGGGAGCTATCTATACTTTTATCTTTAAAACTCCTTTCAGATTTATGTATTTTAAACAAATTTGTCATCATTAAAAAGGGGGAGAATGTTGAGTCTCAAAAATATCATAAAAGAAAATATGATGTTTAAGACAACTCAATTCCCAAGTTTTAATGCTTAACAAATTTGAGTTAAAATATTTATCATAGATACATATATGCTTTAATGATTTATCTATGATTTCAGCAAGAGTCACTATGAGCCTACATAGAAAGACTAAGTGTTGAAGTTGTCTGAAGAAGCAGAACTCGTCTGAAGAGTTGAAGCTGTCTGAAGTAGCTCAACCCGTCTGAAGTATCATTGCCGTCTGAAGTCTCACTTATGACGTGGCACTCTCTGCTGAAGCTTGTGAAGACTTTTTCTGAACCTCTGCTGCACGTACCTTTTCAAACACGATTATGGCAAGGATCACAGAGACCTTTCCTGGTGATTTTGAATTTCATACACCACTGAGGAAATCTCTGCAACGCAGCCTCTGCAACAACATTTGCAGCAGCCTTAATGCAAAAAGAAACCTTGTATCGTGTCAGAGATATCAGAGCTCTCAGAAGCATGTCTCACAACGGATTAAATAGCATTTAATGCTATCTCTAAACGGTGGTATTTCAACGGATTAAAGTTTGGGTATAAATACCCCTCTATGAAGACCATCAAAAGAGACGAAGAGAAAGAAAGAAAATCAATATACAAGAAAGCCAAGAGAAACATCACGCTGCAAGTTTTTACTCCGTAAAAACTCTCTGATAGAATTCTTTGTACACATTTGTATATCCTGAGCATACCTCAGTTTTTATTGTACATTGTATTGGTTTGAGCTTCAAACTTGGATAGTTTAAAAGCTTAAACCCCTTTCTTTGTAAACCTTGGTAGAGCCTGAAGAGGCTTGACAAAAAAAAAGAATACTTGTGGTAGAGCCTGAAGAGGCTTGACAGAAAAGAATACTTGTTTGTGTCTGGAGAGACTGTACTCGTGGTGTCTGGAGAGACTGTACTCGTGGTGTCTGGAGAGACTGTACCCGTTGTGTCTGGAGAGACTGTACTCGTTGTGTCTGGAGAGACTGTACTCACATTCAAGCTTGTAATCTGAATATTCATATAGTGGAAATCCAGTGGTTGTTTGCCATTGGGACTGGACGTAGCTCACAGTGGTAGTGAGTGAACCAGGATAAATTTCTTGGCTAAGTTTTCTTACCCTTATCTCTTGTCAATTCTTTTTATACTAATCAAGGGGTTAGAGTAATTAATCTGATATGTTATAAAGGCATAAAACATTGTTTCAAATCAGTATTTTTGTACCGTCTGAAAACTTCAGACAGTCCTTTAAGAGCCTGTCTGAAATCGTGTCTTTAACACCTGTTTGCGAAAAGCTTTCAAAAATATTCAGAAACACTATTCAACCCCCCTTCTAGTGTTTCCCTGTGTTCCTACACAAAGCAGATTGTAAGGTTACCTATAGTCTCGGTATATAAATAGAGGCAATCTATCTTTAAACCTATCTTTGGGAATGTTATTATCATTCCTTATGGTTATCCTACTCCCACGGATTGCAATTACCCCTTAGGGCATCCTTACGTGAAACATTACCCACCTAAGCGTAGTATTATTCTGGCCTTCGAAAGCTTGCCTAAATACTTACCGATTGAATTTCTCTTCCTTGGGAGTCTAAGCCCATTAAGATTAATGTATAAACTAATCATATGAATTGGTATGATCATACTCAATCAAAGCACCATAACTCTTACCAATTCCAATCTTAATCGTTTATGAGATTCCACTCACATACCTCTTTCAATTTATAGAAGCATCAATCAAGCATAACTCTTAATCATCAAGGTCAACACATACCATAACCCCTCATTGTTTGTCATCTCTATTATTTCTACTAACCTCATGGAAGTGTTATCCTTACTTAGCTCCTACAATTGTAGTTCTTGTAGTGCTTACTGGTACACCTAATTCTCCATCACATGATTTCTTCCTTCAACCTCCTGCGTAATCTTGATACTAATAGATCCTTTGCTTAGTAATATCCTATTATCCAACTAGAATTTGCTTAAGAATTACATCTTGTGCTATTGGTCTCAATATTTTGACTCATTTTATCTCAAATCGAGTTTTCCACTTTTTTCTATAAACCCTTATTTTATCAATCCGTTAGAGATAGCGATCATACTCTAGTGTATCTATCAAACTTCAATCATGGCACTCATTCTACAGTCAAACCCTTTTAGACTTCAAGTTCATAAACAGGGTATCCAAATATGCCTTAACTGCTAAGATCAAACCCCAATTTGTGTGTTTGTCATTCTTATCCTAAACTCCATCATTATTTATCCTGAGTATACCCCGAGTCATCGATTATTTCTAACTTGCTTTGCCAAATTATATATATTTTCAATAACTGAATCCTCAAGAGCTATTAGTACAAATCCCCTAATCTCAAAACCTTAATAATTAAACCTCAATGATCAATCATCTTAACCTTGAATTTACAACCTCGAATTCATCGTCGATCCCTTAGGTTACTCATCTAAAGGAATGGGAACCTAACCTTAGTGGTCATCCTACTCTAACTTTTAATGTCACACTCAGCACTTCAAACCCCAAGCCAAATCAACTATTGGCTACACTAATGTACAATCTCAGGACCTAGAGGTCTTAGCAAACTCGTTTTAGAAGTTTGATTACTTAGTTCATTCATACTACCTTAATTCTAACTAGGGTGTTAAGTTAATTCTTTTATGAGGTGTGATATTATGCTACCCCGTCTCCTTCCCAGGAGATTGCCCATCCCAGGGTTGCCTCTTTCTGCCATGGAATCCTGCATTTGCAGAACAAGTTAACTCCTTCCGTTTCATGCAGAACCATTCAAGCAAGAATAAGCAACGCTACACACAGATCCTCATATTACTAAGATAGTAAGATGAGAGCAACCAGTTCACACAAGGCAAACAATCAACACAAACAAACAATCAACACAGAGTAAACACAGAGAGAAGGGTATCATAGACCATACCCGAGGCCAAAAAGGAAAGAACAGCTCTGATACCACCTAAATGCGACACCCTTAGTTATACCGCTAAGAATATCACATTATAACATGTAACCGTCGAACTTACTGTTTTTAAAAACATCAAAATACAGAATTTTTTTTTCTAAAGAGCTTAGTCCTCATCAACCCATTACATTTCTAATTTTGTTTTAAGTATTTATGAAATATCCTTTCCTTAAGTTCGAAACTCGTTTTCCAAAAACATCTAGACGATTATCACCCCGCATACATACACAACATACACGCAGTTATAGAATCAGTTAAAAGGGAGGAAACATCATAAATATATACACACATCACAGTGTCAGTGTACTTCTCGAGCCAACAAGATAACCATACAAAACATGAGTTCCAGTAGTAGACTAAAATAAATAAGGCCTCAACACAATACAAAACAAGAGGTCGCTAGATCAGAGCTGCTACTACCTAGACTCACAACTACTCGCAACTACACTAGTCCTACTCATCATCCTCCGACTCAGCAGGAAGCCATCCACAACTCCTCCTCCCAGCACCTCCGAGAGTGATCATCCCGAAATCCTCTGAGGGATCGTCGCTCGAAGAGTCCTCCTCTAGCTCCTCCTCCTCAGGATCCTCCTCCGGCTCCTCCTCCTCGTCCGTGGTGTAATCTATCATGATCAAATCTGGCCCACTCGGGAGAGGGAGAGTATCTGGGGGAGTCTAGCTCATCCATAGTCGCCATTCGTGATGACTGAGATGACGTCGAAGGAGCGGGGCGATGACGAGGGTTACGAAAAGTAGTATAGCGTCTGAGCCCTGGTGGCGTCTCGAACTCGAGGGTCACTGACACCGTGAAGTCCAACTCCGGAATCAAGGGAAGGCTAGGGTGAGAAATGATAAGGCGAACCTCCCCTGTGAACACGCATCGCCTAGGGATGTCGGTCACCCGCCACTGACCTCGTGGCATCCACCGCAGCTGGATCCTCATGGTCGACATACTGAATATCCCCGATGCCGACTGTCGATATAGCGAAGAAATACAATGACAGGAAATGACAGAAGCAAAAAGAAGGGTGAGAACATCACATGAACTCATAACAAGTAGAATACAACAACTAAAGCAGACACAAGATATTCACACTTTTCAATCACAAGAATACAATTTATATCTTAATGATGCATATGAACTAATGCATGTGGGCCTAGGGAAACATCACCATCCGCAGAGCACAACAGCAACTGCCCGACCATATATGTACAACGTATCAAGAGTTAGAGTCTGTACTAGCGCGGGTACTTATAATTTTCTTTTGGCCAATTTTTCCCGACTTCCAGACAATCTCAACTGACCCTGAAAACTTGAGAGCAACAAGATAGTCAAGCCTGTACCCCGTTTGCTCGACAGTAGGGAGCGAGCCTATGTCACCTGAACCATTTCGGGACCTGACTATCCTCAGGGCTGGCATCCCCACCTGAGGACCCTCTGGCGTTCTTTGCAAAACCCAGTGCCCAGTCCCTACCAGTTTCTCGTTGTACCGAGTGTCACTGCCATATAGGTCGTAAGGTTTTCAACCTCGAACATCAACAATGCTTATGATGCATGTCATACAACAATGCCTTCAACAATCACATCCCTATAGGCAAAGCCCATTGAACTATTCAACGTCACCACATCCCCGTGGCGCGACCCGAATTCAATGTCTTTCCATCAAGGGAAACCACACAACGTTTTCAGCAGGCACAATCCTTACAGGCGAAGCCCCTTTGAATCATTCTACGTCACCACATCCCCGTGGTACGGCTCGATTCAAAGTCTTCCCTTCACAAGGAAAGCCAAACCGCACTCTCTCGCCAAGCTTCTCAGGTCTTATGTAGAAAGAGTGTGTTGGTTATAACCTTTTAAGGTAGTTTGTACTAATGTTCTTGATAATCATGTTCACTTAAGCCCTATAATTTACTAAGACTTATGATTGTGTCTTATGAATGGTATTACTTATCCTAATTCTCCTTGTATGACTAATTAAGATTAGGTTTAACTTTTAATCATAATTGGTCTTCATTAACTGGATTACAATTAATTTTAATCCTCTTTAATTAAGTCTTAATCCTTACTTAAGATCCTAATTTATTCCTAATCACCCCTTAATCTTTTCCTTAATCTTGGATTAGGGTTTTAATTATACATGATTAAGGTTAATCATGATTAATTAGTTCTTAATCAACATTATTGACTAATTACTTAATTAATACTTTCATTAAGGTTAATCAACTTTAGACTTAATTAATCATCCTTTACTTAATTAACTTAAGTGAATTAGGTTAATTAACTTAGGTAATTGAATTAGTTAAGCCCACTAATTAACTCTAAGTTTTAATTTTTAATAACTTGGATTAGAGTTGAAGTCCAACTCTAATCTAAGCCCAAATTCACAAGTTATTTTTGGTTGACTTTTTAAATGAGTCTTTGACTCTCTTTTTGAAGGCTTTGGGCCCAAACCAAAGGCCCAAAGGTTTGATGACTCATGGGAGCCCATTCTTACTCATAACAAGTCAAAAAGTTGACTTTTATGTTGACTTTTATTTTGGTGAAAATATGAATCCGAATTTTAGTCTTTTATTATTTTAAAAACTTTCTTTATTTGCATTTTAACCCTTTTACTTATAAATTTATTTCTTAGTCCTTTTTGAACCATCAAGCCCATAAACATTTTTTTTAACTTACCCTTGACCTTTTCAAGATCAAAAAGGTATTCTTGATGAGTTTCATCAAGAACAACTCATGAACATCAAGAACAACTTGAATGTTCATCAAAACTTCAAATTTTTCCACAACATCCAATCTTCACCAAACTTTCATACAATCATCAACAACCAATTTAAATATCAAATATCATACTAATTCACCCAAAATCATCCACATGCACATTTAAGTTCATAACTTCATTTTCAACTCATAAACACCATTTTTTTTAAAGATCAATCATCCAAAACAATTGTATACATCCAACCAACTTCATGCATGTTCATGGATTCATCATACAAACATATTCCAAGTGCCAAAAAAATTTTGAAACACATGCAGCCCCTCAAACTCTCTAGGCCGAGAGCTATAGGAGGAAAAAAGAGAATTTTTTTTTTCAAATTTTTTTTCTTGGCTTGCATGCATCAAAAACCACCAATCAAACACATTTCAAGCATCAAAATAAACATTGAAACATCACAAACAGCCCAGTTCACAAAGTCCGAAACTTTATACTCAAAAATAGGTTCCAAGAGTTGATTTTTCAAGGAGAAAATGATGAACAAAGACAAGGATTCAAGGGCAAATCCTTGACTCTAGTTACCAATCCTACTAGAGTTCAAGTTCTCCCCCCCCCCCTTTACCTCAAATTTTCAAGAAAATGAGTGCAGAATTCTGGTCCCAAAACAGCCCCCAAAGATGCTTCCTTTAGTCACCAACAAGGATTTTTCAAGGCTAGAAGGCTTAGAAATGGAAGCTTTGGTTCAAAGATGGAACCTTGGCTTGATGTGTTTAAGGGAAGATGAAAAATTTTGAGAGAAATTGATGGAGAGTTCACAGCCAAGAGAGAAAAGGAAGAGAGAAAATGAGAGAGTTTCTAAGCTTTGCATGTGTGAAAGAAAGAAGAAATGGTGAGTTATGGTGTAATAAATGCCAAAAACTCATTTTTTTTACACATGGCTTTGGAGAAAGAAAGAAATTTACAAGTGTCTCCCATGCACCAAGGCTGCATTATGCACGGTCTTCTAGGAGGAAAAATGGAAGGTTTGTGCAATTTTTCTGGCCCAGATCAAGAGTATTCGGGCCCGGTTCAAGGGACAGGAGGGGCAAAAAGGTCATTTTCACAGAAAAACCCCAAAAATTCCCAGAAATTCCCTAAAAATAGGAAATTTAATTCTAAATCCAAAAATATAAATTTTGATGATTAAAAATAATTTTAATCACTCAAAATCCAATAAAACACTCAAAACGGCAAAAACGGCAAAAACGGTAAAACGCAGGTGTTACATTAATAATGATAATCTGGAGATATGGTTAGTATTTTAAAGTAGGATAAGATTTTAAAATAGGAATAATGAGATCACGAGGATTAAGGGTAAGAATCAATACGAATTTAGGATAAGATTTAATTATAAGATTTGAATTTAAATTCAAATGTAGATGGTTAAGGACTCCATAATATCATAATAATTCCTAATATAAATGAATAAATAAAATAAAAGAAAAGGAAGAAATAATAGTATTATTATTTTTAATAATATTAATTGATTAAATAAGGGGAATAAATAATAGTATTAGTAATATTAATATTTTTATGAATAATATTATTTAATAAAATAAGAATGAGTGGGTTGAGGGTGGGTCCAACCAAGTTAAGTATTTAAGTAAGGAGGGGTTACCAATTCACCCTAATCCTTATTTTGCAAAACATCATAGAGTGAAACCTTAAGGAGAGGAGAAACGACTCCACAAGGAGAAGGTGCTGCAGAGTAGATCAGTAAGAGGGAGCCACCATTCGCTTTTGGGATTGTCATCTCTAAGGTACGGTGGGGGAGAGGGTGCTGCTTGTATATGCATGTAGGGGTGCTTGGGTAGTGAGGGCAACCATAAGACCCTCTAAGACTCTAAATTTGAAATTGATATATATATATATATATTGAGTATTGTATGATGAAAACATGTGGGTTGATGATTAATTTTGTGAATCTTTGTGAATCTTAATTGGGTTGAATGAGAATAAAGAGAATAGTGAAAAAGGGTTAATTAAGGGTTTGATGATTTGGGGTTTTGATGGGAAAACCATGTAAAACTGTTAAAGATTGATGATTTGGATGAGTTTGATGAATATTAATGATTATGAATGGTGTTTGATCGAAAAGGATCGAATAGAGGTTGAATAGAGTGAGGTAGAAGTATTAGAAATTGTGAAATCTGTGATCTGCGTCTCGGGTAATCGATTACTGGAGTTGGTAATCGATTACCAGGGTGTTCTGGGCAGCCTGGAGTGCTGTTTGCTTGCAGGTAATCAATTACAGGGATGTTGTAATCGATTACCAGGTTGATTGCTTGAAGGTAATCAATTACAGGGATGCTGTAATCGATTACCAGGGTGTTTGCTTGCAGGTAATCGATTACAGAGATGCTGTAATCGATTACCAGAGTGTTTGGTTGCAGGTAATCGATTAAAAGGTGGTTGTAATCGATTACCAGAGACCTTGTTTGCAGGTAATCGATTACTAGAGGTTGGTAATCGATTACCAGAGTGGATTTTGAGATCCTGATTGTTTAATGGTATTGATGGTGTGTGATAATGCTTGATGATATTTGGTATGCATAATGATTGGTGCTTATGCAATATAATTGATGATATTTGGTATGCATAATGCTTGGTGTTTATGCAATATAATTGATGTTGTTTGGTGTGCATAATGATTGGTGCTTATGCAATATATTGATGATATTTGGTATGCATAATGATTGGTGCTTATGCAATGTAATTGATGTTATTTTAGTATGCATATGATTGGTGAATATGCAATGTATGGATGTTATTTTGGTATGCATATGGTTGGTGAATATGCAATGTAATTGATGTTATTTTGGTATGCATATGATTGGTGAATATACAATGTATGGATGTTATTTTGGTATGCATATGGTTGGTGAATATGCAATGTAATTGATGTTATGTTGGTATGCATATGATTGGTGAATATGCAATGTAATTGATGTTATCTTGGTATGCATATGGTTGGTGAATATGCAATGTAATTGATGTTATCTTGGCATGCATATGGTTGGTGAATATGCAATGTATGGATGTTATTTTGGTATGCATATGATTGGTGAATATGCAATGTAATTGATGTTATCTTGGCATGCATATGGTTGGTGAATATGCAATGTATGGATGCTATTTTGGTATGCATATGGTTGGTGAATATGCAATGTAATTGATGTTATCTTGGCATGCATATGGTTGGTGAATATGCAATGTATGGATGTTATTTTGGTATGCATATGGTTGGTGAATATGCAAAATATTTAATGATGATGTTACCTAAGTTGTACGGGCGCATAGAGGGGGTACAACTTAGGAGAGATGCCTTGAGCGTATATGATGAGACCTGAATTGTGCGGGCCCATAGAGGGGGTACAATTCAGGAGGTGAACTGAGTTGTGCGGGCCCATAGAGGGGGTACAACTCAGGGGATCAAGATGGGGCATTCGATGCACGGGCCCATAGAGGGGGTGCAACCTAGGGGTGATTTGTACTGGCCCATAGAGGGGTGCAACCTAGGGTCGAATGTCGTTGTGCGAGCCCATAGAGGGGGTACAACCTATCGGATGGTGTGTGGTGACACTGGTAGACTATATTGGTACTAACTAGAGTGATTGATGAGGTGCACCCACTGTGCGGAGTTCCAAGTCATGATCTTTGGTTAGGTGAGGTGATAAGTTTGGAGCATATGATAAGTTGGAATACTCAACGATGGAATTGAGTTATATAATAACGAATTTTGGTGCATATGATAATTTGGAATACTCAACGATGGAATTGAGTTATATAATAATGAGTCTTGGTGCATACATGTTGGATGTATATGTGTGATATCTGATGTGGTATTGGATTATAAATAGTGTTATGAGTATTAATGATGAATGAATATTATGTGAGTATGTGAGTCCTTTGGTGAATGATGGTATGAGATTTATATGTGGATATAGATGAATAGCTATATGCTGAGTTTTAGATGATTATTATCTGAGGGGTTATGTGATGTTTTGGTATGTGGTATGATGAATGATGATGTTGTGGGTGAGGATAGGGTAGCCTCCTATGTGTATGTATGAGTAGTATTCTTTTCCTCACCGTTATACTGTGGATATATTTTTTACAGGTGTTGATGATGACACGATTGGTGTCGAGTTTGATTAAAGGGAATGTGCTCTGATAAATGTGACATCAGGGTATAACTTGGGGGTCTTTATTATGTTACTAGTTAGGAAGACTCTTGTGAACTATTTTGGATGCCTTGCACGACAAGTAGGATAATTAGTATTTTTATTTCTTTGGAGATTCCGCTGCATGAGTATTGGATTACATTTGAAATTTTATTTAGTTTTAATTTAATTGTCTTTCGAACTAAAGAGATTTTTATAAGAGAGTTTGTGAACCTTTTACCCATCGTGGGACATTATCTTTTCTACATTTCAATTTATTAAACATATAAGAGTATGGGGTAGAAGGGTGTCACATTTACAACACAGTTTCCAAACACAACCTTAGGCCTTCTTTGAGATGTAGATTCTTGCTGAGAGGGATCAGCAGTTGCAGTTTCTTTTTCTTCAGCTCTTCCAGCTTCTTCTTCCTCTCAAGTTCAGAAACTTGTTGAAACTTGATGTCTTCTTCATGCTGAACAGATTTACTCTTTGTAACAATTTCTGGTGCCTCAGGTACAGGAGATAGCAATCTTCTCCTCTGAACTTTTCTAGACTTGGAACTTGCTCTTATTCTTTTCAATCTAGAGGAGGCTTGCTCCATCCTCTCATCTTCTAATATGGCTTGTTGTGCAGCAACAGCAAGTGCATGATCTTGTGCTTCTTGTTCTTTGAGCCTTTGTATTTTTTCAGCTTCCAAGGTTGTGGCAATAGCAGCCACTTGTTGCAACTCAGGCTCAGGATGGCTAGCAGCCAAAGGTATTGCATTTATAGTTCTCTCAGAATCATCAGATTCTATTTCAAGAACTACAGTAGTAGCACTATGTTGATAAGATACAACAGCCTGTCCTTCTGGAACAGAAGTAGGCTCAACATCATGACCAACTAAGTCCTCATGGGTCTGACCCACCATCTCAGTTGGCCCTGAGGGGACCTTCTGATCAGGTTCAAACTGTCTGAGTTGTGCATTACCTTCAGACCATTTGACAAGAGTTTCTTCAGCATGAGTTTCCTTCTGAGATGGTTCAGAATCAGCAATCTTCTGAACATGTTTAGATCTTTTCCTTTTGATAATTTTTGTAGGAGTGGCTTGAGCTGGTACAAATTCACTCCTACGAGCATCTACATGAAGCTCATTCTCCAAAATCTCCAAAGTACTGTGATGGGTTTCTGGCAAGCGAACCAAAAATCCAGTAGTATAATAGTAAGAAAGATATTGTATCCACAGGGAACGGTAAATTCACGTAAACTCGTGATCTATTTATCAAGGGAAACAACGATTTTGAGAATATTGTTGCGTAAATTGTAAATAGCAAATAAATAATCAATTGAATTAGAAAGGAAGAGTTAGAGACAATTTACTTGGATTAGGATTGAACTTCATATCATCACACCCTTTGTGCATGTAAAAACTATCTATTATTTTAGGTTTACTCTATAATACTGTAGATAAACTATATTGCTAAGACCCCGAGTTACCAGCGGCCTCACACACTCAAAGATAATCCATGCGGGCTCTCCCAAGCAACAGACTTACCCTCGGCTTATTTTGTTTTCTTTATTCCATTTGTAAAAGAAATAATTGATAAACGAGGCCTAATCCTGTAGATGCACCTTCATTAGAGTACTCACACTACCCATCACTCATCAGGATACATCCATGTGTCGGTCCTGGATTGACAATCAACTAATCCTTTGCTATCGATACTAAGGCCTAATCCAGTAAATACCCTTCGCTAGAGTACTGTCACTACCCATCGCTCATTTGTAACGCTCATGTGTCGGTCACAGAGTATCGAGTCCTCTTATTCAATCAGAGTTTGGGTTTCTTCAGAATCCGCTCCCCCATCCTCAATCCTAGTCGAAACTAGCCTATAACTCCGGCGCAAGCGCGGAAGTTAGGAATTAAGCACAGAATAAGGTTACCAATATTATAGACAGAGAGCTCAGAAATAATAAAATAGAATTTACATACACTTGGGGATAGAATCAATTACATTCAATCCTAATGGAGAGTTAACTACACAGGGTAGCCATACAAATCACCGAAGATGCTGTCACCATCTTCAATCCTTGTGAAGCGCTCCTCCTCTCCTACTCTAAAATTAGCTTTGGTGCATTATCACTGAAATAAGAATGAATTACAATAATCTTGCACACTTTGATCTGGTGCAATGAGGTCCTATTTATAGGCTAAGGAAAGACAAAGGAAATTAGGGAGAAATCTATCTAAAAATGGCAACAGGGCAAGAATCAGCGTGATTTGTGCTTCAAGTTGCGCTGCAGCCTTTGATCTGGTGTAATGAGGTCTTATTTATAGGATAAGGAAAGACAAAGGAAATTGGGGAGAAATCTATCTGAAAATGGCAACAGGGCAAGAATCAGCGTGACTTGCGCTTCAAGCTGCGCTACAGCGCAGGTTCCAGAGAGTTGCGCTTCACCCTGCGCTACAGCGCAGAATGCGTCCTACAGCTTCAATCTTTCTCTTTTTAACTTGATCTCTCCCCGAGACTGGTTTTGGTTTATTTGTCTTTCCCTATTTCCCTTTTCTTGATGAAATCTTGCATTTATTGAGCATCTTGGATTTAATTGGGAAGGTTGTCTGCAGAATCCTTGTTTGATTGGCAGTGATTTCCTCATCGATTGCCTCAAATCTTCTACAAATCTTTCTTAAATGTCTTCAATCAAACTCAAATCTTGCAGATATCTCCCTCATTTAATGTTATCTTTCCTTCAAATCAAATCTTTGCAATATCCTGCAAAAATCAGCAATATTTATATTAAAATAGCATCAAATTCAAATCCAAGATTAATAAATACAATTTATCTAATATTAAATAAAAAGGGATTAAACTGGGGTGAAAATACCATTTTATCCTTGATAAGTGAACTAAAAAGTGCTCTAATTTATCATATAATTTTCACTTATCATACTGCGCCCAGTAGCAACATCTTTGTCTCTAACAACAATCTCCTTGAGTGTGCGCTCAGGAGAGGGTTTCTTCACAGCAATACCCATCTTCTTAATGTTCACCAATAAGAAGAATACAGGATCTTGATGGTCATATAATCTTTCAATGGGAACCTTGAAATGAAGCAAAATCTTGGTGATGAGAGTTGTATGAGTGTAACTGGTTGTAGAGTCACTTACTCTCTTAAGCATGTTGTGCGGAATGATCTTCTTCAGGTTCAACTGCTTCTTCTTCAGTAAATGGATGACACAAAACCTTTCCAATTCAGAAACGTGATTTTTGCTACCACTCTTTGGAAGAATACTGCAACCCAGAATGGCGTGCAGAATCCTATCTTTAGCATGCATCAAAGAGGCTCTCAAATCAGTTTGGTCTTCTATGCCATACAACATCTTAGTGAACTTCCTGGGGCCACCATGATCGTATTCCCACTCAACGATGAACATCTTCCCTTCATATTTCACTCCAGTGATAGTTGCTATGATTGCATCATCAACAAGCACATTTACTCCCAAAACCATGGCTTGGACGGAGGTGTACTTCCCATCAGCACTTGTAACAGATTGAGTAGTCTTCCAGAAATCAATGATGCTCTACTCGTGCCATGCACAGTTTATGGCACTGAAGAATAGAGTCTATGCAGCAGCATCAAAGGTGTCAATAAGATTAACACCACCATCTCTTAGAACATCTAGGTCTACTCCCCTGCTGGGAACAATCTGACCACCTGCAGAATTCTTGGGTGCCATGGATGAAAGCTTGAGGTTGAAGAAAGAGAGCTTGATCACAGAGAAGACACTGAGACTCTTCGAGGGCAAGGAATACTGAGAGTTGGATGAAAGAGAGCATAAACTTGCATTTTCTCTTTAACCACCTTTAAATAGATGTCAAATGAGCAGTAATGATGGCAGTTACAGGCTGTGCAGACATTGGTAACTGCGCATCATGCTGGGGGTTTTGAGAAGTGGGAGAACCTACCGTCTGAGATTGTCACGTCACTCAAAAGTTTACCTTTCAGATAATGCCTAGTTCAGATTAAACACACATTCAGAAGATACCATACATTTCAGATGCATACCATTCAGATGAAGCATATATTTCTGATAAAGCATAGGTTCAGATAGTCAAGCATTTTTACTTTTCATATAATGCAAGAATGTTCAGATTATCCCTTATGAACCTAAATCTATCTTTAGCAATGGGTTTTATGAATATATCTACCCATTGATGCTCTGTATCAATGAACTTAATATCAAAAACACCTTTCTGAACATAGTCTCTAATGAAATTATGCTTGATTTCTATATGCTTTGCCCTAGAATGTTGGATTGGATTTTTAGACAAATTAATTGCACTTGTATTATCACACATAACAGGTATAGAAGATAATGCAATATTAAAATCTTCTAACTGATACTTGTTGGACTTAAGCTTCATTGAAAGATTCAAGTGGTAGCCATGTCTCTTAGATATTAAAGTGTTTTGGTTTTGTTGTAGGAAAATAGAAATTTAATATTCATTTTGCAGTTCCAAACAAGTTTCATAGATGTGGCACTTGTATTGTTTGTTTTTAGTCTTAGGCATGTGTTATGTGCTTGTTAATTGTTTTTACTTGGATTGCAATCATGTAAGAAGAACTCATGTTTTGGTTTTCAAGTTTGAAAGGCTTGGAAGCTAATTTACTCAACTAAGTAATGATTTGCCTCTGGTATAATCAATTACTTTAGTTGGTAATTGACCCCAAGTTGATTCGAAACTGAAAACGACATGATTTCTGGTACAGGCACGAAAAGAATCAATTACCTGATAAGAGTAATCGATTACCACTGTACCTGATGAAAAGTTCAGAAAATTGGTGCTCACTGGAGTAATCGATTACCAAATATAGTAATCGATTACCCCTGTTACCTAAGAGAGAGTTCTGGAACTAAAACGTTCTAGAGTAATCGATTACCCCTGATTCTGCAGAAACTCTGGACAGTTCTCAACCGTTTTTAAACTAATTTCTAACTAACTTTTGAAACTCTAAAGCTATATAAACATGAGAATTTCGAAGAAAGAAGAGAGTGACAGTGAGATACACAGAGATACAAAGATAGAGAGAGAAAGAATAGATTTAGAGAGAAAAGAAGAGAGAAGTGTGAGCAAAAATTTTAGAAAAACAAATACACTTCTTTTAGAGAAAGCTTCTTCAAGAAGCCATCATGTCCAGAAGTTTTGCAAGTGTCTAAAGAACTCTTAGCTCAAGAAGATCATAGAATTAGAAGAAGATTGAAATGCGCTCATGGAGACTACCTACACATTCAAGGTGTTATTGTTCTAAACTTAGTTTCTACATAAACTATTTTTTGATTTGTATTGTCTCTTGAATAGGGATTCATAGAGAAGTACAATGTGTGATATCTCAAGAACGAGGTGTTCTTAGAGATTGTTTGTGAAATCTTGTGACGGGGTGTCATAAGTAAGGTTGTTGTTCGAGTGGCGGGGTGTCACGGATGAACATGCTCTTGTGGGGTGTAAGAGAGAAACCTTTTGTTTATTAGAAAGTCTTTCTTTAGGATTGTATGTGCATGGTGTTTGTAATCAATTCTATAGTGAAAGTTGATTTAGTGGTGTGCTAGATCAAACTGGATGTAGGCCCCTTTTTAGTGGCTGAACCAGTATAAATCATTGTGTCATCTTCTCTATCCCTTTACTATCTTGAATTGTAATTCTTGGTAATATAGAATAAATTCTTGATTGATAAAGTAACATAAACCAAATAGAAAAGTTGAGTGATTTCTGATAGTTTGATCTAAATACATTTTGAAGAATCATTAATCTTGAGGAATCAATTTTGTAAATCAATTACACTCAGTTTTTCAAATTGGTAATCAATTACATATTGAATTGATAATCATTTACCTGCTGCAACAAATTTGATTCGCTACACATATATACATCTTTTGATTTAGAACTCTGATATTTTGATAAATTTGATATTTGAGAGAATTTCTAAGGCAAAGTTTTTTAAGGGAAAAACGAATTTTGAAAGTGAACTAAATAAATTTTTTTATCGTGAATCTATTCAACCGCCCTTCTAGATTCCCTCTAGGACCAACAATTGGCATTAGAGCTGGAATCTTGAAAGTTTTTCAAGATTTTAGCAAATTGATTTTGCGCAAATGGCAGGGAATCAATTGCCTTTTGCAGAAGGTGCTTCAATTAACAGATCTCCTCTATTTTGTGGAGAAAACTACTCTTTTTGGAAAGTTAGAATGAAAATTTTTATGGAGTATGTTAATAGAGGTATTTGGCAAGCAGTAGTAATTGATTACAAGATTCCTACTCACATGGTTAATGACTCAATTTGTGAAAAACCTTTTAATTTGTGGAATCATGATGAAATTAAACGTGCTAAAAATGATTCAAAAGCCTTGAATATCATTCATTCTGCTTTAAATAATGATGAATTTTTTCAGGATCTCTGCATGCAAAACAGCTAAAGAAGCATGGGATCTTATTCAAGTAACTCATAAGCGGACACCTGAAGTTAGAAGAGCGAAAAAGAACACTTTGATCCAAGAGTACGAAATGTTCAGAATGATGCAAGGAGAAACGATCATGGATGTGCAGAAGAGACTAACACATATTGTCAATCATCTTAAAGGACTTGGGAAGATCTTTAATGAAGAGGAGCTGAATATAAAAATCCTCAAGTCTTTAAATAGAAAGTGGGAGCTAACTGTAACAGCAATTACCGAATCAAAGAATTTGGCCGCAATGACAAGTGCAGAACTATTTGGAAAACTGAGGGAATATGAAATGGACATGAATAGGATGGCGGAAGAAGAACAAAAGGATAACAAGGTTAAAGGATTAGCTATAAAAACTGATGAGCAATTAAGTATAGAAGATAGCACTGATAATGAATCCTCTGAAAAAGAAGATCTAAATTTGATGGTAAGAAAATTCAGAAAATTCTTGAAGAAGAAAAACAACAAGGGTAAACAATTTCCAGCCAGGAAACAGTCAAGAAAAAAAGAATCTTCCTCGCCAAAATTCACTTGCTTCGAATGTGGAAAGATTGGTCACATTAAAGCGAAATGTCCAACCTTAACTCGGAAGCAAAGCAATGATGAGTCAAAAACAAAGTTTAAAAACTGAAAGAAGAAGGCCTATATTGCTTGGGAGGACAATGCCTCAACCACCTCAAGTGAGAGTGATAGTGATCAAGAAGCAAATCTTTGCCTTATGACAAAGAACAATTTAGAAAGTGAGGTGTGCCTAAAAGCAAAGTAGTCTCTATGGTACTTAGATAGTGGATGCTCTAGGCATATGACAGGAGACAAGAGCAAATTTGTCTCACTACAAGCAAAAGAGGGAGGTTATGTAACTTATGGTGACAATAACAAAGGTCGAATTCTCGGTATCGGAAGTATTGGTAACAATTCTTCAATTACAATTGATGATGTGGTATATGTTGATGATTTGAAATTTAATTTGTTGAGCATAAATCAACTGTGTGATAAAAACTAAAAGATTTCCTTCAATCATGAATGTTGTACAATATGTGATGCATCGGAAAATGTCATGTTTATTGGTAAAAGGCAAAACAACATATATGTGCTTGACATTGATCATACCTCATCAAATATTGCATGTTTAACATCTAGGGATGACATGTCTTGGTTATGGCATTGGCGTATTGCACATATAAATCTTGAATAATTGAATAGGCTTGCATCTAAGAAACTAGTTAGAGGCCTACCAAATATTAAGTTCTCTAAAGAAGGATTATGTGATGCATGTCAAAAGGGAAACATAACTAGTTAGAGGCCTACCAAATATTACGCTCCATCATATTTTAAGGAAACATAACTCTTGTGCTGATTATCTTGCTAAGAAGGGTGCCCATGAAAATCACCATTTCACGCTCATGGATCCTTTGTTCCTAGGATGCTCGATTCTTTGCCAAACACCACTTCGATACACGCTGGTTTAACATTGTTCGTCTATTACTTGATGAATCAACAGAACCATTCGAATTGGAATAAGATTGTGTACAATAACCTCCTTCGTCTGTTATTAATATCATTGCTCCCAAGGAAGAATCAACCATAATAAGAAAAAAGGGAAAATTGGGGAAGAAGTAAAAGTGAGCATTAATTTATAAAAAATATAATATTATGATATACTTTGATATACCCACGAATATAAAAGAGATAGACTAAGGCAATGTATTAAAAAAAATAATTTCATCAATTATTTACATATACAGATATATTATCAACATTAAACCTTTGTTTGGAGGGAAGTTATAGGTTGAGAAAAGAAGGATATTGTATTTTTTTTCTCATTTATTTAGGATTAAAAAAAGAAAGGAAGGAGAAACTAAAGATGAAATTGGTTGATATTTTCTAGCTTAATATGAAAAGAAAATTAAAGGAAAGAGAAAATGTTATTGAATTGATAAATTTACTGACTCTACCCATGCAATTCAACTTATTAGGTAGGAGGACATTAATTTTCACAAATATGCATCTCTCATTTTTTATATAAGAGACTTACTCAGTAGAAATTGGCATTCTACGCTCCATCATATTTTAAGGAAACATAACTCTTGTGCTGATTATCTTGCTGATAAGGGTGCCCATGAGAATCACCATTTCACGCTCATGGATACTTTGTTCCTGGAATGCTCGATTCTTTGTTAAACACCACTCCGGTACACGCAGGTTTAACATAGTTCGTCTATTGCTTGATGAATCAATAAAACCATTTGAATTGGAATAAGATTGTGTACAATAGCCTCCTTCTTCTGTTATTGATATCACGGCTCCCAAGGAAGAATCAACCATAATAAGAAAAAAGGGAGTGTTGGGGAAGAAGTAAAAGCGATCAATAATTTAAAAAAAAATATAATATTATGATATACTTTAATATACCCACGATTATAAAAGGGATAGACTAAGGCAGAGTATTAAAAAAATTAATTTCAACAATTATTTACATATACAAATAATTTATCAACATTAATCCTTTGTTTGGAGGGAAGTTATAAGTTGAGAAAAGAAGGACATTGTATTTTTTTTCTAAATTATTTATGATTAAAAAAAGAAAGGAAGGAGAAACTAAAGATGAAATTGGTTGATATTTTCTAGCTTAATATGAGAAGAAAATTAAAGGAAAGAGAAAATATTATTGAATTGATAAATTTACTAATTCTACCCATGCTATTCGACTTATTAGGTAGGAGGACATTAATTTTCACAAATATGCATCTCTTATTTTTTATATAAGAGACTTACTCAGTAAAAATTGGCATGTTACGCTCCATAATATTTTAAGGAAACATAACTCTTGTGTTGATTATCTTATTAAGAAGGGTGCCCATGAAAACCATTTCACGCTCATGGATCGTTTATTCCTGGGATGCTCGATTCTTTGCCAAACACCACTCTGGTACACGCAGCTTTAACATAGTTCGTCTATTACTTGAGGAATCAATAGAACCATTTGAATTGGAATAAGATTGTGTACAATAGCCTCCTTTATCTGTTATTGATGTCACGGCTCCCAAGGAAGAATCAACCATAATAAGAAAAAAGGGAGAATTGGGGAAGAAATAAAAGCGAGCATTAATTTATAAAAAATATAATATTATGATATACTTTGATATACCCACGATTATAAAAGGGATAGACTAAGGCAATGTATTAAAAAAGTCAATTTCATCAATTATTTACATATACAGATATATTATCAACATTAAACGTTTGTTTGGAGGGAAGTTATAAGTTGAGAAAAGAAGGATATTGTATTTTTTTTCTCATTTATTTATGATAAAAAAAAAGAAAGGAAGGAGAAACTAAAGATGAAATTGGTTGATATTTTCTAGACTAATATGAGAAGAAAATTAAAGGAAAGAGAAAATATTATTGAATTGATAAATTTACTAACTCTACCCAAGCTATTCAACTTATTAGGTAGGAGGACATTAATTTTCACAAATATGAATCTCTCATTTTTTATACAAGAGACTTACTCTGTAGAAATTGGCATGTTACGCTCCATCATATTTTAAGGAAACATAACTCTAGTGCTGGTTATCATACTAAGAAGGGTGCCCATGAAAATCACCATTTCACGCTCATGGATCCTTTGTTCCCAGGATGCTCGATTCTTTGCCAAACACCACTCCGGCACACGCAGGTTTAACATAGTTCGTCTATTACTTGATGAATCAATAGAACCATTTGAATTGGAATAAGATTGTGTACAATAGCCTCCTTCTTCTGTTATTGATATCACGGCTCCCAAGGAAGAATCAACCATAATAAGAAAAAAGGGAGAGTTGGGGAAGAAGTAAAAGCAATAATTAATTTATAAAATATATATTATTATGATATACTTTAATATACCCACGATTATAAAAGGGATAGGCTAAGACAATGTATTAAAAAAATTAATTTCAACAATTATTTACATATGCATTTAATTTATTAACATTAATCCTTTGTTTGGAGGGAAGTTATAACTTAAGAAAAGAAGGATATTTTATTTTTTTTCTCATTTATTTATGATTAAAAAAAGAAAGGAAGGAGAAACAAAAGATGAAATTGGTTGATATTTTCTAGCTTAATATGAGAAGAAAATTAAAGGAAAGAGAAAATATTATTGAGTTGATAAATTTACTGACTCTACCCATACTATTCAACTTATTAGGTAGGAGGACATTAATTTTCACAAATATTCATATCTCATTTTTTATATAAGAGACTTACTCAGTAGAAATTGGCATGTTACGCTCCATCATATTTTAAGGAAACATAATTCTTGTGCTGATTATCTTGCTAAGAAGGGTGGCCATGAAAATCACCATTTCACGCTCATGGATCCTTTATTCCTGGGATGCTCAATGAATTAACAACTAATCAGAATCATATAACAAGAACACTCAATTTCGTAGCCTAAGGTTCCACATAATCAATCGATAATTCTTCCTAATTCACCCAATACATGCAATCCTTAACAATTAACATTTTAAACATAAAGAGGGGAAGTTAAGAGAATTGGGATCATGCTCAAGGTTCAAAACTATAGAACGTGAAAGTGTGTGAGTTGTGCTCACCTATACTTGACAATCGAAGGAAGAAGAATGGACTAAGGTAGATCACTTGATGATTCCTTGCCCAAAAACCCCTCTTCGAGCTTCAATTCAAGCTTCCTCTCTCTAAGACTCGGAGACTCTCTCTCTAAACCAGAAGAAGAAGAAGAAAAGGAAAGAAGATTGAATTCTGATTCTAAATTAAGAGTTTAGTGCCTATAAGTGAATTCTTGCTCAAGCAAGATATTTTCGCTTGGGCGAGCGTGTCGGTTGCATGCTTTTCATTCACATTCTCGCTCAAGCGAAACTGACTCGCTCAAGTGAGAATGATCCGGAAAATACCCCCTCTATGGACGATTCTCGCTCAAGCGAACCCTTCTCACTTAAGCGAAAATTGTCCAGAGAGCTTCCCAAAAGTTCCCCTATATCTCGCTTAAGCGAGTTGGCTCGCTCAAACGAGATATACAGAAAACTTAAACTTACCCCTTTTTGCTGCATAATTCGGTCAAGCGAGATTCTAGCTTGAGCAAGATTACTGAAACTTCCAAACTTAGTTTTTATTCTAATCCTTTCTTCTTATATCATTTTTACCCTTTACCTAATACCATTCTTAAAAATCAATATCCTATTCTCTTAATTAGTCTTAATTATCGGGATGTTACAATTTACATATACAGATAATTTATCAACATTAATACTTTGTTTAGAGGGAAGTTATAAGTTGAGAAAAGAAGGATACTGTATTTTTTTCTCATTTATTTATGATTAAAAAAAAGAAAGGAAGGAGAAACTAAAGATGAAATTGGTTGATATTTTCTAGCTTAATATGAGAAGAAAATTAAAGGGAAGAGAAAATATTATTGAATTGATAAATTTACTGACTCTACCCATGCTATTCAACTTATTAGGAAGGAGGACATTAATTTTCACAAATATGCATCTCTCATTTTTTATATAAGAGACTTACTCAGTAGAAATTGACATTCTACGCTCCATCATATTTTAAGGAAACATAACTCTTGTGCTGATTATCTTACTAAGAAGGGTGCCCATGAAAATCACCATTTCACGCTCATGGATCCTTTGTTCCCAGGATGCTCGATTCTTTGCCAAACACCACTCCGGTACACGCAGGTTTTGTTGAGTCTCAAAAATATCATAAAGTGGTTTATGATGTTTTAAGACAATTATATTCCCAAGTTTTAATGGTTAACAAATTTGACTTCAAATATTTATCATAGATACATATATGCTTTAATGATTTATCTATGATTTCAGCAAGAGTCACCATGAGCCTACATAAAAAGACTAAGTGTTGAAGCTGTCTGAAGAAGCAGAACTCGTCTAAAGAGTTGAAGCTGTCTGAAGTAGCTCAACCCGTCTGAAGTCTTTTGATGACGTGGCACCTCTAGTCTGAAGATTGTGAAGACGTCTGAAGCTCTTTTTGAATCAAGCACGTTTTCTGTTATAACAGCTGGGATTCCTTTTTAAATTTCAAGCACGTTCTTTGCCATACGCGTCCTCTGCTATGCAGCCCTTGCAGCAACAACAAAAAGCAGCTTTTTGGCAGGAGCAAATCTTGTAACCTGTCAGGAATTGTCAGAAAATGTAAGAGAATGTTAGAGCTCACAGCAGGCTGTCTCACAACGGATTTCATGCTATTCCTAAACGGCGGTTTTCTCCAACCGATTGATATTTGGGTATAAATACCCCCTCCTTTGAAGATCATCCAGAGAGAGGAATTTTGTGAAAAAGAACTAAAACTCTGCAAGTTTTTCGCTGCAACAACTCTGATAATATTTATCTTTGTACACATATTGTAATATCCTGAGCATACCTCAATTTTCCTGTACATTTGTAATTGTTTAAGCTTCAAGACTGATATAGTTTGTAAGCTTAAGCATTTTATCTTCTCTGTATTTGGTTGTAGAGCCTGGAGAGGCTTGTTTGTAAAAGAATACTTGGTTGTAGAGCCTGGAGAGGCTTGTCTGTAAAAGAATTCTTGGTTGTAGAGCCTGAAGAGGCTTGACTGTAAAAGAATACTTGTAATCTTGAAAGATTAAGAGAAAATCCAATTGCTAGTTGGCATTGGGACTGGACGAAGCTCACAGTGGTAGTGAGTGAACCAGGATAAATTCCTTGGCTAAGTTTTCTTACCCTTATCTCTTGTCAATTCTTTTTATACTAATCAAGGGGTTAGAGTAATTAATCTGATATTTTATAAAGGCACAAAACATCTTTTAAAATCAGTTTTTACAAGCCGTCTGAAAACTTCAGACAGCCATTTAAGAGCCTGTCTGAAATCGTGTTTTTAACACCTGTTTGCGAAAAGCTTTCTAAAATATTTAGAAACACTATTCAACCCCCCTTTTAGTGTTTTCCTGTGTTCCTACAGTTGGTATCAGAGCTCTAGTCAGGGTTGAAGCACCTAACAAGTGTTTGAGGACTGAAAGATCCAAATGGAAGCTTCTAACAGCAACATGCAATACATCACAGAAGTAGCCTCTATCACAAGACCCCCAACATTCAATGGAGTGGATTACCACTACTGGAGAGATCGTATGAAGTTGTTCATTGAGAGCAACAACATTGATGTTTGGGATGTGGTCACTGATGGAGATTATGTGCCTATGCAAAATGGTGTGCCTATACCTAAGACTGAATGGACCTTGGAGAAGAAGACTAGAGTCCAGATGAATGCTAAAGCCAGACTCTATCTGATATGTTCCTTGAATAAATCAAAATATGAGAAGGTCCATGGATGCACTTCTGCCAAGGAGATTTGGGATACTCTTGCAGCAGCCCATGAAGGGACTGAAACTGTCAAGCAATCCAAAATCAGCATGCTTATACATCAATATGAGATGTTTAAGATGGAAGAAACTGAAACCATTGACCAAATGTTTGGGAGGTTTCAGACCATAACCAATGGACTCATGTCCTTAGGAAGAACCTATGAATCTGGAGATAACAACAAGAAGATTCTGAGAAGTCTACCTAAGTCCTGGAGACCCAAAGTCACTGCCATTCAAGAGGCAAGAGATTTGAACTCTCTGAGAATGGTAGAACTGTTGGGATCTCTCAAAGTCCATGAGCTTGAGCTTGGAGAAGATGACAATAACAAGAAGTCTCTAGCTCTAAACTCCAAGGCCAAACAGTCTAGGCATGGCAGCATGAAGGCTATGCAAGCTGAGGAAACTTCAGAAGCAAATGAAGATTCTGAAGATAGCTCAGAAGATGACAATGATCTTGCTCTTTTAAGCAGAAAGATCAAGAGAATGTTGCAGAACAGAGGAAAGTTCAGAAAGAACCAACCTTCATCATCCAAATCAGGTAAGACAGGTAAAAAGTCTAACACTGATAAAATTATTTGCTTTGAATGTAAGCAACCAGGGCATATGAAGGCTGATTTCCCAAGACTGAAGTAAAACAACTTCAAGAAGAAGAAATTTTTCAAAAAGAAGAAAGGTCTTATGGCAACATGGGAAGACCTTGATGAATCAACCTCAGAAGAAGAGGAAGACACTTCAGAAGAGGCAAATCTGTGTCTCATGGCTAGTCTACCATCTTCAGACAGCTCTGAAGCTAAGGTATTTCCTCTTACTCTACAAGAAATGTATGATGATCTGGTGGAAAGTTCCAAGGAACTTTTCCAAGAGTATAAGAATCTATCCAAAGCCTACACAGAAATGTGTAACAAATATGAGGCACTTGAGATAGAACATATTATGCTCAAGGAAAAGATTCTTGAGACTGAAAACTGCAGTTCACAATCTGTGTCTGAAGAGAATAAGAAACTTCAGAAGCAGGTTGTGGAACTGACAAAAGATCTGGCCAAATTTGTCAAAGGAACTAAAAATATTAATATAATGCTTGGAAATCAAAGGCATTCCCTTGACAAAAGTGGACTAGGCTTTTGTGATCATAACATGTCTGAATCTCCTACTGTCTTAAATTTTTCTAAAGGCAAAAAGAAGGTTACTGGGTGTTCTCACTGTGGTAAGCCTGGACACAATGTGGCTCAGTGCAAACACAAGAGAAAAACAAGGCCCAAAGCTAACAAGAAAGGACCCAAAAGAATATGGGTACCTAAAAACTTAATTATTCCTGTTGCAGATGTGTTTAACAGGACAAAGGAGACCCCACAAATGGTACCTGGACAGTGGGTGCTTGCGACACATGACAGGAGAAAGGTCTTTGTTCCAAAACCTTAGACCTAGAGCTGGTGGAGTGGTCACCTTTGGTGGAAATCAGCAAGGGAAGATCACTGGAATAGGGACTGTAGGTATATCTCCTTCATCCCTTATTAAAAATGTACTCCTAATGGAGGGACTTCAGCATAATTTACTGAGCATAAGTCAATTATGTGACAGTGGTTATGTGGTATACTTTACTAAGGAAGGATGCATAGTCAAAGACTCCTCTGATCAAACCTTCTTTACTGCTAAGAGACACAGCAATGTGTACAAAATTGATCTAGAGGATCTAGCAAGCCAAAATGTAAAATGTTTCATTTCTGTTGAAGATGAAAAACAGATTTGGCATCAAAGACTTGGGCATGCCAGCTTGAGACTAATCTCAAGGTTAGCAAAACACAATCTTGTTAAAGGATTGCCCAAGCTTTCATACAAATCTGACATTTTATGTGAAAGCTGTCTGAAAGGGAAACAAACAAGACACTCTTTTAAGAGTAAGGATGTTGTTTCAACTAGCAGACCACTAGAACTTTTACACATTGGCTTGTTTGGTCCTATTAGAACAGAAAGTCTTAGTGGTAAGAAATATGGTTTGGTCATTGTTGATGACTATTCTAGATTTACATGGGTGTTATTCCTAAGAAGCAAGGATGAGACTTTTAGGAATTTCACAATATTCTGCAAGAAGGTACAGAATGAGAAAGGATTCTGTATTTCTGTTATCAGAAGTGATCATGGTGGAGAGTTTGAGAATGCAAACTTTCAAATGTTCTGTGATGAGAATGGGATCTCACACAATTTCTCTGTGGCTAGAACACCTCAACAGAATGGGGTTGTTGAGAGAAAGAACAGAAGTTTGCAAGAGATGGTAAGGACCATGCTCAACTCATGCAGCTTACCAAGATCCTTCTGGGCAGAAGCTGTTAGCACAGCAAGTTACCTTCAAAACAGAATATTGGTAAGACCAATTTTGAAAAAGACTTCCTATGAATTGTGGAAAGGAAGAAAACCCAACATATCATATTTCCACACCTTTGGCTGTGAATGTTTTATACCCAACACCAAGGATGATCTTGGAAAATTTATTGCAAAGTCTGATAAAGGATTTTTCATTGGATATTCTGAAACATCTAAAGCCTATAGAGTGTATAACTCTAGAACTTTAACTGTTGAAGAAACTATTCATGTTAAATTCAATGATAACAAAGAGACTGATAGGGAACTATCAGATCTAGAGGATGATTTTGCAGGAATGGAGCTAAATGACCACAGCAGCTTGAAGGATGAGCAGCTGTCTGAAGTACCTACTGTTACTAAACCTCTTCAGATAAATGTTGAGTCTCAGACAGAACAAACAGATTTGGTACCTCCTCAGAAACCTGATTGGAGATACAAATCACATCATCCTAAAGAGCAAATCATTGGCAGCACATCAGAAGGAGTTAAGACAAGATCAAAATTCAAGATTCTGAATACTATTGCTCTTCTATCTGAAATAGAGCCAAAGAACATTGATGAAGCTCTGCATGATGAAGGGTGGATCCTAGCCATGCAAGAAGAGCTGAATCAGTTTGCTAGGAGTGATGTCTGGACCCTTGTTCCTAAACCCCATGGGAAAACTATTATTGGAACCAAATGGGTGTTCAGAAACAAGTTGTCTGAAGAAGGCAAGGTAGTCAGAAACAAGGCAAGATTAGTTGCTCAAGGATACAACCAGCAAGAAGGTATTGACTTCACTGAAACCTTTGCCCCAGTGGCCAGGTTAGAAGTAATTAGAATTCTTTTATCTTATGCTGTAAATAATGGCATCAAGCTATATCAAATGGATGTTAAAAGTGCCTTCCTCAATGGTCTCATTGAAGAAGAAGTCTTTGTTAGACAACCCCCTGGTTTTGAAGATATTGCTTTTCCTGAACATGTTTTCAAACTCAAAAAGGCTCTCTATGGTCTGAAACAAGCCCCAAGAGCTTGGTATGACAGATTGAGCAGTTTTCTTATCTCAAATGGTTTTGAAAGAGGAAAAGTGGATACAACTCTTTTTTGAAAACAGTCTAACAAAGATCTTATACTTTTTCAGATATATGTTGATGACATTATCTTTGGTTCAACTGACTCTTCATTATGCAAGGAGTTTTCAGAGTTAATGCAATCAGACTTTGAAATGAGTTTAATGGGTGAACTAAAATTTTTCTTAGGACTTCAGACTAAGTAAGATTCTGACTGTATATGGATCCATCAAGAAAAATATACAAAGGAAATGCTTAAGAAGTTTAACTTACATGATTGCAAACCCATGTCAACTCCATTGCATCCCTCTGCATCTTTAAATAAAGATGAGAAGGAAGAACCAGTGAATCAAACTTTGTATAGAGGAATGATTGGATCATTATTATATCTAACAGCAAGTAGACCTGACATAATATTCAGTGTATGTCTGTGTGCTGGATTTCAATCTGATCCAGGATTACTCACTACAAAGTTGTAAAAATAATTTTCAGATATCTTAAAGGTACTACTAATCTTGGTCTGTGCTATAAGAAAAGTAAGGATTGCAGGTTAATAGGTTACTGTGATGCTGATTTTGCTGGAGACATAATTGAAAGAAAAAGCACTAGTGGTGGATGTCATTTCTTTGGAGAAAATATGATTAGCTGGTCAAGCAAAAGGCAAAGCACAATTGCCTTATCAACAGCTGAAGCAGAATACATCTCAGCAGCCAGTTGTTGCTCACAACTGTTATGGGTGAAGTATCAGTTAGAAGATTTTAACATTACTATATCTGCTATACTTGTTTTGTGTGATGATACAAGTGCTATTAATTTGTCTAAAAATCCCATTCAACATTCTAGGGCTAAACATATAGAAATAAAACATCATTTCATTAGAGACTATGTTCAGAAAGGTGTTTTTGATATTCAGTTTATAGATACAGTGCATCAATGGGCTGATATATTCACAAAACCTCTGACTGAAGATAGATTTAAGTTCATTAGAAACAATCTGAACATACATGCGTTTTGATTGTGTGTGATATGATCTGTTGAAAATGATGTGTCTGAAATTTCAACTTGTCTGAAACAAGTGACTTGTCTGAAATTTTGGGTTGTCTGAAATCTATATGGGTGTCTGAAATCTGTCACTTGTCTGAAGTAAACAAATGACGTGGCTTTCTGAGACGGTTTAATTCCATTTATTTTGTCTCTTCCACTTCGCACGTTTGCCTATGTCTGCGCAGCCAGTACATGCCATCATTACTTCATGGGTCTATAAATACAGAAGCTAGTGGGTCAGAGAACTTTACCGTTCACTATTCTGTAATCACCTCTTGAGATCCTTCTTCTACAAGCAATTTTTTTTCTCAAGTTCTTCAGAAAACTCTTCAATGGCACCAAAGAAATCTGCTGGAAGCAACATTGTGAAGACTAAGGGTGTAGTCCTGGAGGATCTTCAATCTTTGGGAATGGACTTATTTGCTGAGTTTGATGTAGCTGGGTGGACTCTGTATTTCAACCACAACTTGACACAGTGTCATGAGCAGAGTGTGCTGGATTTCTGGGCTACTGCCAGAGTAATACCCAATCCTCAAGGTGTCTACACCAGCATAAAAGCAAATGTGAAAGGAGTTGCTGTTTTTGTTGATGAGGATATTCTTGCTCACATCTGTGAGGTAAGAGCTGAAGGAGCAGCCTTTACTCCTGGTTGGGAATCAAGGAATGGTGGGAAGAAGCAGTTTACAGAGCTGCTCTATGGCACCTCTGCACCAGTAAGCATGGATGCAAAGCATATGTCAGACAAAGCTAGGGTTTTGCATGCTATCTTAGGGTGCTCTGTAATCCCTAAGAGTGGTAGCAGAAACCACGTGTCTAAGCTGGAAAGGTTCTGTCTCATTCACCTGCTGCAGAAGAAGAAGGTGAACCTCCCCAACATCATCTTACACCATATGCAGAAGAGGCTCAGAGATTCTGTTGGGAGCTTACCTCACAATACCATCATCACCAAGATCTTGCTGCATTTCAAAGTCCCCATTGAGAGGCTTTTTATCGCCTTTCACAACCTGTGTTTGGTGAATCAAACCTCAAGAGCATGGGAGTGAAGCTGACTCCAAGACCTCCCTCTCCATCCATGAAGGAGAGCCTTCTTCTTGAGAAAGTTGCTAGAAGGAAGACAACAATGGAGGTTCTTGAGAATGAACTCAGAGGAGACATAAGGAGGCATGAGTTCAAGTCATCAAAACCCTCTCCTCAAGCAAATTTGAAGAAGCTACCTGTGAGGAGTGCTGCTAAGGTAGCATCTGCATCTGTGCAGAATCAGGTGTCTGAACCTATTCAGAAGGCTTCACAAAGGCATCTGAAATTGTGGGTCAGTTGTCTGAACCTGTACAGACTCCATAGCCTACTTCTGAAATGGAAGGACAGGCTCAAGAGGCAGATGTGGTTGATCCTGTTGTAGCTGAGCCATTGGCTGCTTGCCCATCTGATCCTGAACTCATTCAGGTGGCAGCATTGGCTACTGCTTTGGAGCAGGAGGAGCTGGAGAAGAAAGCAGAGCAAGAGAAGACTGATAGAGCTCTTGCTATTGCTTCACAATTGGCCTATGCTGAAGATGATAGGCAAGCAACCATAGCTGAGGGAGCAAAGAAAAGGAAGAGGTCAAGTGCACCTCAGAGAAGGAGGACCAAAAGCAAGCTACTTTAGACTGCACCTGAACCTAGGGTGACTAGAAGTATTGCTTCTCAGCTGGAAGCAGAGGATATGGCTGGGAAATACCAAAATTATGTCAAGGCACATGAGTATTTTAAAAGAAGAAGGGAAGAAAAACAAGCACTAAGGGAGAAGGAAGAGAAGGAAGATAAGGCAAAAGAATCTGAGGTAACCAAGCCTCCTTACAAGAGAATTAAGGTGAGATTTGATAATGTAACTCCTTCACCACCCTCCTCACCAGAAAAACAAACACCTCACCAACCCTCTCAACCATCCCCTCAACCAACATCTCAACCTACACCACAACCTTCACCACAACCTTCACCAAAACCCCTATCACCTGAAAAACAACCATCTTCACCTCTATCACAACCATCACCACCTCCACAAATAGAAAACAAACCCTCTGATCCTACCTCACCACAACCTTCAGAGAATCAACTCTCTGAACCTACATTACCTTCCCCACGAAACCATGACCTTGCTCTGATACCACTTTACCTTCATCACCACCACCACCTACACCTTCACCACCATCATCCCCTCCACCTTCTCTGCAAGAAGAGCTCTCTGCTGAAGAAGAGCAAGTCCTTTCTGAAGCTCTACAGTTGTCTTCCTTCCTTCTGATCCCTGTTCATTGCCTAAGTTTGGCAACCTGTCTGAAGAGCAACAGTATTTCAGACCAGCACCTGTTGTATCCTTGCATCATGGATTAATCAGAAAAACTGTTGCTGAAGTTAGAAACCAATACAGTGCTCTTTCAGGAGGATTAGAAAAGATCAGGAAGGGTGTTGTCCCTCCTGCACATACTTGGGCTCCCATCAATCCATTCTCAGATGATTCCCTCAGGCTGAATAGTGATGAATGGAGTTTTGTGAGGTAGCTGAACACTGAGTCTGAGCTGTTTCAGAGGGATCTGCACAAGGGAGTTGGGATAAGAGGCTACAGGCCTCCTAGAACTTGTTCAATCAGGCCAACCACTAAAATCTTGGTGAAACCTGATAGAATAGTTCCTAGGTATCCCTTAAAGGAAGGTCAGGGTGAGAAATTCAAAGGAGCTAACGTTTATTCTGTATCTTCACCTCTGTCTGAAATGATGAGTCCATCAGAGTGGGAATCTTTACCAGAGTTCATCAGAAACCAAGGAGGAGGCCTGGATCATCTACTTCAAGATTGGATGTGGTCCTCTTACTGGAAGATCAGAGAAGATGTTGGATCTTCTTCGGGATCAACTGGTCCTGATGCTGATTCTGAAGTTGGACTTGGAAAGTCAACCAATGTCAAATATCACTATCTGAGAGATCATTTTCCCCCACCTGCTGACTCTTTTAATGAAGACTGGGTAGTACTGAACCCCATTGGCACCTTCTTTTGCCCTGTGTTCAGGCCATCTGAATACAGATTGAAGTCCAGGCTTTGGAGTGCTTAGATTTGTTTGCCCCTACATTCCAATTGATTTTGTATGAATCTGAGCAAGACTTGTCTGAGGAAAATCTGAAGCTGAAGACCAAAGTTAAGAAACTTGAAAAGAAGTATGCTTGATCAGAGAAGAAGACTAAGCATCTAATTGCTAAACAAGAGCAGATTCTTCAAGAACAGCAGCTTATCAGATCTGGTCAGCAAGAATTGAAAACCTCAGTGGAAGCAACAATAGACAAGGCCAAGGAAGACTTGATTTCCTTTCTGACTAAGGCCTTGCTGAAGAAGAAGGATTAAACTGTTAATTTAGCCATTGTCTTTGCTTATTTTCATGTTTATGACAAGTGTCTGATTGTCTATTTCTTTATCTGAACATTCATTAAATACGATCAGTGGCTTATCTCATATTTTGAGTTGATTATTTGTGCTCTGATATATATAGTTTATCTGAATATATTGCTCTGTTACTGTTTTGCTCTGATATTCCCTTTTGATTGATGACAAAAGGGGGAGTATTAAAACTAACCAAATCTGAAGTGGTTACAGGACTCAGGGGGAGTACATATGTTTTCCTGAGAAATTTGAGAATTTGAGAACCAAATCTGAAGTGGTTACAGGACTCAGGGGGAGTACATATGTTTTCTGAGAAATTTGAGCAATTGAGTAAAATATACCTTAAACAGAACCTGTTAAAGGATATTTCTATCTCAGGGCGAGCTTTCTTATTCTCAAAAACTGATTACAGATTTGTATATTTTAACCAAATTTGTCATCATTAAAAAGGGGGGAGAATGTTCAGTCTCAAAAATATCATAAAGTGGTTTATGATGTTTTAAAACAATTATATTCCCAAGTTTTAATGGTTAACAAATTTGACTTCAAATATTTATCATAGATACACAGATGCTTTAATGATTTATCTATGATTTCAGCAAGAGTCACCATGAGCCTACATAAAAGACTAAGTGTTGAAGCTGTCTGAAGAAGCAGAACTCGTCTGAAGAGTTGAAGCTGTCTGAAGTAGCTCAACCCGTCTAAAGTCTTTTGATGACGTGGCACCTCTAGTCTGAAGATTGTGAAGACGTCTGAAACTCTTTTTGAATAAGCACGTTTTATGTTATAACAGCTGGCATTCCTTTTTGAATTTCAAGCACGTTCTCTGCCATACGCGTCCTCTGCTATGCAGCCCTTGCAGCAACAACAAAAAGCAGCTTTTTGGCAGGAGCAAAACTTGTAACGTGTCAGGAATTGTCAAAAAATGTAAGAGAATGTTAGAGCTCACAGCAGGCTGTCTCACAACGGATTTCATGTTATTCCTAAACGGTGGTTTTTCTCCAATGGATTGATATTTGGGTATAAATACCCCCTCCTTTGAAGACAATCCAGAGAGAAGAATGTTGTGAAAAAGAACTAAAACTCTGCAAGTTTTTCGCTGGCAAACAACTCTGATAATATTTATCTTTGTACACATATTGTAATATCCTGAGAATACCCCAGTTTTCCTGTACATCTGTAATTGTTTAAGCTTCAAGACTGATATAGTTTGTAAGCTTAAGCATTTTATCTTCTCTGTATTTGTTTGTAGAGCCTGGAGAGGCTTGTCTGTAAAAGAATACTTGGTTGTAGAGCCTGGAGAGGCTTGTCTGTAAAAGAATACTTGGTTGTAGAGCCTGGAGAGGCTTTTTCTGTAAAAGAATACTTGGTTGTAGAGTCTGAAGAGGCTTGACTGTAAAAGAATACTTGTAATCTTGAAAGATTAAGAGAAAATCCAATTGCTAGTTGGCATTGGGACTGGACGTAGCTCACAGTGGTAGTGAGTGAACCAGGATAAATTCCTTGGCTAAGTTTTCTTACCCTTATCTCTTGTCAATTATTTTTATACTAATCAAGGGGGTTAGAGTAATTAATCTGATATTTTATAAAGGCACAAAACATCTTTTAAAATCAGTTTTTACAATCCGTCCTGAAAACTTCAGACAGCCCTTTTAAGAGCCTGTCTGAAATCGTGTTTTTAACACCTAGTTGCGAAAAGCTTTCTAAAATATTTAGAAACACTATTCAACCCCCCCTTCCTAGTGTTTCCCTGTGTTCCTACAACCCAGTCATCACCTTCTCAGATGAAGACTTCTTCGATGACGTGGTTGATCATGATGACCCGTTCGTGATACGTTCCTTGATAGGTGATGGAGATGTCGGACGCATGTTCGTTGACTAAGGCAGCTCGGCCGACATCCTTTTTTACAGGACCTACACCCAACTGCTCTTACCACCGGAATCACTATTACCCTACTTAGGAGATTTGGTGGGCTTCTCAGGAGAAAGAATCCAACCCAAAGGTTACATTCAGACCACACTCAGAATCGGCTCCGAAGCCGAGAACAAAGCCGTCTCAGCTAAGTTTCTAATAGTTGATTGCCCCAGCTTATACAATGCCATTCTTGGGCGCCCATCCCTGAATGCCCTGGGAGTGATTATTTCTACCAAGCACCTAGTGATGAAGTTCCCCGGCCGAGACGGGAAGGTGATCACTGTCCAAGGAGACAGAAAAGAAGCAAGGAAATGTTACAACGTTGCTCTCACCACTGCACCCACATCTCAACCAGAAAAGGTAGTCTTCAGAGATCAAGCCACATGATCGATCTCGACCCCAGAGCCGAGATGAATCCCAAAGGACGAGAAAGAATCGAGCCGGCTGCGAAAACCAAACCTTTTCAGATTGGTATTTCAGCAGAACAGATGACCAAAATCGGCTACGATATGGACCCCACCATGGAAGAAAGATTGAAATCTCTACTTTCAAAGAACTCAGACCTATTCGCATGGACATCGGCTGACATGCCGGGTATCGACCCCAATTTCTGCTGTCATAAACTATCAGTTGACCCCAATACCAAGTCGGTTCCTCTGAAAAAAAGAAAAATTGGCCTTGAAAGGCAACAGGCTGCCAATCAATAGGTAGAAGAACTCCTCAAGGCCAAGTTCATCCGGGAATGTAAGTACGTCACTTGGCTATCCAATGTCGTCCTAGTAAAGAAGTCAAATGGCAAATGGAGAATGTGCGTAGATTACACAGACCTGAACAAAGCGTGTCCTAAAGACCCTTTCCCTCTTCCCAACATTGATCAGCTAGTTGACAATTCATCAGGGTATCATTGGTTATCCTTCATGGATGCCTACTCAGGCTACAACCAAATACCCATGGACCGGGATAATGAAGAAAAGACGGCCTTCATTACTGACAAGGGGATCTACTGTTACACCATGATGCCTTTTGGTTTGAAGAATGTCGGCGCCACATACCAGAGGATGATGACCAAGGTCTTCGGTGATGTGATGGGAAGTATAGTTGAAGTCTACATAGACGATATCATAGCAAAGACGGCGGAGACAAAAGACCACATAGCCGACTTGGAATTGGTCTTTGACCGCCTCAGAAAGCACAATATGAGACTTAACCCCCTTAAGTGCTCTTTTGGAGTACCCTCAGGCCATTTCATGGGCTTCCTCCTCACCAGTAGAGGAGTGGAAGCAAACCCGGACAAATGCAAAGCCGTGTTGGATATGAAAAGCCCAACTTGCATCAAAGAGATACAACAGCTCAATGGAAGAATCACAGCACTCAGTCGATTCATCCCCAAGTCGGCCACAACCTCCCTTTCTTTCTTCGAACTTCTTCGCAAAGGGAAGTCCTTCACTTGGACTGCTGAGTGCGAAACCGCCTTTCAGCAGCTGAAGCAGACGCTGGAAAATCCACCAATCCTAGTGAAACCGGCCCAAGGAGAACATCTGTACCTTTACATTTCCGTGACCAATCAAGCTGTAAGTTCATTTTTGGTTAAAGAAGATGGGCACACCCAACACTTTCCATTCTTTGTTAGCAAGGCTCTACAGGGTGCCGAGTTGAGATATCAGAAGTTAGAGAAAGCTGCCTTAGCCGTGTTAACCACCGCCAGAAGATTGAGACACTACTTCCAAGGACACAGAGTCACAGTCCGGACCGACTTACCCCTCAGACTCGTCCTACACAAGCCAGACCTCTCTGGACGTATGACCGCTTGGGCCTTGGAGTTATTAGAATTTGACATACACTTTGAGGGGCGCACTGCTCTCAAGAGTCAAATTCTAGCTGATTTCGTCGCTGAAATGACACCCCCTGAAGACTCACCTAATGCTGAATGGACCATCTTCGTCGACGGCTCTTCCAACAAAAAGGTTCCGGAGCCGGGATAGTCCTGGAAGGACCCAATGGAGTTTGCATTGAGAAATCTCTAAAGTTCGAGTTCCACACCTCGAACAATCAAGTCGAGTATGAAGCATGTATTGCCGGTCTCCTGATGGCGAAGGAAGTAGGTGCCAAAAAAGTCCTCGTTTGCAGTGACTCACTACTGATGGTATCCCAGATCAAAGGGGAATATCAAGCAAAGGAACCATTACTACAGAGGTATCTGGAGAAAGTAAAGGTCTCGAGCGACGGTTTTGAAGAAATTATCTTCCAACATGTCCCCAGAGCCGACAATACCAGAGCCGACATCCTATCCAGATTAGCAAGCACCAAAAAGCTTGGTAACAACAAGTCAGTCCTCCAAGAAATCGTCTCGACCCCAAGAATATCTGAGGCATCCATGATGTTGATAGAAGAATCCACTTCATGGATGACACCCATTAAGACTTACATCCTGATGGGCACACTCCCTGAAGAGGAAAAAGAAGCCAGAAAGCTGAGACGACTGGCTTCCCATTTCACAGTCATCCAAGACAGATTACACAAGAAGGGATTCTCTACCCCTCTCCTCAAATGTGTTGATGACAAAGAAGCCAAGTATGTGTTGGCCGAGTTACATGAAGGCAGTTGTGGAAATCACCAAGGAGGTAGAACACTTGCAAGAAAGACCCTCAAAGCCGGGTATTAATGGCCGACTCTGGCCCAAGACTCCATGGACTACGCTAAAAAGTGCGAAACGTGCTAGAAGAATGCTTCCATCCACCACCAACCTTCATCTGAGTTGACAACCATCACGGCCCCCTAGCCTTTCCACCAGTGGGGAATTGACATACTCGGCCCTTTCCCCCCAGCTCCAGGGCAGGTCAAATTCCTAGTGGTAGCAGTGGATTATTTCACCAAGTGGATAGAAGCAGAACCTCTTGCCACTATCACCTCAGCCAAAGTGCAGAAGTTCTTTTATAAGAACATTGTCTCAAGGTTCGGGATACCCCATTCTGTGATCACGGACAACGAGACACAATTCACTGATAAAAAGGTTCAGAGAGTTGCTGTCAGACCTAAAGATCAAGCATCACTTCACTGCAGTAGAACATCCACAAACCAACGGCCAAGCCGAGTCTGCAAAAAAGGTGATCCTCAAGGCCCTTAAGCGCAGGTTAGACAACGCCAAAGGCAACTGGGTGGAGAAACTAGACCATGTACTCTGGGCATATCGCACCACTCCACAGTCTTCTACCAATGAAACCTCGTTCCGGCTCACATACGGAACCGAAGCACTGATCCCGGTCGAGATTGGGCAGCCGAGTTGGAGAGTCCAAAACTTCACCCAGGGATCAAACGATAAAGCAATCTTGGAAGAACTAGACTTCTTGGATGAAACCCGGGCCATAGCTCATATCCGGGAATTAATTCTGAAGGAACGCCTCACAGCACGACGCAACACTAAAGTCATAGCTAGAAGTTTTCAATCTGGAGATCTCATCCTGCGCAGAGCCGACATTGGCAACAAAAATGCAACCCAAGGAAAGTTGGCAGCAAACTGGGAAGGTCCCTACAGAGTCGTTGATAAACTCAAGATCTATTATTCCTAAGTTATTTTCTTGTAATTTGCTTAAACCGGATGTGAAGAGCATCTCGGTTCAGTATTATTAAAGTCGGATACGAAGAGTATCCCGGCCCAGTATTCTTCTTTATCATTATTTTGTTTCAACAGGATGCGAAGAGCATCTCGACTTAATATTATTAAAAACGGATACGAAGAGTATCCTGACCCTTTATCAATAAAACGCAGTTGCAACAAACTGTTTTCTATTATTTTTTCATTCCTTTTCACACAAGTCTAAGGAAAAAGCGTTACAAGCATATTAATGTTAAAAGCGCAACTTACGAAAAGTAACGAAGTAGTTCGAGACGACAAGCGTTACAAGCATATTAATATTAAAATCATAAATTACGAAAGTAACGAAATGATTCGAGACGGAAAGTGTAAGTCCGAGACTAAAGCACACAAACTGAAATTAGTTCTGAATACACAAAACAAATACTTAACTGAAATAGATGCAACAACTTACCATTACAAAATACGTTCATTACAAACGAAGAAAAATTACAAAACAATTACAAGTTAAAAAAGAAGAGGTCACTCAATATACGAGTCGACTTCCTCACCAGAAGCGACATCAACATAAACATTCTTCTCCATGTCGACCCAGCAAATTTTCCCCTCAAAGACCTCATACTCGGGTGACGTCCCTTCGACTTTCAAGCCGGGATTGAGCACCCTCAACTGCGCTACAACATTCCCGAATGATACATTGTTGATCTCTTGAGAGAGCTTTACAAGGCTAGCCTTTTCTTCATTGAATTTAGATTGAGCCTTCTGCAAGTTTTTCCTCACAAGTTCAGCAACAGCCTCATCGGTCATCCCGGACGCAGGTGGAGACAACTGCAGCTTCTCCAAGTCAGCCTTCAACCTATCTACCTCAGCTTCCAGGGTCTTGTTCTTATCTTTCGCAGACTTGTAAAGACCCTTGTATTTTTTGCTTTCCTTCTTCTCAAGGTTGAGGGCCTCTTGGGCAGTTTTCACATCTTCTAAGGCCTTATCCCTCTCGGCCGTACGGTTCTCAAGGTCTGAAGAAATCTGCTCGGAGACCGGGATCACATCAAGCCTTAGATGCCTTATGTACGCAGCATGCTGAAGGCATTGGCGCTCAATGTCCAACAAACCCTCAACTTTCGGGACACTTTCCTGAACTGATTTCATGAAGGGGTTGTACAGAATATGGTCCAACTCAGGGGTGTCCAAATCAACCTCTGAGTCGAACAGGTTCAACCCGGACTCCTCTGAAGACTCTTCCACCCTAGCCCTTTTTTTTTCTTTTTCTTCAAGTTCTTCTTCCTCTGCGCTTGAGGTTTCCCATCATCATACCCAGTCGGGACGGGATCAACATTGATGACTGGTCGGGTCCCTGAACCGTCTCTGCCATCGGTCCGGGTAAAATCCATGTCGACCCGAACATCATTGTTATTAAATTGGGTGTTCTGTAGGGCCCTCAATTGTTTCAACGCCTTGGATGCCATCGAAGCTACAAAAACAAACACGAACGATTAGCCGGGACGAAAACACGAAAGTAACAGGCAAATAGAATAAATCTCACCAATTCTAGATCCAACGTTACGAGTCGAACCATCTAATATTTTCTTAGAGGAAAAAACCCACATTCCTCAACTGACTCCTTTAGCAAATCCCTTACTACCAAATCCTGAGGGGATAGAGCCGACTCGGAGACTTCAAAGTCAGACGGCTTCATGTCATAGTGTTTGTCACTCCAGTAAATAAAAAAACGTGGAGTGTTGGAAGACCGTTCCTCCCAAAACGGCTTCACACTTTTTGGCCGCCTGTACTTGGAAGAACTCCTGTTTGAAAGTGATGCTCCCCCTCTTAGCCGACTCACAGAACGGGGTTATCAATTTTCGATCTTTGTGCCCCCTAAAAGAGATCCAACTTTTCAGAGTCTCTTTCTTATTCCCTGGTGGGTGCTTCCTTAACACTATGAAGTAATAAAAGAATAACTTTACAGAAGGCGTGAAGCCGAACTCGGTCAAGATCAACTCGAAGCACCTGATGAAGGCCCACGAGTTGGGGTACAGTTGTAAAGGAGCACACGGCAAAACATAAGCATCCGTTCTTGAAATTCGGTGAACGGAAGCCTCAATCTCACTTTTGAATGAAAAAAGTCGTAAGTGTATAAAAAGGTGTATTGGTCTCGGATAGATGGCATACTCGGCCCCCTCGGGGTGGAAGCACCACATTGTACAATTCTTTCATCTCGACTGAGCCAAACACCTCCAAATCGAATAAGCGTTCCTGGAAATGCTCAGGACAACCGGGTCTATACACAGAACAGGTACCAAGAACCTCCGGATCCACCCACTGATACCTATCAGCCCACAGGGGCACGAAGTACTCCTCATCACGGGGCTCAGCCATTTCAACACCTGCAGAGGTAATTGTGTAACAACTACCCTCATCAGAACCGGGACGACTAGCACTCGACTCATCAAAGACACTATCATATGAATCCGTCTCAGATTTTACTAATTTGTTATCATTTTCAACTCAAACTCCCCCCTAGATGCCATATTCCTCCGCCTCAACACCTCGACCACCTCAGAACTTAAATCCTCATTATCCCCACAGGATGACCGGCTCCGGGACACCCATGACTCAGGTTTCCCAGACAAAACTTCCAAAGAACTACTCTCACTCATTTGTGCAAAAAAGAAGAGGGGGAGAGAAGAGAATACCTGATAGTCGGAACTGCGGATCCTGAATTCGATTTGGAAGCAGAGAGCTAGATCAAGATTCGGGAATGTGATTGCACAAAGAGGGAGCAGGAAGCAAATGAAGCAAGTGGCAGAAGAAAACTTCTCCACCCCCTATTTATAAGGCCGAAAAGGCCTATAACCGCTACGATCCAGGAAGTCGAACCGTCGCGACCCTATAGCAGAGCGACACGTCACCTGGAACATGAAACGTCACCAGCAATTGAAACAATTCAAAGAAAATGAAACGTCGCGACGATTTGTCAGGGCACAAACCATCCTGAACCAGCTAATACAAATACAGATTCGTTTCAAACCCAAAAACGTGAAGTAAAAAGCATCCCGAACCAAGGTAGAAGTGGCTCACAACTTGTCACACCCAACTGGGATGAATCAAAAACCCTTAAAACCGTCTCGAACATAATCTTCGAGGCCGTCTTGAGTTAAACCTTCAAAGACGTCTCGAACATTGAATGTCGTCTTGGGTACGTCCAAAGCATTTAAGCTCAAAGCCAACTAAATAAGTTGACAAGAGCTGGGGGGCTTCTGTTACGGTCTAAACCTAAGGCCCAATAGCCAATATGGCCCACGTACTATATTATTGTCATATCCTTAAATATATAATAATATATGTACATAATATAACCATATCTGCAATTATATCTGATCTCCCACAATATATTAAATATTGTATCTATGATTATATGATTATACCTGCATATTTACTCCTTTTATACAAAGGCCCACTTACTATATTTATACAGGGAAAACCCCTATATATACGGGTAACTGACAGATCATCAGGTACACGCAATCTTACCCAGTCAATCACTTTGACTATTATTACCCTTTTCTGACTTGTGCGTCGGAGTCCCTTCGCAGGTACACCCCCTGGGTTCAAATCGGATCTCGCACCATCAACCCGGACCCAGATCCGACTCTAACCTGCTGACTCAGACCCAGGTCCGTGTTTCATACCAAAATAATATTTTTTTTGGGATGTTACATCAAGTGTCTAAATATATCAAAATGACTAAAACTCCCGAGCGCCTCCAAGCTCACTGCACTGGCTGGTGTGGAACTTGTGCATCTATCATATAACCACAAAACGTGTGGTGAGACAAATGTCTCAGTGAATTTAACTTATTATCATGAATTGTAGCAATACAGGCAAATGATATGCAACATTTAACCAATTAAATGTCAAATAATACAAACATTCTCAACTCAAACATATGGATATTCATAACCTGCTTTTCCTCCCGGCAAACCGGGTCTTTTCACTAATTCTAAGGCTAGACATGTGCTCAGACTACAAGGAACTTCTCCCTTAGGGACTAATACCTGCCACTTATTCTGGATTGAAGTCAAGTTTCCATACATTGTTCTAGGCCGATGCCAAACTCATTTTAATCTTATTCTGGACCGAAGTCAAGCTTGATTAATTAGGGTTTGGTGGCCATAGGCCAAATTCATTTTTAACTTTCAAATACAGGCTAATAATGCTAATAGTGTGCAAGTACACCATGAATAATCAAACATTAAGTAATTTGGTCAAGCCCTAAAATAAAGCCCTAGCCTATACCATAATTCATAATAAGCAATCAAACCAAATAAAGAATAACCTACAGGCAAACAAGAACAAGCAAAGCTAAAGAAGGGAATAGGAAGGAATTAGGGCTCATCCAAGAGATTTAACCAAGATGGAAGTGGGTGTGTGAGCTATACTCACCTCAAGAGATCTCCAAGAAGAGGGAGGACGAGTGGAGGGAGGTTGGGGTGGACTCTAAGGCTTCCTAAGCTTCCTCTTCGCTTCCAAGATCAACTTCTCTCTAGAACTTATCTCCCTAGGATACAGGAGGAATTTAGAAGAATGAGGGAATTTAGCCCTAATTAATGTTTTTAAAGCTGGTGGGTTTGAGGAATCTAAGACTATATCCCTGAGGTCTTGGGTTCGAAACCCACGGAGGTTCCCTGAGAGGGGGAATAAGGCACTTCAGGGGGCCAAAGCTAAAGTGTGGTAACATGCTCAGTAAAGTCCTGGGCCCTGAGAAGGGGTGCCAAGAGAGGGTTGAGGTGTTACATTCGACATCAAATTTTAGAGGAAGCCCATAGGAGTACGTTTATGGTGCATCCTGGTGCTACCAAGATGTATCTAGACTTGAAAAAGATGTTTTGGTGGGTAGGTATGAATAGTGAGATAGCATAGTTCGTCTCTAGGTGTTTAGTGTGCCAACAGGTTAAAATAGAACACCGGAAACCTTCAGGACCCCTTCGACCTTTAGAAATCCCTGAGTGGAAGTGGGAGGGAATAGGCACAGACTTGTGATGGGGAAGCCTAGAGTCCCAATTGGGTATGACTTATATAGGTCATTGTGAATCGATTAACAAAGTCAGCCCATTTCCTACCTATTAGAGCTACTACTCCTTAACAAGTTAGCTACATGTACATCAGAGAAGAGATAGTTAAAGCCTCCACGGTGTACCCTCTAGCATAATCTAGATAGAGATCATAGGTTCATCTCTAGGTTTTAGAATGCACTTCATCAGGCCTTCGGGCCTAGATTTTGAAATTTAGTACCGCTTATCACCCTCAGACTAATAGCCAGTTTAAAGAACCATCCAAACCATAAGGATATGCTTTAGCATTTGTGTTGGAGGAGAAGGGGTAATTGGGATAGGTACTACCACTCATAGAGTCTGCCTACAACAATAGTTTCCTTCCGCAGTATAGGTATCACACCCTATGATACTCTATATGGTAGGAAGTGTAGATCCCCCTTATGTTGATATAAGGTGGGTGAGAGGAACCTTTTAGGTCCTGAGTTGGTCCAGGAGATCACGAATAAGATTAGAATAATTAGGGAGAAACTGGGAACTACCCCAAGAAACAAAAGAGTATGCTGATAGGAGGAGGAAGGACCTGGAGTTTAAGGAAGGAGAACATGTTTTTCTCAAAGTCACTCCAGTCACAGGCATTGGAAGGGTTATTAAGGCCAAAAAGCTCAATTCAAGATACATTGGTCCCTTTTCTAATCCTAAAAAGGATTGGCTCCCTTGCTTATCGAATAGCCTTGCTCCCAATTTGTCCAATGTCCATGATGTCTTCCATGTCTCCGGATCAGATGGTATGTCCATGACCCCTTCTAAATCATAAGTTCCAAATCTGTACAATTAAGGGAGGATCTTACAGTTCGCATTAGGCCTGCTTAGATTGTTGACCGAAGTGTCAAAACCCATAAGGAATAAGGTCCTTCCATTAGTGAAGGTTATTTGGGAAGGCAAACACAGGAGAGGAAGCCACACTGGGAGAAAGGGGACGATGTTCGTTCCCGATATCCAGAGCTTTTCACGTGAGGTAAAAACTTTAGTATTCAATTTTAAGGACAAAATTATTTAAAGAGGATAGAATTGTAACATTCCAAATTTTAAACTTATTTTCATAAGTGAAATTATAATAAGAATAGGTTTTCATAAAAGGAAATAAGTTGGAAAGGGTTATTAAAAAATATTAAAAGGAGGTATCACCGTCCCTTTTATGCTCAAGCGAAATTTGGCTTGCTTGAGCGAATGGAAATTGAATTCAAGGAATTCAGCACTAACTTATTTTCACTCAAGCAAAAAATCCCTCGCTTGAGCAAAAATATCATTGAGAAGAGGACAGGAAACTATCTAATAAATTCGCTTGAGCGAAGGATTTTTAGCTCAAGGGAATTTTAGGCAAAATGCTTACTGCCTGATTTTCGCTCAAGAGAAAATATTTCGCTTAAGAGAAAATTTGCGATTCAATTTTAAAAAAAAAACATCAAGGGTACCCCAAATCAAAACAAACTCAAACCCCTTTGTTCCCTAGAAAAGAGAGGAGAAGATATAATGCTTGAAGGTCGATTTCAGAAGAAAAGGAAGATCAAATCCCCTCAATGACCCCCTTTGGTTCGCTCTTCAAGGTGAGTGTAATCCACTCACTCTCATCATGCTTGCAAAATCCTAAATGATCCTCTATCTCTAATCCCATTCTTACCTTACTTGTGATTGCTTGAGCGATGTTGGTTTATGGTAGCTCTAGGAAATATGTGTTGATTGTGCATTGTGCTACCCTGGGAATGCTTTATTTCTAAGGTTTGGGATTCTAGAGACTTATGGAAAATGTATGTTTATTCCTTAACTTCATGAAAGGTTTTATCTATAATGTTGAAGGTTCTTGTAACGTCCTAATTCTTGAAACCTAGGAACAATGCTCGTTGGAAACACCTTCCTAAATTCCTGAAAATATTTTCGCGACATTACCGATATTGTAAACATACAACACATGCAAAGCTTAGGTAACCAAAGTTTTACATAAGCGAAACTTTCTAAATATACGGTTATACAAATAATTTCCATTAACTGGACACAATACAACAAGATTAGCTAACTCAATTACTATCCTCTTTCCTATACTCAAGCCTACCTTTCCATGCTCCAGCTGGACATCCTGCATAACTAAAATATTCCACAAAACGTGTGGTGAGACTTACATCCCAATGAGTGTGATAAAGAATGCAGTATAGGGTAGCATAAAAATGAGATGCAGCAGTCAACATACTCAGCAATTCCAAGACATGAACAATGACTAGGAAATTATGCAAACATGACTGTGATGTGTTTTTACCCAACACCCGGGGTCTTTTCTCTAGTTGTGACTGTGATTGAGCGCTCGACCATGTGATCAAGGACCTTCGTCCAGGGCAACCTATGAAAAAGTCTTATTATCAGTGAATAATGATGCATGTTGTAATTTTTAGCTTGAGGACCCCCATCTCCCTCTTGGTCGAGAGTTCGATGTGGTTACCTCGTTTTTTTTTATAAATAAATGATCAAAGGCCTATAATGGTCCGGAGACCCTGTGATGATCCGAAGACCCTATGATAGTCCGAAGACTCTATGACATATTCTTTTATGGCCTTTGGCCCATGAATGCTTGGAGGTATTAAAAATATATCCATGAGTATGAATGACATGATTAATACAATAATTAATCCATGGAGATGGTAACTTAAAGACCTAGGTAATTCTAGGGTTTGAGCATATCCATACTTACCATTCAAGCAACCACTACAATCCAAAGAATCAACCAATAACACTCACAAACAATGTAAATAAGCAATGGGAGAGAAGAACAGGGAGCATACAATAGGGAAACCAAAATGAATGTGAGTGGGTGACAACACTCATCTCAAGAGTAGGAGAAATAGGGGTGATGGAGGGGTGGAATCAAGCTTCCTTGATGACCTTGAGGTGGTGGAATGACTCTTCCTTCTTCCTCTTGGCTCCATCTCTCTATAAGTGAAGGGATGGAAGAAAATGGTAAAAAGGAGCTCAAACCGTGTTTTTATGAAGTCCAACTCGCTCACTCGAGTCTACTCCATAAAATCACCTTTCTAGCCCGGTCCCTGAGTCTACGCCTCTCCTCTTCCTTCCTGCCAATTCGTTTAAGCTTAGTTCCTTCCGTCTCAATCTAATTCTATAATTCCAATGTCTCTACTTCCTTCCTCACCTCTTCACCGTGCTAGCTTTTCCACCACCGGGTGTGACTCCTCCTAAGTTAACTCTACAGTCATGTTTTGCTTAATACTTGGTTTTTCCCTTCTCGATTCCCTTAAAACTCAACTCTTAATCGATTCCCTAACTCTTGTCTTATTTTCCTTTCAAAACCCTAAGTCCTCATTTTATTTCTAACTTCCCTCCTTGAGGTGGGATTCAAAGCCTAAGGCTTCCACGATATTTCTAGATTCTAATTTTCGGGATATTACAATTCTACACCCCTTAAATAAATTTTGTCCTCAAAATTTGCTCCAATTACCCCAAACGCTCCAATTACCCTCGAACTCTCTACTTCATCCTTCTAGCTCCCTTATGGTCCCATGCTAGTCTAGTGTTCCTATTCTCCTCCTACTAGAGTATCCCTAACAGACCGGAGTCTGGGATCTCGCGTGAAACGCCACATGTTCTGTGACACAAGTACTCTATGACCTCTACCTGGCTAAACTATGTCTTAAGGTTTTCTGACCTTGTCCAATCTCATCTATTCTGAGGCATTCGAAATGGGAACTAAAGGATATAGGTTTTTGATGCAACAATGAGTCACGAAACATGAAGGTTGTGAGGATAAGTGGTGGGTGTGTAACATCCTAAAATTTTGTTAAGTAAAATATTAATTAAATTAAATAAATAAATAGAGGAAATAATTAATTAAATAAGATGAATAAATAATAGGATCAATATTATTATTAGTTTTATCCATAAAGCTACTTCAATTTAAAAAGAAGATAAGGGGGTTGAGGATGGGCCCAAGCCCATATAGGCAATTTAGTAAGGAGGGGTTATCAGTTCACCCTAATTCTTATTTGTCAAATCGTCAGAGAGCGAAACGCTAAGGAGGGGAGAAACCAAGTCTCAAGAGGAGGTTGCAGCAGAGTGGTCGTCAAGAACCAAGAAAGAGTCTTCCTTGCTGTTCGATCTTCACTTAAAGGTACGGTGGGGGAGAGGGTGCTGCTTGTATATGCATGTAGGGTTGCTTGGGTAGTAACCTAAGAGTATAAATTCATATTGATGTATGTATAACTGAGAATGAATGATATAAACTTTTGATTTATGGTTGATTGGATGTCCAATGATGATTTATTGGGTGAGATTAAAGATGATATTGAGAATAATGAAAAAGGGAATTAGGGATTTGAGAATTTGGGGATTTTGATGAATTGGTTGTATAATCTGTAAAAGATTGTTGTTTTGTTGAGTTTCGGATGATATTAATGATTATGAATGATGTTTAATCGAAAGGGGTTGATTAAAGATTGATTGGAAAGGTTTAGAGATGTTAGAAATCGTGAAATCTGCGATCTGTGTTGCGGGTAATCGATTACTAGGTGTGGTAATCGATTACCAGGGTGTTCTGGGCAACCCAGGAGTGTTGTTTGTTGCTGGTAATCGAGTACAGGTTTGTGGTAATCGATTACCAGAGAGTTTGTTTGCAGGTAATCGATTACAGGGGTGCTGTAATCGATTACCAGAGTGTTTGGTCACAGGTAATCGATTACAAGGTCATTGTAATCGATTACCAGAGACTTTGTTTGCAGGTAATCGATTACTGTAGGTTGGTAATCGATTACCAGAGTGGAATTTGAGAGTCTAAAAGCTCAATGATGCTTGATATGCTTGATAATGGTTTGGTATGCATATAGTTGGTGATTATGCTATATATTTGATGATGTTTTGGAATGCATATGGTTGGTTAATATGTTATGTAAATGATGTTATTTGGAATGCATGTGGTTGGTGAATATGCTATGTAATTGATGTTATTTGGAATGCATGTGGTTGGTGAACATGTTATGTAATTGATGTTATTTGGAATGCATGTGGTTGGTTAACATGCCATGTAATTGACGTTATTTAGAATGCATGTGGTTGGTGAACATGCTATGTAATTGATGTTATTTGGAATGCATGTGGTTGGTGAACATGCCATGTAATTGACGTTATTTGGAATGCATGTGGTTGGTGAACATGCTATGTAATTGATGTTATTGGGAATGCATGTGGTTGGTGAACATGCCATGTAATTGATGTTATTGGGAATGCATGTGGTTGGTGAACATGCTATATAATTGATGTTATTTGGAATGCATGTGGTTGGTTAACATGCTATGTAATTGACGTTATTTGGAATGCATGTGGTTGGTGAACATGCTATGTAATTGATGTTATTTGGAATGCATGTGGTTGGTGAACATGTGATATAATAAATAATGATGTTACTTGAGTTGTGCGGGCCCATAGAGGGGGTACAACTTAAGAGAGATGCCTTGAGCATGTGTGATGAGACCTGGATTGTGCAGGCCCATAGAGTGGGTACATTTCAGGAGGTGAACTGCATTGTGCGGGATCATAGAGGGGGTCAACCTAGGAGTGATTGTACTGGTCCATAGAGGGGGTGCAACCTAGGGTCGAATGTCGTTGTGCGGGCCCAACGAGGGGGTACAACCTATCAGTTTGTGTGGTGTTGCCGGTAGACTATCTTGGTAATAACTAGAGTGATTGACGAGGTGCACCCATTGTGTGGAATTCCAAGTCATGATCTTTGGGTAGATGATGAGATGAGTATTGGTGCATGTGATAGTTGGAATAGTCAACGATGGAATTGAGTTATATAATGATGAGTTTTGGTGCATATAATATATTGGAATACTCAACGATGGAATTGGGTCATATGATAATGTTAATGACTTTGGATGCATACATGTTGGATGTATATGTGTTAAATCTGATGATGATATTGTGTTATTAATTGATGTTGTGAGTATTAATGATGAATGAGTATTATGTGAGCATGTGACTCCTTTGGTGAATGATGGTATGAGATTATCTGTTGAGATAAGTGAATAGCTTTATGCTGATTTATGAATGTTGCTTATTTGATGGATTATTGGATGTTTTGGTATGAGGTATGATGATTGGTGATGTTGTTTATATGTGGGTGAGGATAGGGTAGCCTCCTATGTGTATGTATGAGTAGTATTCTTTTCCTCACCGTATACTGTGGATATTATTTTTACAGGTGTTGATGAGGACACGATTGGTGTCGAATTTGATTAAAGGGAATGTGCTCTGATAGCTGTGACATCAGGGTATAATTTTGGGGGTCTTTTATTATGTTTCTAGTTAGGAAGGCTTTTGGTGTAAACTATTTTGGATGTCTTACACGGCAAGTAGGATGTTCAGTATTTTTATTTTCTTTGGAGATTCCGCTGCATGAGTGTTGGATTATAATTGAGTTTTATTTCGTTTTAGCTAAGTTGTTTTCGAACTAATGAGGTTTTTGGAAATAGAGTTTTGTGAACCTTTTACCCATCGTGGGACGTTGCCTTTTCCATAATTCAATTTATTAAACATATAAGAGTATGGGGTAGAAGGGTGTCACATTAGTTTGTATCAGAGCAAGTCGGTTCACCGGCCTTGAGTTATGAGTTTACTATGCTTCTGTGGTGTTAATCTGATTGATTGATTGATTGATTGATTGACTGTTTGAGTGAATTGTGTTGCTTGAATTTGATTGTTTGTCTTATTTCTTTATTTTTCTGCTTTACTTAGTATGTTTGCTTACCCTTTCTTTAATAGAGAAAGAGTAATGGCTAGAAGAGGTAGGAATGATTGTGTGATTGCTGAAGCCTTAATGGCTATGGCATAGGCTGTTGGCAACCTAAACCAACATCATGAGGTGGATTGGCTTGCTCGGTTCTAGAGGAACCATCCACCTACTTTTCATGGGGGTTATGATCCCGATGGTGTTGCTGACTGGATCTTCGAGATCGAGAAGATTTTTAGAACGATGGACTACCGTTTGTGTAAAAGGTTACGTTGGCTGCGTTCATGTTATCAGGGGACGTCGGGTTTTGGTGGCAGAGCACTTATTAGAGGATGATCGATGAGGGCACCGCGTTGAGCTGGGATAACTTCAACAAGGCGTTCTTCGAGAAGTACTTTCCTCATGACGTTCGTAATAAGAAACAGATCGAGTTCCTTGAGTTAAAGCAAGGGGATGGCACCGCGGCAGATTACGTATCCAAGTTTGAAGCGCTAGTACGATTCTGCCCTACATATAAGGGAGCTGCCAATGAAGAGTCCAAGTGTGTAAAGTTTCTCAGCGGTCTTTGTTCAGAGATCAAGCGAGTGTTCAACTACCAATGGAGGACGCGTTTTCACGAGCTGGTGAACAAATGCAGAATTTTATGATGAAGACCGCAGGGCTAGAGTGGCACATTACAAGAGTGGAGGGCCTATGAGGAATCAGAATTTATGCTGATTTATGAATGTTGCTTATTTGATGGATTATTGGATGTTTTGGTATGAGGTATGATGATTGTTGATGTTGTTTATATGTGGGTGAGGATAGGGTAGCCTCCTATGTGTATGTATGAGTAGTATTCTTTTCCTCACCGTATACTGTGGATATTATTTTTACAGGTGTTGATGAGGACACGATTGGTGTCGAATTTGATTAAAGGGAATGTGCTCTGATAGCTGTGACATCAGGGTATAATTTTGGGGGTCTTTTATTATGTTTCTAGTTAGGAAGGCTTTTGGTGTAAACTATTTTGGATGTCTTACACAGCAAGTAGGATGTTCAGTATTTTTATTTTCTTTGGAGATTCCGCTGCATGAGTGTTGGATTATAATTGAGTTTTATTTCGTTTTAACTAAGTTGTTTTCGAACTAATGAGGTTTTTGGAAAGAGAGTTTTCTGAACCTTTTACCCATCGTGGGACGTTGCATTTTCCATAATTCAATTTATTAAACATATAAGAGTATGGGGTAGAAGGGTGTCACAGTGGGGAAGAACGTGATTTAACCTCCGAGTTCGACGGGTTGGTCTTGCACCAAATAGAGTGAAGTGGCAAATGAATGAATGTCGGAAAGACTAGCATGTGACAAACTGACTAACATAGACTGATATTCACTAAGTCGAAGCTAGGCATAAGCCACATCTTCGAGTCATAGGGGTAGGGAACAATACTTGGGTGCAACGGGGAAAATGAGTAATAAATGATGATCCTCTACCCTCGGTTGTTATCAAGAATGATTCCCTTGAGGAAGTCACTGCCCTTGCCACCCCACCCAGAGACTAGAAGGGCAGGCACTCCGAACTCTGAGTTATGGTCCTAACACACCTATTTATAGTTGAATATGTGCGCTACAATAACTCGGTGGTACCTCATATCCTAAGTGTATCTCATTTGATTTTTTCTCACCTACCTTTCCTCAAATTCGAGTCTATAGTTTTTATCTCTCTCGATTCTCTCTGCTTCTTAGTCCTAAGGGGTTCTTCCTCTTAGCATCCTGTGGAACATCGAAGTCCTCCTAAATTAGCCCTACAAAACTTTTAACCGGACAGGAAGGGTTTGCTAAACAAAATATCATGATTGATCATCCTCGTCACTTACCCCGGTCCCTAGCATTCTGAATTCTCTCTTTCACACTCACGGTTCCTCTAATCCTATCAATGCCGACCCCCGGTACCTGAACTACAAGTTTGGTTCTGAACTTTACTCTATTTCCCGCTCACTTTCCGAAGCTACAACTATACGGAGAAAACATGAAAGGGTTTGAACAACGAAGACCCTTTCCATGTTCAAAAGTGAGGAACAGAAAGGATTTAACTGATTTGGATCGGTACACCTAATGGGGTCCGTGACTCCCTCAAACTTTCCTGGAGGAAGATTCGGGTTACAAGAAAATAGGACAACTCAGGTCGACATCGGGGCCTGTAACGTCCTAATTTCTTGATTCAAGAATAATGCCCGTTGGAGACTATTCTCAAATTTCTGAAATTATTTCGCGCCATTACCGATATCTATACATACACGCTCATTAAACGCTTAAGTAATTCCAACGCTTACCTAAGCTGAATACATTATACATTCTACATACATATCATAGTCCATCTGCCACTTAGTGACTTAATGTATATGATCAATCTACATAGTTCCTACTTTAACACAACATTATACAAATTGAAATCCATCAAAATCCCTTATTAGGTCCAGACTAACGCTGAGGGTGGAATACTCCACTCTACGAACTTCAATCCTCCCTTCAAGATTTCAGTGAAACTGTCCTGCATACATAACTAAAATGTATCCTCGTAACGTGGGGTGAGACTTTGGTCTCAGCGAGCAAAGCATGCAATATGCAGTGTGGGGAAAACAGTCATATGCAATGCAACACCCAGCATAATTCATAAGACATACATAACTATTCTAATCACTTTAATCATCACATCATGTTTAACCCAATTGGCATATTATATAAATTTAGCTCAACATTTAGTAACTTGTCAGGATAGGAAACTTAAACATAAAAGCACATGATCGGCATAACCCAGCCGACGGGCTATGGCGCTTACGCCCTCAACTGAATTATGACTAAGCACATACGCCCTCATCTGAACTCGGCGCATACGCTCTCATCTGAACTGTCACTCGGCGCACACGCCCTCAACTGATCTGTGACTCGGCGCATACGCCCACAACTGATATGTGACTCGGCGCATACGCCCACATCTGAACTCGGTGCATATGCCCACATCTGAACTCAGCGCATACGCCCACATCTGATATCGGCACATACGCCCTCAACTGATCTCTGCGCATACGCCCTCATCTGAACTCGGCGCATACGCCCTCGACACATAGGTGAAGCTTTACATAGAACATTAATCAACTACACTTCCTTTTCATACTCTAGGAATTACATTCATATAACACTAGCAAAAACCGCCAAACCTATCAACTAGGGCAACCATCATCATCATAATTACCAATCAACCATCAATTCCACATATATTCCCAAAATCCCCAAATTCTCTACCCTAGGGTTCACATACAATCTCATAATCAACTCAAACCATGCATATCATATAATTCCAACCATAAATCAACATTCACAGACTAAAAGGGAAGAGGAATAGGAGAATAGGGGTTATAATAGAACCATATACATGATGTAGTGGAGGTGTGTGAGCTTCACTCACCTTAGAGTTGAGAAAACAGAGGAAGAGTGGAAATAGAGAACATTGAGGGTGAAGAGAATGATGGAGAACTTGATCTTGGGGGTGGAAAACCTACCTTGATCTTCAATGAGACTTCCTCTCACTAAAAACCTCTCTTTCTCTCTCTGGAATATCGAAAACAAGAAGATAGAACTGAGTGGAAACCGTCTGCATCGTGTTTTTAAAGTTCTGTAACAGTCTTCTCGCTCAAGCGAGATTTTAGCTTGAGCGAGATGGTCATTTTAGCTCAAGTGATCCATTTAGCTTGAGCAAGAATGCTCACGAAAATACACCCTCTCTGGAAGATTCTCGCTTGAGCGAGATCCTCTTGCTCGAGCGAGATATGCAGAGTCTCAAATCCTTATTTTTTGCCTCTTAAGCTTTTCCTTATCAATTCCTTACTTCACTCTAATCATGTTATAACTTTCCTATGAATTAAAGTCTTAAGTAGCGGGATGTTACAGGGGCCCTCGTCGGAATGACTGGAAGAGCGTCAACAAAGAAGAAGGAAAATCGGAATAATAAGGTTATAAGCATCCAGGTAAACCATATGTGATGTAGGAAACCAAATTGGGATATGTAACATTTAGATGAATTGACATGGAGAGGAACTTCAAGAACAAAATAAAACACTCATTCATAGACTGAAATCATTGGTTTTTAATATAAGAAAAAACCAAACAGTTACTTGATAATTATAAAAGAAACATAAGAATAAGAAAAACATATTATTCTTGTAATAGGCATATGAAAATCAAATTAATTGATATGATTCTTTGAGGTCTCAAATTCATTTTTTTTAAGTCTAAAGTTCTTTTCTTATAGATAATCAAATATTGGTAACAAAGAGTCAATTGTATAAGTCCCTTGAATACTCTATAGAAACAAAGCCTCTACGGTTAAAATCATTACCTACTAAGAAGAAAAGTATTATTTAAAGAAAGGATTAAATAGTTGTTTTAACATAGATATGGTAATAAACTTGAGAAGCTAAATTGGCAGAGGAACATAGATAAAGTTTAGAAAGTAAATCATCTAGCCAAATTATGCCCGCCAAGAAGGCTACAAACTTAGTGCTTAAAATTCCAAAGTTTAACTCATCGAGACCAAATCTCAAAACAAGATGAAAAGGCCATAAATCAAAATTAAATCTTTCCATAACTATTCAAATCATTTCATTAGGATAGGAGAGATGTCAACAACAAGTTTTCCAACAATTTTCAAAATCATTATAGCATTTTAAAGTAGTAGGAAAAATAGTAATATCTGTAATAAATACGAATCAGGGAGAGAAAGAAATGAAAATGAAGGAATAGGATTCAAGGCCTCAACCCAAGAATTTTTGGGTTGTAACTAGATTACACCCACCCAAACACAAATAAACAACAACAGGGAGTTAGGGCTACTCCCACATTCAATAGTAGCTAGATCTCCCCTAGCCTTCGATGAAAAATAAAATCCCCCTACACCCTAAGCAAAACAACAAATTTTCTCATCTTTCACTAGGAAACTTACTTAGATCAATCCCTCTAAATGATTTTTATGTTCACTAGGCTCCAAAGGTGACACACTCCCAGTTGCCTAGGCTAAGGAGTCTGGTTCTAGGAGATAGGTTTATGTTATGCTTCCTTCCTAACAGGTGGTTGATACTAAACTTGGTCGAGAAACATTCTAAACTTCCTGACCAAGGCATCCTATTCAAGTCACTAACCATAATCCTGCATACAACGCACACAATATAGGGGTGATTAGTCCCTATAAGGCGCACGACGTACTTAAGGATTACAGGAAGTCCAGGCAACTAATCTAACCACAGTCTAATGGATTGAACTGCTCTGATACCATAATGTAATGCTCAAATTCCGGAAACCTAAGAACAATGCCCGTTGGAAGCATCTTCCTAAATTCCTGAAATTATTTTCACATTACCGATATCGTAAACATACAACACATTCAAAGCTTAGGTAACCAACATTTACTTAAGCGGAACTTTCCAAATATACAGTTGTACAAATAATTGCCATTAACTGGCCACAATACAACAGGATTAGCTAAATCAATGACTATCCTTTTTCCTATACAAAAGTCTAGCTACTCTGGCTCATATAAATTCTAGGGGGAAATTATTCATCCCTAGGCTCAAGTCTACATTTCCATGCTCCAGCTAGACATCCTGCATAACTAAAATGTCCCACAAAATGTATGGTGAGACTTACGTCCTAGTGAATGTGATAAAGCATGCAGTGTAGGGTAGCATACAAATGAGATGCAGTAGTCAACATACTCAGCAATTCAAAGACATGAACAATGACTATGGAATTACGCAAACATGACTGTGATGTGTTTTTACCTGACACTCGGGGTCTTTTCACTAACTGTGACTGTGATTGAGCACTCGGCCATGTGACCAAGGATCGTCGTCCGAGGCCACCTATGATTAAGTCTTATTATCAATGAATAGTGATGCATGTTTTCATTTTTAGCTTGAGGACCCTCATCTCCCTCTTGGCCAAGAGTTCGATGTGGTTACCTCGTTCTTCTAATAAATAAATGCCCAAAGGCCTGTGATGGTCCAGAGACCCTATGATGGTCTGAAGACCCTGTGGTGGTCCGAAGACCCTGTGATAATCCGAAGACTCTATGACATATTCTTTTATGGCAATTGGCCCATGAATGCTTGGAGGTATTAAAAATATATCCATGAGTATGAATGATATGATGAATAAAATAACTAATCCATGGAGATGGTAACTTAAAGACCTAGGTTTATTCTAGGGTTTGAGCATACCCACACATACCATTGAAGCAACAACTGTAATCCAAAGAATCAAGCAATAACACTCACAAACAAGGTAAATAAGCAAGGGGAGAGAAGAATAAGGAGCATACAATAGGGCAATCAAAATGCAAGTGAGTGGGTGACCACACTCACCTCAAGAGTAGGAGAAATGGGGGTGATGGAGGGGTGGATCCAAGCTTCCTTGATGATCTTGAGGTGGTGGAGTGGCTCTTCCTTCTTCCTCTTGGCTCCAAAAGCTCTTCTCTCTCTAGGGTTATGTCTCTCTCTCTAGAAGTGAACGTATGGAAGAAAATGATAAAAAAGGAGCTCAAATCATGTTTTTATGAAGTCCATCTCGCTCACTCTCGCTCAGGCTTGCTCGAGCGAGAGTGAGCGAGAAAAAAGGGCTCTTTGGAGTGGAAATTCGAGCGATACTAAGCAAGAAAACCATAACAATTTCCCTGTTTCTACTGATATTATCGCTTGGGTGAGGGATTTCTCGCTCGAGCGAGAATGAGCCTGTTTTGAGGTGCAAAGAGATCGGAATACTATTATATTATATATGAAACTGAAGCCCCGGATCTTAGCTTTCTAATGCAAGTGGAATAACCTCAATTTGACACCTACAACTCTAGATATTATCAAATTAATGCACCAAGGTCATTAGGCTTAAAACCCAAAATTAAGCAACAACCTTGGTTGAAGCCCAATGGGGCACACTTCACATGAACCATGATGTAAATCATTAATTCACTTCAATAAAGCTATGGTTAAGGGTTCTAAGTGTCCATGAGACTATGCTTCTCTATTCCCTTGTTCCTTTCCATAAAATCATATTTCTACCCCGGTTTCTTGAGTCTACGCCTCTCCTCTTCCTTCCCGCCAATTCGTTTAAGTTTAGTTCCTTCCATCTCAATCTAATTCCATAGTTCCAATGTCTCTACTTCTTTCCTCACCTCTTCACCATGCTAGCCTTTCCACCACCGAGTGTGACTCCTCCTAAGTTAACTCTACAGTCATGTTTGGCTTAATACTTGGTTTTTCCCTTCTCGATTCCCTTAAAACTCACAACTCTTAATTGATTCCCTAACTCTTGTATTATTTTCCCTTCAAACCCCTAAGTCCTCATTTTACTTCTAACTTCCCTCCTTGAGGTGGGATTCACAACCTAAGGCTTCCACGGTATTTCTATATTCTAATTTTCGGGATGTTATAGTTCTCACATGATTTATTGTTAAGTTTAAGTCATGATATTCATATATACACATAAGAGGATTTTCACGGGTCTATTATCACAAAGGAAAGAGGAAAGGAAAGATAAAATCAAACCCTAAGAGTTTGATAATAAGACAAGAGGATTTAATGGCGGGTCTAGATGGCCACAAGGAAAATGTTCCTTGTACGGATACTGAGCTCAGGTTTAGCCGAGAGGTAACAGCGAAAAGACTTCGGATGTTGGGTTAAGCATTGCAGGATGACTTATGTTTGATCGACTAACTGTATACATGTTATGATGTGAATGAGTATGTTTGTTTACTGTTGCACTTCCATTTATATGTTATCCTACACTACATGCATAGTTACTTTCACACGTTTTGTAGTTACATTTTAGATGTGTAGGATTCTCAGTCTAGGCCTTGATGGGAGGACCTGGTAGTCCAAGTGTGGGCTTCTCCACTTACCTTGCTTTATTTTCATTGAAAACTCTGATATTTTGATTTACATGTATACATTTCACTGAATTAATTGTTTAGGTTTACTTGAACCACTTGATGGCACAATATTGTATTTATGTTGTATATTTTGATGTTTAATGCTTACGTAATGTTGGACTAATTTAGAAAATTATATGATGTATGTATTATGATATCGGTAATGTCGGGAACAATAATTTTGTAAATTCAGGAATAGTGCTTCCAACAGACATTATTCCTACAGACATTATTCTTTAGTTTCAGAATTAGGACGTTACAAGGATAAGATTTCAATTGTAAATTTTTCGCGTGACTTAATAATAAGATTGTAGAGACCTCAACCCTTGTGGAAACTTGGGTGCACCACAATGCAGAGAACCCTTTCTCTGTTACACCAGCACTCCGAAGTGATAGCACCTTCTTTCCCGGATCTAGAATTGGAGCCAAGGACTGTAAAACAAGCAAGAACAATCGGTGAAAATGGGTAATTAAGTGCAGCAAGGTCACCGTCTTTAAGGAACCAAAAGAGGGAAATTAAAAGAGAAAATGGAAGAGAAAGAGATGGTTTGAACGCCACTGGTGCAGGCAACCCCCACAGCAGATAAGTTCATGTGCTAGACGCCACTGATTCAGGAGAATCAGATAAGTCTCTGGTTGGTTTGAGCAAGAACCACCAATCCTTCTCTACTCACAAGATGAGGAGGAAATTTGACATAATGCCTTTACTATTCAAAATCAAAGTTACAAATTGAAGAGAGCTCACTCCTATTTATATAGGAGGGGGCGACTAGGGCTGTAAATGAGCTGGGTTATTCATGAACTATTTGAGCTTGACTCGTTAAATGTCCGATCAAGCTCGTTTGTTTAATTAAACAAACAAGCTCAAGCTTGAAGTTGGGCTCGATTATTTAAATGAGCCAAGCCCAAGCTTTACAAACTTGACATCAAGAGCTCGTGAATAGCTAAATTATTTTATATATATATAATAATTAATTAATATAAATAATTAAATTGAAGTAAAATTATTAAAAAACAAACAGAAAACATATTGTTATAAGTTTATTTTTAAAATAAATAATAAAATAATAATGTAAAATAATTACTCTATATATATGAAAATAAGTATTGAAATATTTCTTATATTGGTCAAGAAGTTATGTATTGAATTTCGAAAAATATAATATTTTATAATTTTTAACTATACATAGATAAATCATATATTAAGAATATATTTTTATTTTTATATTATCATTTAATAGTAAAATATTTATTAAATACTAAATTCATAAACTTTAAAAAAAATTAAAGAAAAATTTCATAAAAGCAATGAAATTATAAATGAGCTAAACAAGTCAAGCCCAAACTTTTTTTTTTTAACAAGAAAAGCCCAAGCTTTAAGTTTGGCTCGTTTAAATAAATGAGCCAAACTTGAGCCACCCATTTTTCACAAGCCAAGTCTGAGCTTCAGATACTCGGCTCGACTCGGCTCATTTACAGCCATAGGGGCGGCCAAGTGAGGCAAATAAAAAAGGATGGGCAAAAAACTATCCTAGGTGGGTATTGAACCCATGTCTCCTAAGCCTTCTAGGTAAGCTATCTCCTAACCAATAAAGCTCACTAAATTAGCGCCCAAACTAGCCTAATCCTAATTAGGAAAATTATAATTAAGCAAATTACAAGGAAATCGTAATTACAATGAAAATTAACTAAAATTAATTTTAATTATGATGATGGGCTTCATGTTGACTTGACTAAGGTTGGCTAAGAAGAGAATTGACCAAGGCTTGGTCCAGCTCCATGTGCCCAAGTCTGGCCCAGGCTCCCCTTCAGCTTTGAATCTCTGCTGCCAGCTCAGAGTTCCATTGGCAGTTGCCATCATTCCCTCCCCCTTAGAGAGGATTTGACCTCAAATCTAAAAATTCAGAAAGAAGCCATAAGAAAAATGAACTTGGTAGAAGGAGATGGATAAAAAAAAATAGCAAGTAAGAAGATACTTCCCTTAGCCCTTGGAGAGTAGAGCTAGAGGTCCACAAGTTTAACATCTTCCTTGAGCCTAGACAACAAAAGAAGACCCATAAGTATAATTCCCAAGCACCCAAACTGAAGGCTCATAAAAAAATACTTGGGAATCATAAAGATAGGAAGTAGAAAGACATATTTGATGGACAAGTGGTGGTTAAAGTAAGAAATAGAAACTCCCTCTTTGAATATGGAACCATCTTGTCCATGTACTCTGTAGAATGGGATCCTGGATCAAATACCAATCTCTCAAAGCCCTCCTTTGTAAGTAAAAGAAACAAGTAGTCATAAAGAAGGCTTAAGAATTGATTTCCAAAAAGGTTCCAAGGAGTTGCAATTTCATCAAAATATTCTACAGTATGCTTCCAGATGAATGCACAAATAAAACTATGTGGCATACATGATTTATTCTTTCTCAACAAAGCCTTAACATGCGTATAATCATTGTTATAATTTGTATTAAGACGAATGTCTACATAAATGCATTTACTCAAGTTTGGAAGCACCTTACGCATATCAAAATTATCATATGTGGATATGTAAGGTGATGTACTTAAAAATTCACCTTGAGCATGCATATCAAGAAGCATATCACCATGTCAAATGGATGTCAAACAAGTTTTCCCATATGTGATAGCTTCATCCAAATTTTTGTCCTTTTTACTAACTAGTTCAAGAGCATAATACACATCTTTATATGAAACAATTATTTTAGGTCCAAAATGTGTATGCACATTATAGATACAAACCAAAGGTAGATGCATATTCAATCCAACTTTGTTATCATGCAATCTAAATTGATTAAAGGAATTGACTAAACATGCATCTCTAGTAAGTTTCATAGTACTCTTAAACTGAGTTGATTTTTCTAAACATGCAATAGGTTTCAAAGCATTATCAACATTGTTTATTTCTTTCAAACATGTAATGCTTTGAGGCATATAATTGTGCATAGGAGGCATTTCATGCATAAAGAAAGTTAGTTTAGGAAACTCCCTTTCAACAGCTTGAGTTGTCCTTTTTGCATTACTAAGAGTATTTTCCATCAACCTATTCAAGTTTCCACTAGAAGGGTTAGCAATCAAATGATCACAAGATCGATTAAGTTGCTTTCCCAACTCTTTTTCTTCTTGCACTCTCAGTTTATTTTCCTCATTTTCATTTTTAAGCTTTTCATCTTTCTCTTTTTCTAATTGTTCTTCTTTCTCTAATTTCCATATTTTTTCTATCCTATTCAAGTGCCTTGACATTTCATTTTTAACCTTCTTTGAAAATTTTTCTATTCTTCTCTCCCAATAGTCCTCAAAAGAATCTTCCTCACAACTTATTCTATTTTCTTTTCTTTTATCTTCCCTTTCATAACTATCTCTATAATAATCTTTTCTTCTATACTCTCTTTCTTTATACCTTCTTATTTCTTGGTTAGAGTTATCATAACTCCTTTCCTTCTTCTTTCTATCTTCAAAATGATATTTATTTATTTCTCTCCTTTCTTGCCTATACCTTTCATCAATTTTATCATGAGAAGAGTGTCTTCTCACTTCCTTTTCTTTCCTAAGTTCTATACTATCTTCATCTAGCTCCTTTCTCCACAATCTACATGACATCCTAAATTGATTTTATTTGAAAGCTTTTAAGGAACTTTCCTCTCAACTCAAGTGTTTACACTCAAGAACGTATCCACTCGTGTTTGTCACTCTTTTTAGGTTTTTTCTAAAGATGAAGCACTATTGCCTCTTCTACTCGGTTAAGGTTGGTTTGATCTTGCAAAGACCAACAACAAGACTTAAACTTAACTCTACCCAAATTGAAGCGCACAAGCACAAAAATTATCTACTTGAAAGCCTGAAATTGCCTAAGACAAAACTAAGAATTGATGAGACAAGCAAGAAAAGCAGGCACTTAACAAAGCTTATACACAAGATTGGAAAGCAAACAACACAAAACAGAAAGAAATTGCAAAGAGATTTGTTTTTGGTTTGAATTTTGAAAAAGTTGCCAAACAGTTGTTTTAATGAAAACAGCAACTTACAACTCAAATAAACTGTATACAATACAAGGAAATGAAATGAAAAATTACAGCAAATGACAATTGTATTGTTGAGCTAGTTTTTACTGTTTTTGTTTTTGTTTTTCTCTTTTTTTTTTTAATTTTTGACTTTTTGGGTGTCTTTTTGACTTTAACTCTTTTGTTGACTTTTGAACCCTTTTTGCTTTCTACACCTCTTTTTGTATTTTTATCTATGTATTTTTTTTAATTCTTTTTGCTTCTTTTCTTTTTACCCCAACAAAAAATTACAGAAATTTGTACAAAATTATAAAAAATAGAAATCCACCTAAAATATTTTTTTCAAGATTTTTTTGCCTAAAGACTGGTCCAAAACGGTACCAAAAACAAAATGGATTGTCTGTTTTCTACAAACTATTGAAAAACGGAATGACAGCCTGATTCAAAAATTGACCAAAAAATTGCTTAGCAGTTCCTTATTGATTACACAATCACATAACGATGTTTATAATGCGTTGGGTTCAATTTTAAGATTGGAATTATTTTTTTAAGGAAATTCAACAATTGAGTTTTGTTGAACTTCTTCCAACTCTTTGAACCAAAAATCAGTCTATCGGTGAGCGTTTTGCGTAATCAAACAAGGAATTCCTAAGGTAGGAATAGCAGTCATTTCAAATTTGCAATCAGAATGCCAAGAAGACAAATGGAATATGAGTAGAAAATTGAACAAAATAAGGCCAAAAGAAAGCGCATAAATGGCAAAAATTGAGAAGTAAATTGCGCAAAATTAAATGACAAGAAAGTAAAGGGAAAAAACTGGAATTAAAAGGATAGGGAGGACTTAAATGAAATGGTAGAATGTAAATGGCAGAATGTAGAGGGGATGGCAGAAATTAAAAAGATGGGAGAAGCTGAAATTAAATGGCGGAAAATTAAAAGCGGAATAGTAAAGTGATGAGTAAGATGAACAAGATATGTGGATAAACAATTAGTATGTGGATTGGGGAGAAAATGTAGGTGAACGATCTTTGGAAAATGAAGACAACAATGCCTCCACTTACCATAATCCACCACAAACAGCAGTTATATCAATCAAGCAGTTCAAGAACAATTTGTAGGAACACAGGGAAACACTAGAAGGGGGGTTGAATAGTATTTCTAAATATTTTAGAAAGCTTTTCGTAAACAGGTACTAAAAACACGATTTCAGACAGGCTTTTAAGGGGCTGTCTAAAGTTTTCAGACGGCTTGTAAAAACTAATTTTAAAAGATGTTTTGTGCCTTTATAAAATATCAGATTAATTATTCTGACCCCTTGATTAGTATAAAAAGAATTGATAAGAGATAAGGGTAAGAAAACATAGCCAAGGAATTTATCCTGGTTCACTCACTACCACTGTGAGCTACGTCCAGTCCCAATGCCAACTAGCAATTGGATTTTCTCTTAATCTTTCAAGATTACAAGTATTCTTTTACAGTCAAGCCTCTTCAGGCTCTACAACCAAGTATTCTTTTACAGTCAACCCTCTCCAAGCTCTACAACCAAGTATTCTTTTACAGTCAAGCCTCTCCAGGCTCAAACCAACAAGTATTCTTTTTCAGACAAGCCTCTCCAGGCTCAACAAATAAATACAGAGAAGGTAAAATGATTAAGCTTACAAACTATATCAGTCTTGAAGCTTAAACAATTGCAAATGTACAGAAAAACTGAGGTATGCTCAGGATAATACAATATGTGTACAAAGATAAAGATTATCAGAGTTGTTGCAGCGAAAACTTTTCAAGCTTTTTTAGTTCTTGTTCAAAAAAATTCTTCTCTTCATCCTTATGGTCTTCAAAGGAGGGGTATTTATACCCAATCTTTAATCCGTTGAAATACCACCGTTAAGAGATAGCATTAAATGCTATTTAATCCGTTGTGAGACATGCTTCTGAGAGCTCTGATATTTCTGACACGGTACAAGGTTGCTCCTGCCATAAAGCTGCTACAAATGTTGCTGCAGAGGCTGCGTTGCAGAGATTTCCTCAGTGGTGTATGAAATTCAAAAACACCAGGAAAGGTCTATGTATTCCTTGCTATAAACGTGTTTGAAAAGGTACGTGCAGCAGAGGTTCAGAAAAGTCTTCATAAACTTCAGCAAAGGGTGCCACGTCATAAAAGAGACTTCAGACGACTTCAACACTTCAGACTAGAGGTGCCACGTCATCAAAAGACTTCAGACGGCACTGATACTTCAGACGGGTTGAACTACTTCAGACAGCTTCAACTCTTCAGACGAGTTTTGCTTCTTCAGACAGCTTCAACACTTAGTCTTTTTATGTAGGCTCATAGTGACTCTTGCTGAAATCATAGATAAAACATTAAAGCATATGTGTATCTATGATAAATACTTTAAGTCAAATTTGTCAACCATTAAAACTTGGGAATCTAGTTGTCTTAAAACATTATAAACAACCTTATGACATTTTTGAGACTCATACAAAAGGGAATATCAGAGCAAAACAGTAACAGAGCAATATATTCAGATAAAACATATATATCAGAGGACAAATAATCAACTTAAAATATGAGATAAGCCACTGGTTGTATTTAATGAATGTTTAGATAAAGAAATAGACAATCAGACACTTGTTATAAACATGAAAATAAGCAAAGACAATGGCTAAATTAACAGTTTAATCATTCTTCTTCAGCAAGGCCTCAGTCAGAAAGGAAATCAAGTCTTCCTTGGCCTTGTCTATTGCTGCTTCCACTGAGGTTTTCAAATCCTGCTGACCAGATCTGATAAGCTGCTGTTCTTGAAGAATCTGCTCTTGCTTAGCAATAAGATGCTTAGTCTTCTTCTCTTGATCAACATACTTCTTTTCAAGTTTCTTAACTTTGGTCTTCAGCTTCAGATTTTCCTCAGACAAGTCTTGCTCAGATTCATACAAAATCAATTGGATGTAGGGGCAAACAAATCTAAGCACTCCAAAGCCAGGCTCCAAACTGTATTTAGAAGGTTTGAACACAGGGCAAAAGAAGGTGCCAATGGGGTTCAGTATTACCCAGTCTTCATTAAAAGAGTCAACAGGTGGGGGAAAGTGATCTCTCAGATAGTGATAGGTGACATTGGTTGTCTTTCCAAGTCCAACTTCACAATCAGCATCAGGACCAGTTGTTCCCGAAGAAGATCCAACATCTTCTCTGATCTTCCAGTAAGAGGACCACATCCAATCTAGAAGTAGTTGATCCAGGCCTCCTCCTTGGTTACTGATGAACTCTGGTAAAGATTCCCACTCTGATGGACTCATCATTTCAGACAGAGGTGCAGATGCAGAATAAACTTTAGCTTCTTTGAATTTCTCACCCTGACCTTCCTTTAAGGGATACCTAGGAACTATTCTATCAGGTTTCACCAAGATTTTAGTGGTTGGCCTAATTGAACAAGTTCTAGGAGGCCTGTAGCCTCTCATCCCAACACCCTTATGCAGATCCCTCTGAAACAGCTCAGACTCAGTGTTCAGCTGCCTCACGAAACTCCATTCATCATTATTTAGCCTGAGGGAATCATCTGAGAATGGATTGATGGGAGCTCAAGTATGTTCAGGAGGGACAACACCCTTCCTGATCTTTTCTAATCCTCCTGAAAGAGCACTGTATTGGTTTCTAACTTCAGCAACAGTTTTTCTGATTAAGCCAGGATGCAAGGATACAGCAGGTGCTGGTCTGAAATATTGTAGCTCTTCAGACAGGTTGCCAAACTTAGGCAATGAGCAGGGATCAGAAAGAAGGAGAGATAACTGTAGAGCATCAGCAAGCACTTGCTCTTCTTCAGCAAGGATCTTTTCTTGTTGTGAAGGTGGAGGAGATAAATGTGGTGAGGGTATAGGTGGTGGTGGTGAAGATGGTGATGGTAGTTGAGATTGAGGAGGTGAAGGTTCAGAAGATTGGATTATATGAGGTGATAGGGGATCAGATGGTTGATTTTCTGAGGGTTGTGGTGAGGTAGGTTCAGAGGGTTCAAAAGGTTGATTTTCTTTTTGTGGAGGTGGTGATCGTTGTTTTACAGGTGATAAGGGTTTTGGTGAAGGTTGTGGTAAAGGTTGAGGGGATGGTTGAGAGGGTTGCTGAGGTGTTTGTTTTTCTGGTGAGGAGGGTGGTGAAGGAGTTACATTATCAAATCTCACCTTAATTCTCTTGTAGGGAGGCTTGGTTACCTCAGATTCTTTTGCCTTTGCTTCCTTCTCTTCCTTCTCCCTTTGTGCTTGTTTTTCTTCCCTTTTTCTTTTAAAATACTCATGTGCCTTGACATAATTTGGGTATTTCCCAGCCATATCCTCTGCTTCCAGCTGATTTCTTAGGAGCCATTGAAGAGTTTTCTCAGGAACTTTGAGAGAGAGAAAAAAAATTGCTTGTAGAAGAAGGATCTCAAGAGGTGAATACAGAATAGTGAACGGTGAAGTTCTCTGACTCACTAGCTTCTGTATTTATAGACCCATGAAGTAATGATGGCATGTACTGGTTGCGCGAGCATAGGAAAACGTGCGAAATGGAAGAGACAAAATAAATGGAATTAAACCGTCTCAGAAAGCCACATCATTTGTTTACTTCAGACAAGTGACAGATTTCAGACACCCATATAGATTTCAGACAACCCAAAATTTCAGACAAGTCACTTGTTTCAGACAAGCTGAAATTTCAGACACATCATTTTCAACAGATCAAATCACACACAATCAAAATGCATGTATGTTCAGATTATTTCTAATGAACTTAAATCTATCTTCAGTCAGAGGTTTTGTGAATATATCAGCCCATTGATGCTCTGTATCAATAAACTGAATATCAAAAACACCTTTCTGAACATAGTCTCTAATGAAATGATGTTTTATTTCTATATGTTTAGCCCTAGAATGTTGAATGGGATTTTTAGACAAATTAATAGCACTTGTATTATCACACAAAACAGGTATAGCAGATATAGTAATATTAAAATCTTATAACTGATACTTCACCCATAACAGTTGTGAGCAACAACTTGCTGCTGAGATGTATTCTGCTTCAGCTGTTGATAAGGCAATTGTGCTTTGCCTTTTGCTTGACCAGCTAATCATATTTTCTCCAAAGAAATGACATCCACCACTGGTGCTTTTTCTTTCAATTCTGTCTCCAACAAAATCAGCATCACAGTAACCTATTAACCTGCAATCCTTACTTTTCTTATAGCACAGACCAAGATTAGTAGTACCTTTAAGATATCTGAAAATTCTTTTTACAGCTTTGTAGTGAGTACTCCTTGGATCAGATTGAAATCTAGCACACAGACATACACTGAACATTATGTCAAGTCTGCTTGCTGTTAGATATAATAATGATCCAATCATTCCTCTATACAAAGTTTGATTCACTGGTTCTTCCTTCTCATCTTTATTTAAATATGCAGAGGGATGCATTGGAGTTGACATGGGTTTGCAATCATTTAAGTTAAACTTCTTAAGCATTTCCTTTTTATATTTTTCTTGATGGATACATATACAGTCAGAATTTTGCTTAATCTAAAGTCCTAAGAAAAATTTTAGTTCACCCATTAAACTCATTTCAAACTCTGATTGCATTAACTCTGAAAACTCCTTGCATAATGAAGAATCAGTTGAACCAAAGATAATGTCATCAACATATATCTGAACAAGTATAAGATCTTTGATAGACTGTTTTCTAAAAAGAGTTGTATCCACTTTTCCTCTTTCAAAACCATTTGAGATTAGAAAACTGCTCAATCTGCCATACCAAGCTCTTGGGGCTAGTTTCAGACCATAGAGAGCCTTTTTGAGTTTGAAAACATGTTCAGGAAAAGCAATATCTTCAAAACCAGGGGGTTGTCTAACAAAGACTTCTTCTTCAATGAGACCATTGAGGAAGGCACTTTTAACATCCATTTGATATAACTTGAGGCCATTATTTACAACATAAGATAAAAGAATTCTAATTGCTTCTAACCTGGCCACTGGGGCAAAGGTTTCAGTGAAATCAATACCTTCTTGCTGGTTGTATCCTTGAGCAACTAATCTTGCCTTGTTTCTGACTACCTTGCCTTCTTCAGACAGCTTGTTTCTGAACACCCATTTGGTTCCAATAATAGTTTTCCCATGGGGTTTAGGAACAAGGGTCCAGACATCACTCCTAGCAAACTGATTCAGCTCTTCTTGCATGGCTAGGATCCACCCTTCATCATGCAGAGCTTCATCAATGTTCTTTGGATCTATTTCAGACAGGAGAGCAAGAGAATTCAGATTCTTGAATTTTGATCTTGTCTTAACTCCTTCTGAAGTGCTGCCAATGATTTGCTCTTTAGGATGATGTGATTTGTATTTCCAATCAGGTTTCTGAGGAGGTATCAAATCTGTTTGTTCTGTCTAAGACTCAACATTTGTCTGAAGAGGTTTAGTAACAGTAGGTGCTTCAGACAGCTGCTCATCCTTCAAGCTGTTGTGGTCATTCAGCTCCATTCCTACAAAATCATCCTCTAAATCTGATAGTTCCCTATCAGTCTCTTTGTTATCATTGAATTTAACATGAATAGTTTCTTCAACAGTTAAAGTTCTAGAGTTATACACTCTATAGGCTTTAGATATTTCAGAATATCCAATGAAAAATCCTTTATCAGACTTTGCATCAAATTTTCCAAGATCATCCTTGGTGTTGAGTATAAAACATTCACAGCCAAAGGTGTGGAAATATGATATGTTAGGTTTTCTTCCTTTCCACAGTTCATAGGGAGTCTTTTTCAGAATTGGTCTTACCAATATTCTGTTGTGAAGATAACATGTTGTGCTAACAGCTTCTGCCCAGAAGGATCTTGGTAAGCTGCATGAGTTGAGCATGGTCCTTGCCATCTCTTGCAAACTTCTGTTCTTTCTCTCAACAACCCCATTCTGTTGAGGTGTTCTAGCCACAGAGAAATTGTGTGAGATTCCATTCTCATCACAGAACATTTGAAAGTTTGCATTCTCAAACTCTCCACCATGATCACTTCTGATAGCAGAAATACAAAATCCTTTCTCATTTTGTACCTTCTTGCAGAATATTGTGAAATTCCTAAAAGTCTCATCCTTGCTTCTTAGGAATAACACCCATGTAAATCTAGAATAGTCATCAACAATGACCAAACCATATTTCGTACCACTAAGACTTTCTGTTCTAATAGGACCAAACAAGTCAATGTGTAAGAGTTCTAGTGGTCTGCTAGTTGAAACAACATTCTTACTCTTAAAGAGTGTCTTGTTTGTTTCCCTTTCAGACAGCTTTCACATAAAATGTCAGATTTGTATGAAAGCTTAGGCAATCCTTTAACAAGATTGTGTTTTGCTAATCTTGAGATTAATCTCAAGCTGGCATGCCCAAGTCTTTGATGCCAAATCTGTTTTTCATCTTCAACAGAAATGAAACATTTTACATTTTGACTTGCTAAATCGTCTAGATCAATTTTGTACACATTGTTGTGTCTCTTAGTAGTAAAGAGGGTTTGCTCAGAGGAGTCTTTGACTATGCATCCTTCCTTAGTAAAGGATACCACATAACCACTATCACATAATTGACTTATGCTTAGTAAATTATGCTGTAGTCCCTCCACTAGGAGTACATTTTTAATAAGGGATGAAGGAGATATACCTACAGTCCCTATTCCAATGATCTTCCCTTGCTGATTTCCACCAAAGGTGACCACTCCACCAGCTCTAGGTCTAAGGTTTTGGAACAAAGACCTTTCTCATGTCATGTGTCGCGAGCACCCACTGTCTAGGTACCATTTGTGGGGTCTCCTTTGTTCTGTTAAACACATCTGCAACAAGAATAATTAAGTTTTTAGGTACCCATATTCTTTTGGGTCCTTTCTTGTTAGCTTTGGGCCTTGTTTTTCTCTTGTGTTTGCACTGAGCCATATTGTGTCTAGGCTTACCACAGTGAGAACACCCAGTAACCTTCTTTTTGCCTTTAGAAAAATTTAAGACAGTAGGAGGTTCAGACATGTTATGATCACAAAAGCCTAGTCCACTTTTGTCAAGGGAATGCCTTTGATTTCCAATCATTATATTCAGATTTTTAGTTCCTTTGACAAATTTGGTCAGATCTTTTGTCAGTTCCACAACCTGCTTCTGAAGTTTCTCATTCTCTTCAGACACAGCTTGTGAACTGTAGTTTTTAGTCTCAAGAATTTTTTCTTTAAGCATATATGTTCTATCTCAAGTGCCTCATATTTTATCTCAAGTGCCTCATATTTGTTACACATTTCTGTGTGGGCTTTGGATAGATTCTTATACTCTTGGAAAAGTTCCTGGGAACTTTCCACCAGATCATCATACATTTCTTGTAGAGTAAGAGGAAATACCTAAGCTTCAGAACTGTCTGAAGATGGTAGACTAGCCATGAGACACAGATTTTCCTCTTCTGAAGTGTCTTCTTCTTCTTCTGAGGTTGATTCATCAAGGTCTTCCCATGTTGCCATAAGACCTTTCTTCTTTTTGAAAAACTTCTTCTTCTTGAAGTTGTTTTTCTTCAGTCTTGGGCAATCAGCCTTCATATGCCCTGGTTGCTTACATTCAAAGCAAATAATTTTATCAGTGTTAGACTCTTTACCTGTCTTACCTGATTTGGATGATGAAGGTTGGTTCTTTCTGAACTTTTCTCTGTTCTGCAACATTCTATTGATCTTTCTGCTTAAAAGAGCAAGATCATTGTCATCTTCTGAGCTATCTTCAGAATCTTCATCTGCTTCTAAAGTTTCCTCAGCTTGCATAGCCTTCATGCTGCCATGCCTAGATTGTTTGTCCTTGGAGTTTAGAGCTAGAGACTTCTTCTTGTTGTCATCTTCTCCAAGCTCAAGCTCATGGACTTTGAGAGATCCCAACAATTCTTCCATTCTCAGAGAGTTCAAATCTCTTGCCTCTTGAATGGCAGTGACTTTGGGTCTCCAGGACTTAGGTAGACTTCTTAGAATCTTTCTGTTGTTGTCTCCATATTCATAGGTTCTTCCTAAGGACCTGAGTCCATTGGTTATGGTCTGAAACCTCCCAAACATTTGGTCAATGGTTTCAGTTTCTTCCAACTTAAACATCTCATACTGATGTATAAGCATGCTGATTTTGGATTGCTTGACAGTTTCAGTCCCTTCATGGGCTGCTGCAAGAGTATCCCAAATCTCCTTGGCAGAAGTGCATCCATGGACCTTCTCATATTCTGATTTATTCAAGGAACATATTAGATAGAGTTTGGCTTTAGCGTTCATCTGGACTCTAGTCTTCTACTCCAAGGTCCATTCAGTCTTAGGTATAGGCACACCATTTTGCATAGGCACATAGTCTCCATCAGTGACAAATCCCAAACATCAATGTTGTTGCTCTCAATGAACAACTTCATACGATCTCTCCAGTAGTGGTAATCCACTCCATTGAATGCTGGGGGTCTTGTGATAGAGGCTCCTTCTGTGATGTATTGCCTATTGCTGTTAGAAGCTTCCATTTGGATCTTTCAGTCCTCAAACACTTGTTAGGTGCTTCAACCCTGAGTAGAGCTCTCGTACCAACTGTAGGAACACAGGGAAACACTAGAAGGGGGGTTGAATAGTGTTTCTAAATATTTTAGAAAGCTTTTCGTAAACACGTACTAAAAACACGATTTCAGACAGGCTTTTAAGGGGCTGTCTGAAGTTTTCAGACGGCTTGTAAAAACTAATTTTAAAAGATGTTTTGTGCCTTTATAAAATATCAGATTAATTATTCTGACCCCTTGATTAGTATAAAAAGAATTGATAAGAGATAAGGGTAAGAAAACTTAGCCAAGGAATTTATCCTGGTTCACTCACAACCACTGTGAACTACGTCCAGTCCCAATGCCAACTAGCAATTGAATTTTCTCTTAATCTTTCAAGATTACAAGTATTCTTTTATAGTCAAGCCTCTTCAGGCTCTACAACCAAGTATTCTTTTACAGTCAACCCTCTCCAGGCTCTACAACCAAGTATTCTTTTACAGTCAAGCCTCTCCAGGCTCAAACCAACAAGTATTCTTTTTCAGACAAGCCTCTCCAGGCTCAACAAATAAATACAAAGAAGGTAAAATACTTAAGCTTACAAACTATATCAGTCTTGAAGCTTAAACAATTACAAATGTACAGAAAAACTGAGGTATGCTCAGGATAATACAATATGTGTACAAAGATAAAGATTATTAGAGTTGTTGCAGCGAAAACTTTTCAAGCTTTTTTTGTTCTTGTTCAAAAAAATTCTTCTCTTCATCCTTATGGTCTTCAAAGGAGGGGTATTTATACCCAATCTTTAATCCGTTGAAATACCACCGTTAAGAGATAGCATTAAATGCTATTTAATCCGTTGTGAGACATGCTTTTGAGAGCTATGATATTTCTGACACAGTACAAGGTTGCTTCTGCCATAAAGCTGCTACAAATGTTGCTGCAGAGGCTGCGTTGCAGAGATTTCCTCAGTGGTGTATGAAATTCAAAAACACCAGGAAAGGTCTCTGTGTTCCTTGCTATAAACGTGTTTGAAAAGGTACGTGCAGCAGAGGTTCAGAAAAGTCTTCACAAACTTCAGCAAATGGTGCCACGTCATAAAAGAGACTTCAGACGACTTCAACACTTCAGACTAGAGGTGCCACGTCATCAAAAGACTTCAGACAACACTGATACTTCAGACGGGTTGAACTACTTCAGACAGCTTCAACTCTTCAGACGAGTTTTGCTTCTTCAGACAGCTTCAACACTTAGTCTTTTTATGTAGGCTCATAGTGACTCTTGCTGAAATCATAGATAAAACATTAAAGCATATGTGTATCTATGATAAATACTTTAAGTCAAATTTGTAAACCATTAAAACTTGGGAATCTAGTTGTCTTAAAACATCATAAACAACCTTATGATATTATTGAGACTCAACACAATTATGAACACTTATGGAAAACTTGATCAATCATATAACCAAACACCTAGAGGGGTGGGATTAGTTGCCCAAAACAGCCCTCTATACTAGCTCAAATCAAGCAACCAAGCAGAAAAACAAGAGCTGCAATGCATCAGAAGAGCACCTCAGACTCAGAACGGTCCAAAGTCCAACAATTACATGGAAATTCAGCTTGAATACATGGAAAAAGTCTGGAAAATAATGTAAATACTGCACCTATTTAGTGCATCAAAACCGTGAAGATGATGATAAAAATGACTCCCAACAGCTCCAAATTCAAGAAACTCTGATGACCAATTGATAGCACCTCCTTTCCCGAATCTAGAATTAGAGCCAAGGACTGTAAAACAAGCAAGAAAAATCGGTGAAAATGGGTAATTAAGTGCAGCAAGGTCGTGACCTTTAAGGAACCAAAAGAGGGAAATTAAAAAAGAAAATGGAAGAGAAAGAGATTGATGGTGTAAACGCCACTGGTGCAGGCAACCCCCACGGCAGATAAGTTCAGGTGCTATATGCCACTGATTCAGGAGAATCAGATAAGTCTCTGGTTGGTTTGAGCAAGAACCACCAAGCCTTCTCTACTCACAAGATGAGGAGGAAATTTGGCATAATGCCTTTACTATTCAAAATCAAAGTTACAATGAAGAGAGCTTACTCCTATTTATAGGAAGAGGGGGCGGCCAAGTGAGGCAAATAAAAAAGGATGATTGAAAAACTATCCTAGGTGGGTATATATTAAACCCATGTCTCCTAAGCCTTCTAGCTAAGCTATCTCCTAACCAATAAATCTCACTAAATTAGCACCCAAACTAGCCTAATCCTAATTAAGAAAATTATAATTAAGCAAATTACAAGGAAATTCTAATTACAATGAAAATTAACTAAAATTAATTCTAATTGTGATGATGGGTTTCATGTTGACTTGATTAAGGTTGACCAAGAGGAGAGTTTATCAAGGCTTGGTCCAGCTCCATGTGCCCAAGTCTGGCCCAAGCTCCCCTTTAGCTCAGAATCTCTGCTGCCAGCTCAGAATTCCACTGGCGGTTGCCATCACGAAGGCCGTGAAAACTCATCAGGATTATGTCTTTGGTGACATTGCCTAAAAGGTTCAGAGGGTAGTACCCTGTTTGTATACTATTCTTACGAGCATAAGAGAACTCATCATCACCCACTAGGTCACCGAATTTGCACTATTTCAAACTCGACATTAATTTGGGTTTTCAGATTCCGCTTGATAATCATTCTCCTCGCTACTAGGGACAATCATATGATTAAGTTGAAAGTTTGTTATATTTCTTTACCTATTATTACCTCCTCTAACCATGATACCTATGTTTTCACTCCTTAAGGTCACTCATTGTGGGTGAGATAACCTAAGTAGATGATTTATGGCAAATCTCAGGAACCATGACTATGTGTCTACTAAATGACAATAGAAGCCAATATATCATTCACCTACTATATATAAATAATAAAACTATAATCTGATACATCGTGGACCTAGTTCTTATACGGTCCACAATAGCTTTGCCCTGACAAATAAAGTTTCTTATGTTATTTATTAAAAAATATTCTAGAATGGGCTCTATTAGAATTAACAGCAACACTAATACCATTTCCAAACTTAGAAAACACCCCAAAATAAAAGATAGCTAAAGTAGTTTTTAACATATTAAAAGAATAATTTTTTAATAGCCAAAAAATATTATACAATAATTGCCAAACATTGTAATTTTTTTATTTTTAACTTGAAGCACTCAACGAATATGAGAAGATTCCACAAAGACATTTGATGCAATTGGAAAAAAATTAAAAAAAAAAGATACAAGAGATTAGATAATTAAAAAAGATAGAAAGAAGGAGGCTACAAGAATTTGTAATAAGAAGTAGAAGTCACCAAAATGATATATATACATATATGATTTGAACTTTTTTTGGTATATATATTATTGGAACTTTTGAATAAGAGTAAAAAAAACCTTATGTCATAAAGTCTTTTAGGTCTAAGAGATTAATTTATTTATAAACATAAATATTATAATGAATTTTTTTATTATTGTTATTATAATATTAATTTTTTATTATAATATCTTGAAATCATATATTTCTTAGATTATTTATATGTTGATTTATATAAAAACTTGAGTCTATAATACTATTTATAGATATGCTTATGACCTAATTAGACTAGATTTTAAAAAATGACTATATTAGACAAACATACTAGGCTTAAGCCTTAAATTTGAAAAATATACTAGACCTATTTAACATAGGCTAACACATTTTCACCCAATCCCAGGACTCAAAAATTTAAACGATTATTACTTGAGAGATATCGGTAAGAAACTAAGAATGATTATTAGATTGTCGATACTAAATTTTCAATTCATTTCACTATTCAAGTAATACTAATGACGACGGGTGGGAAAAAACCGAAGCTCGACCCGCAACCGACTAAACTGCCAAAAATATATTGGCCGCGGGCGGGCCAATTTGGGTGTCGGATTAAAAAAAAACTAAAAAATACAAGTTTAAGGCGGGTATTGTGGACGGGCTTGGATAAAATAAAATTGCTTCGTTGATACCGAGCCCAACCGAAGTGTAAGACCATAATATAAATATCATAAGTTGAGAGTGACTCTCTATTCACTTCACAACCCTAGTCGCAGACTGCAGAGGTTTCTCTCCTCTCAACTCTCATCTCTGTCACTCACTCCTCTCCAATCTGAAACTCGTCCCCTTCTGCCTCATTCTTCCTACCCACTACCTCCTTCTTCCTACCTGCTACTTCCTTCCTCCTTCGCCACCGGGAACACACTGCATCAGGGACGATGTACGCTGGCCACACATAAGGGTGGCACCGTGAATCGTCGCGACGACCACAACAAATGCGTGCAGGCCACAAGCGAGTGTAGCATGTGAATCGCTAGGGACAACCACGACAGATCGAAGACGCGACCTCGATGGCCATTCCGGCGAGCGTAGGGGCCATGACGATGTCCGCTGTGATTTTTATTTTTTTAGCTTCTCTGTTTGTTGGTTTTGTTTTTTCTCCTTTTATTTTGTTTTGATCTTAAGACTTCTTCCTTGTGTTACATGCTTTTGGTGGTGTCTTCAAGGGGCTGTGATTATCGCTCTTCAGTGGCAGTTGGAAGATGGAGATGGAGCCTGAGGTCTAGTGGTGGTTCGACGCTGAACAAAGGGATGCGGTCATGCAGCTATGGTTGTTTACAATTTACATCACGTTTCAAAATTGGGGTTGTATTTTATTTTTGTAGTTTTTCGGCGTGCCGATTAATTTTTTATTTTTTTTTTGTAATTTTGGGGCAGGATGTATCTAGGCCCAGATGGTTATATGTATATTGATTAGATTGGGCTTCACCACAATAAAAGACCATTCTTTACTTATTTTTTGCTTTAAAAAATTTGTCAAAAACAAAAAAAAAAAACTTGGCCCAATTTATGGCCCAAAATCGTATTAACCCACCCGTGCAAACTTGAACCCGCAAAGCCCGACAACCGACATATCCGAAGTCCAAATCAAACGAGATTGGGTCAAGAAATTGTGTAGTCAATTTTGGTCTGATTGGGCCTTTTGGACCCGAATCCGACCAAACCCGACCGCTGCCCAGCCCTACTAATGACACAAGGCAAACAAATGAAAGCCTAACCACTTAAATTAGCATCTAAGGAACAGAATACATATTAATAACTAATAGTGTGTTTGATTTACTCCGAAATCATGTTATAATTATGGATCCGTGCAAACTCTACTCTCAGTAGTTTTGCCCTAGATCCACATTTAAAACGTGATTTTAGAATAAATCAAACACACACTAATACGAACAAATACACACCGGGACCATACCCATTGGAACAGGGGCATTATTAGATGTCCACTAATTTATGAGGCTTGAATTGCATACGGAGGCCAGTAAAGATGAAACTCAATCTTGTAGACAACAGTAAGACCCTTAAGATCAACTGGAGAAGAAGTAACATAACCTTGCACAAACATGAAATCTTCAGTGCCTCCAACCACGGGATGATCCGAAGGCTTGACATTATTTGTGCCACCAACAATGGAAACAGAGCCCTTGTGGTTCTTCAAACGGAGAGTTAACTTGGCAATCGAAATGCTACGAAGTCCATCAAGACTAGAGGTGATAGAAGTTCCTTCAGAAATTCCAACTAGTTTGGAGGATCTGTTGGTTGTGACAGTCAAAGGATCCTGAAAGACAAACAAGGTGCCAAAAGGGGTTGTGGTTTCACTTATTCCTGCTCCTCCTTCTATACCATTCACTATGATATACCCTGTTTTGTTTATAGTCTCATGTTGAAACAGGGAGAAGTGAAGGGATTTGAGGTGTTTGTGATGATCATGGGAGGAGGCAGAGGTGGCCTTAAATTGGATTATGGCCAAAAGTAAAATAGCATAAACAGAGTTACGTAAAGTGAACGCCATAAACTATGCTTGTTAGCTATGATTATGAGAACACAAAAAGAGTGATATCTCATCTCATTATATATACACCACAAGACTAGATAGGTTTGATTTTTTTATTTATTTTTTGAGTGTTTTTTTCCAGGCAAAGACCCAAGTCTTGATTCACATTATGTCATCAAAACTTCCCATTTGTTGCAGCTGATGGCATCAGTGATAACGATGCCTACCTAAAGTCATTGGAGGTCACACAGACTTAGTCTTCTATTTATTGTGCTTCTTGCTCTCGGTTTGACTGTAAAATTGCAGCTGATGCAATCAATGAAAACCAATGCTGTAAAACCGTGAAGGCGCCGGTAATTAAATGATTTCTCGAAACCGAGAACTTAATTAATGGAATCCCTGTACCATTTGAATCAACCCCAATTGGTGTTTCAATTGTGATTTAATCAATGATTAAACTGGTATAAATTATAGATATAAATAACCATATTCTAAGAAATTAATATATATTTATATCAAGTTGTAGATATAAATAACTATATTATAAGTTTTATAAGAAAAATAATAATAATTAGTAAAATAATAGATATTTATATGTAATCCTTAGATATATATATCTTTATTTATTTTTAAAATATTTTAAATTAAATAAAAATTTAAAAATTTTGAAAATTAAAATTTTTGAAATTGTTTTATATTGGTTTTTGACAGGAAAATGGTGGGATCTGTCGAATCGGCTGTTTCAATCCGATTTTCAAAACCTTTGTGAAAACAATAGGTAAGTCACGGGATGTCAATTAGACTCATTCTTTTATTTATTCATTTTATTGTTTATGCTCTAGAAGTACGAAAGTAGAAAGAGCCAAAATTACTTGGCTTTATTTACTCTTCGTTGATGCAATGAATAAAATTATAAGAATAATAACTTAGTAAAATTGACATTGTGAGAAGAGTTCTGGGTTTAATCTCCACTAAATACTCTTAGTGAGGGGTGGGTAACTTTAAGTGTAATTATGCCCACCACTGATAATAGGTGATAAATGTGGTTAACAGAAAAAAACTTATTATATAATTTATTTTTATTTAATATTTCTTTCTTTCTTTCTTCAACTATTATCTCTAGGTATTTTATTAATGACTAAATCCTCATTTTGATCTTTGAAAAATTTGGCGTCGGTCATTTTAATCCCTGAAAGATAGAAATTGCATTTCTCGTCCCTGGAAGATAAAAGTTTATTCAATTTAGTCCTTAAAAGATGAAAAGTCATTTAATTTAGTCCTTAAAATATTTTTTTTAAACGTCAATTTAATCCCTGAAAATGACTAAATTAAATGAATTTTTCATCTTTTAAGAAGGAAAATGTAATTTTCATCTTTTAGAAATATGACCGACTTTAAATCTTCCCAGAAAAAATGAGCATTTCCTCTTAATGACAAAGGAATACTCTTAATAGTTAATAATAGGCTAAAAATAGTTTCACACGGAAAAATTGTTCAAACTCGAGTCACCTGCATCACAAAGGAATACGAGTCTGTAGGGCTACGAGTAGAGCTGTCAATTCAGGCTACCCAGCCCAGCACGGCCCGACTCGATGCGGGTATCGGGTTTTATCAGGCTGGGCTAAAAATCCCGGAAGTTATTCGAGTTTCTAAAATAGGTGCCCGAGCCCTACCTTTTTGTGATTGTCCAGTTTTTTTTTTTTTTGCGGGCTACCCGACATTTTTGTGGGTTTTTGCGGGTAGCGAGCTTCTAAAACAGGTTACCGAGCCCTACATTTTTACGGACCGGGCCGGTCGAGCTAGCCCATTTTGCCAGCTCTGGCTATGAGGCTTCTTAGTTCTTACTAATATATTCGCCAGTTTTATTATATATAGCTTTCTAACTTTATTGACAAAAAAAAAAAAAAGCTTTCTAACTTCTAACGCTTTTCATGACTTATATATTCAATCATTCTGCATATTGTTTTTTTACAATATTTATTCTCTTTAATTTAATATAATAAATATCATTTAAAAACTTTATAAAACATAAAATATGTTTTATTTTCATATATTATTTAATTATACTATTATAATACTAATTTATTATTTAATATTTATAAAAATTAAAACATATTTATTTATTAAAGATCATGAATCAATGTATTTATCTATTGAATTATAATTCTTGTATAAAGTTATGGGTTTATACTACTTTTTGATTCTTGTATTTTCACAAACTTTAGAATTTTTGGGTTTAATTTATAAATTTTAATATATATCACTTCAACCAATACTTGATTGGTTATACTAGTGATTTAGTAACGCAGTATCTTGACCAAGTAGATCATAGGTCCGAATTTCGTAACATTTCTCCAATGTATCATCTCATAATATACAATTTTTTTAAAGATTTAATTAAATCAAAATCTGAAAATCTGAAAAAAAAAATATTATAATATTTCTTTCGTTAATCTCAATTTATTTTGCTTCAAAGTTTATGTAAAATATCAATAAATATTATGCACAAGAAAAATATTAATAAATAATTAAAGAAGCTTACATGTTACAATCACTATTGAGAAAATGCAACTCCTTCAATGATATGTCAAGACCTCATTAAATAATTAATGAAAAGTATCACTACAAGAAATTCAGGAATTAGCGACGGCCAAAAGTCGTCGCTAAAAGATGAAAATCGTCGCTATTATGCAATTAGCGACGATTTAGCGACAGCCACAAGGACGTCGTTAAAACGCTCATCGTTAATACAGTAACGATGAGCAAAATTAGATGTCTCTACGTAGCATCTGCTTGTTCGACGCTAAAGTTGTCGCTATGCTGAAGTCCGTCGCAAAGCGAAATGATCATAGGACGTCGTTAAGCCATCACAACGTAGCTGTTAGACAAGTGGCCTCAAGTAACTTAAGAGGGGGGTGAATTAAGTTAATCAAAATTTCCTTATTTTAATCCCCTTACTTTTTCTATCTTTTACTATGCTTATAATAATTCTTTTATGATGAAATATGTATGCAAAGTACTAATTTCTCAATATATACTAACTTAGCAATGACAGTAAATAAGTAAAAGATTAGGGAAGAAGAATTGCAAACTCAATTTATACTGGTTCGGCCAACCCTTTGCCTACGTCCAGTCCTCAAGTCACCCACTTGAGATTTCCTCTCTCTTTGGAAAATCCTTTACAAAAGATGAACACCCAATCACCTTGGGATCCCTTTACCTTGTGTTGAGTTTCACTTGCGACTAACGAGAGGCACCCCCTCTTAATTCCTTTTCTAATTTTGAAGTTGTTTTCTTATAAGATGATACTAATTTTGCAAGTTTGAAGGATTCTTTATGTAAGTCATTAAATGCATTTTGAAGTTCATCAAAAGAAATAGAAATGAAATTGTTAGAAGATGTTACCTCTTCTTCGCTATCATAATCTTTGTCCATGAGTACCAAGTTCACAATTTCATTTTCTGAGTCACTAGATTCCATGTCATTTTCTTCATAGATAGATGACGATGCTTTGAGTGCAATGCTTTTCTTATTTCTGTCACTTTCTTCATTTTGATTGAGTCTAATTAGTTCCAATTCATGTTCTTGAAGTTTCCCAAACAGTGAAGCAAGAGACATGGTTGTGAGATCCTTTGATTCTGCAATTGCAGTCACCTTTGGTTGCCATTGCCTACTCAAACATCTTAAAACTTTGTTAATAAGATCTTCATTTGGAAAAACTTTTCCTAGAGATGCAAGATGATTAATTATATGTGTAAATCTCTTTTGTATGTCTTGTATACTTTCATTTTGGTTCATCCTAAACAGTTCATACTCATGAGTAAAAGTGTTTATTCTAGATTTTTTAACATCACTAGTACCTTCATGTGTTACTTCTAATGTATCCCACATTTCTTTTGCACTTTTGCAATGTGAGACTTTAAAGAACTCATCTATACCTAATGCAGATATAATTATGTTTTTGGCTTTCAAATTGTATTGGACTTTTCTTTTGTCATCTTCACTCCATTGATCTCTAGGTGTTATTTTGATTTCATTTTCTACTTGTATTGAAGGAATGAAGGAGCCATTTTCTACGGCTTCCCATATGTTTAAATCTATGGATTCTATGAAAATTTGCATACGGGATATCCAATAATGAATGCTTTCTCCATTGAATACAGGAGGTCTATTAACAGAGTTTCCTTTGCCAAAAAGAGAGTTGGATGGGGCCATTTTTAATCTTGAAGTTTTTAAACTTTATACAAGATTCAAGCTCTGATACCACTTGTTAGACAAGTGGCCTCAAGTAACTTAAGAGGGGGGTGAATTAAGTTAATCAAAATTTCCTTATTTTAATCCCCTTACTTTTTCTATCTTTTACTATGCTTATCATAATTCTTTTATGATGAAATATGTATGAAAAATACTAATTTCTCAATATATATTAACTTAGCAATGACAGTAAATAAGTAAAAGATTAGGGAAGAAGAATTGCAAACTCAATTTATACTGGTTCAGCCAACCCTTTGCCTACGTCCAGTCCTCAAGTCACCCACTTGAGATTTCCACTATCTTTGTAAAATACTTTACAAAAGATGAACACCCAATCACCTTGGGATCCCTTTCCCTTGTGTTGAGTTTCACTTGCGACTAACGAGAGGCACCCTCTCTTAATTAAAATAGGATGAAAAGAATGTTTTGGACAAGATAAACTCTCTTGAAGAGTAGATGATACAAATTGAAGATCCTATAAGAAATCTCAAAGATTTTGCAAGTGTTTGGCCATAATTAGTTTTTCAAAGAGATTTTCACTTTTATTTTTCTTCTTGTATATTCTCTTATTTGCTTCTGAAGTGGAGACATATATTTATACTAGAAAAAAATGAAGCTTTGTGTCTTTTTGTGAGAAATTATAACTTTTCATATTTTTCTGAAAAACCTCGCTGGTAATCGATTACAATGGTCTTGTGATCGATTACACCTTTCAAAATTCAAATAAAATTTGAACCGTTGGAACCGTAATTTGAATTTTGAGTTTTTGACCTACTGGTAATCGATTACAAGCATCTGGTAATCGATTACCAGAACCAAAATACTTATTTCTGAATTTGAATACTGCTGGTAATCGATTACAATTCAACTGGTAATCGATTACCAGTTCAAAATATTTATTTTGAACTTATTTTGGTTCATAAAAATATTTTTGCTTTAAACTTTATTTTTAAGGCCAAATCACTTTGCAAAAACTAGAATTCTTTTAACAAAAGAAGCTAAATAGACCGAGACTTATCTAATAAAATTTGTAGTCTTGTTCTTGTATCAGATTTGCTTCATGCTCTATCTTTTCCAATCCTTTTGTCAATCTTGTGATTTTCCTTTGTTTTCCTTTCTTTCTATTGACATCATCAAAACCTTTCATGCTCTATTTTTGCCAATCCTTTTGTCAATCTTGTGATTTTGTTTTCTTTCTATTGGCATCATCAAAACCTGCATGTAATGCATCCACATTCTCCCCCTTTTTGATGATGACAACCATCTTTAAGGGAAGGAAAAATAATTGATTTCAAATATATTGTTCACTCCCTCTTGCTTAGTCTCCCCCTTAATATCTTTCTTTTTAGAAACAATACTATAATCATTTTTCATATCAAGGAGACAATTTCATTTTTCATATCAAGAACAATATTTTCCTTTTTCCTTTGACAATTTCATTTTTCATATCAAGAACAATATTTTCTGTTTTCCTTTCCTTACTTTCTCTCCCCCTTTGGCAACATAAAAAACAATCATAGAACAGATATAATCACAATGTAGAGATATGAAATAGAGTATCACTAAACTAATAGTATGAAGCCAAACTAGTAGAAAGCTAAGAAACAAAGTATCAAACTAATATCAAACTAGTAATATGCCAAGAGACATCACAAGGAAATAGAAATAAAGGCTAAGAAACATGATCTAAGAAGGGTCGAGGATGAGAGAGGAACTGTTTCTGTTTGCAGAGAGAGAACTGGTATTTAATGACAGGGGAGAATGGTAATCGATTACGCTTCTCCGTAATCGATTACTAATTTTCCAGTTACAAGTAAAAAAACTCTCTGGTAATCGATTACACCCATATTGTAATCGATTACGCTAATTCCAGATTTCACGTTTTAGGCAAAACCTCCCTGGTAAGCGATTACATTGACTTATGTAATCGATTACTTAATTTCTTTCAAATTGATTTAACTCTTCTTGCATAGCAATAATCCAATGTTCATCATTTAAGGCTTCATCAATGTTTTTAACTTCAATTTCAGAAACACAAGCCATATTATTGCATATATCTTTAAGAGAGTGTCTAGTTGTTACCCCTTTTGAAATATCTCCAATAATATTGTCAAGAGGATGATCTCTTAAAGTTCTTCACTCTCTTGGAAGATCCATGTTGGTTTGATTTTCTTCAATTATAGAATCTTTTATGCTTTCCTCTTACTTATTCTGGTGGACTTTTTCATGTATGTGAGTATCTTCTAGAGTTTCTACAATATCATCAATTGTATCCTTTCTTGGATAAATTGTGTTAGTTTCATCAAAAACTACATGTATTGATTCTTCTATTGTCATGGTTATTTTGTTGTATACTCTATATGATTTACTATTCAAAGAGTATCCAAGAAATATACCTTCATCTGATTTAGCATCAAACTTACCTAAGTTGTCTTTTCCATTATTTAGTACAAAACATTTGCATCCAAAGATACGAAGATGTGAAAAATTTGGTTTTCTTTCATTGAATAGTTCAGAAGGTGTTTTCTTTAAAATGGGTCTAATTAGTGCCCTATTCATAGTGTAACACGTTGTATTGACTGCTTCAGCCCAAAAAAATATTTTGGAATATTTGAGTCATTAAGCATGGTTCTTGCTAATTCTTCTAAAGATCTATTTTTCCTTTCAACTACTCCATTTTGTTGAGGAGTTCTAGGTGCAGAGAAATTATGTTCAATTCCTTTTTCATCACAAAATAAATCAAAATTTTTATTTTCAAATTCTCCTCCATGGTCACTTCTAATGGATGCTATTTTAATATTTTTCTTATTTTGGATAACTTTAGCAAATTTCTTAAATGCATGGAATGCATCACTTTTATGTGCAAGAAACAATGTCCATGTAAATCTAGAAAAATCATCCACTACAACAAGGGCATAATAACTTCCCCCAAAACTCATAGTTCTAGAGGGACCAAAAAGATCCATGTGCAAGAGTTGTAAGGGCCTAGAAGTTGTTACTATGTTCTTTGGTTTAAAAGAAATTCTTACTTGTTTACCTTTTTGGCATGCATCACAAAGTTTATCTTTTTTAAATTTGATTTTAGGTAAGCCAATTACTAAATATTTTGAAATTAATTTATTTAAATGATCCATATTTATATGAGCAATTCTTTTATACCATAACCAAGATTCATCCTTTTTACTTAGAAGACATTGGGCATGATTTGAAGTATTATCTAACTTTATCTTATACACATTATTTATTCTATACCCTACATACTTAATACTTCTATCATGTTTGGATTCAATAAAGCAATTTTGAGAATCAAAATATACTAAAAAGCTTTTATCACATAATTGACTAACACTAAGTAAATTATGTTTAAGACCATCAACAAGTAATACATTTTCAATAGAGGTTGAGAGTTCCGTACCTATTTTTATGATTCCCAGAATTTTACCTTTGTTGTTGTCTCCATAAGTGACATGTCCACTATTTTTGGGAGTAATATCAATAAGCTTTGAAGTATCTGCTATCATATGCTTGGAGCATCCACTATCAATGTACCAAGTTTGCCTTACGGAGTCTTTCAAATCTCAGAATTATTTTAATTTAGGTACCCCAGCTTTCTTTGGGTCCTTAGTGTTAGTTTTGACTAAGGATCCTTTTGGGATCCACATCATGTTCTTGAGATTATTGATATTCTTCCTAACATAACATGTTGATGCACTATGACCTTTCTTTCCACAGTAAAAGCATGTTAAAAATGGAGAACTAGTAGTTTGAGCAGTTACAAAGAAATTTTTATATATCTTTTGTTGTTTTTGAGGATTATATCCTAATCCAGGCTTATCAAATACACATCTTTGATTTCCCAATATTATATCTAAGTTATTTTTGCCGAGAGTGAATTTTGCAAGAGTATTATTCAACTTATTAATTTCTTCTTTGAATTTGTGGCATGATATACATGAATGAGTTTCTTTATTGATTTCTAAACTATTTGTAGAGCATTGATTTTCATTTTTAGAATTTATTAATTTAAATTCAGATTTAAAATTATCTAATTCTTCATTTAATTTTGAAATTTCCTTTTCTAATTTTGAAGTTGTTTTCTTATAAGATGATACTAATTTTGAGAGTTTGAAGGATTCTTTATGTAAGTCATTAAATGCATTTTGAATTTCATCAAAAGAAATAGAAATGAAACTGTTAGAAGATGTTACCTCTTCTTCGCTATCATAATCTTTGGCCATGAGTCCCAAGTTCACAATTTCATTTTCTGAGTCACTAGATTCCATGTCATTTTCTTCATAGATAGATGACGATGCTTTGAGTGCAATGCTTTTCTTATTTCTGTCACTTTCTTCATTTTGATTGAGTCTAATTAGTTCCAATTCATGTTCTTGAAGTTTCCCAAAAAGTGAAGCAAGAGACATGGTTGTGAGATCCTTTGATTCTGCAATTGCAGTCACCTTTGGTTTCCATTGCCTACTCAAACATCTTAAAACTTTGTTAATAAGATCTTCATTTAGAAAAACTTTTCCTAGAGATGCAAGATGATTAATTATGTGTAAATCTCTTTTGCATGTCTTGTATACTTTCATTTTGGTTCATCCTAAACAGTTCATACTCATGAGTAAGAGTGTTTATTCTAGATCTTTTAACATCACTAGTACCTTCATGTGTTACTTCTAATGTATCCCACATTTCTTTTGCACTTTTGCAATTTGAGACTCTAAAATACTCATCTATGCCTAATGTAGATGTAATTATGATTTTGGCTTTCAAATTGTATTGGACTTTTCTTTTGTCATCTTCACTCCATTGATCTCTAGGTGTTATTTTGATTTCATTTTCTACTTGTATTGAAGGAATGAAGGGGCCATTTTCTATGACTTCCCATATGTTTAAATATATGGATTCTATGAAAATTTGCATACGGGATATCCAATAATGAAAGCCTTCCCCATTGAATACAGGAGGTCTATTAACAGAGTTTCCTTCGCCAAAAAGAAAGTTGGATGAGGCCATTTTTAATCTTGAAGTTTTTAAACTTTATACAAGATTCAAGCTCTCATACCACTTGTTATACAAGTGGCCTCAAGTAACTTAAGAGGAGGGTGAATTAAGTTAATCAAAATTTCCTTATTTTCATCCCCTTACGTTTTCTATCTTTTACTATGCTTATCATAATTCTTTTATGATGAAATATGTATGCAAAATACTAATTTCTCAATATATAATAACTTAGCAATGACAGTAAATAAGTAAAAGATTAGGGAAGAATAATTGCAAACTCAATTTATACTGGTTTGACCAACCCTTTGCCTACGTCCAGTCCTCAAGTCACCCACTTGAGATTTTAACTATCTTTGTAAAATCCTTTACAAAAGATGAACACCCAATCACCTTGGGATCCCTTTCCCTTGTGTTGAGTTTCACTTGCGACTAACGAGAGGCACCCTCTCTTAATTACAATAGGATGAAAAGAATGTTTTGGACAAGATAAAATCTCTTGAAGAGTAGATGATACAAATTGAAGATCCTATAAGAAATCTCAAAGATTTTGCAAGTGTTTGGCCATAAGTAATTATTCAAAGATATTTTCACTTTTTTTTTCTTCTTGTATATTCTCTTATTTGCTTCTGCAGTGGAGACATATATTTATACTAGAAAAAAATGAAGCTTTGTGTCTTTCTGTGAGGAATTGTAACTTTTCATATTTTTCTGAAAAACCTCGCTGGTAATCGATTATAATGGTCTTGTAATCGATTACACCTTTCAAAATTCAAATAAAATTTGAGTCGTTGGAACCGTAATTTGAATTTTGAGTTTTTGACCTACTGGTAATCGATTACAAGCATCTGGTAATCGATTACCAGAACCAAAATACTTATTTCTGAATTTGAATACTGTTGGTAATCGATTACAATTCAACTGGTAATCGATTACCAGTTCAAAATATTTATTTTGAACTTATTTTGGATCATAAAAACACTTTTGCTTTAAACTTTATTTTTAAGGCCAAATCACTTTTCAAAAACTAGAATTCTTTTAACAAAAGAAGCTAAATAGACCAAGACTTATCTATTAAAATTTGTAATCTTGATCTTGTACCAGATTTGCTTCATGCTCTATCTTTGCCAATCCTTTTGTCAATTTTGTGATTTTCCTTTCCTTTCCTTTCTTTCTATTGACATCATCAAAACCTTTCATGCTCTATTTTTGCCAATCCTTTTGTCAATCTTGTGATTTTGTTTCTTTCTATTGGCATCATTAAAACCTGCATGTAATGCATCCACAGTAGCGATGGTCAAGGCCGTCGCTAATAATTATATTAACTAGAGACGGCCATGTTGTTCCCAGAGGGAATCTAGAAGGGGGGTTGAATAGATTCACTATAAACTTTTTGCTTTATTAACTTTCAAAATCTGATTTTCCCTTTTAAAAAATTGCCTTTTAAATTCTTTCAAATATCAATTTATCAATTTATCAGAGTTTAAAATCAAGAGATAAGTGCAGTGGATCAAAGATATTGCAGCAGGTAATTGATTACCAATTCAGTGCATAATTGATTACCAATTTGAAAAATAGTAGGTAATTGATTATCAAGATTGATTCCTCAAGGTAAATAATTCTATAAACAGTAAACAAATCAATGTTTTAGAAATAAATCAATTTATCTATTCACTTTTTGTTCTTTTATTGATCAAGAACCATATTCATATAACCAAGAATTACAATTCAAGATAGTATAGGGATAGAGAAGATAACACAGAGATTTTTACTGGTTCAGCCACAAAAAGGGGCCTACATCCAGTTTTGATCTAGCACACCACTAAATCAGCTTTCACTATAGAATTGATTACAAACACCATGCACACTCAATCCTAAAGAAATACTTTCCAGCAAACAAAAGGTTTGACTCTTGCACCCCACAAGAGCATGTTCATCCGTGACACCCCGCCACTCGAACAACAACCTTACTTATGACACCTCGTCACAAGATTTCACAAACAATCTCAAAGAACACCCCGTTCTTGAGATATCACACAGTGTACTTCTCTATGAATCCCTATTCAAGAGACAATACAAATAAAAAAACAAAATTATAGAAAAACTAAGTTTACAACGATAACACCTTGTATGTGCAGATAAACTCGATGAGTGTATATCAATCTTCTTTCCAAATTGTCTAATCTTCTTGAGTTGAGAGTTCTTCAGATATTTGCAGAATTTCTAGACATGATGACTTTTCTTGAATAATCTTTTTCAAAAAGAGTTTTTGATTCTCACAAAATTTAGTTCTCTCTTTTCTTCTCTTCTTCTCTCTCTCTTATTCTCTCTATTCTCAAAATTCACGTACTTATATAGTTTTAGAGTTTCACAAGTTTGTTAGAAAATTGTTCAAAAATAGTTGAAAAACGTCCAGTGTTTCTGCAAAATGTGTGGTAATCGATTATCTTATTGGGTAATCGATTACTCCAGAACGTTTTGTTCCAGAACTCATTCACAGGAAACAAGGGTCATCGATTACTACATGTGGTAATCGATTAGACCAGTGAGCACCTATATTTGATTCCTTTATCAGGTGCAATGGTAATTGATTATCTTTATCAGGTAATCGATTATTTTCGTTCCTGTACCAGAAATCATGTCATTTTCAGTTTTCGAATCAACTTGGGGTCAATTACCAACTAAAGTAATCGATTATACCAGAGGCAAATCAATACTTGGTTGAGTAATTTAGCTTCCAAGCTATCCAAACATGAAAACAAAAACATGAGTTCAACTTACATTATTACAATCAAGATAAAACAAATTATCAAACACAAATCAATTGCCTAAAGCTAAAAACAAACAATACAAGTGCCATATCTTTTGAAACTTGTTTGGCACTGTAAAATGAATATAAAATTTCTAATTCCTAAAACTAAACCAAAACTCCTTAATATATGAGAGACATGATGACCACTTGTATCTTCCAATTTAGCTTAAGTCCAACAATCTCCCCCTTTTTGGTTTTGATGCGCCAAACACTTTCAATAACACTTATAGTGGGCACAAAGGCAATTGTCATTTCTTCATCCCTAAAAGAACTTTGAAAATGCTTACATAGAAAATGTGTTTATTAAACAAATCACAGTAATCAAGCTTCACAATCAATCATATATCATATGATAATCATAATTCATATTATCAATCCAAATCCAATCATATATCATTCCCAATTCAGATCATATTCAATTCAGATCATCATAATAATCATAAATTTTTCTCCCCCTTTTGGCAAATTAAAACCAAAATCTCATGCAAATTTATCATGTGATATTCTAAAATCAGCACATAAGCAAAGTGTTTATCATATGAATATCCAAGTACTCAAACATAATAGTCATGAGCAGAAATATGAAAGTATCAAAGTAATCATTGTACATATTACAGTCATCCAAAATGAAATATGCATCCTAATATGAAAATCAAACAAAATAAGATCCTAAGAACTGAAGCTCCTCCTAAGCGTCCGTGAATGGAACTTGAAGTTCATCAAGCCTTTCAGAGATTGCCTCAATTCTTTCCTTCAAGTCTTGATAATCCCTTTTCTGGGTTTCAGAAATTTCATTTAACTTGTTGAGGACCATTTGCTCAAAGGCTATGTATGGCTTAGGCTCAGCTTCTTCAGAATCTTCATCTTCATTTGGATTTTCTTCATTGTTAATTTCATCTTTATTAAACCAACTGTCTTCTGTTTTGACCAATTTCATCATCTTCATTGCCTTGTCCTTAACATCATGTGTTTCTCTAGTAATTTCTCTTGACTCACAACTTATGTCAACACCATAATGATCAAGGACTTTAGATATGAAAACAGGATAAGGACAATTATAGTCAATTAATCTTCTGGTCTTCATCATATTATTGCTAATTGCATCTATCCAATTTATCTTAATGTCATTCTTGATAGCGTAGATCATCATCATATCCTTTTCACTTAATTGAGCATGGTTGCTCCCCCCAGCTATTACAATCCATGCCAAGGTGTAATGTAACAATCTATCATTGAATTTCATTCCTCTGGTATTGAAGACAAATTTCTTCTTTTCAAATCTTTTAACAGCTTGTTCATCTTCCCATTCATTTGGATTTACCAACATAGATTTATAAAGTTGAAGCATATTATACTGAATGTCAAGCCTATCAAATTCTTCTATTGTCAGTCTAATCCCACCAGTAGTTATACCTCCTATATCTTTAAAGATTGAATCATCTATACAAATTTTGGTCTTCTTAACTTCAGAACTCATATTTCCATTTCTACCATAGACAAGATTTTCATAAAAGACCTTAACCAAGTCAGGATAGTAATGCCCTTTTAACTGAATAAACTTTCCAAGACTCCGTGATTTTAAATCTTGTTGAAAAGTGAAACCGTTTCTATTAAGCCAAGAAAAGGAAAGAACCTTAGGAGAGATAATTTATTTTCCAGCAAAGAAGTTGAAATAGGCATTTTCTTGACCCTCTGTTGAAAACCATGGATGTTTGTAGTTGAGAGGTCTCGGTGGAGATTCTTCTGCAGGTCTCTTTGAAGAACCGGGTTTTCGAACTGGAGTTAGTTTTGGAGGACGAAATTCTACTCCACTTGTTGTATGCTTCACACGCTTCCCTTTACCTTTGCTTGAATCCGCCATTGAAGGTTGAGAAAGGTGGGTTGAAGGTGTTTGTTTTGAAGAAATTTTTGAGAATGTGAGGAGTTTTTGGTGAAGGATTTCACTTAGGGTTTGAGAAATTAGGATTAAAAAAAAGTTGAAGGGGTTTAAGTATTATCATTGGCTTCTCTGAAATTGATTGGGATGGAAGTGAGTCGCAGGTAATCGATTACTGAAAGACGGTAATCGATTATCCCAGTGACTGTTAAAACAATTTTATTTCTCCCAGCCAAATAACTGATTATCATACTGTGGTAATCGATTATCATAGAACGAATTCTTAAAGGATTCATTGCTTCAGTAAGGTAATCGATTAACATATAGTGGTAATCAATTAAAGTAGTGAGTTTGTATTTCTGCCGAATTACAGACTTCCTGATTTAATAGATTACTTATACAGGTAATCGATTAACTTGCTACTAATATGTTTGAGAAAATCATTTTTAATGCATTTTGATGAAAACTTTCATGATGTTATGCAACTAATGAATGATATGCACCATTATACAAACAATTTCACACAATTTAACTTAGAAAACATAGAGAAAATAGTTTAGTTAAGATCAAAGTCACTAAGTATACCAAGTTCCCTTCTTAGCTTATAGAACCTTTCTCTTGGTAGTGGTTTAGTGAATATATCTGCTAATTGTGATTCAGTGTCAACGAATTGAACATCACAATCTCCTTTTTTCCACGTGATCCCTTATGAAGTGATGACGTATTTCTATGTGTTTTGTTCTTGAGTGCAAGATAGGATTCTTTGTTAGGTTGATTGCACTTGTGTTATCACACCTCAATGGTATCTTGTCCAATTTCAGTCCAAAGTCACGTAGTTGTTGTTTGATCCAAATTGATTGTGCACAACAACTCTCAGCTGCAATGTATTCAGCTTCTGTAGTTGAAAGTGCTACACATGCTTGTTTCTTAGTGTGCCATGATACTAGACTGTTTCCAAATAGATGGCACGTGTCATTTGTACTTTTCCTGTCTAATTTGCAACCTGCAAAATCAGAGTCAGAATAACCAACAAGTATAGGATTTGTACCTTTAGGATACCAAAGACTCACGTCTGTAGTTCCCTTGAGATACTTCAAAATTCTTTTGACAGCATTCATGTGTGATTCCTTAGGTGCTGCTTGATACCTAGCACATAAACACACACTAAACATGATGTCAAGTCTACTTGTTGTTAAATATAAAAGTGAACCTATCATCCCTCTATATTTGGTTACATCTACAGATTTTCCTTGAGTATTAGCATCCACGTAGCAGTTTGTTCCCATAGGTATGTTAGAACTTTTACAGCTTTCCATATCAAATTTCTTTATAAGTTCTTTTGTGTATTTTGATTGATGCAAGAAAATCCCTTTCTCCATTTGCTTAACTTGCAAACCAAGAAAGAAACTCAATTCTCCCATCATTGACATATCAAACTCCCCCTGCATTTTTGACACAAAGTCCTCACAAAGAGAGTGGTTAGTTGATCCAAAAATTATGTCATCCACATACACTTGTACAAGAAGTATATCATTTGATGTTTTCTTAAAAAATAGAGTTTTGTCAACCTTTCCCCTTTAAAACTTTTGAGACAATTAGAAATTTACTTAACCTTTCATACCATTGTCTAGGAGCTTGCTTAAGTCCATAAAGAGCTTTCTTTAGCTTATAAACATGATTAGGGAAATTATGATCAACAAAACCAGGAGGTTGAGAAACATAAACTTCTTCATCAATGAAACCATTTAAAAAGGCACTTTTAACATCCATCTGGTATAGCTTAAAATCATTTACACATGCAAATGCAAGAAGTAGCCTAACAGCTTCTTATCTAGCAACTGGAGCATATGTTTCACCAAAGTCTATACCCTCTTGTTGATTATAGCCCTTGGCTACTAATCTAGCCTTATTCCTTGTTATTGATCCGGTTTCATCAAGTTTGTTTCTAAATACCCATTTTGTACCTATGACATTCATGTTAGACTTATAAGGCACTAATCCCCAAACATCATTTCTTTTAAATTGATTTAATTCATCATGCATGGCCATCATCCAATATTCATCATTCAAAGCATCATTCACACAAGATGGTTCAATTTGAGAAACAAATGCCATATATTCACAAAAGAGATTAAGTGAATGTCTAGTGGTTACTCCCTTTTCAATATCTCCAATAATGTTGTCCAAAGAGAGATCTATGGGTTTCCTCCATTCTTTGGGTAATGATTATACTTATTTGGGAACTTTCATATGTTCATTATTGATGGTTGCTTCATCATTAGTTGGTAGCATATCTAATGAACCTGCATCTTCTTCATCACAAAAAGATTTTCCCTTTTTATGGGGGTTAGTTTCATAAAAAACAACATGAATAGACTTTTCAACAATTAATGACCTTTTATTAAAGACTCTATATTCTTTACTTATTGCAGAATATCCTAAAAACACACCTTCATCAGCTTTAGCATCAAACTTGCCAATATCATCTTTTCCATTGTTTAGTATAAAGCATTTAACACCAAAAACTTTCAGATGTGATATATTAGGTTTCTTGCTTTTGAAAAGTTCATAAGGAGTCTTTTTGAGAAAAGGGTGAATTAGAATTCTATTTAGAACATAGCATGCAGTACTTACAACATCAGCCCAAAAATTTTTAGGTAAATCATTTTCATTAAGCATTGATCTAGCTAGTCCAATAAGAGATCTATTTTTCCTTTCCATAACTCCATTCTGTTGAGGAGTTCTTAGAGCAGAAAAATTGTGATCACTCCCATTCTCATCACAAATTTTTTTTCAAAATCTTCATTTTTAAATTCTCCTCCATGATCACTTCTCAAAGATTTTATTTTCAAATCCTTTTCATTTTGAATCCTTTTGGCAATTTTGATGAAAGCCTTGAAAGCATTGTTTTTAGCAGATAAAAATGAAATCCAAGTAAATATAGAATAATCATCAATTATTTCTAAAGCATATATGCTTCCACCAATACTTATATTTCTGGAAGGACCAAATAAATCCATATGCAAAAGCTTAAGAGGTCTAGAGGTAGAAACAAAATTTGTTGATTTAAAAGCTCTAAACTGCTTTCCCTTTTGACATGCATCACATAATCCTTCCTTAGAGAACTTAATGTTAGGTAGGCCTTTAAATAGTTTCTTAGATGCAAGCCTATTCAATTGTTCAAGATTTATATGTGCAATGCGCCTATGCCAAAGCCAAGACAAGTCATCCCTAGATGTTAAACATGCAATATTTGATGAGGTATGATCAATGTCAAGCACATATATGTTGTTTAGTCTTTTACCAAAAAACATGACATTTTCAGATGCATCACATATTGTACAACATTCATGATTAAAGGAAATCTTAAAATTCTTATCACACAGTTGACTTATGTTCAACAAATTGAATTTCAAATCATCAACATATAAGACATCATCAATTGTAATTGAAGAATTGTTACCAATACTTCTGATACCGAGAATGCGACCTTTGTTATTGTCACCATAAGTTACATAGCCTTCTTCCTTTGCTTGTAGTGAGACAAATTTACTCTTGACTCCTGTCATGTGCCTAGAGCACCCGCTATCTAAGTACAATAGGGACTGCTTTGCTTTCAGGCAAACCCACAAAACAAACAATGACTTATTTTGGTACCCAAATGGAGTTGGGTTCATTTGGATTAGTAGCACCTCTAGCTCCTTTGGGAATCCATATGTACTTCCCACTAGGAACTCCAAATTTCTTAATCGAGCAATGATAAGAAGTATGACCTTTATGAAGACGGTAATTGCAAGTAATGTAAGGTGTACTTGAAGCTTTTCTAAAATTGAAGATATTCTTAACAGTCTTTTGTTTCATATCACAATTATAACCAATTCCAGTTTTATTAAATAGACATCTTTGTTTACATAAAAGAGCATCAAGGTTTGTGCTTCCCATTGTGAATCTAGATAGTGCTTTGGTAAGATAATCAATTTTAGATTCGAGCACTACACATGTTTCACAATTAGAAGATGAAGCTATATTACAAGAGGAAACGTTTTTCAGTCTTTCATTTTCATTTTTCAAAGAATCTATTTCCTTTTGTAATTCATTTACTCTAGCTTCATACAACTTGATTTTCTTTTTGTAAGCACTATTGAAGAAACTTAATTTTTTGGCTTCTTCATGCAATTCAATAAAAGAATCTTGCAATTGATCATAATTTGTATCAATAGAGTAGTCAGAATCATTTACCTCACTTTCGGAGTTATTCTTTGTCATCTTTGTCATAAGGCAAAGATTTGCTTCTTGATCATTATCACTCTCACTTGAGGTGGTTGAGGCATTGTCCTCCCAAGCAATGTAGGCCTTCTTCTTTCTGTTTTTAAACTTTGTCTTTGACTCATCATTCCTTTGCTTTCGTGCTAAGGTTGGAAAATCCGCTTTAATGTGACCAATTTTACCACATTCGAAGCAAGTGAATTTTGGTGAGGATGATTCAGTTTTCCTTGTCTGTTTCCTAGTTAGAAATTGCTTACTCTTGCCATTCATCTTCTTCAAAAATTTTCTAAATTTTCCTACCATCAAATTTAGACCTTCTTGTTCAGAGGCTTCATTATCAGTGCTATCATCCGTACTTAACTACTCGTTGGCTTTTAGAGCTAATCTTTTGACTTTCTTATCTTTTAGTTCTTCTTCTGCCATCCTATTCATGTCCATTTCATATTCTCTCAATTTTCCAAACAATTATGCACTTGTCATTGCCGCCAAATTCTTAGATTCGATAATTGTTGTCACAGTTGGCTGCCACTTTCTGTTTAATGACTTGAGGATTTTTACATTCAGCTCCTCTTCATCAAAGATCTTTCCAAGTCCCTTAAGATAATTGACAATGTGTGTTAGTCTCTTCTGCATATCCATAATTGTTTCTCCTTGTGCCATTCTAAACATCTCATATTCTTGAATCAAGGTATTCTTTTTCGCTCTTCTCACTTCAGGTGTCCCCTCATGAGTTACTTGAATAAGATCCCAAGCTTCTTTAGCTGTTTTGCATGCAGAGATCCTGAAAAATTCATCACTGTTTAAAGAAGAATGAATAATATTCAAAGCTTTTGAATCATTTTCAGCACGCTTAATTTCATCATGATTCCACAAATCAAAGGGTTTTTCACAAATTGAATCATTTACCATATGAGTAGGAATCTTGTAATCAATTACTACAGCTTGCCAAATACCTCTATTAACAGATTCCATAAAAATTTTCATTCTAACTTTCCAAAAAGAAGAGTTTTCACCACAAAATAGAGGTGGTCTATTAATTGAAGCACCTTCTGCAAAAGGCAATTGATTCTCTGTCATTTTCGCAAGAATAGTTTTCTAAAATCTTGAAAAACTTTCAAGATTCCAGCTCTGATGCCAATTGTTGGTCCCAGAAGAAATCTAGAAAGGGGGTTGAATAGATTCACTAAAAACTTTTTGCTCTATTAACTTTCAAAATCCAATTTTCCCTTTTAAAAACTACCTTTAAAATTCTTTCAAATACCAATTTATCAATTTATCAGAGTTTAAAATCAAGATATAAGTGCAGCGGATCAAAGATTGCAGTAGGTAATTGATTACCAATTCAGTGCGTAATTGATTACCAATTTGAAAAATAGTAGGTAATTGATTATCAAGATTGATTCCTCAAGGTAAATAATTCTACAAACAGTAAACAAATCAATGTTTAAGAAATCAATCAATTTATCTATTCACTTTCTGTTCTTTTATTGATCAAGAACCATATTCATATAACCAAGAATTACAATTCAAGATAGTATAGGGATAAAAAAGATAACACAGAGATTTATATTGGTTCAGCCACAAAAGGGGCCTACATCCAGTTTTGATCTAGCACACCACTAAATCAGCTTTCACTGTAGAATTGATTACAAACACCATGCACACTCAATCCTAAAGAAAGACTTTCTAGCAAACAAAAGGTTTGACTCTTGCACCCCACAAGAGCATGTTCATCCGTGACACCCTGCCACTCGAACAACAACCTTACTTATGACACCCAGTCACAAGATTTCACAAACAATCTCAAAGAACACCCCGTTCTTGAGATATCACACAGTGTACTTCTCTATGAATCCCTATTCAAGAGACAATACAAATCAAAAAACAAAATTATAGAAAAACTAAGTTTAGAACGATAACACCTTGTATGTCCAGATAAACTCGATGAATGTATATCAATCTTTTTTCCAAATCTTTTAATCTTCTTGAGTTGAGAGTTCTTCAGATATTTGCAGAATTTCTGGACATGATGACTTTTCTTGAAGAATCTTTTTCAAAAAGAGTTTTTGATTCCCACAAAATTTAGCTCTCTCTTTTCTACTCTTCTTCTCTCTCTATTCTCGAAATTCACATACTTATATAGTTTTAGAGTTTTAAAAGTTTGTTAGAAAACAATTCAAAAATAGTTGAAAAATGTCCAGTGTTTCTGCAGAATCTGTGGTAATCGATTAACTTATTGGGTAATCGATTACTCCAGAACGTTATGTTCCAAAACTCATTCGCAGGAAACAGGGGTAATCGATTACTACATGTGGTAAGCGATTAGACCAGTGAGCAGCTATATTTGATTCTTTTATCAGGTGCAGTAGTAATCGATTATCTTTATCAGGAAATAGATTATTTTCATTCCTGTACCAGAAATCATGCCGTTTTCAGTTTCGAATCAAGTTGGGGTCAATTACCAACTAAAGTAATCGATTATACCATAGGCAAATCAATACTTGGTTGAGTAATTTAGCTTCCAAGCTATCCAAACATGAAAACAGAAACATTAGCTCAACTTACATGATTACAATCAAGATAAAACCAATTAACAAACACAAATCAATTGCCTAAAGCTAAAAACAAACAATACAAGTGCCACATCCATTGAAACTTGTTTGGCACTGTAAAATGAATATAAAATTTCTACTTCCTACAACAAAACCAGAACTCCTTAATATATGAGAGACATGATGACCACTTGTATCTTCCAATGTAGCTTAAGTCAAACGGGCCATGGTCGTCGCTAATCATTAAATTAATTTTTTTTATTTTTTTAATTGAATTTACGGTTTCATATTTAATTTTATTTTAATTTACGGATTTACGGTTGAATTATTATAGAAGTTCAATTTTTTATTTATTTTATAAATTTTATATCATATTTGTTACCGATCTAAAATATAAAGAAAAACAATAAATACTATATAAAACACCCAAATAGAAAATAAAAATATATATAAATAGTACATATACAAAAGTGTATACAAACATAAGTCAATAAAAAAGAAAAAAAATCACGGTTGACGGCGACAGCGCTGCTCTGGTGGTGGGCCACGATTCTCATCCTCATCCAATGGCTGGTCATGCAGGTCGCCATCGTAGAGCGGGTGCGTCTAATCCTGACTGAAGCTGGTAGAATCACTTGCACTGCAGACATCCAGCACTAACTACAATTGTTGTCGAAGTTGTGTGAAGTTCTCTAACCTACATACTGGGCCTGATAGTGATCAGCCCTCTCTTCAGCTCGCCTGCTGCAACTATTTTCCTTACTTATGCGGACTGCACCCGGTCGTCTACCCAGCCAACACTGCTATGCGGACTGCACCCGGTCGTCTACCCAGTCTCTGAAAGTTCACCTTCAGATAAGGTACCCTCTGAACAGCCTTCAGACAGCGAGCGTTTTTCTGTTCCTCTTCCATTTCCTCAGAGAGTTGTTTAAAAATATAAAAAATTGGAAGAGGCTGATAATTAAATCTTGGAGACTTTTAGAAAAGTAGAGGTTAATATACCTTTACTTGAGGCTATAAAGCAAATTCCAAGGTATGCCAAGTTTCTGAAGGATATGTGCACCTACAGGAGGCGTCTGAAGGGAAATGAAAGGATAAGCATGGGAAGGAATGTCTCTGCCCTTATTGAAAAACCTATGACCACCATCCCAGAGAAATGCAAGGATCCATGAACATTTATTATTCCATGTGTTATAGGCAGTAACAAGTTTGATAATGATATGCTTGATCTAGGAGCATCAATTAATGTTATGCCTCTATCTGTTTTCATCTTTATCTCTTGGTCCCTTGCAAACTACAGGTGTTGTTATTCAATTAGCAAATAGAAGCACAACTCACCCTGCAGGCCTTATTGAAGATGTGTTAGTCAGGGTGAATGAACTCATCTTCCCTGTTGACTTCTACATATTGGATATGGAGGGAGGAGACCCACTCTCTAGTGCAGCCCCTATTATCTTAGGCAGACCCTTTCTAAAGACAGCTCGTACAAAAATTGATGTTCATGCAGGCACACTCACCATGGAATTTGGAGATAGTGTGGTTAAATTTAACATTTTAGATGCTATGAAGCATCCTATTGAAAATCACTATGTTTTCCTAAGTTTTGGATAATGAGTTGTGTGAATTATTGGAGGAATCAAACTTTCCTGATTTTTTTGGTTTCAGTGATGTCTGCACTTGTGGTTTATATTCAGATTCCTCTAAGTGCAGTTTGTGTGCTGAAATAGATGAGTATTTGTCTACTGATCATTCTGTTGATTTTTCAGCAAGTTCTGATATTGCTACACCATCAGAAACAAGTGATTCAGATTCACTTGAGAAGGTTGCAGAAGTTTCACCCATTACCAGATTGTTACCCTCTATTGTACATCCTCCATCATTGGAGCTGAAGCCCCTTCCTTCTCACCTTAAGTATGCTTATTTGGAGGATGAACAAAAGCTTCCATTGATACAGAAGAGTAAGTTTTTACATACCATATATAGAGTCACCTCAATGTGAGCCTCGCGACTTATGGTTTGGACCGCTCCGCTTCGACAAGAAGCCCGATTGCTCTTGTTACGAGCGGACTTCCCCTTGAACTCATCAGAGGCCTAGTAGGCCAAAAGACCCTCCCAAGCCTCCTAACCACACAAAATGGGCCTAGACCCACTCGTCTGGGCCTTGTTCAACATATCTCAAAGGCGTCTTGCAATCCTCTGCTCGTGCACCTTCTTAATTTGGGCCTCATCCTCAGGGGCCAAAGTAACTTTGCTCTGCAAAAAAAAACTTTCAGGGTAAGTTATTTGAAAATGTCATAAATTATGAAAAAATAATGTAAGATGAAGTCATTTTACCGTAAACTCCTCCCACCACTCGTCCCTCACATCCTTCGAGTGATCTCCCACAAATAGTGAGGACCCCAAAATTGTGATTGGATCGCATGACAAATGGTGGCGATTAGGGGGTTGTTAGGCACCCAACTGCAAAATAAAGAAATTCAATGTTAACACTAAACACTTATAAAAATTCAAAATACTAAAGAAATAAAAAAATTGCAGAAACTCACCCTCTTCCATAAGGTCGGATGATAACCCTACCGTGAGCTGGCACTAGAGTTGGCACTTCGGCGCGGAGGCTTCTTACATCAAGCTCGGGGTCAACCTCGTCATCAATGCCATCCTGGGGATCGCCCTCACCCTCGGGGTTAGAAAGATGTGGCAGGTCATCCTGCACCTCAGGGACAACCTCCTGATATCCCGGAGTAGGGATGAACGTCATCGGGTCGATGAAGGCTGCAACTGATGCAGCAGGTTGGGCAACCTTTGTAGGGGTGGGCACCACGTACGTTGGAGGAGCCGAAGAAGAAGGCTGCTCTGGCAGCTGATGGGGGAGAGTATTGTTGGTCCTCTCCCGACGTGCACGAGTTGTCTGTGTAGCAAGCTCGCCCGGAGGGATGGACCTCCCTCTGATGGGTGGGACCTTTTGTCCATCTCGACCACGCATACGAGACATATTTACCTAATTTTAATAAGTTTAAATTAAATATTAAAAACATACCTATAAATTAAATAAATAAATACATAATTACCTAATTTTAGTAAGTTTAAATTAAATTTAAAAACATACCTAACATATGTATATCACATTAAGCCTATCACATTAAATATATTAAATAATTAATAATTAATTATTACTAATAATAACAAATAATTTATTTGATAATTTATTTAAATATTTTAATTACCCTTTCTTAACCTAATAATTACTAATGATCTTAAAAAATATAATTTACACCATTAACTAAGACAATTACTAATGATCATAAGAGACTACCTAATATTAAAAAAATATTAAAAAACACTATAAATAGTGATAAAAACACAATATAATATCGCTAATTCAATATTCTTAATTTAAAATAAAGCAAATAATAACAATAATATGTCATAATACAAATTTTAACAATACATAAACAACTTAAACACATAAGTCAATACAAATTTTAACCATATATAAACAACTTAAACAACTTAACCAGAAGCCCTAGCATAATCAGTAAAACAAAATTGAGCAGAATAAGAATGAGCATCCAATAGAATTAAAACAAAAAATTACCATAAAAGGAATGAGAACCCAGCAGAATCAGTAAAATAAAAATAAGCATAACTAGAATGAGCATCAAGCAAGAAGTTGGAAGTGAACGACGGAGAAAAGGCGGATAACGGAGGCAACAAAGGCGAAGAACGACGGTAATGCAGATAATGGAGCTTGCACAACGGAGGCAGAGAGAACAGAGGCAATGGAGGCAGGAGAAGGACGGAGCAGGAGCTCGCACGGAGGAGAAGGGAATAGAGGCAGAGGGTGGAGAAGACCAGAGGAGAAGAAGAAAGGTGAAGAAGAAGGGAGGGGGAAGGGTTTTAGTGCGCGCAGGTTTTTAACTTAGAGACGGCCACAACCGTCACTACAGCCGTCGTACAGTTTAAAAACCAATGTAGCGACGACTTGGCAGTCGCTAACATGACCTGGTCGTCGCTTACGTGACGCAGAGGTGCCAATTTTAAATTTGTAATTAAAACGTAGCAAAGGCCCAAGTCGTTGTTGTAACACCTTAAATTTCTAACTCAGAAATTCAGTTCGTTGGAAACCAAATTCCTAACTTAGAGTTTCATGCATTCTGATTCAGATATCAACTAGTTCCATAAATCATTAATTATCCAACAAGAAATTAACACTTAAGGAACAATAATCAAAAGATTATAAGGTAAACGTCATATAAAACTTCTATACATCAAAACATTTAAAATTTCAAGAGGGATCACTAATGAAACTCCCTTACTACTATCATAAATACATATATACATATACACATCAGCTAATACATCAACTCAAGCATTAAGAAAACAAAACAGTTCCTTCGTTCTTGTACTTCACTTTCCAGACTTAGAGTCTGGTAAACGGGGTACCTGCTCAACTAAATAAATCCACATAACGCGTGGTGAGATAAAATCTCAGTGAATACAAATCATATGCATGTATGCAAGGAACAGAAATTCATGTCAAGCCATAAGTCATAAAGGTTCAAAGCATTCAATAATCAACTAATATGCAAACATGATGCACTCACTGCTGTGCCCAGCAGACATGTTCTTATCTCTTTCTAGAGTTAGAACTTAGCTTAGACTACAGGAAATATCTTCCCCGGGGACGAATCCCACCCAAACTGGACCGAAGTCGTGTTTTCAATACAATTAATCATTTCTTTTACTCACAGCGCGATGACCGACTTGAATTACTTCAATTAACATAATCATAATGGTATGGCAGTACAAGAATTCATATATGATCAATATAAACGATTTTGCTAGTTTTGACAATTTCGAGAGTTTTGACCCTATGAATATTAATTACTTTCTATTCTTAATTTAAACTCTAATTCAACAAATACTACTCTAATCTAGTTACAAGAGCACAATTACTAACCAAGAACTCTAATTAGAAGAGGGAAATTAAGAATTGGGGGCATGCAAAATAGAATTATCAAGAGAGAACCACAATTAGTGAGTTGTACTCACTTAGGCTTGGGATTGAAGAAAGAAGAACGGATCCAACGTGAATAGATTGATGATTCCTAGCTCAAAATCTCGTTCCAAGCTTCAATTTACCTCCTCCCTCTAACCTAGTATCTCTCTCTCTCTCTATCTCTAAGAAGGAGAAGAAGGAAAAGAGTGGAATTGTGTTCTAAGTGATAGATTCTGAACCTATAAGTGAAATTTCACTCAAGCAAATTATTTTCGCTTGAGCGAATGGGACGGTTGCATGCAAAACAAACACAATTTCGCTCAAGCGAATTTGGATTCGCTTGAGCGAAAATGACATAAGAAAAACACTCTCTCTGGACGATTTTCGCTTGAGCGAATTTTCTTTCGCTTGAGCGAAAATTGTCCAGAGAGCCTCTCCCAGACCCCTGAAATTCGCTTAAGCGAAAACGTATTCGCTTAAGCGAATTTTACAGCAATCACAACTTTAAGGTTTTTCTGCATAATTCGCTCAAGCGAATGAAATTCGCTTGAGCGAAAACCCTGAAACCTGGTTTTCAAACTAAGTTTCATCTCCTATTTTCTTAGACTTTCTTTCCTCAATATCAAACATACACTCTCTTATTTTAACCTTATGAATCAATATAGGTTTTAAATTACGGGATGTTACATTTCTACCCCCCTTCAAGCAATTTTGTCCCCAAAATTGATTAATGACATAAAAGGTAAATACACTACCTCCACATAAAAATTCTGGAAATTGATCTCTAATAACTTCTTCTTTTTCCCAAGTTGCTTCTTTTGCTGTTAGGCCTTCCCAAATTACCTTAATCAAAGGAATCGTCCTGTTCCTCAGGGTTTTGGCACTTCTACCTACAATCTGTGCAGGTCTTGAAGGAACCGTGAGATCTTCCCTCAATTGTATTGATTCAGAGTTCAGAACGTGGGAAGGATCATGAATATATTTTCTCAACTTAGATACATGAAAGACATTATGAATTCTTGACAAATGAGGTGGAAGGGCAATCCTGTAGGCCAGAGGGCCAACCCTCTGCAGGATCTGAAATGGACCAATATACCTAGGACTCAACTTTTTGGTTTTGAGTGTTCTTCCAACACCAGTGACTGGAGTTACTTTTAAAAACACATGGTTTCCTTCCTCAAACTCTAAATCCTTTCTTCTATTGTCAGCATAGCTTTTCTGCCGGCTCTAGGCAGTTGCAATTATTTCCCTAATGATCTTAATTTTCTCAGTAGTTTCCTGCACTAAATCTGGACCTAATAGGGCTCTCTCACGAACCTCATGCCAACAAAGAGGAGATCTGCACTTCCTACCATACAGAGCCTCATATGGTGTCATGCTTATACTGCTATGGAAATTGTTATTATAGGAAAACTCTATGAGGGGTAAATACCTATCCCAACTGCCTGACTCCTCTAACACACAGGCTCTAAGCATATCCTCTAAGATTTGAATGGTTCTCTCGGACTGGCCATCAGTCTGAGGATGGTACGCAGTGCTAAACCTAAGTTTAGTCCCGAAAGACCGGTGAAGTGCATTCCAGAACCTAGAGGTGAACCTAGGATCCCTATCAGATATGATACTGGAGGGAATGCCATCAAGTTTAACAATCTCCTTGACATACAGATCTGCTAACTTATTCAGGGAAAAGGTATTCCTAACTGGGAGAAAATGGGCTGATTTAGTTAATCGGTCCACAATGACCCATATGGCATCAAAACCAGCCTGGACTCGAGGTAAACCTACCACAAAGTCCATAGCTATACTCTCCCACTTCCACTCAGGGATCTCTAATGGCCTGAGTGCTCCTGATGGCCTCTGGTGTTCTATTTTAACCTTCTGACAGGTTAGACACTTAGAAACATACTCAGCTATATCCTTCTTCATACCATCCCACCAAAACATCTTTTTCAAATCCTGATACATCTTGGTAGTGCCAGGATGTATAGAAAACTTGCCCTTGTGGGCCTCCTCTAACACTTGCTGTCTCACACTACCCCCTTAGGGATACAGACCCTTCCTTGGAAGAGAATCATTCCCTCATCTGACTCAGAAAACCCTAATTGCTTCTTACTACTTTGAAGATTCGGGTCCGAACCCTGAGCTTCCCTGATCAGAGCTCGAAGCTCACTGGTAATTTCTAATCAATACAACTTGATACTACCCATGCCAAACTCAACACTAAGACTCAAATCCCTAAATTCTTCTAAAGGCTCATTTCATGTACCATCAAGGATGACACATGAAGGGATTTCCTACTGAGTGCATCAACCACTACATTAGCTTTGCCTGGGTGATACTTCAACTCAAAGTCGTAATCCTTAAGAAATTCCATCCATCTTCTTTGCCTCATGTTGAGTTCTTTTTGATCAAAAAGATATTTCAAACTCTTATGATCACTAAAGACCTCAAATCTCACACCAAACAGGTAATGCCTCCAAATTTTGAGGGCAAAAACCACCGCCGCTAATTTTAAGTCGTGAGTAGGATAATTTTCCTCATGAGGCCTCAACTGCCTAGAAGCATAAGCTACCACTCTCCTTTCCTGCATCAAAACACATCCTAAACCCTTTTCCCGATGCATCACTATACACCTCAAAGGTTTTTGACAAATCCGGTAACGCCAGTACCGGAGCGGTAGTTAGCTTCTCTTTGAGCTCCAGAAAGCTCTGCTCACACTTCTTGTCCCACACAAAGGCTTGACCCTTTCGAGTCAATCTTGTGAGAGGCAATGCTAAACGGGAGAATCCATGAATGAATCTCCGATAGTAGCCGGACAATCCTAGGAAACTCCTAATTTCCGTACCGGTCTTAGGTCTTTCCCATTCAAGAACGACTTCTACCTATAGGAACACAGGGAAACACTAGAAGGGGGTTGAATAGTGTTTCTAAATATTTTAGAAATCTTTTCGCAAACAGGTGTTAAATACACAATTTCAGACAGGCTCTTAAAGGGTTGTCTGAAGTTTTCAGACGGCTTGTGAAAACTGATTTTAAAAGATGTTTTGTGCCTTTATAAAATATCAGATTAATTACTCTAACCCCTTGATTAGTATAAAAAGAATTGACAAGAGATAAGGGTAAGAAAACTTAGCCAAGGAATTTATCCTGGTTCACTCACTACCACCGTGAGCTACGTCCAGTCCCAATGCCAACTAGCAATTGGATTTTCTCTTAATCTTTCAAGATTACAAGTATTCTTTTACAGTCAAGCTTCTTCAGGCTCTACAACCAAGTATTGTTTTATAGTCAAGCCTCTTCAGGCTCTACAACCAAGTATTCTTTTACAGTCAAGCCTCTCCAGGCTCAAACCAACAAGTATTATTTTTCAGACAAGCCTCTCCAGGCTCAACAAATAAATACAGAGAAGGTAAAATGCTTAAGCTTACAAACTATATCAGTCTTGAAGCTTAAACAATTACAAGTGTACAGAAAAACTGAGGTATGCTCAGGATAATACAATATGTGTACAAAGATAAAGATTATCAGAGTTGTTGCAGCAAAAACTTTCCAAGCCTTTTTGTTCTTGTTAAAAAAAATTCTTTTCTGTTTTTTATGGTCTTCAAAGGAGGGGTATTTATACCCAATCTTTAATCCGTTGAAATACCACCGTTAAGAGATAGCATTAAATGCTATTTAATCCGTTGTGAGACATTCTTCTGAGAGCTCTGATATTTCTGACACGGTACAAGGTTGCTCCTGCCATAAAGCTGCTACAAATGTTGCTGCAGAGATTTCCTCAGTGGTGTATGAAATTCAAAAACACCAGGAAAGGTCTCTGTGTTCCTTGCTATAAACGTGTTTGAAAAGATACGTGAAGCATAGGTTCAGAAAAGTCTTCACAAACTTCAGCAGAGGGTGCCACGTCATAAAAGAGACTTCAGACGACTTCAATGCTTCAGACGGGTTGAACTACTTCAGACAGCTTCAATTCTTCAGACGAGTTTTGCTTCTTCAGACAGCTTCAACACCTAGTCTTTTTATGTAGGCTCATAGTGACTCTTGCTGAAATCATAGATAAAACATTAAAGCATATGTGTATCTATGATAAATACTTTAAGTCAAATTTGTCAACCATTAAAACTTGGGAATCTAGTTGTCTTAAAACATCATAAACAATCTTATGATATTTTTGAGACTCAACACTACCTTACTAGGATCAACTGATACTCCCTCTCTAGAAATCACATGCCCCAAGAAATGGACCCTGTCCATCCAAAATTCACATTTTTCAGGATTGGCAAACAACTTCTTTTCTCTCAGAACCCCTAAAACAATCCTAAGATGACGTTCATGTTCTTCTAGGCTACAGGAATAGATCGGAATGTCATCAATGAACACAAAAACAAACTGATCCAAAAAGGGCCGGAAGATTCGATTCATGTAGTCCATGAATACCGCAGGAGCATTAGTAACACCAAATGGCATTACCAAATACTCGTAGTGCCCATATCTAGTCCTAAAAGTTGTTTTAGGGATATCTTCCTTCCTAATTTTGATTTGGTGGTATCCTGACCTCAAATCTATCTTAGAAAACACAAAGGCACCCCTGAGTTGGTCTAAAAGATCATCTATCCTGGGAAGAGGATACCTATTCTTGATGGTAACTTTGTTCAATTGTCTATAGTCTACACACAATCTCATGCTCCCATTTTTCTTTTTCACTAAAAGCACAGGAGCCCCCCAGGGTGAAACACTAGGCCTAATGAACCCTTTAGCTATGAGATCCTCTAATTGAGTTTTAAGTTCACTAAGTTCTAGTGGAGACATTCTATATGGTGCCTTAGAGATGGGTCCTGAACCTGGTAATAAGTCTATTGTGAATTCTATCTCCCGGTCCGGAGGTAAGGTTAGGACTTCATTAGGAAAAACATCTTGAAACTCCCGAACCGTAGCTACACAGCTTAAATCTATTTTGGATTCTAAGGTTGAGGAAAGAAACAGGATAAAACAATCACTCCCATCACTGATGCATTGTGAAACTTGGGTGACACTGGACAGGAGTACTGACGGCTTCTCCCTCGAAGGAAGAGGAAGAGTAGGAAACACCACCCTTTTGTTAAAACAATCTAACATAACCTGGTTGGAAGATAACCAGTTCATTCCTAAAATAACATCCATACCCTTCAATGGTAAACAAATCAGATCAATCTCAGAGACTCTTCCTTGTACAACAATAGAGCATTTGGGACACACAAGAGAAGTAGAGATAGCCTCTTTGGCTGGTGTGATTACATTGAGAACACAAGGTAAAGAATCAACAGACAATTTTAACTGATTAACATAATCAAAAGAAATGAAAGAGTGGGTTGCCCCTGAATCAAACAATACAATCAAGGTCTTCTCTCCTAGGGTACACATACCTCGCAACAGATTGTCTGCAGAAGATGCTACTTCCCCACTGAGGGTGAAAACTCTTCCAGTAGATTGAGGTTTTTGGATGTTCTTCAACTTTGGACACTCTCTCTTGACATGACCCGGTTGCTTACAAAAATAACATATATTCTTCCCCGTCAGACACTCCCGTGAATGCTCCTTTCCGCACTTGGGACATTTAAGTGCCCTTTGACGTTGAACCTGCTGAGTAGGCATGACTGGTCTGTCTTGCCACTTAGGCTTGGGGCCCTTGCCCTGAATGGGCATTTCAACCTTTCTCTTTCCCTTATTTTCTGTTGGTGCAATTGTTGATCTAGTTCCTTTGTAATTCTTCTCAGCGATGTAGCATTTGCTGACTAAAGCAGAAAAAACCCTAATTTCAAACGTTCCAACCCGATCCAGAAGTTCAGGTCGTAGTCCTCCTTCAAATTGAGTACACCTCCACTCCTCATCAGTGACAGCTTGAAGGTAGCGGGAGTACTTTGCTAATTCCTCAAACTTTGACACATATTGTCCCACTGACATATCTCCTTGCCTGAGTTGTAGAAATTCAGCCTCCTTTTGCCTTTTGATAGTGGCTGGGAAATATTTTCCCAAAAACAAGTTTTGAAATACATCCTAAGTCATGGGAGCCTCTGCCTCTGCAGCTCAGACCTTAGCAGTTTTCCACCAATCTTCAGCCTCCCCTCTCAGCATATAGACTGCAAATCCCACCTTGGCCTCATCATTACACTTCATCACATCAAAGACTCGGTTTAAATCTCGGAGCCAATTTGCTGCCACGTCGGGTTCATAAACTCCATTGAACTGGGGAGGATTGTGCTTCCGAAACTCAGATAGTCCCAGAGCAAAAGAATCCACAGCAGGGGGTGGTGGTGGATCTGTATGCCTCCTAGTCATTTCTTGGAGCACTGCTGCATTGGTGGCAGCTTGTTCCCGTGCCGCTTCTGCTTGAGCTTGGTTAGAATTTAGTTGTTCTCCCATCATTTGAGTAAGTGCCTGAAGTGCTGCAGCTACTGGATCCTGAGTTGGACCCTGAGAATATGAAGATGAAGATGGAGGATGATTGACCCTGGGACGACCCCTCCTGCCGCTTGCCATGATTCTCTACATATTATCAAGCAAATATCGAGGTGATCAGTCTCTCAATTCACCAAATAATACATAAAAAGTCACTAACAAACCACAGAATATCCTAATTTCACAGTCCAATTGGATTGAACTGCTCTGATACCAAATGTAACACCTTAAATTTCTAACTCAGAAATTCAGTTCGTTGGAAACCAAATTCCTAACTTAGAGTTTAATGCATTCCGATTCAGATATCAACTAGTTCCATAAATCATTAATTATCCAACGAGAAATTAACACTTAAGGAACAATACTCAAAAGCTTATAAGGTAAACGTCATATAAAACTTCTATACATCAAAACATTTAAAATTTCAAGAGGGATCACTAATGAAACTCCCTTACTACTATCATAAATACATATATACATATACACATAAGCTAATACATCAACTCAAGCATTAAGAAAACAAAACAGTTCCTTCGTTCTTGTACTTCACTTTCCGGACTTAGAGTCTGGTAAACGGGGTACCTGCTCAACTAAATAAATCCACATAACGCGTGGTGAGATAAAATCTCAGTGAATATAGAGCATATGCATGTATGCAAGGAACAGAAATTCATGTCAAGCCATAAGTCATAAAGGTTCAAAGCATTCAATAATCAACTAATATGCAAACATGATGCACTCACTGTTGTGCCCAGCAGGCATGTTCTTATCTCTTTCTAGAGTTAGAACTGAGCTCAGACAACAGGGAATATCTTCCCCGGGGACGAATCCCACCCAAACTGGACCGAAGTCGTGTTTTCAATACAATTAATCATTTCTTTTACTCACAGCGCGATGGCCGGCTTGAATTACTTCAATTAACATAATCATAATGGTATGGCAATACAAGAATTCATATATGATCAATATAAACGATTTTGCTAGTTTCGACAATTTCGAGAGTTTTGACCCTATGAATATTAATTACTTTCTATTCTCAATTTAAACTCTAATTCAACAAATACTACTCTAATCTAGTTACAAGAGCACAATTACTAACCAAGAACTCTAATTAGAAGAGGGAAATTAAGAATTGGGGGCATGCACAATAGAATTATCAAGAGAGAACCACAATTAGTGAGTTGTACTCACTTAGGCTTGGGATTGAAGAAAGAAGAACGGATCCAACGTGAATAGATTGATGATTCCTAGCTCAAAATCCCGTTCCAAGCTTCAATTTACCTCCTCCCTCTAACCTAGTATCTCTCTCTCTATCTCTAAGAAGGAGAAGAAGGAAAAGAGTGGAATTGTGTTCTAAGTGATAGATTCTGAACCTATAAGTGAAATTTCGCTTGAGCGAATGGGACGGTTGCATGCAAAACAAACACAATTTCGCTCAAGCGAATTTGGATTCGCTTGAGCGAAAATGACATAAGAAAAACACCCTCTCTGGACGATTTTCGCTTGAGCGAATTTTCTTTCGCTTGAGCGAAAATTGTCCAGAGAGCCTCTCCCAGACCCCTGAAATTCGCTTAAGCGAAAACGTATTCCCTTAAGCTAATTTTACAGCAATCACAACTTTAAGGTTTTTCTGCATAACTCGCTCAAGCGAATGAAATTCGCTTGAGCGAAAACCCTGAAAGTTGGTTTTCAAACTAAGTTTCATCTCCTATTTTCTTAGACTTTCTTTCCTCAATATCAAACATACACTCTCTTATTTTAACCTTATGAATCAATATAGGTTTTAAATTACGGGATGTTACAGTTGCTAGGTTTAATTAGTGCTATTTTCTGAATTTTCTGGAACAAAATTGGAATTTTTAATATAGTGACGGCTTGGCCGTTGCTACGATATAAAACCTAGCGACGGTCTAGCCATCACAACGTATTAATGGCATAGTTACGCATTGAACTTCACATTTTATGATTTAGCGATGACATAGCGACGGGTAAGTCATCGCTAGTAGCGACGGTTTATGGCCATCGCTACATTTTCACGTCTAAAATTACGCATTCTTGTAGTGTATATACATTCTTCCGTACACCACATTTTTTACACTTTCCGTTATTCTTACTTTTTCTTTCTATTTCTCTTCCTTTCTAATCGCATCAATTATTACATATTTCACTTTCTCTCTTTATTTCTTTTTTTCTTTCTGTCTCTTTCTTTCTCAGGGCTTCCACACTCATCATTTCTTATTACATCAATTATCACATATTTCACTTTTTCTTTCTTTATTTCATTTTTTCTTTCTATCTCTTTCTTTCTAACACCTTCTACACTCAAAAAATTGAGTGTGGAACTATTGTTTTCCAATACATTAATGGCATTGGACAACTAGGTTAATAGGGCCTATGATATGACATTCATTACTAAAGGGCCCATCTAGAATTTAAGGAGGGAATATGCTAATTCAAATAGTAGAGTTGACTTAAAGCATTACGAGGGATATTATTATCGGATACATCTTAGGGAAAGTTTGGTTGAAGTGAAATGGGAGAGAGGGAATTACCAAAAGAGATGGAGCAAAAAATCTTATCCACCCTCGTTTGGTTAAGCTACGAAACACTGAAGAGAGATTTGCAACACGTGGTTCCCATAACCTTTTGCAATCTCTTCTCTTATGCATAGAAAAAGAGGTGAAAGTGTTTCGTTTATTTACTTTTTAAATATAACCTTGTTTTTAATTAAAGTTTTGGCTTACAAACTGTCAAATTCTTTGGTTTTTTTTCAATTATTTTCATTTTAATTCGTTGATCATTAAATAATATATATAATAAAACATAAATATATTAAAATAAGTAATAAATTAGATTATATTAAAATATAATAATATATAATAAATTTAAAATTATTAAAGTTATAACTTATTATTTTTTATTTTTTATTATAATTTATGTTATTATAAATGTGATAGGGACAATTTTATTAAATTCTATATTTTTCTTATTTTTTCTCTTCTTATTTTCTACTCAATCAAACGAGAGGAAGGAGAGAATTACACCTATTTCTTTTCTATTTCTCCACTATTTCTTTCAAACCAAACAATATTAATCAACTCTATTAATTTCTCACCACTCTCTATCTTTCCCATTTCTCTCCTACCTCAAAACATAGTGTTAATGAGCATTGATAGGGAATAAGGGGGAAAATCATTACTTAATTAATACCCATGTCCACAACCATTACTCATTACTTCCCCGTACTTAATGTAAACAAAAAAACTAAATTCACACTAATTAAGAAAGTTATAGTTAACTTCATTTATATTTCTTGTTGTCATCTAAAAAATGAATTCCACTACCGTCCATGGAATATTTTAATTTTTTTGAAACTTGTTTCAATTTAAAATACTCTTTTTCTATTGGCACATGGTTCGTTAAATTGAGTCATTAGAAAATATAGTTTGAATTAAAGAAAAAGTTTTTTGGAACGATATCATTAAATATGGTAAAATTATTTAAAATTTATTTGTATTTTAGTCCATTTTATGTGGGTCAATTTTTTGCTTATATTCAAGTCTGGACTAACATTTATGGACTTGAAAATTTTAAGATGTATGGACAACACACATATACATACAACATTAAAATATAAAGTTTATGAAAATAATTAGACGTAATACATTTAAAACTGAAAAAAAGTATTATGGGAGCAGTTTCCTCAAAAGCTTGTATTAGGTTCTTCCCTTTTAAGTTAACTATATATATATAAAATTATTGTAGAAGAACATTGATTATAAAAATAAATATAACTTAATTGAAAAAATTTCAAAGATAATCCAAAGCTAAAAATAAAACATTATAAATAAAATCTTTTAACTAAATTAAAATACAGCATAAGGTTATTAATTAAAATCATAATGTATAGTTAAAGAGTAAATATATAATTTGGTCTTTAAAAAGTAACCCCCTATTTATTATTTGTCTTTGAAAAGAGTTTTGTATACAATTTAATTCTTGACTGTGTCAATTTGTCTCACTTTGATGTTTGCATCAATAGTCAATAGTTGTTACAAAAGTATAACGACTTTTACTCAGATAAATACACAAGTTGGTCCCTAAAATTTGCATTATATATCCTTTTTGTCCTCAAAAGTATCACTCTTAATTTGTATAATTTAGTCTCAAATGTGTCAACTTACATTTTTTTTTAGCAAATTTGTGTCACTTTAGTAACGATCATTGACGAAAGGACTAAAATGTGAGTAAATTGACATAGTCAAGGACCAAATTATACGTAAAAACACTTTCAAGGACAAAACTAAACACAATGTCATTTGCAAGAAACAAATTTTATATCTACTCAATAATTAAACATTATTGTGTGAATTTTATAAGGCTAAAATATATTTTTGATCCCTAAAATATCACAATTTTTTCATTTAGTTCCCCAAAAATATTTTTTCCCGAAGTAGTCCCCCAAAAATTATAAAACATTCCCATTTAGTCTCTTCGTTAGTGCATCATTTATTATCTTTGTTAAATGCTTGTGGACAAAATAAGCGTACATGTCATGCACTTGTGTCATCTTATGTGTCCTATATAACAAAATAATTAAGCTTATAGATGGTTAATCCTCACCTTTTTGTGAGTCACATTGAAGAACCCTATAATTTTTTTTCATGAAGGGTGGTGATATAAGTCATGTAGTACACATGAGATGACACATATGCATGTCATGTAGGCTTATTTTGTCCCCCTAAGCTGTCACGCAAGCATTTAACAGAGATAATAAACGATGCACTAGACCAAATGAGAATGCATTATAATTTTTGGGAGACCACTTGGGAAAAAAATTAGGAGACTAAATAAGAAAATCGCGATATTTTAGGGGACAAAAACATAATTTAGAAATTTTATAATAATACACATATATACATATATGTAATGTATGACATTTTTAATTAATTAATTAATAATATATATGTATGTGGGTATGAGGTAAATTGAGTTTTATAATACTTATAGTCGCGTCTATTGATCTCTACAATTATGAGTTTATATCTAAACTCATTTCATTTAACGGGTAATTACCCCATCTATTGGGGATCATTTTTACATTACCCACATTATCATCCCTAGCCTAATAATATAGTATTTAAAGTAAATTTATCCAAGTATTTAATAAATATTAATTTTCATAACAAATTTAAAATTTAATCAAACATAACTATATATGTGTGGATAAAAAGTTAGATGAATACTAATTACGGAAAAAACCGAAGTGTTGACTTTGACCAATGACTGCACACATAACATCAACAAGACAACAACTCCTTCGTTCGGATGCAATAAAAGTCAGTCAACAGTTGGTTTTTTAACCAAATGAATGTAGGTAAAATGCGATTTTCAAAAAGGAACAACAGCCTTTATCAGAAAAAAAAAATAAAAATATATAAGAGCACACGGAATACAAACTAGAGATGTAAAAAAAAACTCGTACCCGTGGATACCTTCGGATATACCCACAATGGGTATCGCATATTTATATAATGGGCGGGGATGAATATTATACTACCCGTCCCGCGGGTACCTACATAATCATTAAAACGCATTTTTCTATTAAATATATTTGAATATTATGATTTTTTATCATTTTATGATGAGATATAATTTATTTTATATTATTTTTTATGATATTCTTAATATATTAACACGTAGTGGTATTATATAATGATTATTTATATATATAGTATGATATTATAATATGTTATATAACATTTCCTCTCTTTCTTTTTATAAAATTTAAATTCTTAAATATTAATGGATACCCGTGAATACCCGCAGATACTCGTTACCCGTATGGATACCCGTTAATTTTAGCGGGTATGTATACGGATAGTCACTACCCGCTCCCGCCCCGCCCGGTTGACATCTGATACAAACTGGTTGGATAGTGAATTTTGAACTTTTTAGAGATTAGATTAAGGAGGCGTTTTAAGTTTTTCTTATGTACACAAATTTAAGCTTTTTTAATTAATTTATAAAGCTAATTTGTATTTATTTTGTAATTTTTTAATTTATTCAATAAATTTAACAAATAAACACATATGTAATGAATGTTTAATTAGGGTATATTATCCAACCACACATGTTGATTTAAATAAATAAATGATTACATATTACTATTTTAATTTAAAAATTTAAATTAAATCAATTTTTTAAATTTTTATTTCATTAGAGAGAAACTTATTTTTAAAGTATATAGTAAAATAAAAAAATTAATTTAAAATTACCAATATCTTTTAATATAATTTATAAATTAATAATGATAGTCACAAGTATCAAATTGCATAAAATTTAAATTTAAATTATTAATCAACACATTCTTAAACTTTTAAGTATAATAGTTTTATAAATAAACTTATACATATTCATATAAGTTTATTTTATTATAAATTCGATCTTCTTTCAAAATTAAAACTAATTAAAAATTAATAACAAAAAAACTAAAAATTGATCCAATATGTGATTTAAAAAAAAATTAAGCCTTTTATTTTTTTATCCATTTTTTATTTTTATTTAACTTTTACTATTTACATTAAATTAAATGGATTTATGAACATTCAAACCTCAATTGAAACCTAATGACAAAGGCACAAAGCCAAAGTTGCCCAAATCTTCAAAGTGTGTAAGTCAAATGCCTTGACTAACAAAATAGCAAATCCAACTACGATACTCTAATGGCCTTCCTTCCACATCATGGATCTAACATATTACCAATTAGCTACCTTTTAGACCAACGGTGTGAAACTATATTTTGCAATATAATTGGCGTATCATATGGGACATATTGGAATCTCATCCTAGGATTGAATTGTAAAAAACCTTATCTTTAAATTTAAATTGTTATTATATATATAGTCATACTTGGATGTATCTAGGATTGAATTATAATAAACCTTATCTTCAAATTTAAATTATTATTGTATATATATAGTCATACTTGGATGTAACAAACTAGTGTATAACTCGTGCAATGCACGAGGATCACTTAAGAAATTGATTTCGATAGAATTGTGAGAATATTGGTTTTTTTTAAATTGAATTTTGTGTATATATTGATGGTGCGATAGTAGAAACACAATCTGACTAAATGATATAGGTTATAGGGAACTCAGGTGGTAATATATAAGATCTAGTGAATGTTTGTAGTAAAATTGTGTATATCCACCTAGGTTTGCTTTAGTCGATGTGACACCGGTAAGACTTTAAAAGGATATTATCATTATATCACATTATAAGGTTAAATGCAGGAATCCGAGTTATTGACTCTATGTATTGTTTTGTTATTTCATTTTACTTTATATATTGATATATAAAGATAAAGTATCAAAACACTCTACCATATTAACAATCATTGTTCCATGTAGCAAACCCTAAACCCTAAATAATATCTCAACAAATAAATTTGTACTCATGTGTATGTTGATGATTAATCTCTCATCTCTTCCAATTTTTTTTATTTTAGTACAGTTTTTTTTATTTAGGGTGGTTCGGTTCGGTTCGGGTAGCAGATCCAGTATTTTTAATCCGTTACGTACCAGAACCAATCATTGACGGGTTTGATTGGTTCGGTTCATATCCAACCTGATTTAGCTAAAAAAAAATCCAAGCCAATCAGATTGGTTCGGTATGATTTAGGGTTTATCGGGTTCGTCGGATTGAACCAAACCAATAAACACCCTAAATAATCTATTAGGAAAATACATAATAATTTTGATGTAAATCAACACATTTTATTATATTACCACATCCAAACTTTAGTATCAATCTTAACAAATATATTTGTACTCATGTGTATCAATATCTACAAATTAAACAATTTTAATGTAAATAAAATATTAGGAAAATACACAATAAAGTTTATGTAAATCAACACATTTTATTATATTACCACATCCAAACTTTAGTATCAATCTAAACAAATATATTTATACTCATGTGTATCAGTATCTATAAATTAAATAATTTTAGTTTGAATAAAAGAGATTACACGACTTTTGATAACAGAAAAGTAGTAAAATAGGCTTAAATAACTTTTTGGTCCTTGTAAAATATTCGGTTTATGCTTTTGGTCCTTATAAAATTATTTTTATTCTTTTGGTACTCATAAAATTTGAAAATTTTGAAAATGGTCCTTATTATCATTTTTTGATGATATGTCATGCATCTAGGCATGCCACATCATATGCCGCCTTAACATGATTACTTATGTGGCATGGTTGGATGCATGACAAGTGGCAATAAGTATTTTTTTTTTTCAAAGTTTTTGAATTTTAAGGGGACCAAAAGAATAAAAATAATTTTATAATGACCAAAAGCAAAAACCATATATTTTACAGGGACTAAAAAGTTATTTAAGTCTTGTAATAAATTGAATAAATAGTGAAAAAAAACATTAAAATACCTATAATATTGTATAATTATAGATTATAGATAGATGTAAATCAACATATTTTGTTATAATACCACATCCAAACTTCGATATTAATCTCAACAAATTTATCTGTGCTTATCTGTGTCAATGTCTGCATCTTAAACAATTTTAGCATAAAAAAAGGCACGACTTTTGATAACAAAAAGTAGTAACAATAATAAAAAATAACTAATAAAATATTAGAATAAATTGAATGAATAGTGAAAAAAATATTAAAATACCTATAGGATTGTATAATTATATATAGATTATAGATAGATGTAAATCAACATATTTTGTTATAATACCACATCCAAACTTTGATATTAATCTCAACAAATTTATCTGTGCTTATTTGTATCAATGTCTACATCTTAAACAATTTTACTTTTAAAAAAAATGAAACGACTTTTGATAACAAAAAGTAGTAACAATAATAAAAAAATAACTAATAAAATATTAGAATAAATTGAATGAATAGTGAAAAAAATATTAAAATACCTATAGGATTGTGTAATTATAGATTATAGATAGATGTAAATCAACATATTTTGTTATAATACAACATCCAAACTTTGATATTAATCTCAACAAATTTAACTGTGCTTATCTGTATCAATCTCTGCATTTTAAATAATTTTACTTTTAAAAAAAATGGCACGACTTTTGATAACAAAAAGTAATAACAATAATAAAAAATAACTAATAAAATATTAGAATAAATTGAATGAATAGTGAAAAAATATTAAAATACCTATAGGATTGTATAATTATAGATTATAGATAGATGTAAATCAACATATTTTGTTATAATACCACATCCAAACTTCGGTATTAATCTCAACAAATTTATCTGTGCTTATCTGTATCAATGTCTGCTTCTTAAACAATTTTACTTTTAAAAAAAATGGCACGACTTTTGATAACAAAAAGTAGTTACAATAATAAAAAATAACTAATAAAATATTGTAATAAATTGAATGAATAGTGTAAAAATATTAAAATACCTATAGGATTGTATAATTATAGATAGATATAAATCAACATATTTTGTTATAATACAACATCCAAACTTCAATATTAATCTCAACAAATTTATTTATGCTTATCTGTATCAATGTCTACATCTTAAACAATTTTACTTTTAAAAAAAAATGGCACGACTTTTGATAACAAAAAGTAGTAACAATAATAAAAAAATAACTAATAAAATATTAGAATTTGAATGAATAGTGATAAAAATATTAAAATACCTATAGGATTGTATAATTATAGATTGAGAATTTGAAATTAATAAACCACAATTACCTTATTTTCTTTATGGTATCAAGAGCTTCTCAAGCTTAACTAGCCTTTTTTTCGATCCTCTAATGGCTTCTGAATCATCTAACAACACCACTGCTACCAATACTTCTCCCACAATGACCTCTTCCTCCATTGAACTCATTGAATTTAACGTTGTCACTCAATTACCCATTAAACTTAATGATACAAATTATCCGACGTGGTGCAAACAATTCAACTCTCTCCTCGTTGCTCGCAACCTTGAAGGCTATGTCACCCGTGCTACTCCTTGTTCCCCCTCTATTATTGGCCAAGGTGCTGACACTCGTCCCAACTCAGACTACACTCATTGGATTCGCCAAGACAAATTTCTTTATCTTTCTCTCCTTGGTTCCTGTGACTCAGAAGCATGTACTGTTATGTCCTCTGCAGACACATCTGCAGATGCTTGGGTCAAACTGCAACGTGCCTATGCAAATCGTTCTCGCTCGCATGTTATGTCTCTCCGAGAGCGCCTCAGCACCCTATCTAAGGGCTCTGCCTATGTCTTTGGATATCTTCGATCAATTCGGAGCATTGCTGATGAACTTGCCTTAATTGGCCACCCATTAGATGATTTTGATCTCGTGATCTATGCCCTCAATGGCTTGGGACCCTCTTTTCGAGAATTTACAACTTCCATTCAGACTCGTGACACTCCCATTCGCTTTGATGATCTTTTTGACAAATTAGTGGAGTTTGAATTATATCTTCAACGTGAAGATCGTGCTTCTACTGTGTTGCCTGTTACTACCAACCATGTCCATCATTCCTCAAAAAATCGTGGGCGACCTTGCTTCAATAATCATAGGCGCCAAGGCAACTCTTTTTCACCACCTGTGTGTCAATTTTGTGGGAAGAAAGGTCACACGGCAAAGACATGCTACAAAATACTTGGAAATTCTCCCAAGCCGTCAATGCCCAATGTGAACTTGGCTCAAACACATACATCCTATGAACCTGCTTGGCTCATGGACTCTGGTGCTTCACATCACATTACCAATGATCTGTCCAAACTGCAAGTGAAGGATAACTACAATGGTCCAGATCATCTCTTGGTTGCCAATGGTAAGTGCCTTCCCATAACACATTTGGGTTCTACTACTCTTTCCACCCCTTCCCAGTCCTTGCATCTTTCAAATATTTTGTGTGTACCCTCTATTACCCAACATTTAGTCTCAGTTTCTCAACTTTGCCAAACAAACAATGTTTCCATTGAATTCATTCCATGGCATTTTGAGGTGAAGGCCTTGAGCACGGGGGCGGTGCTACTGCGCGGTCCGAATGAAGATAACGTGTACAAGATTACCCTCAGAACCTCCTCTCCCCAACTATCCCATGTTCACTCTCCACCATCACTTTCCCTTTGGCACCATCGACTTGGACACCCTGCCTCTCGCACACTCAGCCATGCCCTCAACCAACAACATCCCTTTCTCCCTTTCTAGCAATAAATGTCATGATTGTTTGTCCAATAAAAGTCATAAGCTTCCATTTTCTAAATCTAGTTTAGTTAGTCATCATCCTTTGGATATTGTGTACTGTGATGTTTGGGGCCCTGCTCCAATTACTTCAATTGATGGATTTAACTATTACGTAATATTTATTGATCATTATTCCTGTTATGTATGGTTATATCCACTCAAGTCTAAATCTAATGTTTCATCAATTTTTCCAATTTTTAAATCATTAGTTGAAACTCAGTTTAATGCCAAAATCAAGTCACTCTATTTCGATAATGGTGGTGAGTTTATTAAACTACGTTCGTTTCTTCAAACACATGGCATCTCTCACCTAAAAACACCACCTCATACCCCAGAACATATATGGTATATCTGAACGGAAACATAGACATCTCGTTGATACTGCTCGTTGGTTGCTTAACCATGCATCGCTCCCCTTCCAATTTTGGAGTTATGCTCTCCAAACAACAGCCTTTCTAATCAACCGTCATCCCACTCCTGTCCTCAATCTCCACTCACCTTATACCAAACTTTTCAATTGTGAACCCAATTTTCAAAAATTAAAAGTTTTTGGTTGTCTATGTTTTCCTTGGCTTAAACCTTATGTGTCAAATAAATTTGAGTCTCGGTCACATCCGTGTGTCTTTCTTGGCTACAGTTCATGTCAAAGTGCTTATCTGTGTCTAGATCCCAAGACCAACAAACTTCACATTTCTCGTCATGTCCAGTTTGTTAAGGACACATTTCCATTCTCTTCAAATTTCAAAAATCATGTTTATCCTAACCCACCTGATATATCCTTTTCCCCACACCCTAAACCATCAACAAATTCCTTAACCACTTCCTCTATCCCATTATCCTTACCCATTTCCATCTCTTCACCAACAACCTTATCCCGTAATCTATCATCACCTCCCCTTTATCTCGCCCCTTCTCCAAATCAAGCCTTATCCAATCCACCACCAACCAATCATTTGCCCAAATCAAATCCCCCTTCTCCAATCAATCCACCGCCAACCAACCTTATCTCTCGGACAACCAATCCTATCCCTACCCCCTCACGTAACCCACCCGCACCCACATCGTAAACCTCTCCCCGAATTCAAATAAACCCACCAGCCAATCCTTCTATCTCTCGGCCAACCAACCACTCACGTCCCACCCAACAAAATCCCACAAATCCTGTCCCACCTCCTTTATCTCTTAATCCTCATCCCCCACCTTCCAACCAATCAACTCGTGACCAACCAATCCATAACTCACCTCCCACAAATCTCGCCCACTCACCAACAACCAACCCCTCTCCACACCCTACACAACAATCCTATCCTAATGACTCATCTTTGTACACGACATCTTCATCTTAGGATCCTGCAGCAACATCTCCACCCTCAAAACCAACTATCACCTCATCACATCCCATGATCACCCGTGCCAAGAATGGTATTTTTAAGCCTAAAGTTGCCCTAAATGTTACCAAATACCCTCTCCCCACTTCAATGGAACCCACATGTGTTTCTCAGGCTCTCAATATTCTTGAGTGGAGGCAAGCTATGTCAGATGAGTTCACAACTCTCATGCATAATGGCACTTGGACCCTAGTTCTGCGAGAGTCTCACTACAATGTTGTTGGCAAGAAATGGGTTTTCAGACTTAAGAGAAATCAGGATGGCTCCGTCTCTCGATATATGGCTCGTCTAGTGGCAAAAGGCTTTCATCAAAGGCCTGGGGTTGATTTTTAGGAAACATTTAGTCCTGTCATCAAACCTCAAACCATCAAGCTTGTTTTGTGTATTGCCTTACCTCGTGGCTGGCCTATCAGCCAAATGGATGTCAACAACGCCTTTCTTAATGGCACCCTCATTAAAGTTGTCTACATTGACCAACCAAAAGGCTTTGTTCATCCAAACTTTCCGACCTATGTTTGCAAGCTTCATAAAGCTCTTTATGGTTTGAAACAAGCACCACGTGCTTGGTATAACTCATTGAAGGAGTTTCTATTAAGCTATGGTTTCTCAAACTCAAAGTTTGATGCCTCATTATTCATTTATCATAGTGATTCTGTAACAGCTTATTTTTTGGTGTATGTAGACGATCTCCTGTTAACAGGAAATGACACCAAATTCCTTAAGGAATTTCAACAATCACTTGCAGCTACATTTTCTCTCAAAGATTTGGCACACCACATCACTTTCTTGGCGTTGAGATCATTCCCACTTCTAAAGGCTTGTTTCTCACTCAACACCACTACATATGGGGAATTCTAGAAAAGGCTCACATGTCTGATGCTAAGCCTATCTCCACACCTATGTTCATAAGTTGCTTTCTCGATTCCTCAGGAGATGATCCAACCTGTGATGTCACAGTCTTTCGTCAACTTGTTGGGTCCCTTCAATATCTCTCTCTCACAAGATCAAATGTTGCTTTCACGATTAACAAATTGGCTCAGCACATGCAAGCTTCTTCCAACTTACACATGCAGGCTCTCAAAAGATTGCTCCGCTATCTCAAAGGAACCATTGACCATGGACTTCATCTTATTTCTGACCCATCCATGTGTCTTACTGGCTTCTGTGATGCTGACTGGGCAGGCGACACCTCTGATCGAAAATCACTGCTGCTTATCTCATTTATCTTGGTGCCAATGCTATTTCATGGTCTTGTAAAAAGCAATCTACAGTTGCTCGTTCATCCACAGAGGCCGAATATCGGACCATTGCCTCTACAACTGCTGAAATTCTGAGGTTGAAACATCTTCTTATGGAACTTGGTGTCTCTCTCTCATCACCACCAACCATTCTCTTCGACAACATTGGCGCCACTTATGTGTGTGCTAACCAAGAATTTCACTCTAGGATGAAGCATGTGGCTATTGACTTTCACTTTTTTCGAGATCTTGTTGCCTCTAAACAACTCATGGTCTCTCATCTACCTTCTAGCCATCAACTTGAAAATCTTCTCATAAAGCCTCTATCCGGGACCCGTCACTCCTTTCTCAAGATCAAGATTGGTGTAGTTCCATCCACCACCATCTTGCGGGGGCGTATTGGAATCCTATCCTAGGATTGAATTGTAACAAACCTTATCTTCAAATTTAAATTGTTATTATATATATAGTCATACTTGGATGTATCTAGGATTGAATTGTAACAAATCTTATCTTCAAATTTAAATTGTTATTGTATATATATAGTCATACTTGGATGTAACAAATGTAGAATTTGAAATTAATAAACCACAATTACTCTATTTTCTTTAGGACATACATCCATTTCCACATTTTATGGGGAAAGAGGTTACTAGTTTTGGTCGAGTTTAATTTCAAATATAAGAGGATGGATAAGATTGATGTGAGATAGACCAAAATTTTGGTAAAGTAGCCAAAATAAAATTGCAACAAAGATGTTTCGTGTTCTTATATTATACACGAAGATATCTAGATAAAAAATCATCCTATATTATTTTTTTTGTTAACCATGGGTATTCCTTATTACTGGGGCCAATCTTGTTCGGGACTTAGTCACATTAAGGCTTCTCACTCCTCTCTAAGAGTGTGTTTAGTGAGGATTGAACCTGGAAACTCATCTTATTTTATTTGAATACATAAAAACTATTTATGCTTGTTGTTCTAAAATAGGCATAGGAATAGGAATAAATGAGTCAGGGAAGGTGATAGCAGGGAAGTTGTAGGATCTAGAATTGAGCAAAAACAACCGGTTAGAATCAATTAAAGGCACTAAAATTGTGAATTATAGGTGTAGGGCAGCAACTATAATTGCGCAAGAAAATGCAAGAAAATGAGAGAAAATGAAAGAAAAAGTGGAAGAGGAAATGTAGGAATCCACCCACAGCAGATAAGTCCTATGCCAGACGCCACTAATTCAGGAGAATTAGATAAGTCTCAGTATGGTTTAAGCAAGAACCACCAAACCTACTCTCAACTCACACTTGAAGAGAAAAATGGGCATAATGCCTTTACTATCATCAAAGTTGTAATACAAGGCGGGTGGTCTCCTATTTATAGGAAAAGGAGGTGGCTAGGTGGGAAGGAAAATACAAAATGAGTGAAAACTATCCTAAATGAGTCTTGAACCCATGACCTCCTAATTAAATGGTTAAGCTAACTCCTAACCATTAAACCCACTAAAAGTAGCTAATTATTTATTTAATCCTTCCTAATTAAGATGAAGTCTTCTTGTTGACTTGGTCAAGGATGGTCAAAGGTCAAAGGTTGACCATGGGAGGGTTGACCGAAACATGGTTGACCAAGGCTTGGTCCAGCTCACAGGCTCCCCTTCAGCTCCATTGCCAGCTCAGAGTTCCACTGGCAGTTGCCATCATTCCCTCCCCCTTAGAAAGGATTTGACCTCAAATCTGAAAGATCAGAAAGAAGCCATAAGAAAAAGAATAGGAGAAGAAAGGATGGATGACAAGAGTAGAGAGAGGTAGGTAGGTACTTCCCTTAGAGGATGGAGAGCCCTTCCTAGATTCCACAAACTATGAACAACTTCCTTGAACCTGGTCAACAAAGAAAGATCCATTAGTATTATTCCCAAGTAAGCAAAGTGAAGACTCATAACAAAAATACTTGGGGATCATAAAGATTAGCAAAAGAAAAACATAGGATGTGAACAAGAGGTAGTTGAGATAAGGGTTAGAAAACTCCCTCAATGAAGATTGAACCATCTTGTCCATGTACTCTTTGCATTTAGGTCCTGGATCAAAGACTAATCTTTTGAAGCCCTCCCTTTCAAGTAAGACAAGTAAGTGGTCATGGAGAAGGCTTTGGAAATAAATTCCACACAAGTACAAAATGTGTTTCAATGTGCAATATCCATCAAAATATTCTACACTATGTTCCCAAATAAATGCATAAGTGAAACTATGTGGCATGGATGTTTTATTATTTTTTAATAACATCCCAACATGCCCTACGACTATACCACATGCATTTTGTTTAGGCGCATATCGCACATGATTATGCCATGAATCATTTTTACAAGTTATTTCAAGAGGCATATCAATATGAATGTACTTACTCAAATAGAAAGATGATATCACCTTAAAAGTATCATGATATTGCATGCAAGGTGAAACAATTAAGGATCCATATTGAGCAAGCATATGAGATATATCATCATGTGATGCATTTTACATGCAAGTATTTTTACATGTGATAACCTTATCCCTATTTCTATCCTTTTTCAAAACTAGTTCAAGAGCATTATACACATCTTTATGAGATAAAGAGATTAATATAGAATGTGTATGCAAGTCAAGTATACAAACCAATTGTTTTTGCACATCCAATCTATCATGCAAAGCATGCAAGTCAACATGTCTAAATGGATTAGGTAAACAAGCATTTTCAAAAGGTTTCAAGGTACTCTCAAACTGAATTGGCTTTTCTAAACATGCAATAGGTTTCAAAGCATTATCAAAATTGTTAAATTCCTTTGGACATGTAATGCTTTGTGGCATATAATTGTTCATAGAAGAAGGCATTTTATGCATAAAGAAAGTTAATTTAGGAAACTCCCTTTCAATAGCTTGAGTTGTCTTTTTTGCAACACTAGGAATATTTTCCATCAACCTATTCATGCTTTCATTAGAAGAGTTAGCATTCAAATGTTCACAAGATAACTATACTTTCTCTTCTTGCACTCTTAATTCTTTTTCCTCACTTTCTCTTTTAAGTTTTTCTTCTTTCTCTTTTTCTATTTGTTCTCTTTTCTCTTGTTCTATTAACCTCTTAAGTGTGGTTTGATCTTCTTTAATTTCCTTTGAGGTCATAGGTATGAGTGTGAACTTTATTCTTTGGTGGCGGAACCTATAGGTATTGGCAAACCCATCATATTTTACCCTTCTCTCATATTGCCAAGGTTTTCCTAATAGGATGTGTGAGGCTTCTAAGGGTATAACATCAAAGGTCATTTCATCTTGGTAATCCCCAACTTTGAACCTTAAGCTCACTTGCCTATCCACCATAAATTCTTCCTCTTCACTCACCCATTGAAGTGTATAAGGATTTGGATGTGGAGTAGTGGGTAAGTTTAGCTTGTTAACTAACCTTAGGCTAGTTAGGTTGCTACTACTTCCACTATCAATAATTACTAAACATACCTTATCTTCAATATGGCACCTAGTGTGGAATAGGTTCTCTCTTTGGCTCTCTTCTTCACCCAAGGGTGTTTCAAAGGCTTTTCTAAACAACATGGTTTCCTTTTCCCCTTGCCTCCTTCCTTCCATTCTACTAGATTGATTTTAGTCTTAAAAATTTTATGGACCTCTCCACTCAAACTAAGTGTTTACACTCAATGGAATGTAACACCCGTGTATGCCACTCTTTTTGGCTTTTTCTATAATGAAAACTCTCTTGCCTCTTCTACTCGGTTGAGGTTGGATTGATCTTGCAAAGACCAACAGTGAGACTAAGTCTTAACCCTTCCCAAATAGAAGCACACTAACAAAAGAAAAAATACCTAATGAAAGAGGATTTAGAAATTCCTAAGACAAAACAAAGAGTTGATATAGGCACACAAGAAAAGCAAGCACTCAAGAAGGCTTATACACAAGAGTAGAAAGCAAACAAGACAAGACGGAAGAAATTGCAAAGAGAATTGTTTTTGGTGATTTTTGAAAAGAGTTGCCAAAATTGTCGTTTTAGAAAAACAGCAAATTACAACTCAATTTATAGTATACAGAGAAATGAAATGAAAAATTACAGTAAAATGTCAACTGTATTGTTGGGATATTTCTTTGTTTTTGTTTTTCTATTTTTCTGAATTTTTTTGAATTTTTTGACTTTTTGGGTGTCTTTTGACTTTTTTTGCCTTGTAGTTGACTTTTGCACCCTTTTTGCTTTTTACACCTCTTTTTGTATTTTTAGCAATATAATTTTTTTGTATTTTTCTTTGCCTGTTTTCTTTCTTTTTGGCTTTTTCCCCAACAGAAAATTACATAAATTTGTACAAAATTACAAAAAACTAAATTGCAACTACTGTAATTTTTTTTAGATTTTTGACACTAAACTGATCCAAACGGTACCAGAAAAACAAAATGGACAGGCTGATTTCTAAAAACTGTAAAATAAAACGGTATGGCAACCTGATTTCAAAAAATTCCAAAAAAATTGCTTAGCACTTCCTTGTTGATTATACAAACACAATATGGTCACAGAAACACGTTTGGTTCAATTTTAAAATTGGAATTAAATCTTGAAGGAAAATCAACAATTGGAAATTTGTTGATCTTCTTCCAACTCTATGAACCAAAAATCAGCCTAATAGTGAGCGTTTTGCACAATCAAACAAGGAAAGTCCAAGGTAGAGATAACAGTCAATTCAGATTTACAATTAGAATGCCAAACAGACAAACAGAACAGGAGTATAAAATTGAACAAAACAGTGCCCAAGAAAAGCGCAAGAAATGGCAAAAATGAGAAGAAAATTGCGCAAAATGAAATTAAAGGGGGAAACTGAAATTAAAAGGATGGGGAGGACAGAAATGTAAATGGCGGAATGTAAATGGCAGAAAGTGGAGGGGATGGCAGAAATTCAAAGTATGGGGAGAGCAAAAATGTACATGACTGAAGTGTAAAGGGGATGGCGGAAATTAAAAGGGTGGGGAGGACTGAAAGTAAATGACAGAATGTAAAGGGGATGGCAGAAATTAAAAGGATGGGGAGGACAGAAATGTAAATGGCAGAATGTAAAGGGGGAAGCATAAATTAAAAGGATAGGGAGAAGCGGAATTTAAATGGCGGAAAATTAAAAAGCGGAAAGTAAAGAGATGAATATGGGGGATGAACAAATAATGGTGAAGGGGAGAAATGTAGGTGAACGATCTTTGGAAAAATGAAGACAACAATGCCTCCTCTTACCACACTTCACCACAAACAAACAGTTATAGCAGTTAATTTGCAAGAATCACTCAAGAACAAGTATGAGCAATTAGAGAGATAATTTATCAAACACCTATGGGTGGGAATTAGCGGCCCAAACAACCCCTCTAACTCAAGCAATTGCAAGCAAATCAAACAAGCTGATAGCAACAGAAAGGCACCTCGGGCCCGGGAAACAGTCCAAGTCCAAATTACAACCAAAAGAGATGAAGAATTACACAATTAAAAGACAATTTGCTGCAGCAAAATGAGCCCCAAAATAGCGCCCAAAGTGCAGCAAGATAGCCCCAAAAAGTGCTCAATCCAACAAGCTCTGATGACCAATTGATAGCAGGGAAGTTGTAGGATCTAGAATTGAGCAAAAACAACCGGTTAGAATCAATTAAAGGCACTAAAATTGCGAATTATAGGTGCAAGGCAGCAGCTATAATTGCACAAGAAAATGAAAGAAAATGAGAGAAAATAAAAGAAAAGTGAAAGAGGAAGAGATGAATTGGACGTCACTGATGCAGGAATCCACCCACAGCAGATAAGTCATATGTCAGTCGCCACTAATTTGGGAGAATTAGATAAGTCTCAGTATGGTTTAAACAAGAACCACCAAGCCTACTCTCAACTCACACTTGAGGAGAAAAATGAGCAGAATGCCTTTACTATCATCAAAGTTGTAATACAAGGGGGGGTTGTCTCCTATTTATAGGAAAAGAGGTGGCTAGGTGGGAAGGAAAATACAAGATGGGTGAAGACTATCCTAAATAAGTCTTGAACCCATGACCTCCTAATTAAATGGTTAAGCTAACTCCTAACCATTAATCCCACTAAAAGTAGTGCCCATTACAAGAAGGAAAATTAGGAAAATTACAAACATGTCCTAATACAATTAAATCCTACTTAAGTTCCTAATTATTTATTTAATCCTTCCTAATTAAGATGAAGTATTCTTGTTGACTTGGTCAAGGATGGTCAAAGGTCAAAGGTTGGCCATGGGAGGGTTGACCAAGGCTTGGTCCAGCTCCATGCGCCTAAGTCAGGGACAGGCTCCCCGTCAGCTCCGCTGCCAGCTCAGAGTTCCACTGGCAGTTGCCATCAGAAGGGATTTTGAGGGTGGAGATGAAAATATGATCTTGTTAAGTTTCATGAAATTCTGTTGGGAATTTGTTCCACTTTATTTTTCTATTTAATTTTATTAATTTATATGTATTTTTAAATGAATAATATATGAAATATATTTTAATTCAAATAATATAAAAAATAGATATTGAGTATTTAAAATATTAAGAAATAAATAATAATTTTAGTAAAATATGTGATTTTATTTAACTATTATTATAATTTAAGTTATTTAACTATTATATCGGGGTTAGGTCAGAAAAAGTACTTGGATCTCCAATATTGTCCTTGTCGTTGTCTTTGTAAATTGGGTTTTGGGTTCGTGGATGGAATTCCGTTGGGAATTTGTTCCACTTTATTTTTCTACATTTTTCTATTCACTTTTATTAGTATTTTTAAACGAATCATATATCAAATATATTTTAATTCAAATAATATAAAAAAATAGATATTGAGTATTTAAAAATTAAGAAATAAATCATAATTTTAGAAAAAATAATATGTGATTTATTTAACCATTATTATAATTTAAGTTATTTAACTATTATATCGGGGTTAGGTAAGAACAAGTACTTGGATCTCCAATATTGCCCTTGTCGTTGTCTTTGTAAATTGGATTTGGGTTCGTGTTTCCACTAAACATAGTGAAAAATAAGTTTTTCCATCAAAGTCGGGGTCATATGAGTCCAAGGATTTAGACTTGACTACCATATGTATTGTGTTGAAAACAAACTCTCTTATAGTGTTTTAATGTTATCAAACCCTTTAAGTATGTAAACATTTTTTATTCATCTAAGATTCACTTGTTGTACTAATTTGTGTGTTAAGTGTTACGAATCTTAGTCTCATTCTACAAGTTATTTATTCTGAGTTTAAATAATCAAGACTTTTCCATTGGGACTCAATAAGCAGAACCGATCTTTTGAGATTTATACAACATAGACTAAGCCTAAGTCAAATCTTAAGGTCTTATTTGAAGTGGAAGCAAGTAAGATCAAAGAAGCAAGGACTTAAATCAAGATCAAATCTTTCACAAAGAACTAAAGAAAGATTAGAACTCAGATTGACAACTCAGATTTGTACCTTAGATTGAAGAGCTAAGACTAAGACTCTGACACAGATCAGATGGTACTACAAAGTCACTTGGACATAATTGATATCGCTTGAGAAAGAGCAAATGTACATTCTTTGTCCTGCAACAATCATAAACGACTAGCTAACAGAGAAGTTTATAAATAGCAAGCCTCATGGATGCTAAATGTGTGAAGCTCTGCTGAAACTCTACTTAATCTTAATATGATATACTTAGTCTTCACTTACATTCAATTCATCTACTATCAATCATCTCTTACATTTGTGTGTATATTCCATTCAAAAAAGAGTGATTGTATCTAGCCAAGCTCACTGTTTTATCCATACCTTGTACATAGTAAAGCTAGAAAACCTCAATCTTACCTTTCCTACTGAAATCCCAACCAAGCTAGGAGTTACCTGAGTGTTGATGTGGGTAAGTGTTAGACTGGAGAGGCATTGTAATATTACTCAAGGAGCAAGCCTGAAGAGGCAGATTGAAGAATACTTGTAACATAACTGCAATTATAGTTGAAAAGCTCACAATGTGTCAGGACTAGACATAACCCAAGGTATAGGTGAACCAGAATAAATCTCTGTGTGGTTCTCTTCTTATGTCTGCTCTCTTATTTACTTAACTAATCTGAACATAATATGTTAAGAATCTAAAAGCTTAGTTGTTATAACCTTAATCTACTTGAAAATATAAATCATTATCTTGCAATCTCACTTTGAACTACATTTTATTGATCAAGTAAATCTTATCGTGATCTGATGTTTATTCTTCTAACAAATATATACTTGAAACTCCTTTCAACTGAAAGATTCAATCTGAGCATCTAAGATAGTCTTAAGAACAACCTCAGATTGATCTCAAGTTTCAGGAAATAATTTTGCAAGTCTCTATTCAATCCCCCTTCTAGAGACGTTCAATCAACTTCATATTGAATGTTTGGTTTGACATTGGAAAGTGTTCAAAAACAAGTTTAAATTTCTCAAGCAATTATTTGTAACGTTTGAAATATGAATTTTTCACGTTCCAACACTAAAGCAAACATACACTATCTATGTATATAGTGTGGGTGTATGCCCTAGAGGCCAATGGTATATTGACCACTTTTAACATATAATATATGTCGTGTTAATTATAAAAGTCATTGTTTAATATATTAATTAATTAATATGATAAAGTCCTTAGAATGACTTGTTTGTGACTGTAAGATATCAAGTTTGACTTGATAGTGAGATTCTATAGGCTATATTAGAACATCATTCTCAAATCATCCCTAATCAAGTATTATTGTGAATAAAGACAACAATGATACATTGAGACTAGTATGTGAGTAGATTGATGACTATGTCTCACTGGTCATGGATATGTGATATCAAATCTTTCACAAGGGTACACATTAAAGGGTTTTTATGCTGTACCAGATTGACCCACCATGGGAATGCTACATGGATTATTATGTATGTCATTAGCAATTCTCATAGTGACAATGGTGTATGTGGTCCTTTGACCTGATGTCACTACGATTCCTAGATAGGGAGATTAAAGATGTTGTGTTTAGTATGGGTCCCCTCAAAGCTCTTGTCCCAGATGGGATGCATCCTATTTTTTTTCCAACAGCATTGGAACATTATTGGAAACTCAATTTGTAATTTGCTGAACCAATTTACCATGATCCAACCTTGGTTGACAAAGTATTAATGACACTTTAATCGTGCTTATCCCAAATATGAACGCCCCTGAGTGTATGGAGCACTTTAGATTGATCAGTTTATGCAACATGGTTTATAAAATAATAACGAAGGTGATTACTATCAGGTTGAAAAGATTCATGAATACTCTTGTGCATCCTAACCAAGTAAGGTTTGTTCCTGGAAGGCAAATTACTAACAATATTGTCATTGCTCAAGAAGTTTTCCACACAATGAAGATCAAAAAAGGAAGAATAGGCTTTATGGAGATTAAAGTTGATCTTGAAAAAGCCTATGATAAGTTGAGTTGGAGCTTCATTCAGAACACTTTAACTGATTTGGGTTTTAGCAGCATTTTCGTGACATTATCATGAATTGTGTTTCCACTTCCTCAATGCAAATTCTGTTTAATGGCAGCAGAACTGATACTTTTAGACCTTCTATGGTATTAGACAAGGGGATCCCCTCTCCCTTACATCTTTGTTATGTGCCTTGAGAGACTAGCTCACCTTATTCTATGCAAAGTGGACAATGGAGAGTAGAAACCTTTTCAACTCAGTATAGGAGGTCCTCCCCTCCCACTTATTTTTTGCTAAACGACCTTATGCTCTTTGTAGAAGCTTTGATTGAGCAGTTAGAGATCATTAAGAAGTTCTTAGATCTCTTTTATAATGCCTCTGGGCAAAAAGTTAATAATGACAAAAACCTTTTGTGTGTTTCTAAGAATGTTTGTTCTCAAAGAGCTAATCAGTAAGTTCTTTAATAGGTTTTAAATTAACTGTTGACATGGGAAAATATCTCGGGGTCCCTATTATACATGGGAGAAAGTCTAGAAGGGCTTATAACTATTTAATTGACAAAACTCTCCAAAGGCTTTCCAATTGGCGTGTTAAATCTTTGTCAATGGCTGGTCGAATCACTCTTTCTCAAGCTGTGGTGGCTACTCTCCCAGCATATATTATGCAGACAGTCCTGATCTCAGATCAGTGTGTAATCAATTGCCAAAAAAAAATGATTAGAGATTTTATCTGGGGATCTATTGATGGCACTAGGAAATTGCACTCTATCTCTTGGGACCAATTCTGCAGCTCTAAGCATAGGGGTGGTATGGGATTCCATGATATCAATGCTTTTAATAAAGCTTTATTGATGAAAATTGCTTGGGGTCTTATTTGTAAACCAGATGCTTTGTGGGTCAAGGTGTTAAGAAGCAAGTATATACAGGCCCTGGCCTTATCCCAATTGTTCTTAACAGGCTGAATATTCTTCTTCTGTCTGGTAAGATTTCTCATCTGTTTGGTGTCTAATTCAGCAAGTTATGCGATGGAATTTAGCAAATTGTGCTACTATGTTATTTTGGTAATTTGGTCTGATCCTTGGCTTAGATCAGGGACCATTCTTAATTATGTTATAATTTCTGAGGTCCCTTCTTCTTTGAGGTTTTCTACAATTAGAGATATGATTGATGATGATGGGCAGTGGAAAACATCTATTTTTTTCTCCTTTTCTCCCCCTTTGGACAGTTAATAAGATCCTTGGCACCCTTCCTCCCCAATCTGATTTAGGGTCAGACTACATTACACGGGGATTATCAAACAATGCTTGTTCTCCACCAAGTCAGCTTATCATCAAGCTGCTGGGAATTCTTTCGGGCCAATTCATCGTATATGGAGAGCAATTTGGAGATGGAATGGGCCTTTCAGATTGAAATGTTTTTTGTGGATGATCCTAAAAAAAGGTCTGAAGACTAATCACCTCAGATTCAATAGAAGACTTGCGGATTCAAACGTGTGCCCTCTTTGTAATTTGATGTCTGAAACTATACCTCATGCTATGAGAGATTGTGACAAAGCAAATGTGTTCTGGTACATGCTTGGTGCCCAGAATTTTGAAAGGAACTGTTTCTCCCATGTTTGTTTGATTGGATCTATCATAATCTGTCCATTAGCTCCTTCCATTAGTATGGTATCCCTTGGAACCTTGTCTTCGCTTTCACTATTTCCTCTCTTTGGTATGCCCGGTATAATCATGTTTTTAATCAGAAGCCTCACTCAAACAATGCCATTTGGCAACAAGTCAAATTCAGAGCCACAGAATTTTATCAAATGTCATCATCAAAGGCTTCTAATTCTTCCTCAAATAACACTTTTAGCCTCAGCTTGGTTGAGCAGAGGTGCAGTGGAAGTAGAGGATGGATGAGAGAAATGGAAGAGAGATGTCATACTTCTCTCATTTGGTTGTGTAGAGAAATAGCCGAGAGATTAAAAAGCCAATGGGTCCCACGTGTTTCATATTTCTCTACAACACAGACGAGAGATTGCGAAGAAATAACTCATCCTTTTCACGGGCTTGTAACATGAACCAGAGGAAAAAAATATCAAAGTGTGAAGAAGTGGTGGAAGCTAGCTCACTCTCGCCGCACGCGTTGCACCGTCCGTGAAGGAGGTGCTAGTCTTCCTCTCTCCCCCTCTGGTTGGTTCGTCGCAATGGTTGGTGGACCGGTCACCCTCGTCGCACGTGGATAGGCGGTTGCGTGTCCCGGCCAAGGACGTGAGCAGGGACTACAAAGAAGTGGTAGAAGAATATGTACAGTATATGACAATTCCAGGTTCCAGTGATGGAGGCAAATCTACAGTGATGGTCTGGTCGGAGCACTTTCACTTGAAGAAGATGTACGGTGCAGAAATTTCACTCTCATTCATCATAATCGATTATTAAAAAAAACTTCAAAAGAAAAAAAGTCACTCATTTCTCTCCTATCTTTTCTATACAACCAAACATTTCTCTCCTATCTTTTCTATACAACCAAACAACTAACATCTTCTATTTCATTTATATTTCTCCTTCATTTCTCTTCCACCAAACAACCTATAAATCATGTTTATCTTTTTTCTATTTATCTCTTCCCCATTTCTCTAATAATACCAAACAAAGCTTGTTAACCTTTTCAATGGGAAATTGTGTTAAATGTAATGTGAATGGGTCTGTCAAGGACTCCGGTGGCAGAGCAGCTTTTGGTGGAGTCTTTAGGGATGCTACCGGTGCCTGGATCTCTGGTTTTGTCAGAAGTTTAGGGGCTACCTCCATCACCATGACTGAGTTGTCACTAAAATTGGCCAGGGATAATAACATGCAACATAATTGGGTGGAATTTTTATTTTTATTTTGGTAAGAATTGGGTGGAATTTGATTCAACAACTATATTGTCTATTATCACTAAGGGATGTGAGGAAGCTCATCCATCTAGGCCCATTATTCATGCTATTCGAATGCTCATTAATCAACCTTGGCAAGTGCACATTTCCCATACTTACAAAGAAAGAAATAGAATCGCAGATTGGCTAGTTGATTTTGCTTTCAATTTTGACCATGGAACTATTATCCTAGATAGACCTCTTCTGGGAGTTTTAGATTTGTTGAGGGATGACCTTGTATGGGTGTCCTTTATTCGTAATTATCTTGTGTAGTTTTGGGGCTTGTCCCCTCTTTTTTACCCAAAAGAAACTATTCACAGAGAAAGATAAAAACATAAAATGGGCTAAAAGGAAAAACAATCTACCATCACATAAATTACACTGAATTTTGGCAGATAAGGTTACAATTAAAATTGTTTCTTTTTCTTTTCCAAGTAATAGTGGTGTCTCTGAAAGTTCAATATTGCCCACACCAAGTGTCTTAGACCTATTTCAGGCCAAAGTGCTTTTGGTGCATACAAAGGGCAAGTGCTGGTTTGCCAAAGAAGAAAATTGCTGAGGCGAGCCTCTCCAGAAGTTCGGATCAAGATGTCAGGGTCAGGTGCCACTGCCATGTACATGTGCTTCTCAACATCCACCACTTTTATTGATGGAAGCTCAAGCTTTCTCTCTTCAGTTATTTCAGCCACCCCGTTGCAAGATGTGATTTCAGCTTCACTGTAAGTATCACTCTGTTTTTCAGAGTTATGCTCAAACAGGCCATATTTCTTTCCAGCACCTTCCAATCCTTCAAGTAGATTGTTACAAGCTTTGGTTTCATTTAGATAGCATTCACATGAATCTTGAATATGCAGATCAAGACCATTTCTTTTCAGGCCCTCATTAATGCTTGCAAATGCACCATTGGAAATTTTTGCTTCTTTTGATGCTTGCACTTCATTCCATTTATCCTTGCAAGATTCTTGAACAGCATGCACAATCTCATCACGCGAAGTATAGGCTACACAAATTATAAGAAATCGCTCTTTATTTTGGGCAGTAACTCTCATTGCCTTTTCTACAGCAACCCTGACAGGTTCAGTCAATAGTTGCATGTTTCCAATGAAATGTAATCTAATACCATATTCATTAATAATGCTTTCCTGTTGAAGCAATTCCTCAATCTTTTCTCGCATCAATTCCATGAAGCTTTCAACCTCCTCAGGCTTCCTCTTGAAGTTGTCAATGCTGAATGCATAGACAGTTGCATACTTCATTCCAAATTCAAAACAGTATCTAAGCATGGACAAGAGAGCAGAAAATCCAGCCCTGTGGCCATCACCATCTTTCAGGTTTCGCTTCTTTGCATACCTTCTATTCCCATCCATGATGAAAGCAATATGATTTGGCATAGGACCCACAGATAAAATAGCATACAAGCATTTTCTCAGATAACAACATAAACCTCCAAGCAAGTCGCTTGTAATACCTCCCGTACCGTTCTGCATTGAAGTATTCAGTAATGAGACTTGCACAGCCTAAGATAAACCTGTTAAGAAGAAAACTTAATTTTAAAGTAAGCATTAAAAAAGGTTAAAACAACAGTTGAACATCCCAATACATGCTCAAAAGAAGCCAGTGAAGTATTTAATATGCATTGTTGAAGAAGAGTATCAAACAGTAAAAAGTCTATAGTAATTAGTAATGCAACAACTGCAAGTCTATAGTAATTAGTAATTAGTTTATATGTAAGAAGAAGAAAAGTTAAAATTTGGACTATGACCACAGTAATGCCTGCCATCATTTGATGATGGCTTCTATTTAGAGTTTAAGCATCACTACAGTAAAGTTGGATGGAACCAAAAGATCTGGCACTTCCTCCATCAGTTTGCACCGCAAAGAAGCTAGAGCAAAATCTAAGGTTGTCTATTTTTTTATTGGGCGTTAGTATGGGGGAGTTATTAAGACTAATTACAGTTTTCCTAAACAGTACTAGCAAGTGCCGTAGATAAACATGCAGTACACCATCTAGTTTGCTGAAGCAAGAAAGAGTGTATTTCCTTAGAAAGGATTAGCTGAATCAAAGAATCAAACTGCCATGCCAAATAGCTACTAGCTGATATGAAACATATTCTGATTGCTTACACAGTATACATGTATAATTAACAAATGCCAAAACACTATATAAACAATTTCAATCAAGTAGTATCACAGAAAATAAAATTAATCAAGCTATACATTAACAGCTACAGAATACATAGACTGAACCAGATTATTGACTGTGCACATGAGAAAGTTAAATGGGATAAAAACATATGAACAGGTGAAGAACAGCAGAAAAACCAATCAAATTAACAGGGAGGAGGGTAACTTTGATTTGTTTGAGTTACAACTATAATCACCTTTAAAACATGGTACGAAAATTAGAGGACAAAATCGAAAGGTATAGCAATTATTTACATACACAGATTTTGACACAATTGACTATATTAACTTTTACAACAAAGGCTTGAATTCGAACGCCTCCCCCCCCAAAACAGCCCACTTTTTTCACTATCACAGTTGAAGAAGTGTATCTAAACAAGTCAAACTGTTCTTACAAGCTCGCTGATTCGGTTTAGAAACCAAATTAAATTTCAAGCTAAAGAACAATTGGTGTTTCATATAATATCATCTTTCCTTCTTCAAGGCCAAAAGGTTAAAAATTAAATTTCAGTGTTTCACACAGAGAAAGGTCAAAACAGCCTACAAAATATTTACCAAGAGGCTTCCAGGAATTCAGTTTGAACCAAATTCAAAAAAAGAACATTCAAACATAATTGCCAAAACAAGACGAGTAGACATTGAAACATAAAATCCAGAAGATATGCCAAAAGAAATCAAGTTAATTTTTCATTGACAGAATATAGTTGTATTTGATAGAAATGCAGAGACAATCTCAATCAGAAACAAACAAGAAAAGGTTGAAATTCCAAAAGGATCACCTACCCTAAACCAATTCGCAATCAGAGCAATCAGAACCTCAATACTTATGGGCAAATACAGAAAATCAATTCGCAAATGAACTCAATATATACCTGCGATGAAGCCGAACCTTTGTCACCAGATGAACTCGAATACGAAGACACAGCTCCTCCACGCAGCTCACGCAGATGTATTCGAAGTCGAACACAAAGATGATCTCGAAGACACAGCTCTGTCACGCACAGCTCCTCCACGAAGCCGAACCTCTGTCACACAGCTCACGCAAACTCCAAGGCAAAGTTGCGGGAGAGAACCGTCGCGGCTCTGACACGCAGCTCGGATGGAGAGCACTGTCGCACGTGGGGCCGAAGTCGCAGACGGCGGAGGCACGGTTCCGGAGTGTTGGTCGCGGAGGCAGGCGGCTAGGGCTCATTACAGCAAAGATAACTATTATACTTTATTTTCAGAAATCTGAATTTGAATTATGTGGTATTCTTTTAGTCTGATAAATATAAAATATAAGTGAAAATTAAATAAGTGAATAAGTGAAAGTGATATGTGATAACAGTAATAGTTTAATTAAGTAATTAAAGCTTTTGATAATCTTTTATGTTTTCTATTATTTGTATATATAAGTTTAAAGAAAACAAACATATAACCGTAAATAAATAACATATATATTATATTGAAAAAATTCCATAAATAAATAATATTTTTTAATATTTTTTAAAAAATATCTAATTATAAAAATTAATACAAATAAACATATTATATATATATATATATATATCACATGTCGCTCAACGACTTAACCAGTCAAAACGTATTTAAAATGAAAAGTGCTAATAACGCATGGAGTGTGTTGAGAAGAGCGTGTTAGAGAGTGTGTTGGTAGCATTGTTCATCTAAAATATATCTAGAGACATATTTTTTATAAAAAAAAAAATTATTTGGTACTTACTTACGTTCTTCAGTTTTGGAATATCATGCTTAAGAGCAAGTAACAGTTTACAATAATAATATTTAAAATTTCTATAACTTTTAAAAAGTAAGGGACCACACCACACCCTTTACAAAGAAGGTTAAAATGAATCCCCAATTTTCATTTGTGCTTAACGGAAACCCAAAACATATAAAATAGAAGTTGAGGGAATTAATTACCTTCAAAGATGGAACATATGTATTGGTCAAGTCACCTCCGAAGTCTGAAATTAATTGAAAGAAAATTAAATCTAAACTTGATGATAATTAAATGAGAGACCAAAGTATATATACGAAAAATTTGGTGGAACGAGACAAAACTTGAATGATGTATGGCACAAGAGAAAGCAAATAGATGCAACATGAACACAAAGTACACTTGGTTTAGTTCTTGTTCAAAAAGAGTTAGGAAATTGGGACAAGTTTCCCATGAAAATCAAATCTTACGCTTTCTTTCATTCTCTCGCATTTTGTATTTAGGATGGGGGCTTTTGTAGTATATGATGATGAATTTTGCGTGTTTAGAAAATTTACTTTGTAATTTTCGGGACTCGGTAATTTGAAAATTATCTTACCTTTTTATGGATATTTTCAAATGATGCTAATTTGATTTGATTTGACTTGATAATGTATGTATGAAATATTATCAAATTTAAATAATAATTGATAAATATTGTTAAGTTGTTATAGCTCACTTAAATTATGGAATTCCTTTGAAAATAAAAATTGTGCCTGTGGAATAATCCCTCATAATAAGGTGGTGAATATGGCATGAGCTTAACAATTAACAATAGTGTTAGTTTCCCCACACACTCACAATTCATGATGTTAATAGTAGTTCATGCCTAATTGAGTGGGAATTGGTGACGCAACTTGTGTTATGGAAAGGGTCAACATGAACATAAAGTACACTTAGTTTAGTTCTTGTTCAAACAAAGTCGGGAAATTGGGACAAGTTTCCCATGAAAATCAAATTGTACGCTTTCTTTCATTCTCTCGCATTTTGTATTCAGAATGGGGGATTTTGTAGTATATGATGATGAATTTTGTGTGTTTAGAAATTTACTCTGTAATTTTCGAGACTCGGTAATTTGAAAATTATCATACCTTTTATGGATATTGTCAAATGACGCTAATTTGATTTGATTTGACTTGATAGTGTATGCATGAAAGATTATCAAATTTAAATAGTAATTGATAAATATTGTTAAGTTGTTATAGGTCACTTAAATTATGGAATTTCTTTGAAAATGAAAATTGTGCATGTGGAATAATCCCTAATACATGGTGGTGAAGATGACATGAGCTTAACAATTAACAATAGCGTTAATTCCCCCACACACTCACAATTCATGATGTTAATGGTAGTCCATGCCTAATTGGGTGGGAATTGGCAACGCAACTTGTGTTATGGGAAGGGTCAATATTTTCATTTAAAATAATGTTATTCATATAATGAATATATACAATAACTGGCATTTTATCTCGTGCAATACACAAAAAATATATATTATTATATAATTAATATATTTAAGTATATATTTTAATATATACATATATTTTTTAAAAATTAAATAAATGTATTAAAAATGAAGTATATGTTAGATTTGAAATGAATAATTTGAATTTAATATGTCAGTATTATAGTATAAATGATTTGTATTAAGGATTTAATATAACTATTTATATTAAAAGATAATTATTTTAAATTTAAATTAATAATTCATAAAAATTAATTATTTCAACCATAATATTTAACTAGTAATCTTTTATATAATTTTAAATATATCATATCTTTTAATAGTTTAAATTTTGAAATATTAATTAATTATATATTATTTAAATTTTAAATTTGATTATTTGTTGCTATAAATATTGATTGAGGAATATATATTATTAAATGATAATAATGAAAATTTGAGTTTAAATTTAAAAATAATTTGATTTAAAAAAGGGCTAAAATTCTTAATATCAGATTTTGAAGTGATTGAAAAAAATTGAGGGAATATTAAAAAAGTTTACAAGGGAGGTGTGTGAAATATACTTTCGAAGGAAAATTTTGAGAAAACAACTTCTAATTGAGAGTGTAGAAAAAGTGGATGTCTCACTTTACACAATGAGGTCTAAAAGTTATTATATAGAGTTGATTAATACAACATATTTTTTTGTTCATCATATCACTTACCACATTCCCCATTTCTTTCTTTTTTCTCTATTTGTCTCTCATTATTGTATGAATTAATTGTACATCTTTAAAATACAAATACAATTCCTCTTTCATAAAAGTAGCTAAATTGTTTTTGTTTTGGTACCGTGAGTGTTGTAAAGCGTTATAAAACCATGTTCCGATAAAACAATGCAAACTTTACTCGTGATAGAGCTAGAAAGAACACATGCATGCCACAAACTCTACTCATGGTATAGCTATAAAGAACACAAGTATGACACAAACCCTACACATGATAGATCTACAAAGAACACGCGTATGAGACTGTAGGACACATTTTCAAATAGAGTAGCAGTCGTATTAAGCACATTTTATACTCTCACATGTCAACGTGTAGTTCACTTTATAAGATACCTTTTTTTCATTCAACAACATCTATATAACTATAATAAAACAAATGGTGAATTAATAAAAAAGTTATACATCTATTATATATATATATATATATTACTTTTTTAACAAAATAGTAATAAGAACAAGTGACATTGACCACTATTCAAGATCTCAAAGGACAGATAGAGATTTATTCAACAATAAATCTTTCACATTCGATAAGCGTAAAATGAGCGAATGAGCATATTATGGAGTTGCATAATTAGCATATGAGAAGACTTTTTGATAAAAAAATATTTATATTTTTAGCTTTTCAGTGATCGTGAAATGAATATATCTTTACTGAAAAGATAGATAGATATTTACTCAAAATTACATCTTTAACATCCTCAAAAGCTTAATGTAAGTCCAATCTATACTATTATAAAGGGGAAGTTTTTTATGTACTGTTCATTCACTTTGAAATTTTTTTGGTCAAGTTTGGGTCATTGGGTTTATATCATGGGCCCAATCTATAATATTATATAGGAGTAGTTTTTTTGTTAACTATTTATTAGGGGCTTTATTTGTTTTGATTGGTCAAAGTCTATTGTGGGTCATTGACTTTTTTAATATTGAGTTTTGTTTTATTGGGTTGTACATTTACATTGGACTTATTCATATAAGTTGTTGGTAATGACTTTATGAATTACGTGTACCCTTTACGGAAGACAGTCCTATTAACATGTACCATTTATATGTACCCATTTGCATTTTTTTCAAAATTATTTATTCTCTTTTTTGTAAATTTTTTTATGAATCACACTTATCCTTCACGAGAGGCAGTTTTGCTCATATCATTTTCTTTTTTTTTTTCTTTTTGTTCTTTTCACAATTTCATTTTTTATTGTTATTATATTAAAACATTTTCTCTTATTATTTGTTCATATTATTTTGTTTCATTATAAAAGTGATATTTTTATAAACCATGAGTATCCTCCACGTGAAACAGTTTTGATCCTACATTTATTTCCATTTTTTTCATACTTTAATTTTATTTTTATTATTATATTAAAATAATTTCTCTCATTATTTATTCATGTTTATCTGTTTTGTTATATAAAAACTCACATTGAGGAATACAATATATGTGTTGATTTACATTACTTTTAACATGATATTTCAATATATCATTCACATTTCTATTTTATTCATTAATGTTTTCATTTATTATCTCACTCATCTATTCTATTTATCTATTTAATCTATATTAAAATTCCTATTTATCTCACTTTTTATTTTTCTGTTTTTTTATTATATTAATATATTTTCTCTCATTATTTGTTCCTAATAATCTGTTACATTACAAAAGTGATTTTTTTATAAATCACGAGTATCATTCACGGGAGACAGTTTTACTCATACTGTTTTCTTTTTTCTTTTTTTTATCACGCTTTAATTTTTTTATTATTATAAACTCATTATTCATTCATATTTATTCTCATTTCAGTAAAGTATTTTTTTTATGAACCATAGGAAGCAGTCCGGCTCCTGTCTTTTTTTCCTTTTTCTTTTTTAATCACACTTTAATTATTATTTTTTATAATTATTATATTGAAACAAGTTTTCTCATTATCCATTTATGTTTATATATTTCATCACATAAAAACTCACATAAAGAAATACGATATGAGTTTATTTACATCAATTTTAATGTATTTTTTTCAATATATTATTTATCTCTCTATTTTATTCATTAATGTTTCACTTATTATTTATTCTATCTATTAATTTACTTACATTTACTCTATATTAAAATTATTCCCACAGTACACATGTTATTTTTTTTATTTGCGTTTTCTCAAGTTTTTTATTCTCTTTCCTGTAAAGTGGTATTTTTATGAACCACATTTATCCTTCACAGCAGACACTTTTGCTCATGTTGTTTTTTTTTTCTTTTTCATTTTGTTTTTTTTTTCACAAATTAATTTTTTATTGTTATTATATTAAAACATTTCCTCTAATTATCCGTTCATATTAATTTGTTTCATTATAAAAGTGATATTTTTATAAACCATGGGTATCCATTATCCTTTATCTGAAGCAGTTTTCCTCCTACCTTTTTTTCCTTTTTTTTATCACACTTTAACTTTCTTTTTTATTATTATCTTAAAATAATCTCTCTCATTATTTATTCCTATTTATCTGTTTCGTTACATAAAAACTCACATTAAGCAATATAATAAATGTATTAATTTATATTAAATTTAACATGATATTTCAATATATCATTCATCTCTTTATTTTATTCGCTAATGTTTTCATTTATTATCTCACTTATCTATTTTATTTATCTATTCACTCTATATTAAAATTGCTCATCCATAACATGAGTCATGTTTTCTCACTTGTGTTTTTTTTTTATTTTTTTATTAGCAATACAATAAAGTGATTTTTTTTTTTACGAATCATACAACTATATTCCATGTGAGGCAATAAAATGATTTTTTTACGAACCATACAACTCTATTCCATGTGAGGTCATCATTCTCCAACCGTTTTCTTCTATTTTTTTATTTTTTATAACATTTTCATTTTCTTTTTTATTATTATATTAAAATAATTATCTCTCTATTTTATTCATTAATATTTTCACTTATTATCTCTCTTATTTATTCTATCTACTCTATATTAATTTTTTTTCTCGGTACACATGTCACATTTTCTCACATTCGTTATTTATATTTTTTTAGATTTTTTTATTCTCAATTCAATAACGTGAAATTTTTTATGACCCCAAGTACTCTCCACATGAGGCAGTCATGTTCCTTCAATGAACAATTATATAATGGTGGGACTAACTTTTCCAACAACGGTTTTGTCCATACACTTTATATAGGTTTTAGGTGACTAAGATGAAAGATCTCAAATACCAATATTATTTAAAATTTCAAATTAAAATTATAAAATTTATAATTATTTTATTTTCTTTTACTTGAATAAAATTATTATATTGTATTTTGGTTTATTATATATTCAATATAGTACGTTTAAAAGTTAAACAAAATTTTCAATTATAGGTTTAAAGTCATTTTTTTAATAAACTATGAATACCCTTCATCGGAGTTAGTCTTGCTCCGGTCATTAATATCGACATCATAGTGAGGTTAGCTCTCCCAATAATGATTTTTTATTACATTAATGATGTATTTGTTATTATTTTCTATAAACATGATAACAATACGATATTCACATTCTACTAATTGATGTATATGATTATATCATTAAATATACGAGCTTTAACTTAAAATGCATGAGTTGGGTTTAGCGTCAAACCTTTACAATTGTGGTCACAATTAAAGATCATTTATATACATATCAAGTAAGAAACATGTTAGATGATAAATTAACAAAAAGATTACTTCTCAATTATTTTTATCAATTTATTTATTATTGGAATATAATTTTTTATTCTTTTAGACATTGTATTAAACTCTAAGTACTCAAAATGGATGAATATATCACTTCTATATTAAAATAATTTTAAAATGTGATACATGAAATAAACCTTTAATTTTACATCTATATGTAATATTAAATTTATATTGAACAAGATTGCATGTCATATTAATATAGATATGAATTATTGATGGTCAAACTGATATTGAAATACCAGAGGATTTACTGATAAAGTCTATAGGTAATACAATTGGAGATATAGTTTCCTTTTCCTATTCTAATTTGCTATTAAATTTTGAAAACATAGAATTGTTTCAAGATAAAGCAATTCTTGCTCCTACATTGGATGTTGTTTACTCATTCCATGAATATGTCATGACATTACTTCCCGGAGAAGAAAGGATTGAGTTCTTATACTATATGGAAGGTGGATGAGGAAGTCGGTATTGAAGCTGATTGGTTGACAACTGAATTCTTAAAAGATATTAGGTGCTCTGGACTCCATGATCATAAGTTGGTGTTAAAGATTGAAGTGATTGTTATGCTAATGACAAATCTTGAAGTATCTGCTGGACTTTGCAATGGAACTAGATTAATAGTTGATTAGTTAGGTTCTAATGTCATTGTAGAAACCGTTATTACAGGAACACATTTGGGAACAAAGGTATTCATTCATCGAATGAATTTAATTCCATCTAAAAATCTCACCCCATTGAAGTTTCAACGAAGACAATTTCTTTTTTTTTTTGCTTTGCCACGACAATTAATAAATGTCAAGGCTAGACATTGACACATGTTGGTGTGTATTTACCAAAACCTGTTTTCTCTCATGGTCAATTATATGTTGTTGTATATCTGGGATTAAGTCTCAACAAAGACTTAGGATTCTTATATGTGATGACAACTTTAAGTGTTGTAATGTTACAAAAATATTGTCTACAAGAAAGTGTTTAAAAAAAAATTAAATGAAGCAATATTGCTGATAATGTTCATTTGTAATTATTAGATGTGACTATTTCATGTTTCCAAATCCATTTTATTCTGTTAGTTTGTTATATTCTTAATCTATTAACAAGTATCAAATTAAATATTAAAAATTAATTAATCTTAAGATTTAATATTTACATATATTAAACAAGTTAAATATATTATTAAAATTTAAAGTTAAATATTTATATGAATAATAAATCCGTGCATCGCACGGGTTGGATACTAGTGTTTACATAAGCTGAATACATCAATCATACATTATACATCTCACAATCCATATACCACTCAGTGGCTCAAAATAACATCATCCATAAATACAAAAATTCTAATCCAACTCAGCATGGTATAACTCATATACATCACTTCCCCTCAGGGAATTCAAAATAAATAAATAGAGGTGGTATGATCCACTTAAGAGCTTCTAACTCTCAGTCCATGCATCCAACCAGACAATCCTGCATATCTAAAATAAACCCACAAACATGGGATGAGACTAATGTCTCAGTGAGCATAACTATGCAACAGGTAGTGTGGGTAAGCAAGCAAATGCAATGCAACAAGAGAGTAAGCACATCATAATATAATATCTTAACTAAAGGTAAACATGACATGCATGACCTGCATTACCCGGCAGACGGGGTCTTATCACTATCTGGGGCTAGACCTGAGCTTAAACTACAAGGAACGTCTTCCTTGGGCATAACACCGCCAATTACTGGGGGTCGAAACCCGTGTTTTAACTGGGGACTGAAGTTAATTAAACTGGGGACCGAAGTCCATTAAACTGGAGACCGAAGTCCAATCTTGTTTAATTAAGGTGAACTGGGGCCGAAGCCAAAATCTGGGGACGAAGCCATTTTTACTGGGGCTGAAGCCAAATTTATTTTAACTGGGAGCCAATGTAACATCCCAAAAATTAGGACCTAGGAAACATAGTGAAAACCTTAGACTGTGAATCCGACGAAGAGAGGAAGGTTAGTGGTAGAAGGAGAAATTGGGGATTAGGATGTGAATTTAGACCTGAACTAGATAAATACACTAAGAGTTTCAAGCTTAAAGAGATCCTAAAGGAATTACCAAGTATTAAGTCAAACAACTGTAGGCTGAATTTAGAGGAAATCACGCCCTAAGACAGAAGGAATTACAAAGGTATAAGAATGAGGAAGGACGTTAAATCAAGATGAACTAAGTTAAAAGGAGATTTTAGGGGTAGGAACTAGGATTGAGTGGGAGAGAGTGAGTTAGGATTAAAGAGGAGTTAAAAGTAAGGAATTGAGTTTTAGGATTCTCTCTCAAGCGAGAATTGTCTCGCTTGAGCGAGTTATGCAACAAAAATTAGGATTTTGGTTTCTGTAGATTTCGCTTGAGCGAGAATGGTCTCGCTCAAGCGAGAATCAGGGGAGTTTTGGGGACTCTCTGGAAGATTTGCGCTTGAGTGAGAAGGACCTCGCTCAAGCGAGAATCATCCAGAGAGGGGAATGCTCTCTGGAGCATTCTCGCTCAAGCGAGAAGGGCTCGCTTGAGCGAGACCACGTGTCCCAGACTTTAAAACATAAAAATTAGGGTTTGTTTCCCCATTCTTCTCCGTTCCTTTAGTCTGAATGAGAGAAAGAAGGAGTTCTAGAGAGAGAAGGAACTTTTGGGAGCCAAGTACGAGGAAGAGAAGTCAGGATCTCCACCCCAATCTTCCCCAACGTCTTCCCCCTTCTCCATGAGCTTCCTTAAGTTGAGTTTAGCTCACAAACTATCACCCATGCCTAATATGAGTACTCCTCAATGAACCCTATTCTTTCTTCCCCTTTCTCTGAGCATGTATGTGGTTGTTGTTTGGTTGGTTTTGTTTAGATTCAATGTATGAATATCATTGAAGTTGTAAGCATGAAACTCCTTGTTAGGGTTTGCTTGGGGTTTATCTTGGGGCTGGTATGTTGGGATGGTAGTATCAACATGAGACATGTGTTATTTGTGATGTTTGAGCCATTGCATCTTTTTGGCCTCTGGCCCCAGTTAATCGGAAAATGAATTTGAGCTTTGGCTCCCAGTTAAAAATGAATTTGGCTACGACCCCAGTAAAAATGGCTTCGGCCCAGTTTTGGCTTCGGACCCAATTCACCTAATAAAGAAAAGATTGATTTCAGAAATTGAGTTAAGACTAGGGTGATTAGTACCCAGCTAATAAGGGTGATTAGTACTCAGAGATTAAGGGTGATTAGTACCCAGTGGTGGTGATTAGTACCAAAGGAAGACGTTCCTTGTAGTTTGAGCTCAGGTCTATCCACACAGATATAAGTGATAAGACCCCGTCAGATGGGTAATGTCGACCCGTCAGCTGGGTTATGCCGATCATGTGCATTCATGCTTAAGTTTATGTTCATGATAAGTTATTGAGTGTTGAATTACATTCGCATGTTATTTCGTTTGAGTCGTGATATGATATTATGAGGTAAGGTGACTAGAATAGTTTATGTATGATATTCTGATTCATGGTGTATGTTACATCTCATCCGCCTGTTTCCCCACACTGCTTGTATGCATAACTATGCTCATTGAGACCGTAGTCTCACCCCATGTTGTGGGAATACATTTTAGTTATGCGGGACGGTTTAGCTGAAGCTTGAAGGGAGGATTGAAGTTTGTAGAGTGAATTATTCCACCATAGTGCTAGTCTGGACCCTATAGGGGATTTAGATGTACATTAATTGTATAAGGTTGTATTAAAATAGAAATTGTGTATTTAGTAGTGATTTTTATGTTGAGCCACTGAGTGGCAGATGGATTATGAAATGTATGTAGAATGTATAATGTATTCAACTTAGGTAAGCGTTGGAATTACTTAAGCGTTTCTATGAATGTGTATGTAAAGATATCGGTAATGGTGCGGAATAATTTCAGAAATTTGAGAATAGTGTCTCCAATGGGCATTATTCTTGAATCAAGAAATTAGGACATTACAGCCAAATCTCAAATTCATTTTCCAATTAACTGGGGCCAAAGGCCTTAATGCAATGCTCTCACATAACAAATAGCACACACCTCATAATAGATCTAAGCATTGTCTTAGCAAGATTAAAACCCTAACATGTGAATCTCATAACCAAAACACCACAATCATTACCAACATTGTGTGAAAAGTTACTCTCTGAGTGACGTGGCTATCTGAGACGGTTGGTTTTCCAACTCTTCAAAACCCCCAGCACGACGCACGATTACCAATGTCTGCACAGTCTTGTAGCTGCCATCATTACTGCTTCTATGACGACTATTTATAGGGGCATGTAAAGTCAGTGCACGTTTACGCCATTTCATATTCTTTCTCTTAGAATTCTTGCACTCAAGAAGTTCAGTTTTCTCTCAAGTTTTAAGTCTCAAGCTCATCTCTCTATCTGCTATTTCAGGTTTTCTGCCATGGCACCTAAGAAATCTGCTGGAGGTTAGATTATGGCTAGTAGGGTTGTGGACCTTGAAGCTCTTAGGAATGGAGGTGTAAATTTGCTTGACACCTTAGAAAATGTTGGCTGGACTCCATTTTTCACTGTTGTTAACTGCGCATGGCATAAACAGAGTGTGATTGATTTCTAGTAATCTGCCAAAATTGTAACCAGCAAGGACGGGAAGTACTCCTCTATTCAAGCAACTGTGTTGGGCATCAAAGTCTTTGTGGATGATGATATCATCTCACGAGTGACTGGTGTGAAGTCTGAAGGAGCAGTTTTTATTCCGGAATGGGAGCACAATAATGGAGGACCAAGAAAGTACACTAAGATGCTTTATGAGATTGAAGAACCTGGAGAAATGAGAGCCTCTCTCATGCATCCCAAAGCTAGGATTTCGCATGCCATTTTAGGGTGCTGCATTCTTCCCAAGATGGGCAACAAAAACCATGTCTCTGAATTAGAGAGATTCTGCGTGATTCATTTGCTAAAGAAGAAGCAGCTTGATCTTCCTAAGATCATTCTGTACAACATGCTGAATAGGGTTAGTGATTCTGCAAGCAACTTCACACACACAACCTTGATTACTAAGATTCTGTTGTACTTCAAGGTTCCTATTGAGAAGTTGTACGACCACAAGGTACCAGCCTCTTTCTCCATCTCCAACATCAAGAAGATGGACATTGCTGTTAAACGCCCGTCACCTGAGACTACTTTCAAAGAATCTCTTGTTTTGGAGAAAGTTGCAGCAACTGGACGCAACTCTATTGACATCTTAGAGAATGAATTGCGTAGTGATCCTCGCAGAAGTGAGTTTGTTCCTACGAAGACCACCCCAACAAAGATTGTCAAAAGAAAAAGATCCAAGCAAGTTCAGAAACCTGCTGAAGACTCTTCTGTTCAGAAGGAGGCACCTGCTGAAACTGTTGTGGTAAGACAGTCTGAAGGTAATGCACAACTCAAACAGTCCGAACCTGTTCAGAAGGTTTTCTCAGAACCAACTGAAATTGTGGGTCAGACCAAAGAGGTTCCAGCCGCTCAAGAACCTGAGCCTACCTCTATTCTTGAGGAATAGGCTATAGTTTCTTATCAGCACAGTGCCGCAACAATAGTTCTTAACTTAGAATCTGATAATTCTTCTGAAAGAACTATTAATGCAATGCCTTTAGCTGCTAGAAATCCTGATCCAGAACTGCAAAAGGTAGCTGCCATTGCCACTGCTTTGGAAGAAGAAGACGCCAAAAGAGCCAAGGAACAAGAGGCTCAAGATCATGCTATTGTTGTTGCTGCACATCAAGCTATTTTAAAGGATGAAAGGTTGGAGCAAGCCACCTCTAGGCTGAAAAGAAGAAGAGCCAGTGCCAAAACCAGGAAGTTGAAAAGGAGAAGGTTGTTATCTCCTGTTCCAGAAGCTCCTCAGATGATTACAAGGAGCAAATATGTTCAACAAGAAGAAGCTATCAAGTTTTAGCAAGCTTCTGAACTTGAAAGGAGGAAGAAGAAGCTAGAAGAGCTAAAAAAGAAGAAGCAAGAAAAAGCAAAGGGTGTTGCTGATACAAATCAACAAGAAGTTGTTCTCTATAAGAGAATAAATGTAGTCTTTGGGAATGTCACTCCTTCTGAAGAAGAAAAGACTCCATCTCCCAAACCTACTGCACCTCAACCTTCACCATCTCAATCATCATCATCATCATGATCATCATCAGACTTTTCAGAAGTGGGGATAGAAGAAGAAAATACGTACTCTCTAATCCTTCTGGTTGTATATGGACAGGAAGCTTGTTACCCTCTCACATTCGTTTTGCTGATAAAGGAGGTGACTTCATTCTTGAACCTTCCTTTGATCCAGCACCTGAGGTTTCTACTTCTTATCATCTTACAGCTGCTAAAGAAGTTCCCCACTAGGCACATCCTGTGCCTGTGGAAGAAAGATTTAGGGTTCCAAATTCCTCAATCTTTATGAGGAGTTACTATACTTCAGAGAGGATCCCCCACTCTCTAGGCCCGAAGGATTAATTCTGGAAACTGCTACAGTGGCAAGAGAGAAAAGACTGAAGACTTGGATGGAACAAGGTAATGAGGAAGAACTATTTGCTGATCGGCTAGAGAAGATCAGAAAGGGTGTCTTGCCCTATCACAAGTGGAGCCTTATTGATCCATTTTCAGATGATCAACACAGACTCTTAAATAATGAATGGTGGGTCATAAGGAAGTTGAGCTTAGAGGGAGAGATGTTTGAAAGAGACGTCATGTTCTCAGAAGGTCTCATAGGATTCAAACCCCCAAGACCTATTTCTATAAGAGAATCCACCAGGATCCTTATTCAGCCTGATAGAATTTTACCTAGATATCCTTTTATGGAGGAAACGTTGAAGGAACCAAAGGTGTACTCATCCTTTCCTACTCCTCTTAAACCACTGACTCCTAAGCAATGGGAGGAGTTACCAGATTATATCTCAAGGCAAAGAGGAGGACTTGACCATGGCTACAAAGACTGGGTATGGGAATCCTACTGGAATGAAAGAGAAAAGGAAGGCTCATCATCTAGAACTTCTTCGAATGACGAAGACTCAAAGACTGCTGGAAGCTTATACATCCAAGAGTTCAAATTATTCTTTCCAGGACGATTTCTTCTATCTGATCGTGAGTTGCATGAGGAATGGGTGCTTCAGAAGAGACCTTATCAACAATACTTTTGTGTTGTGTATAAGCATGAGGAGTTCAGATTGCCTAAGGGTTTTCGGATGTTCAGATTCTCTTGTAGGCACTTGTTTATTGTGCTTTATGAGATGAATCTTGAAGAAGAGGTTGTTGCTCTGGAAGAAGAAAATAAGAATCTAAGAGCCAAGAACATGGAGCTAGAATAGAAGGCTGATCAGATTTTGGCTACTCAACAACAATTGCAAGAAGGACAAAGAGATTTCAGGGCAGATGTTCTTTCTGATCTAGAAAGGCACAGGCTTGAAATCAAGGCTCTGATTGAAGAAGCTCTGTTGGGCAGAAGAACTAGTTGAACCATAGTCTATGATGCTTAGCCAAAATTATCTTCAGACAATGTTTTGTTGAACAATTTCTTTTCAGTTGCTTATGTTTAATTCATGAAGTTGCTCAAGTTTTGGCTCTGATATCTTTACTATGATGCGTTTTATTTTGTTCTGCGTTGAGTTTTATAATCTGCTACGATCTTAACTCATTATTGCTCTGAACAATATTATTGCTCTGATATTAATTATGCTCTGAAAGTTCGTGATTTATTGCTCTCATATTCAATGCTCTGATATCCCTTTTAATTGATTAGAAAAGGGGGAGTACAAACTAACAAAAATCTGAAGTGTAAAGCGTTTACAGAAAAAGAAGCATCTTACTCAGGGGGAGCATTAACAAAATCTTAAATATCTGATTGAGGGGGAGAAATTTCTAAACTTATCTATTATTTTAACCTCGTTCAGATTTTTTAGTTTAACAAATTTGTCACCATTAAAAAGGGGGGAGAATGTTGAGTCTCAAAAATATCATTAAGTATTTAATAATGATTGAGTCTCACTTTCCTAAATTTTAATGAGTAACAAATTCTGTTAAAGTATCACTTGCAAATATTGTCTAAGCTTTTAATGTTTTTTTCGTGTTTCAGCAAGTTGACCATCTGAAGTGATCTACTATCTAAAGAAGTAGAACCATCTGAAATGGTCTATCTATCTGAAGCATGGAATCATCTGAAGCTAAGAAGAGTGTCTGAAGTCGTTTGACGTGGCAAAGTGTCTGAAGTCAGAAGCCAACTGAAGAGTGAAGTCCTCTGAAGTTTTCTGATAAAGACTCGAGTCTTTTTCAACGCCTTCTGAAACAAGTCTTTGGCCTATCCTTTTTAAGGCATGCAGAACGAAGACTTTCCTACTTGTTTGAAATACATGCACTAAAAAGGAAATTTCTGTAAACACATTCTTTACAGTGCTCAGAACAAAGACAACACTGCACATCTACCTTGTATTATGTCAGAAGCTATCAGAAGGTGTATCACAACGAGATTAATAGTATTTAATGATATCTCTCAACGGTGATTTCAACGGACTTCATCTCATCATCTATAAATAGCTTCATGCAGAACCATACAAAAGAGAGAACAAGCTAAGAAAGAAAGTACCCATACGCTGCAAGTTTTTCGTTGTAAAAACACTCTGATAAATTTTCTTTGTACACACATCTTTTTATCCTGAGTCGAACTCAGTTATCTTGTACAATACTTTGTTTGAGCTTTGAACTTGTGTAGTTCTTCAGCTTAAACTTTCTTATACCTTAAACACTTGGGTGTTGAACCTGGAGAGGCTTGTTTGTTAAACAATACTTGGGTAGAGCCTGAAGAGGCTTGTAAGGAAACAATACTTGTTGTTGTAGAGCCTGAAGAGGCTTGACAGAAAAGAATACTTGTAATCTTCTGAAGATTAGTGAAAATCCAGGTGTTGTGTTTTGATCTGGGACTGGACGTAGCTCACAGTGGTAGTGAGTGAACCAGGATAAATATCTTGGTTAATTTCCCTTATCCCTTAACTCTTTAAATTCAGTTTTAAGCTAACAAGAAGGGAATTGAATTGGTTTACATAAAGTTTGAACGTAAAATCAGTTTTTCAGAAGAACCTTTTTTACAGTCTGAGTGATCTTCAAACAATAAATTAAACTTCAGATATCAGCAGATCCTCTGAAAGCTTTTAGTAAAAAGCTTTGTTGAGAATAATTTTCCAAAAATGTTCAAGTTTTATAGAAACATTATTCAACCCCCTTCTAGTGTTTCCCTGTTTGTTCCTACAAAGCCCAACGGGGCATACTTCATGTGAACCATGATGTAAATCATCAATTCACTTCAATAAGGCTAACGTTAAGGGTTTTAAGTTTCCATGAGACTATGCTCCTCTATTCCCTTGTTCCTTTCCATAAAATCACCTTTCTACCCCGGTTCCTTGAGTCTACGCCTATCCTCTTCCTTCCTGCCAATTCGTTTAAGCTTAGTTCCTTCCATCTCAATCTAACTCCCTAGTTCCAATGTGTCTACTTCCTTCCTCACTTCTTCACCATGCTAGCCTGTCCACCACCGGGTGGGACTCCTCCTAAGTTAAATCTACAATCATGTTGGACTTGATACTTTGTTTTTCCCTTCTTAATTCTCTTAAAACTCACAACTCTTAAGCAATCCCCTAACCCTTGTCTTATTTTCCGCTCAAACCCCTAAGTCCTCATTTTACTTCTAACTTCCTTCTTACCTTGGGATTCACAGCCTAAGACTTCCGCTGTATTCTCTAGGTCCTGATTTTTGGGATGTTACAATTCTACCCCCTTAAATAAATTTTGTCCTCAAAATTTGCCTCGTAAATTTTAAATTTAATTACCTTACTATAATTTCGCTAAGGATATAGTGAGTTAGTATGGTGTCCCTACTCCCCATTTTATAGTTCTCTCCTCGCGCCAAGGTTGTAGGTCCTAAAGTGAAATCTCTACCTATTTCCCGGAAATGCTCGACCTCCATGACTACTAATCACTTAATTCCACATGTTAAGGATCATGTCCTAGCCAATTGAACATATCTTTTCTAACCCAAATTTTAGGCGGTTATCAGGACTCTAAGGTGCACTTTGATAGATTACCCCAATTTCACTATCAAACTCCTATCTCTACAACATTTTACCCCTGGTCCGACAACTTCCTCTCCGGTTCAACTTTGTATAACTACCCATATTCTACCTCGTGTGACCAAAAGGTTTCTAGACTTATTGAATTCTCGTCATAACCTCCATTTTAAAAGGTAGCAGTCCGAGAACAACAAGCTACTTGGTTCCCTAATCTGCTCTGATCATCTCAACATCATCTACTTTCCCATAAACCATCCCTAGTCCCGAACGTTTTACATTACCCGTCTGACTCCTCCAAAATTCTTCATTGCTCCCTAGGAGGTGCATCGCATGTGGCTACACCTAGGGTACCTACGCGGCTGATAGTGTGGGAAGACTCTACCTGAAGGTAGGTACCTGATCGAGATCGTACTCAATCAAATAAAAGGAATTAAAGTGCAATAGGTTGATTAACCCAAAGTCGTCTCTCTCAAGGAATCCAATTACAAATTCGATGTTTCAAATTCAAAGCAACTCACACACACTCAGGGGGATTTTGATTGTTGTTCATGCTAATTTCTCAATTTCTAAAACAGACTTAAATTTCCAGAAAATAATTCAAGAAAAATGGATTGGTTATCTACCTCATTCACAAATTGGATCTATCATTGGTTCATACAAAATTCCTCAAATCCTTGACAGAAGCAAAATTCGGATTAAGCATCCTTAATAGTTTTCACACTAGAATTAAACAAACTAGTATCAATCCTAATTTCTAATCCTTGGAATTAAGCAAACCTTGAATTCATTTCAGATTAAGCAACCTAAAATGTGAATTTAGATTCAAATTGGAATTCAAATTTCACTAAGCATGCAACTCAATTTTCATATTCAAATCTAACATTCAAGAAACTGGGAGAAAAATTCATGATGTTGTCAAGAAAATAGTAGATTAAAATCGAAAATAGAACCTCACTATCCATTGTGAATTAAGAAGAGAAACAATCCTTGAACCTTAGCCTTCAATTTCAATGGAGGAGGAATTCGAAAATTGAAGAAGAGGAAGAAGAAGAGCCAAAATCGAAAATGCAAGAAGAGAGAAAAGGAGAGGGAAAATGAAGAGTCAATTTTCTAAAATCTGAAAAATGAGGGAAAACTTCCTAAACTATTTAGAAACACACCTATTTATAATGCCTAAATTACTAACAATCTGATTAGGCCTTAATTGGGCCGAAATTAATTAATTCAAGCAAACTCGGATTTGCAGCATCAGTAGGCGATTTTCAAACAGCAACTACTCCTATTTCCTTCATGGAAATACCACCTTATAGTATATCAAATTAAAGCCCTGGATTTTAGCTTTCCAATGCCACTGGAATCACCTAAAAATTCCACCTACAACTCCAGATATGATCAAAACAAGATAGGTAGGTCAATAGGCTTAAAAATCCGAATTTAAACTACATTTACAGTTAAAGCCCAATTAAGCCCAATTTGGTAAATTCCAATTAAAACAGTAGAATTAATCACAATTATAGTCCAAGAAAGCTATGATTAATTATGCAAAGTGTGAATAAAAATGTGATCATCAAATTCCCCCACACTTGCCCTTTTGCACTCCGGGCTAAACACCACATGAAGCCAAAAATCAACTAGGGAGCACAATGCAAATACAAATGACATAATTAATAAGAGATCCAAGGAATTCATAGGAGTAGGCAAAATACAACATCCAAGGAATCATGGAATCAAGAAAAATATAAATGGAATTCCCAACAATTTAGCAAACAAGAGGGTGAATCAAATCAAAGGGGTGAATCAAGAATGATAGAATTCTCACAAGACAATCTCTCCAACTCTCAAGTGTTTAGGCTTGTGTATATACACTCAAAGCACTCATGAAAGCAAGCACTACCATAAGCTTGGCAAGACTCTAATATCCACAACAATTGAAACACATGCAAGCAAAGATCAAGAGGACTTCAAATAGGATGTAATGGGGCCAAGGTAAAGGTAGGGGAAATGAAGGATAAGAAGCTATAAACCAAAGAGAGTAGAGGAGCAATGGGGAATAAATCCAAGAATAAATGCAAGTAGCGTACATCTCAAGATTACAATTAAACTCCTATTTTCTACCTTTTCACCCATTTTTTTTATTTCAAGAACACTTTATTTCTTTGCTTTTTTTTTCACTTTTCTTCTGAGCTTTTCTTTATTCTTTCTTCTCTTTTTTTTTTTTTTACTTTTCTATCTTTTCTTTTCCATTTTTTCTTTTTGTAACTAGACATAGGTCAACAATATGATATCCACATGAGGAGATAAGATAAGAAATTCAAGTACACCCGCACACTTATTCAAGAACCTATTCCTAAAACAATTCCAAAGCTCCTTTATCCTCTAAGGCAAGGACAATCATGCCTTTTCACTTTTAAAGTTTGTAATGAGCTTTTACTAACAAGAAATGGGATCCATAGGCTCAAACGGGCTAACAAGTGGAAAATCATCAAGGTAGGCTAATATGGCTAGTAGCTCAATTATCAACAAAAATGCATCAATCATCTCAATTCATGCATATGAATAAAGTTGCAAATAAAAAAGTCAAGCCAAGTTCTAGAGCACAAGCAAACATGAGTAAAATCACATAAGAAAAAGAGAGAATGACATAGAATGGTCCATCCAACAATAAGACTCCAAATCTCACCAAGGACAATTCCATCACAAAAGATTCAACCCAATAATTATCAAAACCAACTTATTCACCAAATTCCAAAGAATCCAATCAAAACAAGTCATGAAACCAATTATCGAAGAATGATGAAAATGCCAACCACTAATACAATTCCTAAAAATCCAATAAAAAGCATGCCAAATGTATTAATTTTCCTACTGTAAAAAATTCTATTTTTGCTGTAAAATCAGATAACTGTCAAAATTTTGCTGTAAAAATACTGCTGTATAAAAATCTACTGTAAACAGCAACAGTAAAAACGCACATCAGCTACAGTAATGCATAAACAACAACAACAAAATAACAAAACAGACGGTTTACAGTAATTCTAGACAGCAAAACAGTAACAAAGTAGCTACAGAATAGCTGCGCAAATGCTGACAGCAACTCAAAAACAACAAATTTCCTACAAAAAATAGCAAAAATACAGTAAAACAATAATTTTTTAATAATAAAAATAGCAAACAGTATTTTTTTTCTTTTTTTATACAATCCTACAAATTACTAACAAATCAATATAGTCCTAACCACATACTAATTTCTAAACAATTCCTAAAGTCCTAAAACTACAAATATCCTCCCCCACACTTAAATCACACATTATCCTCAATGTAAAAAGGGAAAAAATATGTTTTTCAACCCTATATTTTCAGTTAACTTTGGTATTCTTCCCTGTACTTTAAATCCTTTGTTTTTGTCCCTAAACTTTCTAAACCCTCAATCCATGGTCCTTGGTTGTCAATGAGATCTGTTAACCTAATGAGCTGGGTAACAAAAGTTACATGTTAGCCTCAATAATGTGCTCCAAATAGCTGACTCATTTACTTAATCTTCTTTTATTATTTTTTTAATTATTAAAATAACCATAATTATGAAATTAGGTTTTTTATTGGGTAAAATTGCTCAGGTGAAAACCCTAATTTAGTAGTTTGGATTATTTTAATAAAAAAATTAATAAAAAAGTTAATTAGATGATTAGTAAGTTATTTATGACTCACTATTGAAGCTGACATGTAACTTTTGTTAGCCAGCTCATCAGCTTAACGGATCTCATTGACGGGCAGGGACCACGGTTTTGAGGTTTAGAAAGTTTAGGGACAAAAAACACAGGATTTAAAGTACAGGGACTAAAGTTGACCGAAACTATAGGGACGAAAAACATATTTATTCCATGTAAAAATAATCAAATTAAAGAACAAGAGACATAGTGCAATAAAATAGTGGGGAAAAAGACTCCCTCATCAAGGTGGAAAAATTTGCACTTGAGGGAAAGTGGGAAGCTCCAAGTTCATCTCCTCAACTGTCTCCTCAATCAAAGCGGGACTCTCATGAAATAGCTTGAGACGGTGGCCATTGACCTTGAAGGTCTTGTTGGTGGACTCACTTTGCAACTCTACAACAGCATAAGGATAAACATGAGTAATAAGAAAAGGTCCAATCCAACGGGAACGAAGCTTACCAGGCATGAGCTTAAGAGTGTGTTTGGTAAGCCATTTCAACTAGCTGAAAGTTGAAATTAGTAGCTGAAACCATTTCAGCTGTGTTTGGTAAGGTAGCTTTTTTGGGTAGCTACTAGCTTTTCTTGAAAAGATACTTTAGGTAGCTTTTTTAAAAAAGCTCCAATTTTCAGCTAGAAGCTGAAAATTAATTACAAGTTTATCCCTCAACCGCCCCCACTTATCATTATTTAATAACTAATGATGTTTCTTATATGTCATTTTACCATTTTCAACTAGTTTTACCAAACACATTCAATAACTTTTCAGTTTTCAGCTAGCTTTAAGCTTTCAGCTAGCTTTTCAGCTTTCAACTAGCTTTAAGCTTTCAGCTAGTTTTACCAAACACACTCTAAGTCTAGAATTAAACAACAACACCTTTTGGCCTACGACAAACTCTTTTCTAGCAATACATTGATCATTAAATTTTTTTGTCTTCTCCTTGTAGAACTTAGAGTTCTCATAGGCCTCCAGGCGGATCTCATCAAGCTCCTATAGCTGAAGCTTCCTCTGCTCTCCTGCCTGGTCACCGGCCAAGTTGCAAGCCCTAGAAGGGGGGTTGAATAGTGTTTTATAAATCTTTACAGATTTTATGAAAACCTTCTTCACAAGCATAGAATTTAAAAAATGATTTAAGCAACCTTCCAAAACTGGAGCTTTCAGCAACTTGCTGATGTGATTCAACAGGTTCAGTAAAATAAGTTTGAAATAGTTTTACGTAAAAAACAAAGTCATTTTGCTGCACAAATTATAATATCACTTTTCAGAACCCTCCTTGGTTAGTTATAAACTGAAAATAAAGAGATATGGGTTGAGAAAACTTAGCCAAGAAAATTATACTGGTTCACCCACTTCCACTGTGAGCTAAGTCCAATCCCAATGCCAACAAGCAAAAGAATTCCACTAATCTCAAGAGATTACAACGATTATTCTTTGCTCACCTAGCTTCTCTAGGCTAAAACACAAGTATTAATTTGCACACCTAGCCTCTCTAGGCTCAACACAAGTATTATTTGTTTCTCCAAGCCTCTTCAGGCTCTCAGACAGTCAAAGGTATTTACAGGTGATGTTTGTGGTTTGAGTAAATGAACTAAGCTAGCTCCTAACTTAAGCTCACTTGGATGTGTACAAAGATAACTGAAACAGAGCTCAGGATATGAAAGATTCTATGTACAAAATACTATCAGAGAATAGCAACAGAGTATTGGCTTGAATATAATTTCTTATTGAACTTGGCTGACGTGTCTCACTTGTATAAGACATTCATGAAGCTATATATAGAGTCTTGAAATAAAACCGTTGAGGAGAGCTCATTCACGTTAAGAGATAGCATTAAATGTTGTTTAAAACATTGTGAAACAAACTCCTTAAAGCTTTTGACTTTTGAGACTTGCAGGTGTTGCAGTCTGTGACACTGCTCTGACACGTTCAGCAGGTTCCTTTTAAGGTAAGATGACTTTGACAGCTTAAGGGATTTCTGAAAACATTCCTTAATTGAATCAAACTTGCTTCAGACGTTGTTGATGCATTGAAGTCTTGAGCATGAAGCTTTCAGACTTTAGTCAAATGCTATGTTGTAGGTCTTCAACAGTTCTTCTTTCAAAATGATTCTTGTAACACTTTGGAAGGTAGAGATGACTTCAGCAGAACTTAGCTTTTCAGAAGGTTCCTTACATCAGCAGGTTCATCTTCAGAGAGTTGATACATTTGAGGTTTCCTTTTTATAATGCTTGCTGAAACAATTAAGCAAAATAACTTCAAGTGATATTGTTCTTATAATAATCCTTTTAAAACAAATAATCCCTTTTTAAATCAAATTTATTGTCTATTAAAACTTAGGATTTGTGAGCTCTTAAAACATAACATTTTGAAACTCAACATTCTCCCCTTTTTAATGACGACAAATTTGTTTAAAAAGAAACTCAGCAAATATCTGAAGGGAATTTAAAAGAGTAAAAATTAGAATATACTCCTATGATTCAGATACTTGAAACTTTGCTCCCCCTGAAACAAATATTTCTTCCAGAAACATTTTCTTCAGATATCAGATACTTCCTTCTTTTTATAATATAAACTTTGCTCCCTATGAAACAAATATTTCTTCCAGAAACATTTTCTTCAAATATCAGATACTTCCTTCTTTTTATAATACATTTCTTTTTAATACTCTCCCTTTTGTCATTATTCAAAAGGGTTGTTAGAGAGGAACAAAAGTAATAAATGCATTTAATAAATACAAGGTAGGTAACATATAGGTTCCTATCAAGAATGTTCAATTACTGCAATACGTAATAGATTTTAATAGGAGGTAAGAGCAATAAATGTACGTAGATAAATCATGATCATAGAACAGATTCAAACACTTTACGTAAAGAGAGAAAATAACATCATATATAAATCAATCAGAAGGTTCAAAACATAGCAGAAGCTTGTAAACACATAAAATTTCTGAATTTGGAAAATTAAAAACTGTTGGTCCTCTTTAGCTTTGGCTTGGAATCTACACTCTGAGAACGAAGAGAAATAGCATTCAAATGCCTCATAATGCTTTGCAGTCTATTGTTTCTCCTTCTCAACCTTCTGATGTCTTCTCTCATGGAAAGCACCTCAGCAAGATCAGCTTCCTTGTAGATGATATAAATGTGCTTGCAATGAAAAGTGATTTCCACAAATCCAATAGGAAATCCATAATCAACAGGATTAGCCACCAGCCAAGTATAAACAGTAGGAGTGTACAATACTGTAGCCTAATCCTTATCACAGTATTCCTTTAGCAGATGATCACAACTAGGAAAGTAGCCAGGAAACCAAGTCTTGAATTCTTGGGTAGAAAGGGAGCTCTTGGTCATGCATTCAACGAAATCATATTTTGTACCAGAGCAAGAACCTTCCTTTTCTCTATCAATCCAATAAGAATCCCAGATCCTGTCTCTATAAGTATGGTCAAAACCCCCATAAGCTTCAAGATCTCCAGGGAGTCTCTCCCATTCTTCTTTGGTAAGAGGTTCAGGATGTTTCAAATAAGCAGTATAGAACTTTGGTTGCTTCCCCTTATCCTCAGGGCCTTCTGCAAGTGGTAGCCTTGGCACAATCCTATCTAGTTGCCAAAAAAATTTTGTTGAAGGTTTCATAGTGAGGTGTGTTGGAGGCTTGAATCCTCTGTAGCCAGCCTTTTCAGCAAATCCAATCATCAGCAGGTATGATTGCAGCTTCAGTTGATTCCGCATCAATCTTCTTCCAAAAATGCCTGGGGGGTTCCACGCCTTGTCTAATCTTTTCAATCTGATCAGACCCTCCCCCTGAAGCTTTGCCCATTCTCCTCTCTCTAGCATCTTCAACAGTATCCACATGTAAACCAACTTGCATAGGTGGTTTTAGAGGAAAGTGGTCTTTGAAATACAACAACTCCTCATATAATTTGGGACATTGGGTTATCTGTTTCTTTGGGCTTGAGCATTTTGGTTGAATCGATGGGGGAACTCAGCAGCCTTCAGAATATCTTCAAAGCACAGAATGGGTGCAACTCTGTCATAAGTTGGCTTCCTGGTGTAGTCCTTTGTCTTGGGTTTCCACAACAATTCCTTTGGTGTAAGGTTGCCCTCCCAAACAAACTTTCCATCTCCTTTGTCAACATACCTTCCTCTGGATTCCCAGTTAATGGAACTGGATAAAGTGTAAGCAAAAAACAGTTGACTAGGCACCTCTTCATCAGAAATATCAACATTAAGAGGTGATGGAGGATGGGGACTTGGAGAAGGTTGATCATCAACTTCAGCAGGCTCAGTTCTCAAGGGGACAACAGAGATGTGTTCAATTATGACTACACCTTCCTTCAATAATTCATCAGCAATAGGTTTTGCATCCTTTCTTCTTTTAGCAGCTGCAGCAACCTTAACAGCAATTGAACCTTCATCAACAATAGTTTCAGTAGGTTCACCTATGTTGTTATCAGCAGTTGCAACCTTTTCAACAACAGACTTCTCAGGAGGTTCACCAATTGGTGTAACCTCTTCAACCTTATCATCAGTAGCAGGTTGGTTTATCTCTTTAAGGATGGTATTAGTTTCTACCATTTTAATGGGAATAACAGCAGGATCCTCTAGGTCTTCCAAATCTTCTGCATCAATGTTGTCAAAGACCACCTTGGTTTTCTTATAGGGTTGAACTTCTGGAATGGGCTTCAATGTAGCTTCTTGAAGCTTTTTCTGGTGCAGTTTGGTCTTAGTGAAATCATAAGCAACAAAGGATGTAGGAGGTTTTACTTGCCTCTTAACAATTCTTTCCCCTTTAAGGTTCAACACCTCCTGAGAGTTAACTTTCTTCAAAGCTTCTTGAAAGACGATTGAATCATCTTTTGGGATGGACTTGCTCCTGGTGATCATGGGAGCAGGAGCAGAAGCTTGAGCCTCTTTTCTGACAGGTGATAACAATCTCCTGTGTTTTGACCTAGCAGCCTTGGAAGGTCTTTTCCTTTTATTTCCAGCAGCTTTTTCATACTCCTCATCTTCCAGCATAGCTTTTTGAGCAGCTTCAGCAAGTGCTCTATCATTTTCTTCTTGTTCTCTTCTTTTTCTATTCTCTTCTTCATCAATGGTAGCAACAGTCTCTACCACTTTCTGTATTTCTGGATCTGGATGCAATGAAGATATAGGCTTGATGATCAATGGTTCTGAAGAACTTCCACCCTCAGCTTCATTCATCTGAGCCTGTCCCTCAGGAGTTAAGGTAGGCATAGCAGCTTTAGCAGGCATTCCAGTTGCCTGACCCACAATTTCAGAGGGTTCATTGTGAACCTTCTGAACAGGTTCAGGTTCCTGTTGAATGAATGCTTCAGCTACTTTCTTAGATGAAGTAGCCTTCTGATAGGATGCCTCTACTTCTCTCACCCTTTCCATATCAGCGGGAGTGAGAATCTTCTGAGAAACCTTAGTTCTGGGTTTCTTTACCACCTTCTTTTCAGGAATAACCTTAGCAGGTTTAAACTCCTCTTTATGGACATCTCCTTGTAACTCTTCTTCTAGAATCTGTAGCATACCTTTCTGGAATGCAGTAATTCGAGCCTTCTGCCTTGGCTCAACAACACTCTGGGTATTGGTAACAACCCAGTTCCCTTAGGGTTCGCATGGTACTCAACACCAAACAACATTTTTTTGTATTTAGCTACCCCTCCATGATGGATTTCCCAGTCTGGGCAGAATGAAGCTCCTTCAGCCTTGACTCTTGTAGCTTCAGCAATAGTGGAAGTTTTCACAGTGAGATATATTTCCATCACCGTGCTTCCTAGCCAAGTTTTGTTCTCATGTTCCACCACCCTAAGATTCTTCCAGTATTCAAGGACACTTTCTTCATGCCATCCACAGTCAATGGTATTAAAGAAGGGAAGCCAGCCAGCACACTTGAAATGATCGGTGAGGTCGAATCCATTCTCAGCTAAGCTCTTGAAGTTCACACATCTGGATGGGACAATCTTCCCACCAGCTTTGGAAGCAGCACTCACATTCTTCTTGGTGGCCATTTCTGATTAGAAGGAGTGAGTAGGGTTTCTGAAAAACTTGGAATTCTGAGAGGTTTTGAGAGCACAGAGACAGCAAGAGGGAATAAGGCAACAATAGAAAGCAAGAGAGAGGGTAACCGTACAATCTTCTCTCAACACCTATAAATAGCCTTCAGAGTAGCATTAATGATGGCAGTTACCGGCTGCGCAGACATAGGGAGACGTGTAAACGTGCAACTTCAGTGAGTAGGTGAAAGACCATCCGTCTCAGAGTGCCACGTCATTAAGTGCCAATTTCAGAAAGTATGTGTTTCAACAAGTTCATAAATTTCAGCAAGTATACACATCAGAGAGTTCATGCATTTCAGAAAGTTATATGCATATAAATTTTCACACATTTTCAAATGATTTCATATAGTCACAAGTATTAAAGTTGTAACATTAAACAATGTTACCAGCAGAGATACTTAAAGATTTGAGTTGATGGTATGTATTTGTTGAGACTCAACATTGTTTCCAACAGTGACTTTGTTGCTTCAACAGCTCATGTTGGGACATAGACTTTCTTTTCATCTTTAGTTCCTTTCATCCATTCTTCTATAGTGATTTTAGGAGTCTTCTTTTCTTTGTTTAAGACATCTGCAAGAGAAATAATGAGAGACTTTGGTACCCATATTTTCCTGGGTCCACCAGGGTCAGTTACAGGTACAGGTTCCTCATTCTGTTTGCATTCAGATTTAAATAATTTGTGTTTATCACAATGAGGACACCCATCAACCTTTTTCTTATCCTTTTTAGGCTGATCATAACTTAATGATTTAGGTGATAGTTTTTCAGAGAAACCTAGGCCTCTTTTATCATTCAACCTTTTCCGAGTTTTCAATAATCTGTTAAGATTATTTGTTCCTTCAGTAAAGTTGGCTAGGTCTTTAGTAAGTTCCAAAATCTGTCCTTGAAGTTCCTGCTTTTCTTCAAGTAGATTTTTGAATTTACTATTCTCCTGTATCAGAAGCTCTTCTTTAAGTATAAGATTTTCTTTTTCAAAATCCTTGTTTTTATTGCATGCAACAGCATATGCACTTGAAAGTTTCTTATACTTTCTAAAGAGTTCCTTGGTACCATCAACAAAGTCATCATATTCATCAAGAAGAGTTATGGATGTTACCTTAGAATCTTCTGATTGATTTGCCATTAGACACTGGTTTTCTTTATTTGATGAATCTCCTTCACTTTTCAGAGGATTGCTCTTATGTAGACTTGTAATCTTCATCTCCTCTAAGAGCATATGAGGCTAGCCAATCCCATATTTTCTTGGCAGCGTAAAATCCCTTTACCATATCATACTCAACTCTATTCAGAGAATAAATTAAGTAGAGTTTGGCCTGAGCATTGAGTTAAACTTTAATCTTTTGCTCATGAGACCACTCAGCTTTGCAAATAGGTATACCATTTCTCATGGGAACATAATTACCATCAACAACTATATCCCAGAGATCTAGATTATAGCTTTCCATGAATAGCTTCATATGTTCTTTCCAGAAAGAATAATCTTTTCTGTTGAAGATTGGAGGTCTGGTTACAGATGCTCCTTCAAAGATGTAGGCATTGTAGCTTGTTGAGGTTTCCATCTGGATTTTCTTCCCTCAGCACTTGTCAGATGCTCAACCCGAGGTTGAGCTCTGATACCAACTGTTGAAACCACAGGAAACACTAGAAGAGGGGATGAATAGTGTTTTATAATTCTTTACAGATTTTATGAAAACCTTCTTCACAAGCAGAGAATTTAACAAATGATTTAAGCAACCTTCCGAAACTGGAGCTTTCAGCAACTTGCTGATGTGATTCAGCAGGTTCAGTAAAATGAGTTTGAAATAGTTTTACGTGAAAAACAAAGTTATTTTGCTGCATAAATTATAATATCACTTTTGAGAACCCTCCTTGGTTAGTTATAAACTGAAAATAAAGAAATAAGGTTTGAGAAAACTTATCCAAGAAAAATTATACTAGTTCACCCACTTCCACTATGAGCTACGTCCAGTCCTAATGCCAACAAGCAAAGGAATTCCGCTAATCTCAAGAGATTACAACGAGTATTCTTTGCTCACCTAGCCTCTCCAGGCTAAAAAACAAGTATTATTTGCACACCTAGCCTCTCCAGGATCAACACAAGTATTATTTGTTTCTCCAAGCCTCTTCAGGCTCTCAGAAACTCAAAGGTGTTTACAGGTGATGTTTTGTGGTTTAAGTAAATGAACTAAGATAGCTCCTAACTTAAACACACTTGGATGTGTACAAAGATAACTGAGACAGAGCTTAGGATATGAAAGATTCTATGTACAAAATACTATCAGAGAATAGCAACAGAGTATTGGCTTGAATATAATTTCTTATTGAACTTGGCCGACGTGTCTCACTTGTATAAGACATTCATGAAGCTATATATAGAGTCTTGAAATAAAACCATTGAGGAGAGCTCATTCACCATTGAGAGATAGCATTAAATGTTGTTTAAAACGTTGTGAAACAAACTCCTTAAAGCTTCTAACTTTTGAGACTTGCAGGTGTTGCAGTCTGTGACACTGCTCTGACACGTTCAGCAGGTTCCTTTTAAGGTAAGATGACTTTGACAGCTTAAGGGATTTCTGAAAACATTCCTTAATTGAATCAAACTTGCTTCAGACGTTGTTGATGCATTGAAGTCTTGAGCAGGAAGCTTTCAGACTTTAGTCAAATGCTATGTTGTAGGTCTTCAGCAGTTCTTCTTTCAAAATGATTCTTGTAACACTTCCGAAGGTAGAGATGACTTTAGCAGAACTTAGCTTTTCAAAAGGTTCCTTACATCAGCAGGTTCAACTTCGGAGAGTTGATACATTTGAGGTTTCCTTTTTATAATGCTTGCTGAAACAATTAAGCAAAATACCTTCATGTGATACTGTTCTTATAATAATCCCTTTACAACAAATAATCCCTTTTTAAATCAAATTTGTTGTCTATTAAAACTTAGGATTTATGAGTTCTTAAAACATAACATTTTGAGACTCAACAACATAGTCCAAAGCAAGCAATATGCGACACCCCTAGTTTTACTACTAAGAATATCACATATGTTACACGTGACCAACAAAATTACTGTTTTTAGAAACGTTAAAAATGTGGAAATATTTTTTTTTCTTTTTTCTTTTAAAAGGATTTAGTCGTTATCAACCTACTACATCTCTAATTTTATTTTAAGTATTTATGAAATATCCTTTCCTTATTTTTGAAACTTGTTTTCCAAAACGTCTAGACGGTTATCACCTCCCGCACATACACAACATACACACATTTATAGAATCAGCAAAAGGAAACAGAAACATCATGATATACATACAAACATGCATAAAAGTAGTGTACCTCTCGAGTCACCTGAATATCTACACCAGAATATGAGTTCTAGTAGTAAGCCAAAATAAACAAGACCTCAGATAAATACAAAAGAAGAGGTCGCCAAATCTGAGCTGTTACTACCTAGATTCAAACCATATTAATCCTACTCGTCGCTGGAAGAATCCTCCTCCGGCTTCTCCTCCGGGTCCTCCTCTGGCTCCTCCTCCGGATCCTCCTCCTCCTCCTCCGATGTATCATCAATAACAATCAACTCTAACTCACTCAAGAGAGAGCGGCCTTGCGCGTCAAGATGCATAGGCTAAGAATCCGATGCCTCGGAAGAGGGTGAGTACCTGGGGGAGTTTGGCCCAACCATATTCGCCATCCACGATGACGACGAAGAAGCAGGACAACGACGTGAAGGACGGTAAGTGGTATAGCGCACCAAGTTAGGTGGCGTCAGAAACTCGAGGGTCACTGGTACAATAAAATCTATCTCTGGTACGAGCAGGAGGCTGGGATGGGTGATGATGACGCGAACCTCCCCAGTAAACTCACATCAACGAGGAATATCCGTCACCCTCTAGGTTCCTCTGGGCATCCACCCCAACTGCACTCTCATTGATGTCATAGTGAAGGTCTCCAATGCCGGTCATCGACGTAACAAGAAGAACACAGCAACCAAAGACAGAAAGGAAGGGTGAGAACACATCGCATGAACTCACAACACATAGAATATAGTGAACTAGAGCACACACATAGAATTTCCACACAATTCAACCAACAAATGAATACAATTTATATCATCATGATGCATACAGACTAATGCATGAGGGCCCGGGGAAAATCACCATCCACAGTGCACACAACAACTGCCCGACCATATATGTACAACGTATCAGGAGTTAGAGTCTGTACTAGCGCTGGTACAAAGAGCATTGCTCAATTTTGGACAAATAATTTATCCGACTTCCAGACAATCTGAACTGACCCCGAAAATCATGAGAGTGACAGGAATAGCTAAGCTGGGTTTCACGATCTCGATAGTAGGGAGCTAACCTACATCACCTGAGATCTTCTAGGAGCTAGGCTATCCTCAGGGCTGGCGTCCCTTTTGAGGACCCACTGGTGTTCTTTGCAAAACCCAGATGCACCCTTCCAAACCGATTTCACACTGTACCAAGTGGAACTGCCATATAGGTCGTAAGATTTTTTACCTCGAATATCATCAATGCTTTATGATGCATGTCACTCAATAATGCTTCGCAGCATACACATCCTTACAGGAAAAGCCCATTGAATCATTCTACGTCACCACTTACCCGTGGTACGACCCGATTCAATGTCTTCCCTTCAAGGAAAACCAAACTCCATCTCGGGTTGGAACCGCACTCTCTCACTAAGCTTCTCAAATTTTATGCAAGAAGAGCGTGTTGGTTATAATCTTTTAAGGTAGTTTGTACTAATGTTCTTCTTGAATCAATAATCATTTCCACTTAAGTCCTATAATTTACTAAGACTTATGATTGTGTCTTATGGATAGTGTTACCTACCCTAATCCGTCTTGTATGTCTAATTAAGACTGGGTTTAACCCTTAACTATTATTAGTTTTCATTAACTAAATTATAATCAATCTTAATTCTTACTTAAGATTCTAATTAATTCCTAATTATCCCTTAATCTCTTCCTTAATCTTGGATTAAGCTTTTAATTACATTTGATTAAGGTTAATCATAATTAATTAGTTCTTAATCGTTATTAAGACTTAATTACCTAATTAGTACCTCAATAGTGATTAGTGATTAAAATTAAGATTAATCTTCATTAAGGTTATTTAACTTTAGCCTTAATTAATTATTCTTCACTTAATTAACTTAAGTGGATTGAATTAATAATTTTAGACAAATTGAATTAGCTAATCCCACTAATTAATTTCTAAGTTTTAGTCTTGATAGGTTGGATTAGAGTTGAAGTCCAACTCTAATCTAAGCCCAAATCCATGAAATGTTTTTGGTTGACTTCTGATGAGTCCTTTGACTCTTTTTTGAAGGTTTTGTGCCTGAACCAAGGGCCCAAAGGTTAGATGACTCTTAGGAGTCCATTCTTACACAATACCACTCAAAATTTTGACTTTTATGGTGACTTTTGTTTGCGTTAAGCTTGGAATCCGAATTTATCCCTCTTGGTATTTTTAAAGATTTATTCCTATTGAAATTTAAACCTTTTTAGTTAATTTAGTTTATTGGCCCTTTGGACCACTAAGGCCCAAAAACACCTTTTTCCAACTTCTATTGACCATTTCAAGATCAAAACAAGTTCTTGGTGAGTTTCCTCATGAACAACTCAAGAACAAAGATGAACACTTTGAATGTTCATCAAAACACCAAAATTCCAACAACTTCCAAACTTCACCAAAATTTAACACAATCATCAACAAGCATTCTAATCAACCAATATCATACTAATTCACCCAAATTCATTCATAAACATTTTCAAGTTCACACCTTTATTCATAAACTCATAAACACCATTTTTTCATGAATCAAGCACCCAATCAATTCTATAATTTCAAACAACTACATGCATGCTCTTAGATCAATCATCCAAGCTCATTACAACCATCAAAATTTTTTTTAAACACATGCAACCCCTATTGAAGAAAATAGCCGAACCATTGTGAGGAAAAAGGGAAAAAAATTTTCAATCAAAATCATGGTTTGCATGTATTCCAAAACATCATCCAAGCACATTTTAACCAACAACAACATTTTAAATCAACCACACAATATCACCACCAAATAGCCGAACCAAATCTCTCAAGAGATAGGTTCCAACAACTCATTTTTTTAAGAGAAAAGAGGATTAAAGACAAGGATCAAGGGTAATCCTTGACTCTAGTCACCAATCCTACTAGAGTTCAAGTTCTCCCCCCCTTTACCTAAAGAAATCCCTCAAAGATTAGGTGTAACAACAGCTCCCAAAACATCCCCAAAAATCCCTCCTTTGATCACCAAACAAGAGTTCACAATGCTTGAAGGCTAGGTGTTTAAGCTTTGGTTCAAAAATGGAACCTTGGCTTGAAAGTGTTTGATGTAAATTGAAAGATTTTTGGGAGAAAGAGAGAGAGATTCACGGCTTGCTCTTGGAGAGAAAGGAATAAATGAGAGAAAAATCTCAAGGCTTGCATGTGAGGAAGAAAAGAAAGAATAAGTGTTTTGGTGTTTTAATGCCATAATGGCCTAAGCTTGACACATGTCTTGGAAGAAAGAAAGAAAGAGACAAGTGTCTTCCATTCAACATACTCCCACATGCACGACTTGCATGAGAAGGAAGGGAAGGATTGTGCAATTTTCTGGCCCGGATCAAGAGTATTCGAGCCCGGTTCAAGAGACAGTAGGGGCAAAAAGGTCATTTTTCACAGAAAAATTCCAAAAATCCCTAAAAATTCTAGAAAAATAGGAAATTCATTCCTAAACTCATAAAAATTAATTTTGATGATTAAAATTAATTTTAATCACTCAAATTCCAATAAATCATACAATATGACAAAACGGTAAAAACACGGGTGTTACATAATATATATGTAAAACCAAAAGAAATAGGAAATGGACCCATAAAATCAATACCCCACACATAAAAAATCTCACAAAACAACATAGGCTGCTGGGGCATCTGCTATCTGCTAGAAATGAGCGCTCTTGCTCTCTGACACTGCTCATAAGTAGAGGAGACTCTCCAGGCGTATCTGAAAATGATAGGCCAGTAAAATCCACAATCTAGCACCTTCCATCTTGTCCTCTGGGGTCCAAGATGTCCTCCAACAGGTGAGGCATGACAGGACTGAAGTACAGACTGGATCTCATGATCTGGAATACACATACGGATAACTTGGTCACTATTGCAAAAACACCATAAATAAGGGTCATCCCATACATAATACTTTGCATCACTCTTAAGTCTATCTCTTTGAGCCCTAGATTCCAAGGGTGGAAAAACAGATGCAACAAGATAATTTATAATATCAACAAACCAAGGGGTAAGGGGAGGCGTATGAGAATCATGCAAAACTAAAATTTTCTCATCCGGGAAGTCATCCCGAATAGAACATGCATCCTCCGCTCTCTCAATACGGCTCAAATGGTCTGCTACAAGATTATGTACACCACTTCTATCCTGGATGTCCAAATCAAACTCCTGGAGTAGTAGCATCCACCTGATCAATGTGGGTTTGGAATCTGTCTTTTTCAAAAGAAACTTCAAAGTAGCAAGATCAGTAAAAATCACTACCCTAGAGCCTAGCAAATAAGATCTGAACTTATCCAATGCAAAAACAATGGCTAATAGCTCTTTCTCAGTGGTATTGTAATTTACCCGTGCTGCATCCAAAGTCCTAGATGCATAATAGATCACATAAGATAACTTACCAAACCTCTGAGCCAAAACAACTCCCAAGGCATAGTTTGATGCATCACACACCAACTCGAACGGAAGCGTCCAATCCAGTGGTTGAATAATAGGAGTGGTGGTGAGGGCTCTCTTGAGGCGATCAAATGCCTCTCTGCACTGCTCTCCAAAGTCAAAGGTGACATCCTTTTACAGCCAGTTGGACAGTGGAAGGGCTATCCGGCTGAAGTCTTGAATAAACCCGCGATAGAAACCTGTATGTCCAAGGAAAGATCGAACCTCTTGCACGCAAGAGGGGTAAGGCAAGTGTGAAATAACATCTAATTTTGTAGGATCTACCTCTATGCCCTTCCTAGAGATAATATGGCCTAAGATTGTACCATGCTTTACCATAAAATGACATTTTTCATAATTCAGAACAAGGTTAGTCTCTATGCACCTATCAAGCACTCTAGTAAAGCTATCCAAACATGCATCAAGTGATGAGCCATACACACTAAAATCATCCATAAAAACCTCTATGCAATGCTCAAGTAAATCAACAAATGTACTCATCATGCATATTTGGAAAGAACTAGGAGCATTGCATAGACCAAAAGGCATCCTCCTATAAGCAAATGTACCAAAAGGACAGGTAAATGTAGTCTTATGCTGATCCTCTGGTGCAATAAAAATCTGAAAATAACCAGAGAAACCATCTAAGAAACAATAGTGTGATTTACCTGCCAGGCGCTCCAGCATCTGATCAATGAAAGGAAGTGGCAAGTGATCCTTCCTGGTCGCCTGGTTGAGCCTCCTGTAGTCAATGCAGACTCTCTAGTTGTTCTGCACCCTAGTAGGAATCAGCTCATCCTTCTCATTCTTTACCACTGTAATCCCAGATTTCTTTGGTACCACCTGTATTGGGCTCACCCAAGTGCTATCTGATATGGGATATATGATACCGACCTGTAGCAGCTTGGTGACCTCCTTCTTGACCACGTCAAGAATCAAGGGATTCAGCCGTCTCTGAGGCTGCCTCACAGGTTTAACCCCATCCTCCAACAGAATCCGATGCATACACATGGAGTGGCTAATACCCGTAATATCTGCCAAAGTCCAGCCAAGTGCTCTCCTATGCTCTCTAATCACATGCAACGACCTCTGCTCTTGATCAACTGAGAGAGCAGTAGAAATGATCACTGGGAGCTTCTGCTCATCCTCCAAATATGCATACTTGAGGTGAGAGGGAAGTGGCTTCAGCTCCAGTGATGGGGCTGGACAATAGAAGGCAACAATCTAGTACTGGTAGAAACCTCAGCAACCTGCAAATCAACCAAGTCAAATGTATGTGTAATTGCTGTAATCAAGCCTGGGCATTTTGACTCAATTGACTCTATTGGTGCATCAATACCAGAACCTATAGAATAATTAGCACAATCAACACTATCAACAGATATGAACTCATCTATCTCAGCACACATACTACACACAGATGAATCAGAACATAAATCACAAGTGTAGACATCACTAAAATCAGAAAAGTCCGGAAAGTCCAAATGTCCTACAAACTCAGACAAACTATCATCTACAAGTTCAGCAAGCATATCAATATAGAATACAGAATGATCCCCAACAGGATGCCTCATAGTATATAAAATATTAAACTGAACCACACTGTCTCCAAACTCCATGGTAAGTGTTCCTGCATGAACATCAATCTTAGTCCGAGCTGTCTTCAAGAAGGGTCTGCCCAAGATGATGGGGGTTGCACCAGTGAGTGAATATCCTCCCTCCATATCCAGTATGTAAAAGTCAGCAGGGAAGATGAGGTCATTCACTCAAACCATCACGTCCTCAATAAGGTCTGTAGGGTGGGCAGTGCTCATGTTTGCCAACTGAATGACAACATCTGTAGCCTGCAAAGGACCAAGAGACAAAGAAGTGAAAACAGATAAAGGAATAACATTAATAGATGCTCCTAAATCAAGCATAGCATTATCAAATTTGTTACTGCCTATAATACAAGGAATAGTAAATGTCCCTGGGTCTTAGCATTTTTCTGGAATGGGAGTCACAGGTCTCTCAATGAGTGCACAGACATTTCTTCCCATGCTGATCCTATCATTGCCCTTCAGTCGCCTCCTATGGGTGCACAAATCCTTCAAAAACTTGGCATATCTCAGAATTTGCTTTATGACCTCAAGTAGAGGTATATTTACCTCTACTTTCCTGAAAGTCTCTAAGATTTCCTTGTTAGCCTCTTCCATTTTTTTACTCTTCTGCACAACTCTCTGTGGGAATGGAAGAGAAATAGAAGGCTGCATATTGCTTGAAGAACTGGGGCTGCTAAAAGAACTAGGACTAGGACTAGCTTTCTCCTGCACAGGGTCTACAACTGTATGAATCTCATCTTCTTACTCAGACTGTTGCCTATCAGGTGCTTGCGCACTCGCTTGCACACTCTTGCCCAACCTCAAGGTGATTGCACTAACATTCTTCGGGTTGACAAATGTTTGAGCAGGAAGCTTATTTTATCCCTGAGACTACTGCTGATTAAGAGTAGTCGCCATTTGGCCTATCTGACTCTCCAGGTTCTGAACAGTTGCCTCTATCCTCTGCTGGAAATTCAGATTATTTACTGCCATCTGCCTCATTAATTCTTCCAAGGAAGGATCACTCTTGGAAGGTGCAGCAGTTGGTGGTGTAGGCTTGTGCTTCTACTGCTGTACATGTGGAGGCTGATAAGGTCTACTAGATCCAGCAACTTGAGACTGATAAGGAACATAAGGTTGTTGTGGCTGCTACTGTGAAGAATTCCCCCATCTCAAATTCGGATGATTCCTCCAACCCGGATTATACCTGTTAGAAGAAAGATCCTGATTATATTGCTGCTGAGGGGGTCTACTAGTACCATAAATATTTGCAGCATACGCCTGAGGAGGAACATCACCATCTCCTTCAGACTCATGTAAGTTGGGACAAGAATCGGTGGGATGATCAGCAAAAGTACAAATCCCACATAATTTAGCAAACTTCTGAGACACTGCTAACTGCTTGACTAAGGAAGCCAAATCATCGAGCTTGCTCTCCAACTTCCTATGATCAGCAGCATAAGTGGTCTCCATCTCATGAACTCCTCTAGTCAAGGCCACTGAATTGCTTCTGGTTCTGAAGTGATGGTTATGAGAAGCCATGTTCTCTATTAACTGCCTTGCTGCAACTGGAGTTTTATCAACAAGAGCACCTCCACTGGCTGCATCTATCATCTGCCTATCCATGGATATGAGGCCCTCATAGAAATACTGGATGAGTTGTTGCTCATTAATATGATGATGTAGACGACTTGCACAAAGCCTCTTGAACCTCTCCCAGTACTCATACAGACTCTCTCTGTCCATCTGCCTTATACCACAGATCTCCTTCCTAATTGAAGTCACTCTGGATGCAGGGAAAATTTCTTCTAGAAACAGACTCTTCAAATTATCTCAGCTAGTAATTGATCCAGGTGGAAGGTAGTACAACCAGTCCTTTGCTGTATCTTGCAAGGAGAATGGGAATGTCTTAAGCTTAATGTGATCCTTAGGAACTCCAGGTGGTCTCATAGTGGTGCAGACAATATGGAATTCCTTGAGGTGTTTATGTGGATCCTCACCTGCAAGACCATGGAACTTAGGCAACAAATGAATCAATCCAGACTTTAGCTCACAAGGCACATCTATATCAGGATATTGAATGCATAAAGTCTGAATAGAAACATCAGGTGAAGCAAGCTCTCTCAAAGTTCTCTCAGCCATGATATCATAATTAAAATCATACTCAAGAAAAGAAGAAGAAAACATAGAAAAAGACTCACTATCACTTACACTAACAACAGAATACACACTATCAGACAACTCACTATCACTAACAGAATTATGCACAACTGGAATCCTAGACTCTCTAACTAACCTATGATATGTATGATCAATTTCTGGATCAAATGGATGTAGGAAACCTGGGTTTGCTCTAGTCATACACCAAATGCACACAAAAATGCACAAAATAAGGCATACAATAGCATGTTAGCATATAAAGGCAACATATATCAAATGAACAGAAACCAATAAAATGGATACATGGAAAACACTATATTAACATAGGAAATAACCACAAAAAAATTCAGAACAAAATTCAAAGTCTAAGTACCAAAACTACCTAAGGTAAGAAAGCTAAATTACACAAAAAAAACTTTAAAAAATCCTTTAAAAATAGAAAATGACTTTTTTTTTGGATTCAAAGTCTAAGTACCAAAATAAATTATTTCATGTGAAATTCTGACTTTCCTAGCTCAAGTTATGTCCAATTGAAGTCAACGGGTCAAAATAAGCCAGTACAAAGTGTAATCTCATAATCTAGACCTATCTAGTAGCAGTTGGGGTATCTAAAATTCATTATTAACCTAAAGAAGGGTGGACACAAAAATTGGCACAAAAAATCGACCTCTAACTATGTTAAACAAAAACTCAGATTCAATTGCAAAAGTCAACAGCAAATGATCAACTTATGCAATTCAATCCAAATCACATCAAATCAATTCTAATTTCATCTAAACAATTTCTAAACATCAAAACATCACTAAACACACTAATTACGATGACTCAACACATCACACAACTCAAATCACAGATTGAAACTCATAGAAGGCAACGGAACAGTAACTATGCATGTGGACAGATTAGGCTACTTACCTCAAATTTGTGAACATAATTGATCAAGCTAAATTTGCACAAACCAAGTTAGCTATACCAAAACACAATATGAATTATTACTCTACTTCCTAAACACAGAACAACATGCGAATTTACAAAATAGAATTGAAACTACTCTAAAACAGAAATTTACACACACAACATAATTGAAATTGAAACCGAATTTGAATTGAATTCCCCGACAACGGCGCCAAATTTGATCGAGGCCGTACTCAATCAAATAAAAGGAATTAAAGTGCAGTAGGTTGATTAACCCAAAGTCGTCTCTCTCAAGGAATCCAATTACAAATTCAATGTTTCAAATTCAAAGCAACTCACACACACTCAGGGGGATTTTGATTGTTGTTCATGCTAATTTCTCAATTTCTAAAATAGACTTAAATTTCCAGAAAGCAATTCAAGAAAAACGGATTGGTTCTCTACCTCATTCACAAATTTGATCTATCATTGGTTCATACAAAATTCCTCAAATCCTTGACAGAAGCAAAATTCGGATTAAGCATCCTTAATAGTTTTCACACTAGAATTAAGCAAACTAGCATGAATCCTAATTTCTAATCTTTCGAATTAAGCAAACCTTGAATTCATTTCAGATTAAGCAACCTAAAATTTGAATTCAGATTCAAATTGGAATTTGAATTTCATTAAGCATGCAACTCAATTTTCATATTCAAACCTAACAATCAAGAGACTAGGAGAAGAATTCATGACGCTGTCAAGAAAATAGAAGATTAAAACCGAAAATAGAACTACAATTTCCATTGTGAATTCAGTAGAGAAACAATCCCTGAAGCTTAGCCTTCCATTTCCATGGAGAAGGAATTCGAAAATCGAAGAAGAGGAAAAAGAAGAGCCAAAACCGAAAATGCAAGAAGAGAGAAAAAGAAAGGGAAAATGAAGAATCAATTTTCTAAAATCTGAAAAATGAGGGAAAAGTTCCTAAACTATTCAGCAATACACCTATTTATAATTCCTAAATCACTAACAATCTGATTAGACCTTAATTGGTCCGAAATTAATTAATACAGGCCCAAAACTAATTACAAAACTAAGCAAACTCGGATTTGCAATAGACATCATCAGTAGGCGATTTTCAAACAGCAACTGCTCCTAATTTCTTCATGGAAATACCAACTTATAGTAAATCAAATTAAAGCCTTGGATGTTAGCTTTCCATTACCACTGGAATCACCCAAAAATTCCACCTACAACTCCAGATATGATCAAAACAAGACAAGTAGTTCAGTAGGCTTAAAAATCCAAATTTAAAGAACATTTACAGTTAAAGCCCAATTAAGCCCAATTTGGTAAATTCCAATTAAAATAGTGGAAATAATCACACATGTAGTCCAAGAAAGCTAAGATTAATTATGCAAATTGTGAATAAAAATGTGATCATCAGTACCTGATTCAATCTATAAGACATTAAAGGTCTTATATTCATACTCATAACTATAACCTAAGTCACCAGAGGCCCTACACATTGTATCTTGGTAAGAGACTTGGGAGGACAACAGACAGCTACCTAAACCAGTCCTGGCTAAGGACTAAGCTTCTTTAAGGAAAGTTCCAAGGATCTTCAAGGTACTCTGGTTTGGCTTCCTCCACGCACTCTGGTTCTACCAACTGAATAAGGGTGCTTATTGGTGATCCAATCCCAGGGTCATCTGACTATATTAAAAATCAACTGCTCCCTAAAGATTCGAAAAGGGTTTCTATAACCAAGATTTCTAACCTAACGAAAGGGTTCACCAATAAGCACTAACCTAACAGATTTCTTAAGATCTTTGAATTCCTAACCCTGACTAACTCCTAGTTTGTTTAACCTCCCATTATAATTGATTAGTCATTAGATCCAAAATTCGAGCCTTTAGTCCCTTGTGGTTAAGTCCTAACTTGATGCTCTAGCTCTTGTTAAGGTTTTTGGTGGGGTCCTTGATAGTTCTAATTGGTCTTCTAGCTCCCTTGTTTATTCTCTCTACACCACGTCACTAGTTACACATGCACTATCACTGGTCCTGGGTTAGCAACCTCACCTTAACTACCATTGAAATTCTCTACCCGACACTACCCCCTTAAAAATAAAACCCCATCCAGGAAGATGTTTATCCCCTCCCTAAACTCTAAAACTATGGTATGGATTTTCTAGCTTGGAGACTTCAACGTTATTTCATGGGGTAATCTAACTAAGGCTCTCAACCTCTATCAAATTTGTTTCACACCTATGTTTCCTCCGTCACCTAGGCTTACTCCCCTAGCTGCCTTGACTTCGTCTCATGCCCTACATGGAGTCTGGAGGTAAAGGCTTCCTATCGCAGGTATCAGTAGGCCCCTATTGGGTGCACCTCAGTGGTACTTTAACTTGGGTCCTTCTTCCTAAGAAATTATGATTTCCTTATAATACCTCCATAAGAGCTCCCTACTTGGGTAAATCTCTTGCTCACACTCCCTAGGTTACTAGTGGCCTCTATCTCACTCGTTCCTGAATACGTCTCCAAGTCCCTATGGTTCACCACTGATTCGGTTAGTCCTAGGGTCTGGATAGGGTATCCTTACTTGGGAATTTCTAAGTTGTATAGGGCATAAGTCATTTCTCCCTCACCTTTCGGTAGTCACAAACCTACTTTAATAAGAGTCACACTCTAGGGTATTCTCACACTACTCCTTAAGGGTCGCTCGGTATCCTCCCGACTTTGAATAGAAAGGGTAAGTGTGTGGTCGATAACTACGACAACATACCTGTCTAAGTAGTGTTTAAGGATTTCATCCATGTAGTTCATAGATAAGGCAAGAATATTGGATAGCCAAATGGCATCATTATCTGTTCGAAGGGCCCCCTAACTAGCCCTAAGGTAGTCTGGGGAAGTTTGTCCGTCCTAGTCTTCACTTGATGGGATTTCAATTCCAATCTAAGCTAACTGTCATATTCTTACCTTTATCATACATACCCTGACAAGGTGCCCAACCAACTGAATCATAAATTAATAGATTAACAATCCAACCCACACATACAAAGCACAACATGTCATCCAATCACTTAGGTAACTCAAGCATCACAATCAATTAAGGAAAATCAACCATTAAGACTCAAGGTAAAACAAGCAACATCCTCTTCACTCATTAGGGAGTTTAATTAATTTGGTTTTCCCTAAGTGGGTCTCATATTCCCTAGGACTTAAGTGTGACAATCTATGGGGTTCCTTTGATAAGGGTTTTGTTCTTGGGAATAGGCCTATGTTATCCTCTCTCCCTAACAACTGGTTGGTACTAACCTTATTAGGGAAGCATTCTAAACTCCCTGACAAAGGCATCCTATCATGTCACTAACCATAATCATGCTTACAATGTACACAATATGGGGGTGATCAGTCCCCATATGGCATATGGGGTACAATAGGATCATAGAAAGTCACAGGCAACTAACCTAATCGCAGTCAAATGGATTGAACTGCTCTAATACCATAATGTAACGTCCTAATTTCTAAATCCAATAATTAAGCCCGTTGGAAGTAGAATTCCCGAATTTCTGAAATTATTTCGCTTCATTATCAATATCGTAACAAACAACAATTCAAAAGCTTAATGTAAGTCCAACGTTTACATAACCTGAATACATCATTAATACATCATCCATATACCACTCAGTGGCTTAAAATAACATCATCCATAAATTTAAAATTTCTAATCTAACTCAGCATGGTATAACTCATATACACCAGTTCCCCTTAGGGAATTTAAAATAAATAACTAGAGGTGGAATGATCCACTTAAGAGCTTCTAACTCTCTATCCATGCATCCAACCAGAAAATCCTGCATATCTAAAATAAACCCACAAACATGGGGTGAGACTAATGTCTCAGTGAGCATAACTATGACAAAGGTAGTGTGGGTAAGCAAGCAAATGCATTGCAACAAGAGAGTAATCACATCATAACATAATATCTTAACTGAAGGTAAACATGACATGCATGACCTGCATTACCCGGCAGACGGGGTTTTATCACTATCTAGGGCTAGACCTGAGCTCATACTTCAAGGAATGTCTTCCTTGGGCATAACAACGCCAATTACTGGGGGTCGAAACCCGTGTTTTAACTGGGGACCAAAGTCAATTAAACTGGGAACCAGAGTCCATTAAATTGGAGACCAAAGTCCAATCTTGATTAATTTAGATGAACTGGGGCCGAAGCCGAAACTAAGGCCGAAGCCAAAATCTAGGGCCAAAGCTCAAATTCATTTCCAATTAACTGGGGACAAAGGCCTTAATGCAATGCTCTCACGTAACAAATATCACACACCTCATAATAGATCTACGCATTGTCTTTGCAAGATTGAAACACTAACATGTGAGTCCCATAATCAAAACCCCACAATCATTACCAACATGTTATCCAAGTATGAATCATGAATGTACAAGACAACAACAAAGGGGTGGGTCAAACCCTAAGCATACTATATTCCAAATCCATATTTCTAATCAAACACTCAAGCACTACAATTCATAGGGAACAATCAATTAATCAAACACATACAAGACTAAAGAAGAAGGGGGAAAGAGGAGGTAGGGTTCATGGAAGAGCTTCAAGCATGAATGGGTGGAAGTGTGTGAGTTATACTCACCTCAAGAGAACTCAAAAAGAAAGGGGGAATGAGTGGAAGGGGTTGGGATGAGCTATCCTTGGCTTCCTCTTCCTTCTCTAAGCGCATAAAGATCATTTCTCTCTCTAGGGTTCTCTCTCTCTAGAAGTGAAGGAATGGAAGAAAATGAGATAAATGAGCCCTAACAGTGTTTTTATGGAGTTCTGCTCGAGTACCCTCGCTCCTGCTTGCTCGAGCAAGCCCTGAGCAGAATTTCCATCTTTCGTCTCTGTTTTCCTCTCTCAGTCCTCGCTCAGGAGAGCTTTGAGCGCGAGAAAACCAGAAAATTTCCCTGATTTGCTGGTTTCCTCGCTCAAGTGAGAGCTTTCTCGCTTGAGCGAGAATACGCCTGTTTGGAGGTGCAAAAGAGATCGGACTACTATTGTATTATATATCAAACTGAAGCCCCAGATCTTATCTTTCTAATATTAATGCAAGTAGAATCACCTCAATTGTACACCTACAACTCTAGATATCATCAAACTAGTGCACCAAGGTCATTAGGCTTAACAATCAAAATTAAGCAACAACCTTGGTCGAAGCCCAATGGGGCACACTTCACCTGAACCATGATGTAAATCATCAATTCACTTCAATAAGGCTAAGGTTAAGGGTTCTAAGTGTTCATGAGACTATGCTCCTCTATTCCCTTGTTCCTTTCCATAAAATCACATTTCTACCCCAGTTCCTTGTGTCTACGCCCCTCCTCTTGCTTCTTGCCAATTCGTTTAAGCTTAGTTCCTTTTGTCTCAATCTAACTCCCTAGTTCCAATGTCTCCACTTCCTTCCATAATTCTTCACCATGGTAGCCTGTCCACCACCGGGTGGGACTCCTCCTAAGTTAACTCTACAATCATGTTGGACTTGATACTTGGTTTTTCCCTTCTTAATTCTCTTAATCAATCCCCTAACCCTCGTCTTATTTTCTGCTCAAACCCTTAAGTCCTCGTTTTACTTCCAACTTCCTTCTTGCGTTAGGATTCACAGCCTAAGACTTCCGCTGTATTCTCTAGGTCCTGATTTTTGGGATGTTACAGGTTCCACAATGGCCAGGGGCAAAGCTAGAAAATGAAAGTAGGGAATAATATTACATTTTTTTGTAATTAATTAGCTCGCCTCAAATACAATTTTATTATTTTATATAAAAAAATAATTACGTTAAACACTTCGTTTATATATATAGTATAATGTAATTTAAAGTTTTAATAAATTATTTTATTTATTATTCTTTTTTAACTTTTTATTTTATTTATTTCACTATTTATATTATTTTTTAATAAAATGTATTATCAATACAAAATTGATAAAATTTTAATTTTTTTAGAAAATATAAATTTATAATTACCTAACATTATATATTTTACTAAAAAATAAAAATATAATTTATATTATAAAACTTATATAAATATATTTTTTTATGTCAATTTGGCGCTGGATTTGGCACATACATGCTCCTGAGAGTTATCGTTTCATGATTTGGCTTATCTGTCATGAAGCTAGCTCTTCCTACTCACGCTATTCTTTCAAGGAGAGGTCTAATCGTGGGATCTGCTTGTCCTTTTTGTCGAGATGAGGAGGAGTCAATCCTTCACTGCCTCAGGGACTGTACAAGAGCTAGACTAACATGGTATTATTTTGGTTTTCAATCTAACACTTTGTTCTTTCAACAATCTGATACCAGGTTAATTATGGGTTATGGAGAATTATGAAGTACATGCATCTATTTACTTGTCTATCTTGTGGGAACTTTGGAAGAGCAGAAATGCGAAGATTTTTTAAGGTCGAGAATGGGAGAGCAGGTATTGGAGGCATAATTCGCAACTCGCTTGGTGAATGGGTTATATATAGGATATTATGGCCATCTTGGAGAAGTAAATATTCTACAAGCTCAACTTGTTGCAATTTTGAAAGGCGTTCAAGTATGTTGGAATATGCAATTGCGAGTTATTAAATGCATGTCTAACTCCATGTTGGCCGTGAATCTCATTAAGGGCAAAGTTGAGAAATAACATAGATATGTAACTATTTTGGCTGAGATAAAAAACTTGATCAATCGGGATTGGAGTGTTGCACTCAAACACACTTTGAGGGAAGAGGGAGGGAATTAAACTCTTGTGCAGACTGCTTGGCTAAATTAGGAGTTTTGGCATATACCAATTTTAGTATTATGCAGCAACCTCCTTTTGGAAGTTTCGTCCCATAGTTTTCCTATTTTTTTTCTTTTTTTTTTTTTCTTTTCCCTCAATTACAAAAAAAAAAAATTGTATTAATAAATTATTTAAATTAAAAATTTCTAATTCAATAAGTTAGCTTATTAATTAAAAAGCTAATTTTTCTTGTTATTATGCAAATTTACCCAACAAAATATATATATATATATATATTATAAAAATTAAAAAGAAAAGAAAAACTGAGGGGGGCATAGCCCTCCATTACTCCTAAGTAGCCTAGCCCTTGACCATGACATAAATCATACATGAGAAAATGTTTGATAAAAAAAATTAACATCCAGTTAACATAAAATTAATGAGTATATCATGGGCTCCATAGTGGTATAAATCACACATGAAAAGGTTTTTTAGTGTAAAAAATGTATCTTTAACAATATGTATAGGGGTGTAATCGGGTAGGGTTAGGTTGAGTTCTGTATGTTTTGATGTCCGAACCAATTAAATACAATAGATTTAGGTTGGGTCAAGTTCTTTATTTTTTAGTATGAAACCCGAACCGAACTAACCTGACCAATAACGGGTCGAGTCGGGTCACGGGTCAACAAAAAACAATGAGAACCATGAAAAATGAAAAGGCAAAGTCAGAGGGTCACATAGCTTCAACCTTTAACCTGAAAACCAAAAAATAAAACACAGATTCAACACACTCAACACACAGTTCAATTCACCTGAAAGACAGAAAATAAAACACAGATTGAAGACACTCAACACACCGCGGTGCGAATAGAACAATGGATGGTAGCAATTAAGTAGCGACGTGAACAGAACAAGGGAGTCGCGATGAATCTTGCAACAATATCAAATATGTTCATAGTCATCTACATCACAAATTTACAGATTTGCAAAAATAGGAGCATGAAGGCAATAGTCATCTTCATGCTTTTCTTTCACCCCTGCTTCAGATTCTGCATCTACCTCCAAGTCTCCGCCCCCACATAACCACGTCGAACCAGATCTGGAATTTTGATGATGAACACTGCCCTACCTGGGATTTTGAGGTCTCCGTCATCTAGCTCCGTATAGTGCCAATTAAATGATCGAGACTCTGGGCTCGACATGGTGATATGATTCTGCAATAGTAGTTGTTGTAGTGAAGGAGACAATGGCGATTGGCGGAGTAGAGCTCCGACGGTGTGAGGCAAAAGGGATTTTGTGTGACCTGTTTGTTTTTTTCATGAGTTGTTGTTTGCTATAGTTATTTTAAAATAATGTGTGTGCATCAGTTTGGGTCGAGTTGTACATGTCCCAGAAAAGTGAACCCGAGACCCAACCTGATGGTATACGGGTTGACATTTTAAAAACCAAACCGGCCCACACATCCGAACCAAACCGTTTAAGCGTCATCGGGTCAGGTTGGGTCAACCGGGTTCGCGGGTCGACCCGTACCCGCTTACACCCCTAGTTATATAAGCTTGAAATAAACGCTTAAGTGTATGGTGGGTTCCGCAACCGAAAAAATCACACATGAAAAATGTTTTGATAAAAAAAATATCTATAATGTTCGGGAATTGTGAAATGAATACATCTTAAGACATAGTTCAACTCAACGGTGATTGAGAAACCATTGGATGTATTTATGATAAACTAAATGATTGAGAAACCTCAATCGACATATTCTTAAGACACAGTTCAACTCAACAGTGACTTCAATGGAAGCAGAGAATCCAAAATAGGACTTTTGATTCACCACCCCTTTGAGATCAAATCCCAAACTCAACACGGGGCCACGGGCTTTACCGCTAATGTAGCATAAGTGCAGACTACTCCACCATGTACACATCAATCACCTTGTGATCACCAGTTAAAAAAGCGAAAGTCATGTGTGAAAAAATATATGTTAACCATGAATAGTTTTGAGGACAGAGGATACAAAATTTGGTATATCTACATAAAATCACTATGATATTTTGCTAGTGGCTTTGCATTTGCAATGGAGATTTTTATCTATATTAACTCAAAGAATAGTCTTGGCTCATATTAAAATACAATTCCACTGGCCTACAAGAACACGGTACTTTCTCTTAACAATGATTTGCATGTCTTTGGCGGCACTGCAAATCTCTTAAACTCCATGATATATTGCTATGCAATTCCACATTGCAAGCAACAGAAATATATATGGAAAAATGTATAAACATCTCCATTGCAAATGCTAATATTATTCTTTGAAGAAAAATCCCCCATCATTTCAATGCAGAAAAAAAATCTCTATTGCAAATGCAAAACCACGAGCAACATTGTGCTTGCTGGACATACCTTGAATAACATCACTCTAAGCAGGGAGCTAATTTGCTTTATTTCTAATCTACAAGGCTTCATTTTTTTTTCTTCTACTAAATGCCTATAAAAGGCCTTCCCTATAATAACTAAAATCTATTCTAACTTCAATTATTAAAACATGCAACTAGCTATAGTAAGTTAAAATTGAGTGGCACCGGTCACCACCAATTAAGGAGGTGGGTCGTAGAAGACAACTACAAATATAAGTATTTGTAAAATAGTTCTTTCATTTTTAAGATGTGATTATCCAATAAAATTAATTAACCTTAGTATCCTTTCCCAAACTCTGACTTGTATGGCCCATGATGTGCATCCAGAGTAGTAGTTTTCAATTCCATTCTTGCTCTATTAAGCTTTATTATGTACAAGCTGATGTTAGTGCACTACCTTTTTTATGGGTGTGGTAGTGTAATTTTTCTTTTGCTTGTCTTTTGGGCTTTTTAGCCCCATTACATTCACCGGAAAAAAAAACTAATTTGTTTGATTATTTGTATTTCATGAAAAATGAAAACTATATACTACATATATTAAAAGTAATTCTTTAAAAATAAATAATAAATTTAATATTTTTTAAAATATAATATGAAATTATAAAATTTAATACAAATATAATTATATTAATGGATTGTTATTTTATATATATATATATGCTAGCCTAACAAGCCAAATAAATGTTTTTATATAAGTCTGAACACGATTTGTTTATGTGAAAAGGCCTTTCAGGTAACCTGGGTCTACCTTTTAACTAAATAGGTGACGAGAAATCCGAAGGGGTGGATTCATTTTACGGATCTATCTAGGGTGGAATGCTCATAAGTAAGAGATTGGTAATAGAATGCATGAATGGAGAAGGCAGAAGATGGAATGGAAAATGATAGACGTCACACTTCCAATGATGGAAGATAAGCCTAAGAGATCAAACACACAAAGGGTGAAAAACTTTGATAAATCTCAATAGATGGATTCACAAAAGTCCAAGAGAAATCACTTCTCAAACTGAATTTTCTTAACAAAATAAATCTTCTTGTTCCATCTGAGTTACAATTGCCCCTATTTATAAGCTAAGAGGACTTCCAAGAAAACTAACTCTTAGGAAATTAAAAGGACTCCACCATTACCATAGTGGTGATGCATGTTACACTAATTTCCTATAAAAACAGTTAAAACTCAGAAAGTGCTCCCACAAGTAATTATAGTTCCTTGGGGAGTTACAAAGAACCATAAACATGACTTAGGGAAACAAAAAGTCACCAAAAAATTGGCCCCTAAAACTAGATACGAAAAATAAAATAAAAATAGGAAAAATTGCACTTATGTAGCATTTCCACAGGCATGAAGCGATCACAGCCTGCTTGTGGTTCTCTCTGAAATTCAATTTCTTTATTCTACAACGTTTCCACAGGCATGGAGCGTTCCACCGCCTGCTTGTGGTTCTCTCTGACTTCAATTTTTTTACTCTATAGCGTTTTCACAGGCATGGAGCGTTCCACAACCTGCTTGTGGTCTTCTCTGATTTCGACTTCAAGTTGTAGCAAATTCACCCATTTTGGTTCACATCAATAGGTCAGGCTTTAATCATGCGAGGTTATAAGACCCTACCAGGTGGCCTAGCTTATTTCCACCCCTAGTGGTAGTATCACTACGAAGAAGGATTACGAGAGATACATGGGGTGGTGGTGTGTGTTTTATTGAAGAAGAAAGAAAAATATAGAGGAAGGGACAATGACTTCATGTATGCGTGTGTTGCTACATGAAATTAAAAGTGAGTGAGAGAGATAAAAAAAATAAAGGAGGTTTAAGTAGAGATGAAGGGGTTATATGTATAGAGAGAAGAAGAATGTAGTGTATGTTTGGATTGCAGTTTTCAATCCCGGATGTACGTTTATAAATGAATAATGCTTTTTTTTAGTATCTTTGGATTTTCGTTCGAGATTGCGTTTGGGTACAATTTTCATCTTGAATCCACGTTTAGATCAATGTAACTCCATGTTGCTTTTGTAAACTTACGTTTGCAAACTTTAATCCAAACACACACGTAATTTCATTAAGCTATTCTCATAGATCTACCAATAGAGTGGCTAATAGTCTAGGAAAAGAAGCTATTTTTAGAGGTGATACAGGATCAAGGATTGTCCTCCACTTGCATCTCACTTTGCTCTTCTAGATGTTATGACCCATAATTCTAATTCCATTCAATAAATTCTTAGTTTTTCAAAAAAAAATAAACTAGAAACTTAAGTAGAAATTAAGCCAAGTAAATCTAAACCATAAAGGAGAATAAGTGAAGCAACAAAGAAATTAAAAGATCTTAAAAAGGAACTTAGAGAACTCAAACCCTAGGATTAGGGTTTGGATTAATATTTCAATTATCCAGAAATTAATAAAAATTAACTAAAGTGGCTAGGGCTACCCTCACAACCAAATGGAAGTTAGACTTCCCTAAACCTCCATGAAATCACTCTCTCCCCTATCTTGATGATGGTGTGATCTTTGGAGAGGAAGAGGATGAAGACGGTAATCTTTCCTTTAGTTCCTAAGCTTGATTCCAAGTTGTTCCACACTTAGGCTTCATCTGGCAACCATGAACAAGGAACAACCAAGTTAGAAAGAAGCAAAAATGGTGGAGAAGAGGAAGAAAGGCCTTCACGACCAAGAGAGGAAGAAGAAGGAGGAATAATTACCTTTTAATTTCTTTCTCTATTTTTTCTTATATGTATACTAATTCTTATTTTATTATATTTTATTATTATTTTTAAAAATAATATCTCAAAGTAGCTTAACTTTTAAGTCCTAAATTCATATATTTATTTTATAATTACATTTAGTTGGTAAATTGATGTATGTGTGGTAAAAACAATGTAAACATGCTTCCAACAATATTAGAGTGTTTAGGAGCTTTGATCACCTAACCTAGGTCTCTACACCTCAAAATTGAATTTCCTCATGAACAATGGTTCATAATCCTCAAAATATCATTGTGGTAATTTTTCTGGACACTAACGTCGTCTTTATAAATTTCTAGATCAATTTCCTAACTTTTCCCCTGAAGTTGGTTGAACGTCTCTAGAAGAGGGGTTGGATAGAGACTTGAAAAATTGTTTCATGAAACTTGAGATCAATCTGAGGTAGTTCTTAAGATTATCTTAGATACTTAGATTGACTTTTGAGATGAAAATAGTTTCCAATATATGTATGTGTTAAGGATAGAAATATCAAGGCGCGGTAAAATCAACTTTAAGTAGTATGGTTATTGTAAGTGATGCAACTCAAACTAAAATTATGAGATTACTCTTTTTTCTTATGAGTTACTAAAATTTAAAATAACTAAGAGGTTAAGTTCTCAACAAGTTATCTTCAAATTGGTTAAACAAATAAAGAGATAGAGATAAGAAGAGAGCCAAACAGAGATTTATCCTGGTTCACCAACACTTTGGGCTACGCTCAGTCCTCACACATTGTGAGCATTTTCAACTATAACTGCAGTTATATTACACGTATTCTTCAATTTTACTCTTTAGGCTTGTTCCTTAAGTATTCTTGTTATAATGCCTCTCTAGGCTAACACTTACCCACACCAACACTTGGGTCACTCCTAGCTTGGTTGGGATTTCAAAGGAAAAGGTAAGATTGAGGTTTTTCTAGCTTAACAACGTACAAGGTATGGATAAATAGTGAGCTTAGCTAGTTACAATCACTCTTTTAGAATGAAGTATACAAACAAATGTAAGAGATGATTGAAAGGTGAAGGATTAAACGTAAGTGAAGAATAAAGAGTATAGAGTGAGATCCAGCAGAGTTTCAGTATAGCTTCACACATTTTGAGTTCATAGGGCTTGGTATTTATAGACTTCTCTTTTGAACTAGCCGTTTATGAACGTTGTAGGAAGATAATATCCTTTTACTTTTTCTCAAATAGTCAACTAAGTCAGCAAGACTTGATAGTGCAATATGTTCTGTCTATGTCAGAGTCTTAGTCTTAGTTCTTCAATCAGAGGTATGAATTTGAGTTGTCAATCTAAGTTCAAATCTTTCTTCAGATCATTACACAATGTTTTGGTATGGGTTTTAATGTTAGTCCCAGAGGGAATCTAGAAGGGGGGTTGAATAGATTCATAAAATTTAGTCCTTTTTCAAAAATCAGAATTTCTTTTATCACCTTTCTTTTTGCCTTCAAAATTCTTTCAAATGTGTTTTTCAAAATGATTTTTCAGAGTTGACAAAGTAATTATAATTTACAGCAGATCAATTCACTTGAAAGAATAAGCTAATTAACAAGATTGATTCCTCAAGCATGGCATTTCAATATTCTTACAAATCCAATTTAGTATAGCATCAAGATTAAACTTAGCATTCTTATTTCAGTACAATTATGCAGTATAGTAATTCAAGTTTTTCAAATTGAAATAGAGTATAGGGATAGAGAATTTAACACAGTTGTTTATACTGGTTCAACCATAAAAGGCCTACATCCAGTGTAGATTCAACACCCCACTAAACCTGTTTTCATTAAAGAATTGATTACAAACACTATGCACATACAATTCTAAAGAAAGACTTACAAACAACAAACAAAGGTTAAACTCTTGCACCCACAAGAGCATGTTCTTCAATGACACCCCCATCATATGAACATTAACCTTACTTATGACACCCGGTCACAAAATTTCAACCAATCTCTACGAAAACACCTTTCAAGAGATTTCCCAATACAGAAAATTGTAAAAGAGATAGGGTTTAGAACAATAACACCTTGATTGTGTAGATAACCCCACGATTAAGATAAAAAACGTTCTTCCTTTGTTCAACCTTCTTTGAGTGCAGAGTTCTTGAATTCACATGTACATTCTGGGTTTGTTCTGGTTTTCTTGAGGAATTTTCTCTAAAAGATTCATCCTCACTTTTAGAAATCTGATTCTCTCTTCTTTAATTTTGAAAATATTATTGATTATATCAGTTAGGAGTTAGTTATAACTGAAATAATATGTTACCTTTCGCAGATAGTTAATTACCAAGTTATAAGAAAATAACCTAGAATTGTTGCAGTCTTTGTGGTAATCGATTACTGACTTAGGTAATCGATTAAACCAGAGCGTATCCATAAAGAACTCTTCTTAGGTTCTGCAGGTAATCAATTACCCATATCAGGTAATTGATTAAATCGATCCTGATCATGAATTCAAGCAGTTTTTCAGCTTGAGTCAACTTGGGTCCATTACTAACTTATGTAATCGATTAAACCAGAGGTAAATCATTACTAAGTTCAGTAATTTTGCTACTAAGCTTTCTAAACTTTAAAACTTCAAATTGAATTCAATTTGCACAAAGAAAAATCAACAAAAAGAACAATTCAAACCACATACACATGAGGAGTGACTTGTATCACTTTATTAACAGCTTAAGTCCAACAATCTCCCCCCTTTTGGTTTTGATGAGCCAAACACTTTCAATTTCGATAGAGGTGAGCACATAGGCAATAACTATTCCTTTGATCTTAAAAGACACTTGAAAAACACTTGTAGAGCAAGTAGGATAAAGGCATAGCAGATGTGATTATGATATATAGCAAAGCAAGTAATATTTTGATCACTCCAAACAACAATAAGTTCCTGTTCATATACTCAGTCACAGTGAATACATACACTGCACATTCCATTTAATCCATGCACATTCAACACATTTAATTCTTCTCCCCCTTTTGGCAAATAAAAACCAAAAAATGGGAAAAAAATAGGTAATCCCAATGTGCATTATAAAACAAAAAATATCATAGCATTCATGTAGTCAAACAAAAATCATGTAGGATAGGAACATAAAGTTTGATTGTCATCTTCTAATCATCCAAAACACATAGAACAAAATTCAAATAACAGTCATACAAACTGAAATAGACATACAGATTCAAATTATAATATTAAGTCCAAATGAAATGCATAATGAAGTCCTAAATGATTAAAATGAAAGATCCTAAGAACTAGGTAATGATCCTAGGCATCCGGAATTGGGACTTGAAGCCCATCTAGTCTCTCAGAGATAGTCTCAAGACAATCCTTCAATTCTTGGTAATCTCTCCTCTGAGTTTTCGAAATCTCATTGAGCTTGGCTAGGACCATTTGTTCAAAGGGTGTGAGTGACTTGGGTTCAACCATATCAGTGTTTTCTTCAGCATTTGCAAAAGTATTTCCTTCAGCAGTGACTTCTTCTTTATTCAGCCATCCATTACTAGTTTTCACTAGCTTCATCATTTTCAAAGTCTTGTCCTTTACATCGTGTTTCCCTAGTGATATCCCTTGATTCAGATGTTGTCTCAACTCCATAATAATCAAGAATTTTTTAAACATATACAGCATAGGGACATTTGTAATCAAATAGTCTTCCGGTCTTCATCATTGTAACACAAAACACTTTCATCCAATTGACTTTCACACTATTTTTAATAAAACAAATCATCATCATATCTTCTTCGCTGACTTGAGCATGATTACTCCCCTTAGCAGCTACAATCCATGCCAAAGTGTAATGGAGCAATCTATCATCTACCTTCATCCTGCCTGTATTAAACACATATTTTCTCTTCTATGTTTTCTTAATTGCCTTGTCTTCTTCCCAATCCGCTAGACTTACCAACATAGACTTGTACAATTCAAGCTTATTGTACTCTATATTTTTCTTATTGAATTCTTCCATACTAATACTAATTCCTTCATTAGAGATTCCACCAATATTTCAAAAGATTGCCTTAGTTAACCAAATCTTTGTTCTTTTAACTTCATAATACAACATTCCATCTTCATCATACTTAAGATTGGAGTAAAATACTTTTATCAAATCAGGGTAGTATTTTCCTTTGAGTTGAACAAACTTGCTTAATCCTTGTGAGTCCAGTTTAGTTTCCGGTCCTAGAGGCATGGTCGGACCGGGCACGGGTCCAGTTTCTGGTTCAACTGGTTTGATCGGTCAGTCCAGTCTAGTTTTCTAAACAAAGGTCACTATTCACCTAACCACTCCCTTCTGTTTTATTCTACATGTGACAAGTGTCCTTCCGAGTACAGTTCTATCTTTCCTAAAGTCTTTCTACTCTTACCCCATGATAAGTGCCAATTATATGATTTATTCTTGTATTTTAATTGCACTTATCAAGGGTAAAATAGTAATTTATGCCCCAAAATAATCCCTTTTTAACAATAATTGTAATAATTATGTTTATTTAATTTGAATTTGAATTTGATGCTATTTTAATAGAAAATCTGTTGATTTCTGCATTATTTGAGGATAGGATCTGCAGATTTGAAGTTTAAATGAGAGCAAATAAAGATAAGATCAACAGCCATTTAAACAAGGATTCTGTAGATAACTTCCCCAATTTAAATTCAAAGACAAGATAAACACAGAATTAAGACAAAAGAGGGAAACAAGGAAAGCCAAGCAAACAAGGATAAGATCAGGAAGAGATCAAGCTGTTAAAAGAGGAAACAGAGAAAGCTGAAAAACGTGTTTCACGTGCAACACTCTGGAATTTGTGCTTCACTTGCGCTGAGCGCAGAGTGAAGCGCAACTACATGGATCAGTTTTCAAGTTCAATTTCAAAACAGATTCCTTCCAGATTTCAGATAGCCTTCCTTGGTCTATAAATAGGATCTTGTGCAAAGATCAAAGGGAGTTAGCAGAGTTAGGGTTTAGGGCTCAAAGCTCCAGAGCAGACCCCGAAGGGCTGCTGAGATAGCAACGCTAGGATTGAAGAAAAATGTGACAGTTTCTTCATTGGTCTGTATGGCTACCATGTGTAGCTAAACTCTCCAATAGGGTTGGATGTAGTTGATTCAATCCCTAAATGTATGTGAATTCTCTTTATTGTTTATGAATCCCTATTCTATGATATCGGTATTTTTATACTTTTGCTTAATGCGTAACTTTCGCCTGTGTGCCGGAGTTATAGGTTGGTTTTATGGGGCGCATTCGAGAGGTGGTTCTATAGAACCAATAGCGAGTTTGGGGGAGCCTAGGAATAGGAAACTTGAACTCTAATTGGTAAAAATACTCATAGTAGTCACTGTGGACATTAGGGCGAATTGATAGTGTTAACAAACGGAAAAACAGATCTTTAAAGTCGGGGTAATTTGTCGCTTGGGAGAACCCGCATGGATTATCTTCGAGTATTTTACTGCTAGTGACTCAGGGTAAAATAATATAGTTTGGCTAGGGTATCATAGAAATATATTCATAAATAATAGTGAGGTTCATATTCGAAAGGGGTGCAATGATACGAAGTTCAATCCCGATCCAAGTAACGCTATCTTACTCTGCTCTACTCCAATTTATTTTATGCATTTAATTTCCACAACAACAAACATTAAAAACCGTTTCTTACTTGATAGTCTGATCACTAATCATTATGAGTTGAATCGATCCCTGTGGATACGATAACTCATACTTACTATTATACTGCTGGAATTTTGGTACGCTTGCCTAAATCCCATCAAGTATTTTTGGCGCCATTGTCGGGGAATGGTGTATCAATTCGTATAGACTTGGGAGGTCTAACTATCAAGTTGTATATACTCTATCTTAGGATTTTTAGATTTTTTTTTTAGGAATTTTTAGGAATTTTTCTTTTTATTTTTATTCTTTTTATTATAAAAATTCTCTTCCACACTTACCCTTTTCAAGTTTTCTTGTTTATGCTTTTAAGAGGCCAGGTGTCCCCAAATCAGCTACAATTTGATCCATAATTAGAAAGGACATCAAGGAAGAACAGAAGTAGAAACAGGAGAAGAAGAAGAAGGAGACTTGAGAAAGAACCCAAAAACATGGAAGAGGAACAACAAAATCCAAGGAGAAGACTCCTAGGAGATTATGTCATGCACCAAGGACCTCGCCATTATTCAAGCATTGTCCTACTTGTAACAACAAAGTCTTTGGAGTTGAAAGTTGCCCACCTCAATCGTATTAATGCCCATCAATTCGCAGGATTGGATCATGAGGATCCACATACAGATCTTTTAAATTTTTACGAATTAATTGGCACTATGGGTTTTGAGGAAGGTGATTTAGAGTCTGTATACTTACGCTTGTTCCCTTTCTCATTGATAGGTAAAGCTAAGGAGTGGTTGAAGTCGCATCCAAACCAAAATCTGAACAACTGGAGAGTGGTTGAAGACAAATTCTTGAAGAGATTCTTTCCACCAAGCAGATACATACAAGCTAAATTAGACATATCCACATTCAGGCAGGGAGCAAATGAACCATTATGTGAAGCCTGGGAGAGATACAAATCCTTGCTGCGCAAATGTCCTAATCATAGCTATGATGACATTGCTCAACTCAACATTTTCTGCAATGGACTCAAGCCAGATTCCAAATCCTTCTACAGCAGGAGGAATTATCTTATCAGTAGATGCAGAGCGAGCAATTGCAATCATTGAAAACTTTGCTCAAAATGATCAGCAGGCTCAGTTTGGACGACAACCAGCCCAATTACAGAAGAAAGGAGTGTTGGAACTTAATAGTAGTGATGCTATTTTAGCAGAGAACAAGCTTATCAAAAGACAGCTAGAAGCACTCATTAAACAATTGGAAGCACTTCCTCAGCAATTAAAAGTTATCCAATCTCCACTTGTTCAAGCCCAACCTTTGATATGTGACTTTTGTGGAGGTGACCATCCCAATGGCCAATGCTCTTTCCAAGAAAATCAAGCCGAACAAGTCAACTTCATGGGTAACCAGGGAAGGCAAGGAAATTTCTCCAACAATAACAATCAGTACTCACAAGGATGGAGAAATAACCAAAACAACTCTGGATGGTGGCAGAATGGAGGGAACAGACAGACACCATACCAGCAGCAACAACCAACTACATATGACAGATTAAACAGGTTACAAGAAAAGATTGATGCTTTCATACAAGGCTTTGATGGATTTAGAAAGAACACAGAAGCATCAATCAAATCATTAGAAAGTCAAGTGGGCCAATTAGCAACAGAGATGTCAGAACATAAGAATGGCCACTTTACAGCAAACACTCAGACCAATCCAAAGGAGCACTGCAATTTGGTTGCTACCGATGGCAACCTTACAGAAGAAAGTGATATAGAAGAAAACATCACCTTTGAAGAGCAAGTGCCCAAGGAAGAGATTGTCCAGAAGAGTGTTCAACAAGAGGAAAAGCCAGAGACAATGCAAGAAGAAGAAGAAGAACCAGAAGAGGTCTACACCACAAGTAAGTCAGTTGACCCAGGTAAGTTCACTGTACCACTTTCTATTGGTAATCAACTAGCTACACATGCTTTATTGGATCTTGGGGCGAGCATTAATTTGATGCCGCTATCATATTTTAACAAGCTGGGAATTTTGAAGGTCAAGCCTGCCAATGTGAAGTTACTGCTTGCAAATAAGTCCACCCAAAGCCCATATGGGATAATTGAAGACCTACCAATCAAAGTGGATAAGTTTGTATATGCTGTTGATTTCTACATTGCAGAGATGGAAGAGGAGGATACTGATGTCCCCTTAATTCTAGGAAGACCCTTCATGAAAGCTGCCAAGGCAATAATGCATGTTGATCGGGGAAAATACCAATTAAGCTCTAAAGATGAGAGCATTGTGTTCCATATTGACAGAGGAATTCCCCAAGTACAGAAAATTCCAGAAAAATTACAAATAGATCCTACTAATGGGATCTATAAATTTAAATCTAAATCTCAGATGCCAAAGGTAAGAAAGAAAGAAGCTCCTCCAGATAATGAGGAGCAAAAAAAGAAAAAGGTTTCTGGATTTCTAAGGAAACCAAGGATGAGAGTTAAGCAGCCAGAGTCAATCATGGATTTCAGATTCAAGAAAAGGAAAAGATCAACATCAAACACAGAGGAAGACAGTGATGAAAGTGATAAAAAAAATAAAAAATTGGCATGGAGGATGGGAATTAAAACGAAGAAATGGAACAGAGTCAACCATTATCCTCTAATTGAGGCCACCATGAGAGAACCAGGCGTCGAGCTATCAGACGTTAAACAAGAGCTTCCTGGGAGGCAACCCAACATTTTTTGTTTTAATTTTTTTTTTTTTTCTTCTTTGATTTTTGTTTTTGATTTTTTGTGTTAGAGTCAATGCCTGTGTAGAATAAGAAATTATTAGGAATTGGATTGATTTTAATAAGAAAAGGATGAGAAACAGTTAAAGTTAGGAAGCAGTAGAAAATAGAAAATAGAATTTCAATTCTGTTTTCTGCGCTTCACTTGCGCTAAGCGCAGGTGAAGCGCAGATTTGATAATTTGCCTCTGTTTTCTGCGCTTCACTTGCGCTAAGCGTAGGTGAAGCGCATAATTATCAAATTTTGCCTCTGTTTTCTGCGCTTCACGCTTCATATTCTATGAGGCACGCGTATTCCCGCTCCAGGATTTATTTGAATCCTGGAGTGAGGGAAGGTCATTCCAAACCTTTCCTCCACTCCTAACCACCATTTTCTCTGAGAATTCATCCTTTCCCTCGACCTTTTTACTTCCAAATCCTCTTCCTTTCAATTTTTGAAGCTACACCAAGTATGTTTTTATAGTTTTATTCATTTTGCACCGATTAAAATTTTCAGTTTTTCATTGATTTGAGCAAAACCTTAGGATAGAGAACTTAGGCTCGTAGGACCCTTTAGATTAGGAAAATTTGTAAAAAGAGTCTTAGTTTAGTATGTTTGCTACTGTGGTATGCTTTATGGTGTGTTTTAATATGTTTAGGTGGTAGTTTTTGAAGTGCTCAATGAATTATTGCAAATTATTTTTTTTGGTGCATGTATGCTCAGTTTATGCTATACTATTTTTGCATGACCATACTTGAATACTTGTGCTTTATTGCATATTACTGATAACATGATTTTTGAGCTTAATTTTTTACCAATTTTTGCCCTGTTTAAAAATTAATTAGGACTTGCTTTAATTGATCATTTTAGCATGCACTTAATAAATTAATTAATTGGAATTGGATAACTTTAAAATCAAGATTTTTGTGCAAGTGCTTGATTGGTTGATTGCTCTGATTTTTGAATTAAATTGGCCACTTATTTCATTGATTATGAGTAATCTATTATTATTTGCATAGAAATAATCTTGGTTTAAAATTGTTGCAGATGGCTCGCACCAAAGTTATTAATGCAGCTGGCACTTCTAGGAGAGGCAAAGAGGGTGCTAGGAGATCCAGAGAGGCACCCCAAGAGGACCCAGAGTTTGATGCTCACCGATTCAAGGACGCTAAGTCCTCAGAATCTTACAGTTCACTGATGGACTGTAATTTTATTCATGAGAGGCCAGTGGCTCTAGAGCCTGGCGAGTTTGAAGAATTCAGGAGTGACATTCTCAGGAGGAACTGGATCCGCCTCGGCCGCCCAGACACACATTTTGACCCTGACATAGTTAAGGAGTTCTATGCCAATGCCATTGGAGACTATGGCATTGATGTGAGGCGGCAATCTTTTGTCCCAGGGCGGGTGATTCCTTACGATCGCGATGCGATCAACGCACTTTTATTATACCCAGGGCCGGAGGACAGAAGACTCATGGAGTGTCAGTACCATGAGAGGATGAGGGTTGTGGGGATTTATGGTAATGATCCCCTAGATACTCAGACCGCAGAGAGCCTATGCCTGCGGGGACGTTCCTTTGAGAGGAATGTCTATGGTCATGTTGCTCGCATCTACAGGCGCGACATGAGGAACATCGTGCAGATGTGGACAGTGTTGGTGTTGGCTAACATCCAGCCCACCAACCATGTTTCAGACGTCACTATGTCGGTCGCCCACTTCATCTACAGCATCATCACTGGCGCAGACATTGACATCGCCAGAGTTATCACACAAAAGATCGCAGACTTTGTGTCTTTTGTGGGGCGCCGCAACACCAACTCTAGGATCAGTCTGGGCTTTCCATCATTGATCACGGCCCTCTGCAGTTCACGGGGAGTTGAGGTGCTCCCTTCGGTGCGCATCAAGAAACCTATGACCAGAGGTTACATTGAAGCCAACTGCATCCCGGAGGAGGAGGATGATGATGAGCATGAGCAGCAGCAGCAGCCACCACCAGCAGCACCACAGACACCACCAGCAACACCACCAGCACCACCACAGACACCACCACCACCACCACCACCAGCAGCAGACGCCTCTATCCCATTCTGGGCACAACATATTCTCACCCAAAATGCATCCATTGCCAGAGGTATATCCCATATCCAGGAGTTCCAGTACCGCTCCAGGCATGATCCAGATTTTGGCATGACTCTGGAGGAGTTCCATGCATATATGCAGTGGCTTGGGGACATGCCTGTTTTTCCGGGAGAGGGAGGAGCAGTTGGAGATGGAGCAGACTGATATTTTTTTATTTGGTGCTTTTCTTTTTTTTTTCTTTTTCTTTTATTTTTCTTTTATTTTTCTTCTTTTTATTTGATCATTCTGGATATGTACTGTATATACTCCACCGATACATTATATTGCTATGCAGTGCATTTTCAGTATTTTATTTGTAGGATTTTTTTTAGTAATTAGGAATTAGGGATTTAAAGGGTAAATTTTTCAAAATTCTCTGAAATTAGGCAATTTAACTAACCAGATTAGGAAAGAAGAAAGGGTTTTGTGATTAATTCCATAATCAGTTATGATTAGGATATTTCTCAAGAAGACCTATCAGGATAGTTTATTAAAACCAGTAAGTGCTTTATCACGGAATTTAGCCAAAAAGCCGGTGAGTTGTGAGTCCAAACACTTAATTGAGAGTTTTCACCGCTGCTTGTCAACTGTTAATGATTGAGTTTCTAGATTTTATTCTGCATGTGGAAAATATGGAAGTGATAAAGGCAAATTTTGTTGATTAAATTATTTGCTCAGTGCCAAAAGTCAACCCTTGATAAAATTTTTCCAATTTTTTGGTAACCCATTTGAACTTTAATGTTTCTTCTTATGCACCCCAACCAAAATGAATGATTATATCTTGTCCCTTACACACTGGGATAGAGAGCAAGGTGCAACTTGATATAATGGGAAGAAAAGGTCGGTGATTTGAAAGTCAAGAAATACAAAGAGCAGGCACAAGAAAGCAAAAGAAGATCACTCCCTCAAAAATCAAAAATAAAAAGTGAATCAATTGAATAAGTTGGGGGGAGTGCATCTTCAAACAAAGAAAGAGGCCAGCTAAAATGAGACAAATCAAGAATAAGATGGAGAATGGAGAGAAGTTCCAAGTTCAAGAAAAATCAAAAGATGCTCTCTATTCTAAGTGTTATTTGCTTATCCAGAAAAACCATGATTTCTTGATAATCCAGCCTCATTACAACCAAGAAAAGACCTTTTGATCCATATTAACCATGTGCATGTTTAGAAGCTAGAAATGACTATCAATTCTAGTTGTTCAATTGTGGTGGAAAAATTGAGGGAAACACTTACCTGTAAGCATGAGAGAAATCCTTGGTTTATCATTTATTGCTTTAATTGCTATTTCTGAGAAAGTTTAACTGATATGTTGTATCCTGTTCTGATTGAGTATTGGTAACATCTCTTAATTCTAATTTTTTCTGATATTTGGAAAGTGACTTCTGTTTAATAAAGAGATGATGAAAATTTTTCCTTATTTTTGAGAATTGTGCAGGGGATTGAATCCATTTTTTATTGCAAAAAGGTCCCTTGCTTGAGGACAAGCAAGAAGTTAAGTTGGGGGGTATTTGACAAGTGCCAATTATATGACTTATTCTTGTATTTTTACTGCACTTATCAAGGGTAAAATAGTAATTTATGCCCCAAAATAATCCATTTTTATCAATAATTGTAATAATTATGTTTATTTAATTTGAATTTGAATTTGAATTTAATGTTATTTTAATAGAAAATCTGTTGATTTTTGCAGATTTGTGAGGGAGATTTAAATGAGAAGAGAAGATAGCATTATTTGAGGATAGGATCTGCAGATTTGAAGTTTAAATGAGAGCAAATAAAGATAAGATCAGCAACCATTTAAACAAGGATTCTGCGGATAACTTCCCCAATTTAAATTCGAAGACAAGATAAACACAGAATCAAGCCAAAAGAGGGAAACAAGGAAAGCCAAGCAAACAAAGATAAGATCAGGAAGAGATCAAGCTGTTAAAAGAGGAAACAGCTGAAAACGTGTTTCACGCTCCACCTGTGCTGAGTGCAGGTTGGAGCGCAACACTCTGGAATTTGCGCTTCACTTATGCTGAGCGCAGAGTGAAGCGCAGCTACATGGATCAGTTTTCAAGTTCAATTTCAAAACAGATTCCTTCCAGATTTCAGATAGCCTTCCTTGGTCTATAAATAGGACCTTTTGCAAAGATCAAAGGGAGTTAGCAGAGTTAGGGTTTAAGGCTCAAAGCTCCATAGGAGACCCCGAAGGGCTGTCGAGATAGCAACGTTAGGATTGAAGAAAAGTGTGACAATTTCTTCATTGGTCTGTATGGCTACCATGCATAGCTAAACTCTCCAATAGGGTTGAATGTAGTTGATTCAATCCCCAAATGTATGTGAATTCTCTTTATTGTTTATGAATCCATATTCTATGATATCGGTATTTTTATACTTTGCTTAATGCGTAACTTCTGCCTATGTGCCGGAGTTATAGGTTGGTTTTATGGGGCGCATTCGAGAGGTGGTTCTATAGAACCAATAGTGAGTTTGGGGGAGCCTAGGAATAGGAAACTTGAACTCTGATTGGTAAAAATACTCATAGTATTCATTGTGGACACCAGGGCGAATTGATAGTGTTAACAAACGGAAAAACAAATCTTTAAAGTCGGGGTAATTTGTCGCTTGGGAGAACCCGCATTGATTATCTTCGAGTATTTTACTGCTGGTGACTCAGGGTAAAATAATATTGTTTGGCTAGGGTATGATAGAAATATATTCATAAATAATAGTGAGGTTCACATACGAAAGGGGTGCGATGATACGAAATTCAATCCTGATCCAAGTAACGCTATCTTACTCTACTCTACTCTCCAATTTATTTTATGCATTTAATTTCCGCAACAACAAACATTAAAAACCATTTCTTACTTGATAGTCTGATCACTAATCATTACGAGTTGAACTGTTCCCTGTGGATACGATAACTCATACTTACTATTATACTGCTGGAATTTTGGTACGCTTGCCTAAATCCCATCACCCCACCCCAACTCCGAGCTCCGATTTTCTTCCGGTTCCCGTTTCTCATTATTTTATTTTGTTTTCACCTATTTGTAGGTAATTTTTCTATAAAAACACTATCATGCTACTATTTTCTATTATTTTATATATTGCTTAAGCTAGATGGAAATATCTAAGATGTTACACATTCCACCTACCATTGGTAACAAAATGATCCATTGTGAGGTTCAAACAACTCCATGGGAATCACACGAGTGGTTAACTCCTAAAGATGCAACCTATTTGGAAGCACACACTTTTCCAGAACAGAGCTTTCTGATCTTACCCAGAATCCATTGGAGACATGTTAGTATATACTGCCAAGTTTGAGAGATAACTCTCCAAGAATTTGAGGCATTAGCACATTTCTTCATCAACAAAATAACACAGTCTCCACGTTCATATTTTGACCGTAGAACTAGCACCCAAAAAGCATTTGGTTGGGTAATTAGTCCCCATCCCAATCTCATGATGAGGGAAAGATTGAAGTCATGAACACGCCCGATTCCAAGACCCCCTAGTTGCTTTGGTCTACAGATTTTATCCCAAGAGACCATATGCCAACATTGCTTCTCATTCATGATTCCCCAAATAAAATTTTGCATCCTTCTTTCAAGCTTCAAGAACACTGACTTAGGGAAGCATATCAAACTACATCACATACGTGGGGAGGGCACTAAGTTAAAGTGATTCTACCAGCAAAGGATAAATTGTGCGTGCGCCAAGAGGAGAGGCTTTTCCTAGCCATATCGAGAAGGAAATTGTAGTCCTTTTTACGTTGCCTATAGTGAAGAAGTGGAACCCTGAGATATTTCCCCAAGTTTCCAGACAAAGAAAAACCATACATGTGTCTAAGAGATTGAGCTCTTGATATGTGCACATTTTTAGAGACAAAATCTAGTTTTGTCTACATTAACCTTTTCACCAGATCTCTTCAAAATTTGTCTAGACACATAATTAATAATAGAGTCATTTGATTAATGTTATAAAACTCGGACCGGTGAGTGACTCGGCAAGGGTACTGGATCAATGAGTCAGTGATTCAACTAGTGCGGTTAAACCGAAGTATATAAAAATCTTTAATAATATTATATTTCAAAACTTATAAATTGTAAAATATAAATAATGTTAAATAAAACTAAAAAATTTAATAATTTTCTTTGATACTTCTTTTAATAAAAATTAAAAATATAAATTTATAAACATAAATATACCCTTTAAGCTTTTCATCGTTAGTTAATATCTATTCAAAATAAAATATTATTAATGATTTTAATAATATTATCAACAATACAATACTAATATCATAATTCACTTGTCACCTTTCACCTATATATTATCATACTGTGCAGTGTGTAGCGTGTAAAGAGGAGTTTAGTTTTACTCCTATAATAATAGACCCCTATAGGCTATAGCCCCATTCACTCATGAGACTCAAGTACTCAACGTCCCAAAACTCAAAAGCCTTAAAGCTAAAACATAACTAACACTTCTTTCTTTAATATATGTTCTTTCTCTATTTCTCCTTCTTTCTTTCTCCCTCTAATTTGAAGCTTGTAGACGGTGATAAAAACAGAGCAACTAATTACTAGTACATAGCTTCGGCAGTGAATGAGTGGTGGAAGGCATCAGCTTGGCAGGATGGCGCGGAACAGGGGTGTTTGGCGATTAAACCAGAAGAGAGAGGTGTTCATTGTGATTTTCTACTGAACGAAGAAAAAAAAAAGAACGACTCGCCGGTTCATTAAAATCCGGCTGAGTCAAGGGGCTTCCACCGGTTCATCAGCATACCCGATCTGATAATAGGCTTGGACTGGTTGCATGAACGATTCCTGATCCGATCGGTTCAACCGGCCAGTCCGAGTCGGGTTTAATATCACTGCATTTGATGATTGAAGGCTTCACCAAAAGGTACTAGGTCATTTGCAAAAAAAAAATAAAAAGAAAATTGGGGGCCCATTTCTGCTAAGTTTTAACAGCTTCCAATTATCTATAAACACCTCCTTGACAAGGTGACCAAATCTCTCCAAATAAAGCACAAATAAATATCGGGAGAGGGATCCCCTTATCGCAAGTCTCTAAAAAGGTAAAACATAAGGGTCTTTTCGTCATTCACTAGCACTACATTAAACAAGAGGACATGCAAGTTTTAATGAGATTATAGAAGGATTGGTTAAAACCAATGTCCCTCCTTACACTTTCAACTTCTCATAGAATGTAACACCTCCGGAACAACCAGTATGTTGTCCATGTTGTGTCTATCAGGTACAAAACTACATTGGTATGGAGCAACTAAGACATCCATGCAATATATTAATCTTCTAGAAATGAGCTCGGTAATTATTTTGAAAATTATGTTACACAAGTTAATAGGCCTTAGTTCCTTCACTTTAGCTGGATTATCCACTTTTGGTATTAAAATAACTAGAGTTTCATTGATGCAACTCACCTTTGTAGGATAAACAAAAATCTCCTTTATTAACTGACAAACAGAATCACCAATAATATCCTACTAGGACTGGAAAAAATAGGATGTAAGCTATCAGGCCCTGGGCCTTTAGGGGTCATCTCAAACACAACATCTTTGATTTCTACATCCTTGGGTGGGCTCTGTATAAAATATAAAGCATCGAAACTCGATATTCTACTCTAACCTTACAAATTTTTTACCAAAAAATTGTTGGCGCCAATAGATGATGACCCTGAAAAAGATGAAGAAGGCTGAGACGCGTAGACATACGTTGTCCTTAAGGGTTAATTCGCTGGATGCGTAACCCCCCAGGATTTAACAGCCCCTTCCCGGAAGCATCGAGGTTCAGAACATTGTTGATTGTGTAGGAACCACAGGAAACACTAGAAGGGGGGTTGAATAGTGTTTCAAAATTTTAAGTTAATTTATGAAAACCTTTAGGTAAAAGACATCAAATGAACGTTTGCAAATTATTATGGAAAACTTAGTTGGCAAATAAAGATTATCAGAGTTATGTGGAAGTTATGGACATTTGTTTTCCGAAACTTGTTGACTTTAATAAAACAGATAAGTGTTCTATGAGCACTTCAGATGGTTCAGAAAAACATCTTAGAAAACTTTGTTTAAACTAGATTTAATATATAAAACACTATGTTAAAAAATGTTTTGCATTATTATTCTACAGATTTAGTTACTTGCTGAAAAGTTGTGTTATAAGAGATCTTGCTGAACCACTTCAGAAGGTTCAGTAAATACTCTTTTGAAAAGATTTGTTTAATAAAAGAAGTTGTAGTTGCGCGAAGCACAGATTCACTTTTCAAATCTTCCCTTAGTTAGAGATAAACAAGTAATAACAGAATGTAAAGAGTTAAGGGTAGAGAGAAATTTACACAGAGAATTTATACTGGTTCACCCACTAACTTAGTGAGCTACATCCAGTCCCAGGGCAAACCACCACTGGATTTTCACTATTTGAACACAGATACAAGTATTCTTTTATCTCAGCCTCTTCAGGCTTACCAAGTATTCTTTGTTATCAACTGCCTCTCCAGGCAACTCAGTGCAGTATTCTTTTATCCAAGCCTCTCCAGGCTTAACAAGTATTCTTTGTTATCAACTGCCTCTCCAGGCAACTCAGTGCAGTATTCTTTTATCCAAGCCTCTTCAGGCTTAAACCAAGTATTCTTTTACAGTCAAGCCTCTCCAGGCTCAAACAAGTATTCTTTTCTATCAAACCTCTCCAGACTCTACCCGAGTATTCTTTCTTCCTCCAAGCCTCTCCAGGCTCTCAAAGTATTATTTCTTCCACCAAGCCTCTTCAGGCTCTCCAGACTATTATTTCTTCCACCGAGCCTCTCCATGCTCTCCAGAGTATTATTTCTTCCACCGAGCCTCTCTAGGCTCTCATACACTTAATGTGTTTACAATTAAGAATTGAATTTAAGTTTCAGCGAAACTTAAATTTCAGTTTTAGCGAAACTTAAATTTCAGTTTTCTTGTACATAGGGATTACTGAGTAAAACTCAGAATACAAAGATTAAGTGCTAAGTACAAAGAATGACAGAGATATAAGTGTATAATTCTAAGCTCTAATTCATCTCTGTAGATTCAGAAGGTTGGCGGTATATGATATGTATTGAGCTTGGCCAATTTCTTCTGTGAGCTTGATAAATGCCAAGATTCTAGGATAGATGATTTGATATCCATGGCTGCCTCCTTTTTGTCAATGCCTTATAAAAATTTCATTTTGATCATAAGACCAACTTTCCTCTCTTCTCTTCTTCATCCTTCTTTCTTCCACTCTTGGAGATTTTCTGGGATCTCTCCTGGTTCTCATTTGTGCCCTTTCTTTCTCCAGAGGCCAGAGGCTCGAGGCAAAATCTCTTCTCAAATTCACATTTCAGGCTATTTATATGTCTTGATAAAATATAGCCGTTGAGAAGTGTTTTGACTTTACCATTGAGAAAGTATGAGTGATGTTCTTCAAGTCGTTGTGAAAGTACTTTTCTCATGCGGTAGCTTCTGAGATTAAGCAGATTAGGTGTGTAGATAAATTAGTTCTGACACACTGCAGATAATATAATAATCTTGCTTTTAACTGAGAGATTTTCCTTGATCTTCAGCAGGTTGATATCCTCTTTCTTCTTCTTCTTCTTCTTCTTCTTCTTCTTCTTCTTCTCTTCTTCTTCTTCTTCTTCTTCTTCTTCTTCTTCTTCTTCTTCTTTATATTTTCTTCGAGGATGAAATTTCCTCTTCATCAGGTTGGCTTAGCTTTTCTCTCCTTTTTCTTTCACTGTATGAAGTCTGTGGCTAGAAGTTGTGCTTCTTATTTATCCATAGTGAAGTTTGCCTTTCTTTCCGAAAAGACTTCCAACTTCTGATGGCGTGTTGCAGAGTTTGTGCAGTAGTAGGTGTACAGCAGCGCTGACCTATTCCTGACTCTTTTTGCTTTTCTACCTTTTTCTCCTTTTTCTTTCTCTAATAGAGCTTCTTGAAATAAGGAAAATAGCTTTTGCTACTATTTCGTTTTTGGATGAAGGCATAAGACAGTTAGACAATTTTCTAATTGTTAATCAAATGGTCTTTGCCTTTGTTGAGACTTCTCAACATTTGAGATTTGTCCACGTAGTCAGAGAGTTAAGAGTCTTCATATCTTCAGAATGTTATATGACATAATTGGCTTCTTCTTCTTCAGATACTTTGAAATGCCACGTCATTTCAGAGAGTTGATTTACTCCAGCACTTTTCTTCTTCAGATTGCTTCTTCTAGATTTGCTTCCTCTATTCTTCATATTGTTGCTTCGTTGTTCTTCCTTGTTCTTGATGGTCTTCCATGAACTTGATTCTGACTCTATTTGTTGATTCAGCATGTTGACTGTTTCAATATGATTGCTTCAGCATGTTCATCATCTTCAGCATGTTTATCATTTCAGCGTGTTTGACTTTTCTTAGTCTTCCTTGATGACTTCCAAATAGTTTGACCTTTCAGATAGTTGCTGTGAAGTTCTTCTTTTTAGTCTATTTCTTCTTCCTTCTTCTTCTTCCATTAGATTCTGTATTGTTCTTCTTGTAGCTCGTTTTCTTGATCTTCTGTTCTTCTTCAGCAGGTTGCTTCTACAAAGTTCCTGAAATACACAGACAAATACCTTTCTTAGTAGCACCTGTTTTCTTATAGTCTAATCTAATTTGTTACTCATTAAAACCAAGGATAATAAGTCTTGAATCTAATTTAAATACTTAAATTAATTCTGAGACTCAACAGATTGATCAGTAGAGCAGAGTAGAGAAGAAGAGAGAAGGAAGAAGAAGACATTCGGATTTTTAGGATGAAAAGTAGGAAGTGATTAAAAATTTGATAAACTAAATCTATATTTATAATTAAATTTTGAAATAGGATAAGGATGCACTAGATAGTGGGCGGTTACTAGCAAAATAGGAAGACCAAGTCAAAACTAATCTTTGAAATATTGGTCGTTTATGGATAAGCATCAAAATTAGGTTTAAAATAAAATTCAAGGTTCAAAAATATTTTAAATGGAGCTGGAGCAAAAGACATGTGAGGCCCAATATTGCGCGCAGGGGGGGCAAATCCACCGATTTGTACTAAGCCGAGCCACCAAGGCCTGTTCTCATGCGCGCGAGCCCAAGGCTTTCACAAGTTGTTTGAAAGGTCCTATCACATTTTAATATATATATAAGCACTCAAACATGCTTTACTCCAAGAAATGTGGGACTTGAGTTTCAGAAAGGTTTTGAAATACTCTTAAAATTCACAATCCCCCACATATTTCAAAACATTTTCAAAAAACGAAAGATAAAAGAAATCTGCTATGCTTTATTACATGGATGTTTATGCGTCGAATCTAATGTCTTTTGGACTATGAACCAGACCTAGACTGATAAGACTTAACACACAAGTGAGTTGGTGGAGCAAGCTCTATGAACCAAAACACTTTGTTGTATGTTAGCGGTCTACCAATCACAATGCACCCCCACAATTTCCACTATTAACGTCGTTTTGCGCTAATAGGTCATGCGCGCGCCTGGTATTCATGAGTGCTCTAGATATTTCGCCTCAATCTCATACAAGCGGCACCGCTTGACACTCATATAGGTGATTTCATCAAGTGTATGCTGCACTTCATACACCACCCATAAGGGATATGCAAATCATTAAAAGCTTTTAAGCTTATCCTCTCAATAATGCAGTCTAGCACACCTCACACCATAGGAAGGGACTATAAATATTATGCTAGCAGAACTAACAAGTGACTTGTTTTACCCATATGAACCTTTTTCATGGGATCTCCAATTACAAAGGTTGGGTTACCATCACTGTTAATTTCATATTGGCTTTAGTCCCATTCCCCTCGATGTTTTATCACTAGCTTATTGCTTTGTGACAAATTGATCAAATTTAATTTGACCACACATTGATTAGGGATACAACCCCATCATTTAGTAGCTACTTCAAGAAATAATAATGTATACGTATACGTCTCAATTTTCAATTATAAATTAAACTTAGTCTTGCTATTTCAATATAACAATCACAATATATAGATATAGAAGGCTCATGTTCCTTCCACAAAGAAATATATGCTAAGAAATTTCTTAGCCAAACCATTTTCACATCTTACCAAATTGAGAATAAACTTGGCCACCAATAATAGATGAGACTATACAGGTCTACTTGGATTACCAAGTGACAGCTCCTCCATTGAGGGTAAAAATAAATTCATTTGTGAATTTATTGAATTTAATCTCATCTAATCAAATACAAGTATCATCACTATATCATTATTATAATATAATGACAAACCCATTACATACGATATCATAGTTCATGGTACCTATCAAATCACTCTTAAGTATAGACATAGCACACAATTCTATTTTCCAATAAATTAATCAAATGTAATACACTTCCAATAATTTGGGCTTACTCAAATTAGACAACAGAATATCTATAGTTTTACTCGTTGATATCATAAGGGATATTCAATAGATTACTTCAAAGTAATCAAAACTTCCTAAGAACTTCCTTAATATAATATTTTTGTGATAAAATATTATCACGCTTCCTTATGAAATTAACTCCCCAAATTGCAGCTTGTCTAACTCATGCTTTTAATATATATAACTCTCAACAATGTTCACAAAAGTACTTCTTTAAGTGTACAAGCAAATATAATATTTCATCATAAATGAAACATCCCGAGTCATTGTCCTCATACATGCATAAAAGAATTCTCAAAATAAACTCAAAGCAATGAGGATAGAAATTCCATATGGCAAAATATTAAGTAGGAGCATGGCGAACTAAAATATAATATCATGCGCCCGAGCCCAAGCCTTTCACAAGTTGTTTAGAAGGTCCTATCACATTTTAATATACGACTTTTCTAACCTGTGCAATATTGCACCACAGGATAATAGGACAAAAGTGGAAAGGTTTTATTGGAAATTACAACTATCACAACACTCAATGCATTGGTAATGTCAATAGTTGTAGTTCTCAATAAAACCTTTCCACTTTTGTCTTATTAACATGTGCAATATTGTACATGTTAGAAAAACCCTTTAATATATATAAGCACTCAAACATGCTTTATTCCAAGAAATGTGGGACTTGAGTTTTAGAAAGGTTTTGAAATACAACAAAAATAAACTTTAACCTTACAAATTTAATTTAATTTTTTTATTCATCCACATGTCTTTTTTTTTTTTTTGGTGCACTATTCATCCACATGTCTAAATCTAGTTACTCTTCGATGAAAAAATGTGACATTTTAGAATCAAAACTGTATGCTCCATGTACCAAATATTTTTCAACTATGTAAAATGTGAATAATTCAACAGAAAATTTCATACACAGTAAAAAGGCTTGTTAAAAATCTCCCCCTCCAATCAACATAAGAAAAAAGAAATTTAAAAAAAAAAAAATATCACATCTATTAAGTGACTGATCCAACCTATATTTACTATTCAACCTCAGTTTCCATTGTCTTTGTTTTTTAACTATACTTTCACAACTCTCTGCCTAGCATGAAGTTGAGGTTGATGGGAATTGAGGTTCTTAGATTCCTTGGGTTTGACCTTAATAGCTTCAATCCCTTCCAACGCCTCAAGCACCTCTTTCATAGAAGGACGTTGTTTAGGGTCAGGTTCTAGGCATTTCAGTGTAAGCTGTGCTGCTTGCAATGCTGCCTTGGGTGAATATTGACCCTCTATCCTAGCATCCATGATGGTTTTCAACTTTTTCTTGTTGGAGAGACAAGGCTTCAACCATTCAACCAAGTTTTGCTGCCCTGTTGGCCTCTTTGTATCCAGTGCCCTCATGCCTGTCAGAATTTCAAGCAGCACTACACCAAAGCCGTACACATCACTCTTTACATACAAGTGCCCTGTTGAATTATGATGCAATTCATAGCCATGTTAGTTTGTGCTGAATCACATGTATAGATTAGACTACACTATGGTTTAGTTTCAATCATGCCTTCCCCAGAGCATTGACTGCTTGAATGTTATATTAAGCCCTGATTGGTTTGAACAAAACTGGTACCTTATTTTCACTTTGGAAAACATCAACCAAATTGAAAACAAGGTAATAATTTTGTAATTTTAACTGAAAATGGAAAATAAAAATAAAAAATATTTTCTCAAACCAAGTAAGTCCTATTAACTTGTGTCCTTTTGTTTATTTTCATTTCCTTCTTATTTAACATAGCATTTAAATCTTTACTAACATTATGTAGTTTGAGTCATTAATAAAGTCAAAACATAAACATAAAGATGCTAGCTTCATTGCCAATTATGTGTAGATTATATAATACCTGTTGCAATGTATTCTGGAGCAGCATAACCATACGTGCCCATGACCCTAGTAGTTACATGTGATTCTCCCCCAGAAGGCCCCAATTTAGCCAAGCCAAAATCTGAGATTTTTGCATTGTAATTCTGTAGGAGACAAAACAATCGGTTATCAAAATGATATGTGGAATTTTGCAATAAAACCACAATATCAATTTTGTTACTTCCGTTCATAACATCAATTGGTAATATGCTTCAACTAGTAATGGTTCTAGTATTAACATCACTACAAAAAGAGAAAATGAGAATGAAGAAAAGAAATTGCATTTCTCAACTGATATTAATGGAAGCTAAAACAAATGTAGTATCAATGTTTCTAGTATTAACAGCAGCATTTCAAAAAGAGACCATGAGAACGAATAAATTGCATTTTTCAACTCATATTCTATCTACAAACTAACAAACGGGTTGTTTTCTTTCAGAAAACATTTTCTATTTTCATTTTCTTTTTTTTTTTTTTAGTTTTCATATTTTTTCAATATGAGCTTGGTTAGTAAAACAAATAGGGATCCAAATTTATAAACTTTCCATTCATCCCAAGATTATCCTACATTTGTTTTAGGTTCCATTTCTCAAAATAAGGGACAAAGTAGACTAAGAGTCTAAGACAAACAACATACAAAAAATAACTGACCCCATCGAGTAGTATATTTGAGGCCTTGAAATCTCTGTATATGACTTTTTCAGAAGTGTGCAAGAAAGCCAGGCCCCGAGCTGCACCAATAGCTATTTTAATTCGGGTGTTCCAAGAAAGTGGTTCTATGTTAGGATTTCCTGCTACGAAGAAACAAACAAAGAAAACGGATTACACTCAAATCCATGATCAGCAATTTTCTTTTTCTCATTTTAAATAATTTTGTCTTCAGCTCATACTTCGAAAGAGATGATTCTCCAAGCTTCCCTTTGGCATGAACTCATACACAAGAAGAAGCTCCTCATCATCCCAACAATAACCCAATAGCTTGACCAGGTTGGGGTGAGAAAGCCTTCCCAAAAAGTTGATTTCTGACTGCATCGTCCAATCAACAGAAAAAAAACATATAAAAAAAATCAGATAGCTAGATTGAATTTGTGCCAAAAAAATAGGATTTGTCTCATGGAAGGTACTGCTTTTGTGTTGATGGTTACTCTATAGGATTAAATGCAATATGACAACTGAAATCACTACATGATAGAAAACATTAGCCAAATAACTAATAGTGTATTTAGTTTCACTAAAAACCACGTTTCAAACGTGGATCCGGACAAATACTTATCTGTTTGGCTGTATCCACGTTTAAAACGTGATTCCGGGGTAAACCAAACACAAAGTTTACCCCAAAACCACGTTTTAAACGTGGATCTGACAAACGCTATTGAGATCCACGTTTAAAACGTGGATTTAGTGTAAACCAAACACACCATAAGTGTGATTGTAAAATCACGTTTCAAACGTGGATCAGGACCAACGCTATTGAGAGTAGCGTTTGTCGGGATACATGTTTGAAACGTGGTTTTCCTGATAAACCAAACACACTATAAGTTTTGTATGTCATTTAGAACATAACAAGTTCATATGATTTTTCCAGCATTTCCAAAAAAAGTTTCTAATTATTTCTAGAATAGGAGTACATCTTCTTCAACATAAATCCTGGTTCACACATGTACTCAAAGCAAACATTATTATATATTTACTACTTTTCATAAGCAAATAAACAATTCTATTAGGCTATATTCTTTTAGTGTTAATCACATATATCCCTCATTATCACGACAATCGCGTTGAGGGTTTAGTTAATCACATGCTCCTCACCCTTCCTTAAGCAATTTTGTTAGGCTATATTCCCACGTGCATAATAACTTAAAAAATAATCGGCTTTGCTAAATGGCAATGCGCTGTACAAATTGTACATCATACTTTACTTTTTCAAACATGCACAGAACATGAATAATTTTTTATCCCTATAATTAAAGATAAAATCAATGGTAGTAATTTTCACAAACAGCCCAAGTGGATCCAGATTTTGAAAGTGAAAGGTAAACGCGCATTTTGAATCAATCTTGGAGTCATGCATTGAATTCAATAGTTTGGAAAATAAGGAAACGTATTTAAATTTAATAACCAATCTTGACTCGGGGATAACTAATGGACAGAAGAAGACAGGTCATTTAAGTGGGACCCATATACAATTTCCTATTGCATTCCCTGACCATCTTCCAGACTCTAAATTTTAATATAGAATTCTTGTGGAATAAGAAACCCTTGGCATCAAAATCATCCATCCATAGATGTGGCTCCACATTGCACATGATCAACACCATATTAATTGACACTTCAATTCTTTCTTTCTAACTCCCTCTCAATTCAAAACTCGGTCTTCAAACCCCCCAATCCCCCAGGCCCCAAACAAAAAGAGAGAGAGACAACCACACAAGTAACTACCTAGTTTGAAAATTAGAGAACCATATTAATTAATGACACGTATTAATCATTAGCTAATACTCACATTAAAAAAATCACACAAACTTATAAAAAGTGCTATGTAAAAAGAATTCCAGTGATGAATATCCCAATTACAAATTGTTTTTTTGAAAACGCACTCTTCAACCAGATACAAAAAGTAAGCACCAAACTAGTAAATAAATGAAAAAAGAAAAGAGTTGAAATTGAACTCGCCTGCCATTCTTGAAATCCTTGCGTGCTTTCGGGGTTCAATTTTTTGATGGCAACGACCATACCAGAGCCTGCTCTGGCGGGTGTGAGGGTCTTCTCATCCAACCACCCTTTGTAAACTCTTCCAAAACCACCTTCACCGAGCAATGTATCGGATTTGAAGCTCTTGGTGGCAGATTTGAGGTCTGCATAACTGAACACCTTCATGTTTGGCCTTTCCAGAATCTGGCCATTTGGAGAAGGAAGAGGAAAAGGCCCTTCACCACCGCCAAAGCTTCCACTCGCAAGCTCTGAAAATTGGCTCCTTCCTGCGCTGCTCGTCGTCCCTGAGAACCCCACGTTCTTACTATCAGTGCTCGCTGACGCTGAACCTGCAAAAAAAGAAAGAAACCCATCAAAACGGGTAATGGAAAACCTTGACCCAACAATTTCGGTGGAGAATTAGACCAAAAAGGGAAACGACCCATGTTGAGTTTTGAAGTGAAATTCGAAATCCGTGAAGGGGAAGTGGGAGATTGTGAAAAAGTTGAAGACTTGCCTGAGTATTGAGGCTTGTTGAGGGAAGACGAGTGATCAGGTGCAGAGGGAAAGAGAGAGGATAAGCAGAGACCCATGTGAAGCTCTCTCTCTCTCTTGTGTTGCGTGGTTGGCACTTGACTAACGAAATTGGAGGACCAAAAAATTGGTGCTAGCGTTGGCGTTGGTGGTGGTGTTGGTGGGTTGAACTTGAAGGAGAGAGAGAGAGAGAAGACTTTAGAGGGAGAGATAGATGTCTCTGTCTGTTTAGTTAAATTTTCATTTCTTCAATTTTCTGTGTTGAGCAGCATACATGCCTCTTGTTTCGGGCTACTAACTTTTTATACGTTTTATTATAGCAACTTGATGGCCAAGAAATTTGTGTGTCCCGTTTCTTCTCTTTTAATAAAAGAAAAAAAATTAAATTGCTTAACGATTTCAGAAAATAACTTTTTAATTTTATTTCCTATTTTTTAATCTTAAAATAAAAATACTTTCAAATTATAGAAACTGGTTTGATATCCGTGCACGAGAAAAAAATAAATAAAATGAATAAGATGATGCTACATGAAATATAAAATTATTAACTAAATTAACATGATTAATAATATGAGAATAAAAATGTTTAAAAAATAAAACGAATACAATTCTTAAAATATGATAAACTGAAAATAAATCAAATGTATTAAAATGTTATTAACACACCGTCATTGTTAATTTTCAAATATCATAAACAATATTGAATGTATAATTTGTACTTAAATCATCATGATTAAGAAGAAGTATGTGAAGTTTTTGTCTACTCTTCACTCTTGAAAATGTATCATACGATTGTCCATATGTAAATACAAACATTGGTAAATAAATTTCCACATGAAATACAAACTGGCCTTTGGATTTATTTATTGTCATAGCAAAAGATATGATCAAAGGCAATTGCTTCCTCTTGAATTTAATAGGAAATGTTTGATTACTTGGAATCAAAGTCATTTTTGAAATAAGAACCATATGACCAGTTTTAGTTCCAGTTAAAACCTGACATTCAATAACATAATCTCCCAATCTCCTAACCTTCATTCAGTCTTCTTGTTGCCCAGCGGAAGCGACATTCAAAATTAGTAAGATATTTATCTCTCAAAAGAATATTTGTGGCATTCAAAGGAATGCATTTACATAATACAACAGGCAAAGTCTGATAAGAAATCAAATATAAAACATCAATAAAGAATTTAATAACAATGAGAATAGATATATTGGGAAGTTAATGATATTAACCATATTGTGTGAAGACACATTCTTGTCAATCAAAATCTTGTCCACAAAAACATGATGCATCTCGGCCATATTTAAGGGAGGAGGAATAGCAAGGTCAGGGATAACACCAATACCATTGTGAAAAACATTTGCAGGTTCGGGATAATTGATTTCAAGCATATGTAGCATCAAATGCAAGCACTTCACCAAGATTTCGTAATTAAGTTGGCTAATGCCATCACTCCAAAATAAGTGCTCAAGTCTACCTTCACTATCAACTGTTGGCTCACAATACATCATTGAATCTTCCTTCATGAACTCACATAAGAACCGTATTGCTTTAGCCACATCAGACGATTGCAACTTTCTTTGCCGAAGAATTTGATTATGAATATCCTTCTTCTTGAATCCAACTTTTCCATACTCTCCACTTTGGCTAGTAAACACTCCAAAGATGTGTGATGCTCCAATACCAACATTCAACATACTATTCATTTGACTTATGTCACTATCACTCATGACTCTATGAGAGGCTAACATTGCACAATATATAGGATCTAATAACTCATGACTATGCTCATATTCAAAGCACGATGCATACCAACGACCATAAACTTTATCAACATTCACTCTAAACTTTGCTCCACACCTACTCTTAGTCTCAGCTCTAGGCTCTTTTGTTCTTTCTTCCATTGTAGGTCCCCTATTTCGTCGCTCACCTTCCTTGTAACACAAACTCTTGCTGCAAAACCTCTTCTGTTTTCTTGCTTTTTCTTTTTGTGTTTTTATGGACACAAAATCCATTTGCTCTAGCATACCGACAATAAAAGAAATAACCTAAATCCATGCTAGCAAAATCATAATTATCTATGTCCTTTAGGTTGAAGGATATCAAGTCCATGATCACTATATCTCCTTCATTATCTATTCTCTAACGAGTCTTTCTATAGTCAGATTGACCACCTTCACTAAAATTGTCACCCGTATCATCCTCAAACACCACATTTTGCCTTTCTCTACTTCTTTCATCCTCAAGGGACAGATTTTGCTCCTCTTCATTTGACTCATCCTCAAACACCACATTTTCACTCTCTTTATTTCCATCATGATCAAACACTGCATTATTCCCCTCTCCATCTGCCTCATCTTGAAATATCTCATTATATTGCTCTTCATTGCCAGAGTTATGTTCCACTTTAGAATAATCTTCAAATACCTCCTATAATTGCACCAACGAACCACATTATTTAATAAATATCGAGGATTCATTCAAAAGAAATACCGATTATACAATCAACAATTGTACAATTGCTAAACAGCTACGCATACCTCACCCACTGGTTGTTCGACATAATGCAACTTCCTCCTCTCATTCATGTCTACACTCAACGCCTAAATCATATTTGGAAAGTAACCTTGTTACAAGTGAACAATAATTGTACCAAGGGTCAGCCTACTACATCTATTGAATTCTAAAAAGGCTTCTACTCAAATTTTTAATCATTCTGAAAATGGTTCTTAATCATCACAATAAAATAGTGGTATGATGAATCAAAAGCTAAACATTCTCACTACTAAATTTGAAAAAAGCTTCTACTTAACTTTTTAATCATCACAACAGAATAGGGGTCAGATGAACATACAAACAATAAACATATAATCTACCGCATAAATTCACTTCAGAAATAGGAAAATAGATGAAAACTTCAGAACAATCAAAATGAACAACAACAAAAAATCGATAACAACTCTTTCTATATGTAAACGAATCTCTTACCCAGCAAGGATTTTACAATTAATCCACCAAAAATACTCAAATCTGTTCATTTTCCACTTCCCTCTACTAAAACGTATTCAAATTTGAATGACTCTGCCAACAAAAAACTTCAACCTCCTTCACAGTGGTTCCACCAGATCTTGCACTCACCTCCGAATAGATGCCCCATAACACTCACATTCGGCCAGATCCAAGTGCCTTCGATTCAAAACGGTAGAAATTTTCCATAAATTTTGCTTCGAATGAAAATGCAGATAGAGGAAGCAAAGACAAAATGTTTTTCGTGCTCGTAAAATCCCAAAACCACCCTTCCATTACATGACGTCATTCTTTTTTATTTTATTTTATCAGACAAAGGACTAATTAGCGAATATTGATTTTGCAGCCAACCAATTACTTCACTGCCAATATAAAGTAAAAAAAGGGGATGTTTTGTTACATCATTAACTGCGAAGATGGACGGTAGCATTCACCACATATATATATAAAAGCGCCAGAAGTTCTTAAAAGTAGCATAGGAGTTAATATATTTTTTTTTATATAACAAAACTTAAAACTCCATATAGCTTGTCATGATTCTTTGATTGAGTTTGATTGAAGAATTAGTTTACTTGCAGAAAAGTCTAAGCGTAAATATGCTATTGGCATTGGCATTCGTGAATTCCCTGAAAGGGAATCAAGCATGTGGTCAGGGTGCAGCGGAAATAAATGGATTCTCTCCCTTGTTATGATCGTTTTGCGAAAACACGAATCAAGGCATAAAAGGTATTAAAACGAAAGGTCGTACCTTATTAGGATTATGAATGAGGCAATAGCAGCCACGTCTCTAGTGGTGTCCACGCCAACAGCTGAACTAGGAAACCCTCCTCAACTCTGCTAGTAGCCTTAGAGAGTAAAAGGCGATTGCTTATGTGTATAGGGTAGTGCATCTCATGCTCTATTTATAAAGTGGTTGCTAGGGTTTTACCCCCTCACTCACTTAACCCTCACACTTATGGGTCTGACCCATTATGTTATAATTCTAATTAAATAAAATTAGAATTATTATCCTTTCCTAGTGGCATGTTGTATGCGTATGACCCAATAGGCTTTTAATATTTGGTTATGAGATTAAATAAAACTCATTTTATATTTAATATCATAAATAGTGAGCGGTATCTAGCAATACATCACTATCCAAATATTGAGATTATCAATAACTTTGATAAATCCTATTTTATGATAATAATTTATATGATCTACCCCTTTGTCCAAGTATCTAATTGAACACAAGGTCATGGATTGTGTCAACCTTGTATAGTTCAATTTATGTTTTTCTTGATCCCCAAGTAGTCTGTTCAGAAAATAAACATCTCATGTTTATCCTCCTGTGCATGGCCATGCATTTTGCAGTATCACTTTATCAAGAGGCCTACAGATATAACTCCTGTTACATAGGAGGGACAAATCCCATCTAGGGCACTCACATTCCACCACATAATTTATTATATGTCCAAAAACCAACTTTATGATTACCCTGTTACAGGTAACGTTTGATGATAATTAAAACATATAATTCCTTATGTAGGAATCGTAGTGATTTCAGGTCGAAGGACTTCATATAACAATTATCAATTTAAGAAACGTTCATGGCACTTATGTAACAATCCATGCAACGTTCTTAAGGTGGGTCTGTCCAGTACACCATTACTCTTAATGTGTACCTATGTGAGCACATGATATCTCATATCCATGATCCGTGAGATGTAATCATCAATGAACTCACATACTAGTCTAAATGCATCTTTGTCCTAAGATGATACTTGACTAGGGACTATTTAAGAATAGTTCTTCATAAGATCTCACGATCAAGTCATCTACTTGATTTTTTATGAAATTTGAGCTTACTATTCTAAGGACATTAATTTTTATCCTAAAAGAATAAGTTGCCTTTATAAAATAACATGATACAAGTGATGGATGTTCATAAACATATAAGTCTCTAGTGCATATTCCTAACAATCTCCCACTTGCACTAGAGACATTCAGACATAACTCTTATGCCTAATGATCTAGTGTTCCCTTCATGCTTTTGCTGCACAAGGGTTTTTTTGTTAGTGTGGTAGAATCAGCGACTGTTTCCTGCTTGGAACTTTTCTAGCTCACAGCACTAAAACACATTACTTGATTGTGATCTTGAATTATCTTTGTTGGTTTGGAAGCTAGCATTAGTGTGACCTTTACAAGTAGCTCTTCCACACCTCCATATATATCAAGAACAAATCCTTAGTTCTTCTCAAGTACTTAAGGATGTTCTTGACTGCTGTCCAGTGACCTTCACCGGGATCAGACTGGTATCTGCTAGTCATGCTTAAAGCATATGATATGTCCGGTCGAGTATACAACATGGCATACATGATAGAACCTATAGCAGATGCATAAGGAATCTTACTCATGCGATCTCTCTCTTCTTTACTGGAAGGAGATTGAGCCTTAGATAGGCTTATACCATGTGACAGGAAAAATTCCTTTTATTAGAATCTTGCGTGTTAAACCGCTTTTAACACCTTGTCTATGCATGTACCTTGATTTAGGCCAAGTAATGATCTATCTCTATAGATCTTGATACCTAACATATAGGTTGCTTCGCCCAAATCTTTCATAGAAAAACAATCTCCTAACCAAATCTTTACAGACTAAAGGGTAGGAATGTCATTTCCTATGAAGAGTATGTCATCTACATACAAAACCAGAAAAACCACTATGTTGTCACCAACCATCTTGTAGACACAAGGCTCGTCTTCATTTTTAATGAAACCAAACTACTTAACAGCTTCATCAAAACGAAGATTCCAGCTTCTAGAAGCTTGCTTTAATCCATAAATGGATCGTTGCAACTTACATACCTTTAGGTATAACAAAACCTTCAGGTTGTATCACATACAAATCTTCAAGAAGGCTTCCATTTAGGAAGGTTGTCTTGACATCTACTTGCCAGATTTCATAATCATGGTAAGTTGCAAATAGCATGCAAGATCCGAACAAATTTGAGCATGGCAATTGGGGAAAAGGTTTCATCATAGTCTACACCATGAATTTGCGTGAAACCCTTAGCCACCAACCGTGCTTTAAAGGTACTTACATTACCATCCATGTCAGTTTCCTTTCGAAAACCCACTTGCACCCTATGGGTTTTATCCCTTCGGGTGGCTCAATCAAGGTCCATATCTTATTAGTGTACATGGAATCCATTTCGGATCTCATGGCATCAAGCCATTTCTCAGATTCTGGACTCAAAAGAGTTTCTTGGTAAGTCACTGGGTCATCTTGATGCATTAGCAATACATCGCCTTCCTGAGACACATGGAACCCATATCTCTCAGGTTGGTGACGTACCCTGTCTGACCTACGCAAGTCTTGCGCTACTTGAGCAGGTGGCTCCACAACACTCTGTGGTATCTGCTCTTGTTCCATTATTGGCTCATTGCTACTCTGTGGTACTTGAATTTCTTCAAGTTCTACTTTCCTCCCACTTATTTTCTTAAAGACAGATTCCTTCTCTAAGAATACAACAGTCCTAGCGACAAACATTTTGCCTTCGCTAGGATTATAGAAGTAGTAACCCTTAGTTTCTTTTGGGTATCCACAAAATAAGCACTTATCTGATTTGGGTCCTAGTTTATCTGAAACTTGGAGTTTCACATAAGCTTCACAACCCCAAATCTTCATAAAAGGCATACTAGGTCGCTTCCCAGTCCATATCGCATATGGTGTCTTTATGACAACCATAGATGGAACACGGTTTAGTGTGAAGGCTGCTGTTAACAAAGCATGAACCCAAAAGGGAGTCGGGGAGATCAGTATGACTCATCATAGATCGAACCATATCTAATAGAGTTCGATTTCTCCTTTCTGAAACTCCATTCCATTAAGGTGTTCCAAGAGGAGTGAGTTGAGATGTTATCCCACACTCTCTTAGACAGTCATCAAATTGTTAGATGAAATATTCTCCACCTCGATCTTATCGAAGTGTTTTAATAGTCTTGCCAAGTTGGTTTTATACTTCATTCTTAAATTCCTTGAACTCTTCAAAGGATTCAGATTTGTGTTTCATCAGATACACAAATCCATGTCTACTGAAATCATCAGCAAAAGTGATGAAGTACTGCAAACCTCCTCTAGCCATCGTGCCCATGGGCCCACATACATCACTATGTATGAGACCAAGAAGATTACCGGCCCTTTCACCTTTTTCCGGTGAATGGGGTTTTGGTCATCTTCCCTAATAAACAATATTCACATGTCTCAATTGATTCAAAATCATATGAGTCCAAATAACCATCTTGGTGGAGTTTGGATATGTGCTTCTCATTTATGTGGCCTAAGCAACAATGCCAAAGATAAGTCGGGTTCAAATCATTTGTTTCGACCCTCTAAGCACTTATGTTATAGATAGACACTTCATATTGTTCAACTTTGCAAAACCATAAAATATATCATTCAAATAAATTGAAAAACTATTGTTCTTTATTATGAATGAAAAACCACTCTTGTCTAAACAAGAAACGGAAATAATATTCCCACTAATGGCAGGCACAAAATAACAATTATTTAGTCCAATAACTAGTCCAGTTGGCAAAGTTAAATAATATGTTCCTACGGTTAAGGCAGCAACTCTTGCTCCATTTCCCACACGTAGGTCGACTTCTCCTTTAGCCAATGACCTCCTTTTAGATTCTACACATTCACATAAATGTGAGATCCACATCCGGTATCCAATACCTAAGGTGCAGTAGTAGGTAAATTGACTTATATAACATAGATACTTGAAGCGGAAGTCTCACTTCCCTTCTTGATCTCCTCCAGGTATTTTGCACAGTTTCTCTTCCAATGTCCTGATTTGCCACGGTGGAACCACTTTCCTTCCTTAGCTATCCCACCCATAGGCTTCAAGAATTTCTTTTTGCCCTTGCCCTTTCCAGGTCGGACCATCAATATGGCCTTCCCTTTACCTTTATTAATGCTTTGCTCAGCTGTTCTTAACATGCTTAGCAATTCTGGCAGTGGTTTGTCAAATTCATTCATGTTGTAGTTCATGACGAATTGACTATAGCTGTTCGGAAACAATTACAGGACAAGATCAGTGGCTAACTCTTGGTCTAATAGGAATCCAAGCATTTCTAGGTTTTCAATGTACCCAATCATCTTGAGTACATGAGCACCTACAAGGCTTCCCTTTGCCAGTCTTCATTTATAAAGTGCCTATGAGACTTCAAATCATTCATGCCTAGCTTGGCCTTGATAAGGTCTCCTTAAATGTACGATCATATCATACGCCTCCATTTTCTCATGCTATTTCAGCATTCATGGTAGCAAGCATAAGGCAACCTACATCGAGAGCATCATCCAGATGCTTTCTAAAAGCATCCTTGTCAGCTTTCGAAGCATTTGCAGCGGGTGTTTCTAGAACAGGCTCTTCCAGGACATACAACCTTTCCTAAGGACAATCCTTAGGTCTTATACCAGTCTAGAAAATTAATTCCAGACAGTTTGTCCTTCTCAAGGATAGATCGCAATAAAATTTAATAGTTATGTTCGTTGCCAAGGTAATATGCACGCAAGTATCATATGACAAACATATTTAATAAGGTCTTTAAATAAATATGCCTCCCACTATTTTGATTCAAAACAAGTACCCTCAATATAAAGAATCAGAAAATCCCATCACTAGATTTTCTAATGGGCCAAGATCCATATTTAACCTAATTTTAAGTCAGCTTTGGCTGATTGCTTAAGAAAAGGTTATTTAGGTAGGAACACGCTTTCCAATTGTATCTCATACAACTCTTGGATAGTTAGGTGAATAACTCTTATTCTAATTTATCTTATGAATTAATGCCTAACTTAGTGCCTCTAGGTTCTTCAATCCTATTGAATATACCTAGTTAAGTCAAAACCCAATGGCATGACAGTCGGATATTACTTTTATCCTATCGCGCCTCACTAAAATAGATAAATGTACCCTGCTTTGGCAGACCCACATTTAATCGATTCGAGTCTAGACGAGTGCCATACATTGGAAGGCAAAACATGACTTAATATTAGTGCCTTTGGGTTTTTCAATCCTATTGAATATACCCAATCAAAGACCAACAGTTGACAATCGGATATTACTTTTATCCCATCGTGTCTCACTAGAATAGATAAATGTACCCTGCTTTGGCAGACCCACACTTAATCGATTCTAGTCTTGACGAGTGTCATTCATTGGAAGGCACACGAGCATTGAGGGATTTGATCGCTTTAATTTTATTCATTGTTAAACCATTTAACATACAAGCATGCATCTTATTCAAATACATGATATGGTTATGGCCTCCTAAAAACAAATACAAAATTACATTAACTATATAATCTTGTATATAATCTTGAGCTCTCCAAATCTCCCACTGAATCCATGCTCCATGTCCTCCCGGTTACATTACATAATAAGAAGAGACCTAGTTTAACATACGAGGGGATAGAGATGAGAAGAGAATTACAAGAGGAATGTTAAGAGGTAAGGCACGACACGCAGGTCGTATTTAAATTAAAACAACTAAGGCCATAACCAGTTATCATGCAAACTCAACATCCATTGATTGTAAAATGAGTGATATAATAAGATGTATATATTAAGCGAGGTTTGATTACGCGCATACGAAATAACACACTACGCAGTGTAGCACGGGGGTCCCGCTGCCCGGTTCAAGGGGAGGCCGCCCCTTGCGGGGATCTGCCCCGAAACAAAAAATGGATTTGATAAACACTCAGCCAATCATCAATAAGTGTCTCGCATCAAACGAATACTTCACGAACCTGTAAACAAGTAAGTCCCTCGTATCATTTGAATACTTTCTTGTCAGCAAATTGATAAGTGGCATGTTTATCGCAGCCAACATTTGAGTCGAGGCAAGGCTTCAATAATTGAACCCTTTGACACCCAAGACATGAACTCTTCATGTTCTATTGGACCCTCCAACATAAGAACATATAAATATATATACATCACACATATAACCATCAATAAAGGAATCAAAATAATTGAAATGCGAACTTGCGCTTTACCTGCGCCCAGCGTTGATGAAGCGCAGGTTCCAGTTTTAGATTCTGTAATTTGCGCTTCACCTGCGCTTCACTTCCGCTTCACATGCGCTTTACTTGCGCTCAGCGTGAGTGAAGCGCAGGTTCAAGATTCAAAATCCTGTATGTTGCGCTTCACCTGCGCCCAGCGCAGATGAAGCGCAAGTAACAGTGTTCGACGCGCAGACTGCGTTTTTCAGAAGAAAAATAGAATATCAACATATTCAAAATAATTAATAGCCTAAAACGTGCTTATCGCAAACCTGGCTCTAATACCAATTGAAAGGGAATCAAACACGTGGTCAAGGTGCAGCGGAAATAAATGGATTCCCTCCCTTGTTATGATCGTTTTGCGAAAACACGAATCAAGGCATAAAAGGTATTAAAACGAAAGGTCGTAACTTATTTGGATTATGAACGAGGCAATAGCAACCACGTCTCTAGTGGTGTCCACGCCAACATCCGAACTAGGAAACCCTCCTCAACTCTGCTAGTAGCCTTAGAGAGTAAAAGGCGATTGCTTATGTGTATAGGGTAGTGCATCTCATGCTCTATTTATAAAGTGGTGGCTAGGGTTTTACCCCCTCACTCACTTAACCCTCACATTTATGGGACTGACCCATTATGTTATAATTCTAATTAAATTAAATTAGAATTATTATCCTTTCCTAGTGGCATGTTGTATGCGTGTGACCCAATAGGCTTTTAATATTTGGTTATGATTTTAAATAAAAATTATTTTATATTTAATATCATAAATAGTGAGCGGTATCTAGCAATACATCACTATCCAAATATTGAGATTATCAATAACTTTGATAAATCCTATTTTATGATAATAATTTATATGATCTATCCCTTTGTCCAAATATCTAATTGAACACAAGGGCATGGATTGTGTCAACCTTGTATAGTTCAATTTATGTTTTTCTTGATCCCCAAGTAGACTGTTCAGAAAATAAACATCTCATGTTTATCCTCCTGTGCATGGCCATGCATTTTGCAGTCTCACTTTATCAAGAGGCCTATAGATATAACTCCTGTTACATGGGAGGGACAAATCCCATCTAGGGCACTCACATTCCACCACATAATTTATTATATGTCCAAAAACCAACTTTATGATTACCCTGTTACAGGTAACGTTTGATGATAATTAAAACATATAATTCCTTATGTAGGAATCGTAGTGATTTCAGGTCGAAGGACTTCATATAACACTTATCAATTTAAGAAACGTTCATGACACTTATGTAACAATCCATGCAACGTTCTTAAGGTGGGTCTGTCCAGTACACCATTACTCTTAATGTGTACCTATGTGAGCACATGATATCTCATATCCATGATTCGTAAGATGTGATCATCAATGAACTCACATACTAGTCTAAATGCATCTTTGTCCTAAGATGATACTTGACTAGGGACTATTTAAGAATAGTTCTTCATAAGATCTCACGATCAAGTCATCTACTTGATTTTTTATGAAATTTGAGCTTACTATTCTAAGGACATTAATTTTTATTCTAAAAGAATAAGTTGCTTTTATAAAATAACATGAAGCTATCATGTAACTACCTTGTTCCATCCAAGAAGAAAAGACTCAGTTGATTGTCCTGCTACCACCCCAAGAAATAATGTTGTCCTGGGAAATGAATTCATGCACAAACGAGAAATACATTATCAATCAAGAAATTCAAGGGTGATAAAATTACAATGGATTCAGTATAATGTCAGAACCATTGAGAAGATGGGAATACCATCTGACTTAATTGAAACTCTGAAGGTGATGTCTCAAGTTGTGCATTTGGTGTGTCAAGAATAGGACTTTGATACTTTTCAACATTTAGCAGATTTTCTGGTCTTAGATGAGCATAAATAGGAAGTCTAGATTGTTCATGTGTTCTCCATTTTCAGTCTCCCTATTGACAAACTGGATTTGAAGGAAATAACACAAGGACAGAAACAAAAAAAAAGGAATTGAATCTCAAGACTTCTTCAATGTGAAGAGAATCACTGATGTATAATGAAATGTAACTTACAAGCACAAAAGTTTAAACCAAGTAGAATGTATAATGATTATCCTTACCTGTGTCATGTTAATATCCATTGCTGTCAGGTCTTGACATCCTTGTAAAAGTGGCACATTCTGCACAGACAACAACTAGGGTTGTGGGTGAACCATGATAAATTGGTTGAGTACTTTCTCTTTCCCTTAACTACTTACTTTCAATTTATTCTAACAAGAAGAGGGATTTTAAACTAAGTTTCTTTGAGTGCTTTTGAGAAAACTATTTGTGAAACGCTTTCTGAAAACCTCTGTATGAAATCTTAAACTAAGTATACTTCAGATAACGTATGAACCTCCGTCTGAAGATCTTCAAAACCTAGTTTTATAAAAGGTTTCCATAAAAATGATTAGTTTATGAAAACACTATTCAACCCCCCTTCTAGTGTTTTCCTATGTGTCCCTACAAAGAGCACTCAACCAATTATCTCGGTTCACTCACACCACATGTTAGCTATCTCCAGTCCTAGTGCCAACAAGCTACTGGATTTTCTCATAATCTCAACAGATTACAAGTATTCTTGTGTTCACCAAGCCTCTTTAGGCTCTACACAACAAGTATTCTTTGTCCTACCAAGCCACTCTTGGCTCTAACAAGTATTCGATCTCTATCCCACCAAGCCACTCCTGAATTTAACAAGTATTCTTTGTCTTACCAAGCCACTCCCGGTTCTAGCAATAACTTAATTTTTACAGAGAAATTTGAACTTAGAACACAAGTTCTTCAGCCTGGGTGTATAAGAAATAACATAGATTTAACTTTGGATATGAAATTTGATTGTACAAGAGGTTTTTCAATAAGTAAATCCTCAAGGGATTTTTACAGCATTTTTGTGAAGCTTGGACTTATAAGATTTTTCAATTCACTAGCAGCTCTTTGTGCGTGTATGTCTCTGTGTGTCTCTCTGTATGTGTATATATATGTGCGTCTCTCTCTATGTATATATATATATATATTCAGGTTCCGGAGACTTCTAGTACTTATAGGCTTCACTTCAGCTTGAAGAATGTCATTGAGAAGTCCGTTGTGAAATAGCATTAAATGCATTTTATCCCGTTGAGACACAACCACTGTCACCGTACTAGGTTGCAGTACTGTTCCGACTTTTGTGATTGCTGCAAAGCAACATTTCTCCTTTTGTGCTTCCATTTTGAATCGCAACCAAAAAATTTCCTTTTGTCTATCTTTTTTGATGTACTGAGGTTGTGTGTAGTTTTAGTATTGGCTTTGACTTTCCACGTCAGACGCCATTGTACTTCAGATAGACTTCATCTTCATATGGGAACCACCGTTTGAACCATTCTCACTTTAGATAGATCCTTGATCTTCAGAACTTGATCAACTACAGATCTTAGCTTGACTTCAGACAAACTTTCTTCAGAAGCTCTCTGAAATAATAGAACTTACAGAATATTTATTGAGCATAAAGTTCTTAGTTGAATTAAGTTTATAATCATCAAACCTAAGTGTTGGGGGTTTCTTAGACTTTTAGGTCTTAAGACTCAACATTCTCCCCCTTTTTGATGATGACAAACTTAAATAAACTAAAAGGGATAAAGTTTGAGAAATAAGGACAAAAATCAGAATTAGAGTTGTAGGTTGAAAGATTAGCTCCTCATCAAACATAATTTTCCTTTTTGTTGTTTTTGCACGCATTCTGCTTTCATTGATGTGTTATGTTCATGTGTAATGCTCCCCCCGAACTGCATATTTATTCTGCTATTTTCTGCATTTTGTTTCTCAACACTTATGACATATGTTAGTTTAGTTTCTCTCCCCCTTTTGCCATCCATCAAAAGGGTATCATAGCAATTTATGATAAAAAATTCAAGTTATAATATTCAAAAACATTCCAGCAGAGTATAAATCAGAGCACTTCAGATCATATGCAACACATTTAGAATAGAGTATTTGTAAGCATTTCAGAATATATGAATTTCATATTTAGGAATTTGTTTATATTATTTTCAATTCCAAATACGCAAATTAGAATATCAGAGCAATCAAGAATAATAGATAACAATGAATCTTTGAACAACAACTTATATTATTGAAACTGAAATGACTTTTACATCATAGACATGAATAGTTTCTCCATAAGATAGGAGTGAGTAACTCAATGCTTATCCAATGAAGTTTGAATTGTCATTTAATATTCAATTTTAAGCACATGTTCAGATCATCACACTGTTTCAAACACATGTATTTCAGAACATTCATTCAGATGATGTATTTCAGACAATCATTTTTTAGACAATGCATAAATGTTCAGATGATCTCTAATGAACTTAAATCTATCTTCAGTTAAAGGCTTTGTGAAAATATAATCCTATTGATGTTCTGTATCAATGAACTTAATATAAAAAATCCTTTCCTGAACATAGTCTCTAATGAAATGATGTTTGATTTCTATAAGCTTTGCCCTAGAATACTGAATAGGATTCTTAAATAGATTTATAGCACTTGTATTATCACACATCACAAATATTGCATGCTAAAAAATGTTAAAATCTTCTAATTGATATTTTACCCATAGCAGTTGTGAACAACAGCTTGCAGCAGCAATGTACTCAGCTTCTATTGTGGAAAGAGCAATGATGTTTTGCCTTTTGCTTGACCAACTGATCATGTTGCTTGACCAACATATGTTACTTCCAATGTTATTAGATATAGTAATGATCCAATCATTCCTCTACAAAATATTTTATTAACAACTTCTTCTCCTTCATCTTTATTTAAAGATACTAAAGGATGCATGGGAGTTGCCATGAGCTTGCAATCATTCATTTTAAACTTCTTAAGCATCTCCTTTGTGTATTTCACCTGATGGATCCATATACAATCAGACTCTTGCTTAACCTGAAGTCCCAGTAAGTGTTGAGTCTCAAAAATATCATAAGAGAAAATATGATGTTTAAGACAGCTCAATTCCCAAGTTTTAATGCTTAACAAATTTGAGTTAAAATATTTATCATAGGTACATATATGTTTTAATGATTTATCTATGATTTCAGCAAGCCACTATAAGCTTATATAAAGACTATGTGAAGCGCTTTCAACCTGTCTGAGGAGTTAAGCCTTCTGAAGGTCCAACACGTCTGAAGCGTTGAAGCCGTCTAAAGTGCACTACCCGTCTGAAGTGTTGAAGCTGTTTGAAGTCTCATTAATGACGTGGCACCCTTTGCTGAAGCTTGTGAAGACTTTTCTGAACCTCTGCTGCACGTAACACGTTTATAGCAAGGAACACAGAGACCTTTCCTGGTATTTTTGAATTTCATACACCACTGAGGAAATCTCTGCAACGCAGCCTCTGCAGCAACATATGTAGCAGCTTTATGGCAGGAGCAACCTTGTACCGTGTCAGAAATATCAGAGCTCTCATAAGCATGTCTCACAACGGATCAAATAGCATTTAATGCTATCTCTAAACGGTGGTATTTCAACGGATTAAATATTGGTTATAAATACCCCTCCATGAAGACCATCAAAGCGAGATATATAGAGAAATTATTGCAAGAAAGCCTAAGAGATATTCCGCTGCGAGCTTTACTTAGAAAAACTCTCTGATTCATCTTCTTTGCACCTCATCTGTATATCCTGAGTATACCTCAGTTATTATTGTGCACTGTGTCTGCTTAAGCTTGAAAATTGTGTAGTTCAAAAGCTTAGACACATTTCGTTGTAATACTGCATATTGAGCCTGGAGAGGCTTGTCTGAAACAAAGAATACTTAGTTGAAAAGCCTGGAGAGGCTAGACTGAAAAAGAATACTTAGTTAAAGAGCCTGGAGAGGCTAGACTGAAAAGGAATACTTGGTGGTGTCTGGAGAGACTGTACTCGTGGTGTCTGGAGAGACTGTACTCGTTGTGTTTGGAGAGACTGTACTCGTGGTGTCTGGAGAGACTGTACTCGTTGTGTCTAGAGAGACTGTACTCGTTGTGTCTGGAGAGATTGTACTCGTTGTGTCTAGAGAGACTGTACTCATATTTGAGCTTGTAATCTGAATATTCATATAGTGGAAATCCAGTGGTTGTTTGCCATTGGGACTGGACGTAGCTCACTGTGTTAGTGGGTGAACCAGGATAAATTTCTTGGCTAAGTCTTCTATCCCTTATCTCTTGTCAATTTACTTATACTAACCCAAGGGTATTGAAGATTGTTTCAATAATTTTAAAAGAAGCAAGAAAACCTATTTAAAATTACTTTCAGAAATCTTCTTAACTTCAGACAGCTTTCTAAACCTGTCTGAAACTGCTTTGAACTTAATCGTTTGTGAAAAGCTTCCATAAATTATTAAGAAACACTATTCAACCCCCCTTTTAGTGTTTCCCTATGTTTCTACAGAAAGAACTTAAGTTCTCCCATCATACTCATTTCAAACTCAAACTGAATTAGCTCAGAAAACGCTTTGCATAAAGAAGAATTTGTTGAACCAAAAATAATGTCATCAACATATATCTGAACTAGAATGAAATCGTTTTTAGACATTTTTCTGAAAAGAGTTGTATCAACCTTTCCCCATTCAAAACCATTTTTTATGAGAAAACTGCTCAGTCTATCATACCAAGTTCTTGGAGGTTGTTTCAGACCATAACGAGCCTTTTTAAGTTTGAAAACATAATCTGGAAAGGTGATGTCTTCAAAACCTGGGGGTTGTCTAACAAATACTTCTTCCTCAATGATTCCACTAAGGAATGCACTTTTGACATCTATTTGATATAGTTTGATACCACTATTTGCTGCATAGAAGAGTAAAATTCCAATGGCTTCAAGCCTAGCTACAAGTGCAAAGGTTTCAGTGAAATCAATACCTTATTGTTGATTGTAGCCTTGAGCTACAAGTCTGGCCTTGTTTCTGACAACCTTTCCATCCTCATCCAATTTGTTTCTAAACACCCACTTGGTTCCTATGATCGTTTTCCCATGTGGTTTAGGAACTAGGATCTATACATCACTTCTAGCAAATTGATTCAGTTTTTCTTGCATGGGTAGGATTCACCCTTCATCATGCAGAGCTTCATCAATTTTCTTAGGCTCTATTTCAGACAGTAAGGCAAGATGGTTGACTTGTTCAAGTCTTGATCTAGTTCTTACACCTTTAGAGATATCACCTAAGATTTACTCTTTAGGATGGGCAGATTTGTATCTCCAATGATATGAACCTTGAGGTTCTATTTTTATGGACCTTAGAAAATTCTGATTAAAATTCAATACTTTCCTTGATGAACACTTTTCTAGACTTTTCAATATTTTTCTTTTTGATACGTTCTTTTTCTTTTTGATACTTTCTTTTTCTTTTCTTTTCTTTTTGATGTATGCAAGCAATAAAAATAAGAATTGTAAAGGAAAGATAACAAGAATATAACCAATAGCAAATGTATCCTAATGAGGCTTGAAAATTAAATCACATAAAATTCAAGAACACGTATAGGAGAACTATGAAATTGATCAAGACAGATGAAATAGAAGATATAAGAAAACAGATAAATGGACGTCACACTTTCATGAATTGAAAGATAAGTCCATGAAGATGTTCACATAAAGGTATATGAACCTTTGATAACCTTCACTCTTGACTAGCAAGAAAATTAGAGAAAATCACTCTCTCAAGTAAGAAAATCACTTTCTAAATTTGCAGCAATTTTGCATAAAACTTTTCATTCTCTTTTGTGCATGCATGATGCATGTATTTATAGGGTTTTACAAGGTTAAGAAGGCCATGCAGCCAGCTACATTTCTCACGCCCTAAAGACCCCAAAATACCCCTCAAATAAAATTCCATGCAACCTTACACAATTAACGAGGAATTAAAACAATTAAGCAAAATAAACTCTACTAAACTAGGCTTATTTGGCCGCATCCTTGGACCAGATTCATGGGCACATGGAACCTCCATTTGTAACTTACAAACATGGCTTAATTTAGCTAATAAATCAGCCATGTGTGGCCGCCCAAAACAGCCATGAGTCTTCATGAGTTGACTGCCAACTTCATTGCTATTCATGCTCCAATTCAATGGCTTGTTGGAACTCTTTGATGGCTCTTTAATCAGCAGAATTCTGCACATGTTTCACGCCTATTTTGCTGACTCATGAAGCTCCATGTAGCTCAAAACTTGGCCAGATTCATGCACTAGGACAGCCCCCTTCCAACGGCTAGAAACATGAAGTTTAATGCTATTACATTCATGTTTTGTAACCCCCCAAGTAGGAAACATAACCACCCAAACCATTAAGCCTATTGTCTTGTAACTTCTCTAATATTATTGAAATAAATTAAAAATAGAATTTAGCAACATAAAGAAAGAAATGGCCGCCCCACATGCATCCTATGTGGCTGCCCATTATGCTTCATCAATGCTGGAAAGTGCTTCAAGTAACAGTTGCATTAAATGCAATTGATGCTTCATCAATAAAGCCATCTTCTTCATTAATAGAACTATCCTCTTCAACTTTGATGCAATTAATGAACTTAGGACTTCCATTAATGTTTTGCATGGGTTGAGCTTGGACTTCTTTAATGATGACTTGTAGTGCCTCCTTAGCCTTCCTAGCTTGTGCCCTTGTCATGGGCCCACCCAACTTGTTGACTGCTTGGTTGATGTCCACACCATGCCCCCCTTCTTGAACAGGATTTGTCCTCAAATCTGAAGGGTCCTCACCTGCATCAAAAAGAGTTAAGTCAACAACATTGAAGGTTGCACTAACATTATACTCACCATGTAGGTCTATTTTATAGGCATTGTCATTGATTCTTTCAAGCACTTGGAAAGGTCCATCTCCCCTTGGTTGAAGCTTTGACTTTCTTTGTTGTGGAAACCTTTCCTTCCTCATGTGTATCCATACCCAATCTCCTGGTTGGAAAACCACCTTCTTCCTTCATTTGTTTGCTTGTTTGGCATAGCCGTCATTCTTCTTCTCAATTTAGGCCTTAACCTTCTCATGCATTTTCTTGACAAAGTCAGCCTTAGCCTGCGCTTCCTTATGCTTAAACACAGAAATATTAGGAAAAGGTAATATATCAAGAGGAGTTAGAGGGTTAAATCCATACACCACCTCAAAAGGTGAACAATTGGTAGTATTATGAACAGCCCTATTATAAGCAAACTCAACATGAGGCAAACAATCCTCCAAAGATTTAATGTTTTTGTTTAAAATTGTCCTAAGCAAAGTACTTAGTGTCCTATTGACTACTTCAGTTTGACCATCAGTTTGGGGATGGCAGGTAGTAGAAAATAGTAACTTAGTGCCGAGCTTGCTCCACAAAGTCCTCCAAAAATGGTCCAAGAATTTTGAGTCCCTATCACTCACAATGCTCCTTGGCATTCCATGCAATCTTACTATCTCCTTGAAAAATAGATCTGCTACATGGCATGCATCATCCACCTTCTTGCAAGGTATAAAGTGAGCCATTTTTTAGAACCTGTCAACTACAACAAAAACAGAATCTTTTCCATTCTTTGTTCTTGGAAGTCCCAAAACAAAGTCCATGGAAATATCAGTCCAAGGAAAATCAGGAACAGGTAAAGGAGTATATAAACCATGAGGTTTAACCTTAGACTTAACCTTTTTGCAAACAATACATTGGTCACATATCCTATGAACATCACGTTTTATATTTGGCCAATAAAAATTTTCTTGCAAAATTTCTAAAGTCTTTTGCACTCCAAAATGCCCCATTAATCCCCCCTCATGTGATTCCCTCACAAGCATTTCCCTTATTGAACTTTTAGGCACACACAATTTATTTCCTTTAAACAAAAATTCATTATGCCTAAAAAATCCATTTTCTGATTTTTTTGTACGTCCCACATACAATTTAGCAAAATCCATGTCATCACAATACATGCTTTTCAAAGATTCAAGTCCATACAATTTAGCTTCAAGCATAGCAAGCAAGACATGTCTCCTAGAAAGAGCATCAACAACTATATTTCCTTTTCCCTTTTTATGCTTTATGACGTATGGAAATTGTTCCAAAAATTCAACCCATTTAGCATGCCTTTTATTTAATTTTCCTTGGCCTTTTAAATACTTCAAAGATTCATGATCACTATGAATTACAAATTCTTTAGGAAGTAAATAATGTTGCCAAGTTTTAAGGGCCCTTACCAAAGCATATAATTCATTATCATAAGTAGAATAATTAAGTGCTGGTCCACTTAATTTTTCACTAAAATAAGCAATTGGATGCCCTTCTTGCAACAAAACGGCACCAATACCAACATTAGAAGCATCACATTCCAATTCAAAAGATTTTGAAAATTTGGTAAGGCTAAAATAGGCGCATGTGTGAGCCTATCTTTGAGGGCAGCAAATGCAGCCTCTTGTTTTTCCCCCCACTTATATCCCACATTCTTTTTAACAATTTCATTGAGAGGTGCAGCCAAGGTACTAAAGTCCTTAACAAATCTCCTATAAAAACTTGCTAAGCCATGAAAACTCCTCACCTCACTCACATTTTAAGGCGTTGGCCATTCTTAAATAGCCTTCACCTTTTCCTCATCCACTTGAACTCCCTTGGAGCTCACAACAAATCCCAAGAAAACAACATGGTTAGTACAGAAAACGCATTTTTTCTATGTTTGCATACAAATTTTCTTTTCTAAGCACATCCAAAACAGATTTCAAATGATTAACATGCATATCCAAAGAAGTGCTATAGACAAGAATATCATCAAAGTATACAACCACAAATTTCCCAATGAATTCCCTTAAAACATGGTTCATTAATCTCATAAATGTACTAGGAGCATTAGTTAATCCAAACGGCATAACTAAACATTCATACAACCCATATTTAGTTTTGAAGGTTGTTTTCCATTCATCCCCCTCCCTTATACGTATTTGATTATATCCACTTTTAAGATCAATTTTAGAGAAAATGCAAGCACCATGAAGTTCATCAAGTAAATCATCTAACCTGGGAATAGGATGACGATACTTGATTGTGATGTTGTTGACAGCTCTACAATCTGAACACATTCTCCAAGTTCCATCTTTTTTTGGTACCAGAATGACCGGTACTGCGCAAGGACTCATGTTATCCCTCACCCATCCCTTGCTAATGAGTTCACTTACTTGCCTTTCAATCTCTTTAGTCTCTTGAGGATTACTCCTATAAGCTGGCTGATTTGGCAAAGATGCTCCAGGAATGAGGTCTATGTGGTGCTCAATTCCTCTGAAGGGTGGTAAGCCATCTGGAACATTTTCTGGAAAAATATCCTCATATTCCTGCAAAAGAGATTTAACTACAGGAGGCAATTCAAATTTATCAAAAGTGTTAGTAGTCAAAAGATGGTTAGTACTAAACAACAAATAAAGTGGCTGTCTTGTACATAACACTCTCCTCACTTCTTTTTCTTTTGCCAAACAAAGTTGTTTGCCCTCTTGATTTTCACTCTTTTTCTTTTGGCTTTCTTCTTTTTCACGTTTTTCATTTTTTCTCTCTTGAGCAATCTTTTCTCTCAATTTATTTTGATCCTCACTAACCTCTCTAGGTGATAAAGGCCTCAAAATAATTTTTTTGTCATGATACAAGAAAGAGATTTTATTGGTAAAGCCATCATGGATAGCTTTAATGTCAAACTGCCACGGCCTCCCAAGAAGTAGGTGGCTGGCCTCCAACGGTACCACATCACAAAGTACTTTGTCTTGATATTTTCCTATAGAGAAAGGAATTTCAGCTTGATTGTGCACATGTACTTCATCTCCTTCACTAAGCCATTGGAGTCTGTATGGCCTAGGATGTGGGGTTGTAACCAAACCCATTTTGTTCACCAATCTGGAACTCACAACATTAGTGCAGCTACCACCATCAATAATCATTAAGCAAATCTTACCATTGATTGAACATCGAGTATGAAAGATGTTCTCCCTTTGGTTTACCTCCTTGCCCACGGTTTGGCTTCCAAGAAGACGCCTAATCATATAGACCTCTCCCACATCAGCACGTGTATCATCATCATTGGGCTCCTCCTCCTCATTTTCTGATTCACTTGTGTATTCACCATTGTCCTTAAGAAGAATGGTCTTCTTAGTTGGACACTCATAGGCATAGTGACCTCTCCCTTGACACCTAAAGCAAGTCACATCTCTTCCTCTTTTTGCAACCTGTTCAACATTTTTATTAACAGCTTTACCTTGAGGACTAGGCACAGCTTGACTAGAGGATTCAGCCACCTCCTTTTTAATTCTTTCCTTCCAATTCGCAGGCAAATTAGAAGAACTCCTCTTTGCAACTCCCTTTCTTTTTAATTGTTGCTCTACCTGAAGTGCCTTGTGTAGCAAGTCCTCCATCTCCACAAATTCCTGTAACTCCACAACATCTCTAATGTCATTACTCAAGCCATTTAGAAAACGTACCATAGTAATTTCAGAATCCCCCTCTATGTTGGCTTGAACTAGTAGCATCTCCATCTCCTTGTAATATTCCTCCACCCCTTTGCTGCCTTGAGTCAATCTTTGTAGCTTAAGCTTCAAGTCTCTTTGGAAACTAGAGGGAACATAGTGTTTCCTCATAAGCCTTTTCATCTCCACCCAAGTATCCACCATTGGTTCTTCATCTCTGCGCCTTTCCCTTTGCAATTTGTTCCACCAAATTAAAGCATAATCAGAAAACTCAGCAGTGGCTAGTTTTACCTTTTGTGCCTCTGTGTAATTGTTGCATGCAAAAACGTGCTCAATCTTGAGCTCCCACTCCAAATAGGCTTCTGGGTCACTGCGTCCTTTGAAAGGTGGTATGATTAGCTTGACCCCTTGAATTCTTCCTTCATTTCTTGGTGGTGGTGGTCTTCCTTCTTCTTCACCAGTTTCTGGCTTGACTTCCAACACATCCAATCTAGCATGCAGCTCATCATTTTGCTGCGTCATATTCCTCTCTAATTGTTGGTAAAGAGCAGCAATTCGTTGTTGCAAATCCCTATTGTTCACTTCCCTTTCTGCCATGGTAACCACAAAGAAAATGTAATAGAATAGGAAAATAGGATGAACTGTTTAGAAAACCTTACCACACTCGTGTATGCACACAAATTTGGCTTTTTCTATAATGTAGCTCTCTTGCCTTTTTCCACTCTATTTTCTCTTGACTTTCTTACCACGCCAATGAGGAAAATAAATCAACTAATTCAACAACCTAAATGTTAGCCAAGAAAAATTAACACAAGAAAAGCTAACAAGAAAATAAAACAATAAAAGCCTACAAAAAAAATAAAACAAGAAAAAGTTAGGAAAGAAAATCAGAAAAATTCTAGTAACTGGAGCTTTGATACCAAATGATATGAACCTTGAGGTTCTATTTTTATGGACCTTAGAAAATTCTGATTAAAATTCAATACTTTCCTTGATGAACACTTTTCTAGACTTTTCAATATTTTTCTTTCTTTTTTTCTTTTTGATACTTTCTTTTTCTTTTCTTTTCTTTTTGATGTACGCAAGCAATAAAAATAAGAATTGTAAAGGAAAGATAACAAGAATATAACCAATAGCAAATGTATCCTAATGAGACTTGAAAATTAAATCACATAAAATTCAAGAACACGTATAGGAGAACTATGAAATTGATCAAGACAGATGAAATAGAAGATATAAGAAAACAGATAAATGGACGTCACACTTTCATGAATTGAAAGATAAGTCTATGATGATGTTCACACAAAGGTATATGAACCTTTGATAACCTTCACTCTTGACTAGCAAGAAAATTAGAGAAAATCACTTTCTAAATTTGCAGCAATTTTGCATAAAACTTTTCATTCTCTTTTGTGCATGCATGATACATGTATTTATAGGGTTTTACAAGGTTAAGAAGGCCATGCAGCCAGCTACATTTCTCACGCCCTAAAGACCCCAAAATACCCCTCAAATAAAATTCTATGCAACCTTACACAATTAACTAGGAATTAAAACAATTAAGCAAAATAAACTCTACTAAACTAGGCTTATTTGGCCGCATCCTTGGACCAGATTCATGGGCACATGGAACCTCCATTTGTAACTTACAAACATGGCTTAATTTAGCTAATAAATCAGCCACGTGTGGCCACCCAAAACAGCCATGAGTCTTCATGAGTTGGCTGCCAACTTCATTGCTATTCATGCTCCAATTCAATGGCTTGTTGGAACTCTTTGATGGCTCTTTAATCAGCAGAATTCTGCACATGTTTCACGCCTATTTTGCTGACTCATGAAGCTCCATGTAGCTCAAAACTTGGCCAGATTCATGCACTAGGACAGCCCCCTTCCAACGGCTAGAAACATGAAGTTTAATGCTATTACATTCATGTTTTGTAACCCCCCAAGTAGGAAACATAACCACCCAAACCATTAAGCCTATTGTCTTGTAACTTCTCTAATATTATTGAAACAAATTAAAAATAGAATTTAGCAAAATAAAGAAAGAAATGGCCGCCCCACATGCATCCTATGTGGCTGCCCATTATGCTTCATCAATGCTGGAAAGTGCTTCAAGTAACAGTTGCATTAAATGCAATTGATGCTTCATCAATAAAGCCATCTTCTTCATTAATAGAACTATCCTCTTCAACTTGGATGCAATTAATGAACTTAGGACTTCCATTAATGTTTTGCATGGGTTGAGCTTGGACTTCTTTAATGAGGACTTGTAGTGCCTCCTTAGCCTTCCTAGCTTGTGCCCTTGTCATGGGCCCACCCAACTTGTTGACTGCTTGGTTGATGTAAATCCTTCGGAGCAAAAGATACATTTCTGGTTTAAGACTCAACATTGGGTTCAGATGGTCCAATTCCATATCCTCCTTCAGACTTGTTCTGAATCTCCTCTGATTGCTTATTTAGATCCATACCTCCAAAGTCATCTTCTAGATCAGATAGTTCACTATCAGTCTTTTTCTTGTCATTGAACCTTCCATGGATGGTTTCATTAATTGCTAAAGTTATAGAGTTATAAACCCTATAAGCTTTAGAATTCTCAGAATATCCAAGGAAATGACCTAAGTCAGACTTAACATCAAATTTTCCAATGTCATCCTTGATGTTGAGTATGAAACACTCACATCCAAAGACATAGAAAAAAAGATATGTTGGGTTTCCTTCCTCTCCGTAGTTCATATGGGGTCTTTTTCAGAACAGGTCTTATCAATATTCTATTTTGAAGGTAACATGTTGTGTTGATAGCTTCTGCCCAGAATACCTTGGAGAAAGAGCTTGAAATAAGTATAGTTCTTTCCATTTCTTGCAGACTTCTGTTCTTTCTCTCTACAACCCCATTTTGTTGAGGTGTTCTAGCCACAAAGAAATTGTGAGAGATCCCATTCTCTTCATAGAACAGTCTGAAGCCTGTTTTTATATTCTCCTCCATGGTCACTTCTAATAGCAGAAATATAGAATCCTTTTTCATCATGTACCTTATTGCATAAAATTGTGAACTTCTCAAAAGTCTCATCCTTGCTTTTGAGGAATATCACCCATGTGAATATAGAATAGTCATCTACAATGACCAAACCATATTTCTTTCCACCAAGACTTTCAGTCTTTGTTGGTCCAAACAATTCAATGTGCAAAAGTTTTAAAGGTCTTGAAGTGGAAACAACATTCTTGCTATCAAAAGTGTTTCTTTTTTGTTTCCCTTTTAGATAGCTTTCACATAAAATATCACATTTGTATAAAAGCTTGGGCAATCCTTTTACAAGATTGTGTTTAGTAAGCTTTGAGATTAACCTCAGGCTGGCATGCCCAAGTTTCTGATGCCAAATCCGTTTTTCATCATTCACAGAAAGAAAGCACTTCACATTTTGATTTGCAAGTTCCTCCAAGTCTATTTTATACACATTGTTGTGTCTCTTGGCAGTAAAGAGAACTTGGTCATTTTTATTTTTGACTATACAGCCTTCTTTGGTGAAGGATACTACATAACCACTATCACACAATTGACTTATGCTATGTAAGTTATGTTTGAGTCCTTCAACAAATAGAACATTATAAATAGATGGCAGAGGTAACATACCTACTATACCTATGCCAGTGATCCTCCCTTGTTGGTTCCCCCAAAGGTGACCACTCCTCCATCCTTGGGTCTAAGGTTTTAGAACAAAGACCTTTCTCTCGTCATGTGACGCGAGAATCCACTGTCTAGGTACCATTTGTAGAGTTTACTTTGTCCTGCTAAACACATCTGCAACAGGAATAATCAAAACTTTAGGTACCCATAACTTCTTGGGTCCTTTTTTGTTATCTTTGGGTTTAGTCTTCCCTTTGTGTCTGCAGATTGACACATGGTGTCCCAACTTACCACAATGGGATCACCCTTTACCTTTATTAGCCTTTTGGGTTTAATTTTAACATCAGATTGATCTAATGATTCACTATAAGAGTAACCAAGATCACACTTGTTTTTTGAACCTTTCTGAACTCCTAAAAGTTTGTTTAGATTCTTAGTTCCTTTAACAAAGTTGGCTAGGTATACAGTAAGTTCTTCAACCTTTTCTGAAGTTTTTCAACTTCTTCAAATTTGTTTTCAGAACTACTGCCCTTGCAGTTCAAAAGTTCTTCCTTGAGTAGCAAGTTTTCCTTCTCAAGAGCCTCATTCTTTTCACACATTTCTGTGTATACTCTTGATAGGTCCTTGTACTCATGGAAAAACTCTTTTGAACTTTCTAGTAAATCATCAAACCTTTCCTGGAGGTCAGGGTCAGAAGCAGGTCTTACCTATGAGTCTTCACTGTCTGAAGATGGCAGACTGGCCATAAGGCAGAGGTTGGCTTCTTCATCAGATTGTTCCTCTTCTTCTTCCGAGGTAGAATCATTAAGATCTTCCTAGGTGGCCATCAAACCCTTCTTCTCCTTGAAGAACCTCTTCTTTTTGAAGAATGGTTTCCTTAGCTTTGGACAATCAGCCTTTATATGACCAGGCTGTTTGCACCCAAAGCAGGTGATTTGGTCAGCACTTGAGTTCACCTTGCCTAACTTTCCACTTAGTATTCTAAAAGGTTGATCTTTCTTGTATCTACCTTTCATCTAAAGCATCTTCTTGATCTTTCTACTCAGAAGAGCAAGATCATCTTCATCTTTTGAATTGTTTTCAGATCCTTCTTATGCGTCTGAAGTCTCTTCAGCTTGCATGGCTTTCATGGCTCCATGCTTGGGCTGTTTGGCTTTTGAGTTCAAAGCTAGGGACTTCTTTTTGCTAACATCCTCACCAAGTTCTAACTCATGAACCTTGAGAGAACCCAAAAGTTCCTCTATTCGCAGGGTATTAAGGTCCTTTTCCTCCTGGTTAGCAGTAACTTTGGGTCTCTAGACCTTAGGTAAGCTTCTCAGAATCTTTCGATTATTATCTCCAGATTCATAAGTTCTACCTAGGGACTTGATTCCATTAGTTATAGTCTGAAACCTACCAAACATTTGGTCTATGGTTTCATACTCTTGCATCTTGAACATCTCATACAGATGAACAAGCATGCTGATCTTGGATTGTTTGACATTATCAGTTCCCTCATGGCCTGATGCCAATGTATCACAGATCTCCTTGGCAGAGTTGCAACCATGGACCTATTCATACTTAGGTTTGTTTAAGGAACAAACTAACTAGAGTTTGGCCTTGGCGTTGAGTTGTACCCTAGCTTTCTGCTCACTAGTCCATTCATCCTTAAGAATGGGATGACCATTTAGCATGGGTATATAGTCACCATAAGTAACTATGTCCCATAGATCGATGTTGCTGCTCTCAATGAACAGTTTCATCCGATCTCTCCAGTAATGATAATCAACACCATTAAATGTATAAGGCCTTTTCACATATGCTCTTTCTGTAATATAATGACCGGTGCTTGCTTGGGCCTCCATTTGGATCTACTCCCTCGACACTTGTTATGTGCTCAACTCAAGGTTGATCTCTGATACCAACTGTAGGAACGCACAGGAAAACACTAGAAGGGGGTTGAATAGTGTTTTTATAAACTGCTCGTTTTTATGGAAACCTTTTCTAAAAACTAAGTTCAGATTGCCTTTCAGAAAGAAGTTCAGACACTTTCTAAAGTGTAGGTCTTTTTCTGAAGATTTCAGATAGAGGTTTATCAGAAAGCTTTTCGTAAATAGTTTTCTCAAAAGTGCTTATAAAAACTTAGTTCAAAAACCCTCCTCTTGTTAGGATAAACTGAAAATACAAAGATAAAAGATAAAAGAGCACTCAGTCAATTATCCTGGTTCACTCACACCTCCCGTGAGCTACCTCTAGTCTTAGTGCCAACAAGTTACTGGATTTTCTCTTAATCTCAACATATTACAAGTATTCTTTTGTTCACCAAGCCTCTTCAGGCTCTACACAACAAGTATTCTTTGTCCTACCAATCCACTCCTAGCTCTAACAAGTATTCTTTGTCCAACCAAGCCAGTCTTGACTCTAACAACAACTTAATGTTTACAAAGAAATTTGAACTTAGAACACAAGTTCTTAGTTCTGGGTGTGCAAGAAATAACATAGATCTAACTCTGGATATGAAAGTTGATTGTAGAAGAGGTTTTTTAATAAGTAAATCCTCAAGGGATTTTTACAACATTTTTGTGAAGCTTGGGCTTATAAGATTTTTCAATTCACTAGCAGCTCTTTGTGCGTGTATGTCTATGTGTGTCTCTCTATCTGTGTGTGTATATATATATATATGTGCGTATATATATATATATATTTAGCTTCTGGAGACTTCTGGTATTTATAGGCTTCACTTCAGCTTGAAGAACGTCATTAAGAAGTCCGTTGTGAGATAGAATTAAATGCATTTTATCCCGTTGAGACACAGCCACTGTCACCGTACAAGGTTGCAGTACTGTTTTGACTTTCTGTGACTGCTGCAGAGCGACATTTCTCCTTTTGTGCTTCCATTTTGAATCGCAGCCAAAAAAGTTGCCTTTTGTCTTGCTTTTCTAATGTACTGAGGTTGCGTGTAGTGCCGGTACTGGCTTTGACTTTCCACGTCAGGCGCCCTTGTACTTAAGACAGACTTCATCTTCAGATGGGAACCATCGTCTGAACCCTTCTCACTTCATACAAATCCTTGATCTTCAGAACTTGAGTCTTTAAAGCCTAACCAACTTCAAATCTTAACTTGACTTCAGACATACTTTCTTCAGAAGCTCTCTGAAATAACATAACTTTGAAAATATTTGTTAAGCATAAAGTTGTAAGTTCAATTAAGTATATAATCATCAAAACTAATTGTTGGGGTGTATCTGGCTTTTAGGTCTTGAGACTCAACAAACTATACATACATGGTAACATTGGTCGCGGATTGGTTATATATCAAATCACATTGACATTCATGTCATTTGGATAGTAGCGATGTTTTGCTAGATATCATTCGCTACTTGTAATATTAAAATAAGATTTTAATATTATTGCCAACATAATGGGAACCTACAGGGTCACACACTTAGAACGGGCTGACTTGGACACTAAAGCCATAAGATGGTTTTAATTGGGATTTTAATTAGATTAAAGGTCTATGTGATGTGAAACTCATTTAGTGAGACTAAATGGGCCAACCCATTAGTTTGGGCCTACACATGGGTAGGTATCACTAAATCCTAATGCTCACTATGAGGGTTAGCCACCACAATATATAGAATATATGGATGGAGCTAATAAGTGATTACTCTAAGACTCCAAACCTTAAAGAAAAAAGGGTTTTCTCTAGCCACCCCCTCATAGAAAGAAAAAGGACATCATCCCTTCATCGTCGCTAGCACTACAAAAGAGGGAGTCCTAATATGGCGTTCGTGTGGATATCGATGGACGCATGACTACTCTTGCATGCCCGTGGTTTGGCAAAAAGGAAAGCACTAAAAGGTATATAACACGATTTATGGCTTTTGCATGGATCCTTTGAGGGTTTTAGATATATTTAAATTTTAAAAGTTTAGTTATTCCACTGCGTTTGACCTTCCAAAACCCAACAGTTTTTTCAGGAGCTATTGAGTGTACATGCCTACTCTTCAAGGAAATGCTTTGATCTAAAACATTTTCTTGAAGGTAAACAAAATGATCACTCGATCAATCTCTGAATATCATTGTTTAGAAGTCTGAACTTTCCCATAAATAGATTTCCTTGGCCTATAAACTGAAAGCTCTTTACCTTTCCATATAGAGCCTTTAATCTAAACCATATAAACATCGTTATTTGACTCTCCAGTTACAAAATGTCTTAACATCCACATAGTGAGGTTCCAAGTCAAAACGAGCTATTTAAAATATAACAACAAGAAAGGAACCTTCAATAGAGACTGGTGGGGGAAATGTCCTTCTTGTTAATGTTATCTCTTTGACTGTAGCTTTTTTCCACTAGTATGGCTATATAACTCTCAAATTTACCATATGGATTGCATTTGGTCTTAATGACACAAGATCCTAAACATTATTATGAGTCCTTGAAGCTAATTCATCACGCGTTACAGGTAAATCAGAAAACATGAAAGCTCATAATAGCCTCTACTAGAAGATTAATAATCGTTATAGAAACAACACCACTGTATTCTTTGAGAGTGTACGGTCATGATTCATGACTCCCGCTATTTAAGTCACCCTCAAAGAACACAACATTATTAGACTCAATATCTTGAATATAGGGTAAAACACAACAAAGTTTGTTGCCATTAAATTCTAGGAAATAACCAGTGAAGAAGGCACTGACAACTAGAGCAGGGTAATGGGTCAACCTGTACAAGTTTGCGTAGGCTCATGGTTAAAGGATTTAACCCACTTAAGCTCGTATTTTAAATGGACCACTAATAAATATGAATTGTGTCTATGAATTCCTTTTTTTCTAAAATTTAAGCTTTTAAAAAATGGTAAACTTTAGGGTGGACCACTTAACATGTGGTCCATGGTGCACCATTACTTTTAATTTGATATTATAGGTTTTTCATGTTCTAGTTATTTCACATTTAGTCTCTCTTATATTTAAGTGAACTTTGAAAATTAAAACCCTTATAAAAAAAAAGAATGTTGGCTTAATTGTCAGTGTCACCCTTAGGATTCGATGGGCTTAACATCCCAACCCATGGCACCTATAATGGGCGCAACCCCCTAAGCTAGATGCAGCTCTAAGAATCCTTAAGGAAATAAAGTTGCGCCCTTGCTAACAGCTATAGCTTTTGGCCTAGTGGTAAGCGCTTGATCCAACAAGTGGTATCAGAGCAAGGTCATGGGTTCGAATCCCCCGGCTGACACTGGGGGGAGATTGTTGGCTTAATTGTCAGCGTCACCCTTAGGATTCGATGGGCTTAACATCCCAACCATGGCGCCTATAATGGGCGCAGCCCCTTAAGCTAGATGTGGCTCTGGGAATCCTTAAGGAAATAAAGTTGCGTCGTTGCTAACAGCTATAGCTTTTGGCCTAGTGGTAAGCGCTTGATCCAACAAAGAAAAGCTACGAATTTCCCTTTTATGTGATATACACCCATAACAAAGCATTTCCTGTTTGGGTTCTAGGAAACTGCAAGAAAAAATGATGGCATTCTCAATGTCTGATAAAATTGGAATTCAGAATATGCACATGAGCAAGCATTATTATATCCAGTTTTCTCACTTTAGTTCATTTTATTCTTTTTTGTGTTCCCACTTTGTGCAGATTTTCACCGCATAACATGAAATATAGGAATTAATTGTGAGTTTCAACTTGGGGTTTCTCAAAGTCCTTAACCAGTAGAGATAGAAAATCCAGACCGAAAAACCATTTTGATTTGAATATCAATCTCAAAGAATCTATTTTCCAAGGGCATGAATCCAAGCAATATGAAGCGAATCTCAAATCTAAAAAAATTGATTTTGAATTTGATAAGTAAATCAAACAAATCTGAGAAAAAAAAATCACGGAGAGAAGAAAGACTAACAAAATACAATGATAAGACTCACAAAGAAGAAAAAGGGAATACAATAGGTTCCAGTGAGTCGGTGAAAACAACTTGGAATGGATAGGATTAGTGCGAGGTAAATGTGATGACGTCGAGTTGGAATTGGTCCACAACCACGGTTACACTAACAGATAATGCGCCCTTATAGCAGTGGCCCTATTGAACTTAAGCTACATCAGAAGACACAAGTTGTTCCTCAAGTCTCTCATGTATTAGTAGTTTTTGTTTTATTTTAGGAAGTAGATGCTTTATATTTCAATCCATTTTACAGTGCCAAACAAGTTTCAATAGATGTGGCACTTGTATTGTTTGTTTTTAGATTTAGGCAATTAGTATGTGTTTGTTAATTGCTCTTTGATTTGTTTTTGATTATGTGATTTGAGCTCATGATTGAGTTTTCAATTCTGGATAGCTTGGTAGCTAAATTACTCAACCAAGTATTGATTTGCCACTAGTATAATCAATTACTTCAGTTGTAATTAACGCCAAGTTGAATCAAAACTGAAAACTGCATAAATTCAAATTCAGGAACAAAATAATCGATTACCTGATATAGATAATTGATTACCACTGCACCTGGAAAAAGAACAAAATTGGTGCTCACTGGTTTAATCGATTACCAAAGTGTGTAATCGATTACCTTTGTTTCCTGTGAAGAGTTCTTTGAACAAAACGTTCTGGTTTAGTCGATTACTCAAGGTGATAATCGATTACCACAGGTTCTGCAAAAAAATTGGACGTTTGTAACTGTTTTTTAACAAACTTTTGAATCTCTAACTGACTAAAAACTAGTTTTATAAGTGAATTTTGAAATGAATTTAAATAAAAGAAGAGAAGAAAAAGAAAGAAAAAGAAGAAGTGAAAAAGTATGAAAATCTCTTTTTAAGAAAAACTCTCTCAAAGAAAGCTTATCATGTCCAAAAATTCTGCAAAATTCTGAAGAACTCTCAAGTCAAGATTCTTAAACAATTGGAAGGAAGATTTTGATATATTCATGGAGTTTATCTGCACAATCAAGGTGCTATTGTTTTAAACTCAGTTTTCTTTAATTGTTTTTTATTTGTATTGTCTCTTGAATAAGGTATTCATAGAGAATTACATTGTGTGATATCTCAAGAACAGGGTGTTCATTGAGATTGTTTGTGAAATCTTGTGATGGGGTGTCATGAGTAAGGTTGATGTTCGTATGACGGGGTGTCATTGATGAACATGCTCTTATGGGGTGCAAGAGTCAAACCTTTGTTTGTTTATAAAGTCTTTCTTTAGGATTGAATGTGCATGGTGTTTGTAATCAATTCTATAGTGAAAGAAGATTTAGTGGTGTGTTATATCTAAACTGGATGTAAGCCCCTTTTTGTGGCTGAACCAGCATAAATCATTGTGTAATGTTCTCTATCCCTACTATACTTTGAATTAACTTTCTTGGCATATAAACTTGAATCTTGATCTGCATAATTTCTATAAATTGTTGAAAGTAATTGATTGTTGTTGTAATATTGAATTGAATATTGGAAATTGAATCATAAAACCTTGAGTAATCAATCTTGGTAATCAATTACTCATTGTTTCCAAATTGGTAATCAATTACCTTCTAGAAGGCGATAATGGAGGTGAAGTCAAAGGCGGTTGTGACCTTTCATGGAGGGGGAAGGAACTAATGTTGTGGTCGACGGTTGGGAGGATTGAGTTGGTGGTGGAGTTGTTGGCAATGGTGAACTTGAATTGTTAGGTGAAGGAGAACATGGTACTCCTATGATGTGTATCAATTTTCTACACAGGAGAAAAAGAGGGCGAATATGAAATTTTCAAATTTATACTACCCTGCATAATTTGGATCATCCCCTTGTGTAGAATCAAATCCAACAATTTTTCATAAGTGGTGCACCGATGCACCACCTAATAGATGGTTCACCTTAGACTTCCTTAAAAATGACAAAAAAAAATTAAATAGCATAAAATTTGTTTTTTCATTACAAATTATAAATAAATTTACTTCTAATTATACAAATTAATTTATAAAAAATTGATTTTGTGAATGGCTGAAGTGGAGGATGGTCCAGACTCCAAAACATACAATTGGCTCAATAATTAATTACACACGTTTCACGCTTCCTTTACCATTTCAATTAATAATAGGTTGCAGGGAAGATGCTTTACAAGACCTCTCTCCTTACAATGAACAGTAACAACTAGTTTCAAGGACACAACTATAAAAGAAGCACCATGTGTAATGAAGATAGTGAAGCTTTGCAAAAACGTTGTCGGATTTCATCCTCAAATCTTAAGTCTTCATCTAAAATTATCTTTCTCTACTCAATCACTTCTTCCATCATTTGTGTATTTCATTCCAAGAGTGATTGTATCTAGCTAATCTCATTGTTTATCCGCACCTTGTACGCTACTAAGCTAGAAAAACCTATCTTACTTTTTCTCTATAAATCCCAACCAAACTAGTAGAGACTTGACTGTTGGTGTGGGTGTGTGATAGCTTGGAGAGGCTGTAAAAGACTACTTAGACGTATGGAGAGGCAGTGTAAGAAGAATACTCAAAGGAAACAAGCTTGAAGAGGCGAGGTGAACAATACTTATAATATAACTTCAATTATAGTGGAAAAGCTCACTTGCGAGTGAGGACAGGACGTAGCCCAAGGTTGTAGGTGAACTGGGATAAATCTTTGTGTGGTTATATCTTCCTCTCTAACTCTGTTACACTATTTGTTTATCTTTATTGTGGTAACTGTATCTCATACCTGCATTTAGGTTCCAACTCTTTATGTTAAATTATTGTAACTCCTATTTGAGTTTGAGCTAAGTCACACTATTCTTAAGAGAATTGTCTACAAGTTATTTTAAATTGATCTAAATCATTTTGAATCAAACAAAATCTGAACCAATTGTTAACTGATTATATTAAAAACATAACAATGAAAAAAATAGCAAAAAAATATACTATACGACTGAAAACGCTCTCTTGTTGCTAACAATCTGTTTGACTAAGACTCAGTTTGAAAATCTAAGAACACTCTTAAGAACAAGCTCATACTGACTCAAAGTTTCCGGAAGCAAAATTCTTCAAAGTCTCTATGCAACCCCCCCTTCCAGAGACATTCAGCCAACATCACAAATTCTATGATATTATAGCATGAAGGTCACACAATACGGGAAACCTAAACCCCTCCCTTCAACCAATGGCAGAAAAATATGATAGATCTAGATCGATGAGAAATCAAATAAAAAAAGGTTTCTTGCATACCCACGAATATGAGATGTCGATTCTCATAAAACATAAAGCGAGATGCTACAAAAATTTGTAGTATGATTCATGTTAATAAAAGCCCCAAATCAATTTGGTGAATTAATGGTTGAAAAATGAGTTCCTAATTTCGAAAACTTCATCGCAGGGAGAGGGAAATTGAATTGTTTCGTTCTCGTGATATACTTGATGAAACAAAACAAACTTTTGATGTATGATTCATAATAGTATGAGGAATAATAGCCCTAAACCAAAATTTGTTCTATTGAGCAAAAATGGGAATCAAGTTTGGAAAAGATTACATGCTCATTTTGTTAAAATTAAAAAATTTCAATTTCATGCGACTTCTCATGAATTTTATATTAATTTAATATATAGGTAGTATAGCAAGGATCTTGGCATCAAAAGCCCTAATTTATTTCATTCAATTTGATTGAAATTGAAGCCTATAAAAATTAGGTTCATAAGATGCCTAATTTCTAATTTATTATGAAAAACTTACTAGAGAACAACCATTTACTGTACCAAAAGGCTCTGATAGCAATTGCTAGATTTTAAACAATATACCTAGATGATAATGAAGTAAATGTTGTATTCCCAAGAATAGGGGTTGAATTGTGAAATTTTAAATCTTTTGGTGATTTTTGCAGGAACTTCTAATAATCTCTGCTCAAGAATACTTCTTGGCTAGTATTAGAAGCTTGGTTGTTTAAGTTAGACAGTATGCAATAATACTAGATATTTTAATTATGACCTTTATGAAATAAGTGATACTAGTATTATGAAAATAGAATCTTTCTCCTTCAGAAAGACTTCTTTGAAAATATAACAAGTAATATTTTTATGAAATCACTTACTAAGGTATTATATACGTTTGAAAATACTTTGATATGCAACAGTAGAAATTATCCTATATTTTGAATGATTAGTAAGAAGCTTCAAATATAAAGAGTTAGAGGGATAAGAATTATGCTCATAGTATTTTATACTGGTTCACCCTTTAAACCTTAGGGCTATGTCCAGTCCCTACTTTTAGTAGGATTTTCACTATATCAAGCTTGATACACATGTATTCTTTCTTCTTCTCAGCCTCCTCAAGCTTCTTGGTGTAGCACACCACCTAGTATTCTTCTACAACCTTTACAGGCTCCTGTCTATTATTCTTCTGCAGCCTCTGCAAGCTCTTGTCCATTGTTCTTCTACAGCCTCTGCAGGCTCTTACACAATATTCTTCTGCAGGCTCCTAACACAGTACGAAACAGATATTCTACAGTTTGTCTCACTTAAAAAACAAACCTAACCCTCTGCAAAATATTCACAGCTCCCTCAAGAACAACTAACACTACCTTGTTAGTCTTGAGAGTTACAATCAGTAGCTTGAAAGAAAAATACAATAAATGGCTCAAGATATTACAACAATAAGAACTTAGTTGAAGAATAATGAGCCTAAATACACTCTTTCTCGCTTATCTTAACTATTTGAGAACAAAACTAATGATTTTGTAGGAAGTGAAATTTCTCCAGAAGGTACAGATGGTAATTTTGATGCATTGATAGCTTCTTCTGGTGCTATTTGTCTTGGAATGAAGAGAGGTCTCTATTTTTTAGCCAAGAGTAAACTAAACTAGTCGATGGAATGCCTTTGAGAAGAATTAATCTCTTAGTTGGGTATGAAGGAGCTGACATTTTCATGTTTGGAGGGAGAGGACTGATCAGATGATGATGAAGTAGTTGGTTGGAGTATGTCTTGAGGTGGCTGAAAAGGAGCAAATGGCATAGGAGGTGCCTGAGATGCAATTGCTGGAAACACAAAAGTGTTGAACCAGAATTGGTGTTGAGCGAACCTCTCAATAATCTCATTGACAGTGTTTTGTAACGTATCAACATTTGAAAATAACATTTTCATATCGTCCTTTATTTTCCTAACTTGCTTCTCAATGGAATGGGAATTTGGAAGGTCAGAAGCAGTGGAAATACCAGCAACAGCCTCAACAGAAGTAACCTTCTCAGGTTGAGGAGGTACAAAATCCTCTCTTTCATAGCTCAATTGCTATAGGAAAGATCCCATTGAACCAAATTTTGAAGAAATATTAGGAATGTTTTCTCTAATAGGAACAAAAGTAGGAAGTCCTGAGTCTAAAATTGGAGAAGTTAAAAACTGGTTTACCATAAAAGTTCCAAACGTTCCAACAGAAGGAACAAATTGGGCTTCTTTGTTCTTCTCCTCCTTATCTTCATCATCATAAAGATGAAGCTCTTCTATCCTAGCAGGAAACTGTTCACCACATTTTGGGGCAATGGTTTCTTCTTAAAGAATGGGAAAGGAAATGTCATATGATGGAGACTCAGAATAGCTTTTAGTAAGCATTACTAATGCATCTGCAGCCAAATATTCTTCAGAAGCATTTTCTTCTTCCACATTTTCTTCAAAAGCAACCCTTTCTAGAGAAGCTTCTTTTCCTTCAATGTTTCCTTCTGAAGGCTCTTCTCCTTCAATTTTTCTTTCTGACAAGAGTTCCTCTTCATAAATGAAGGATGCAGGGGGTTTTATATCTGGAGAGTCCATCTGCACCATGTCTTCCATTTCTTCTTCAACAAAAGGATTATTTTCCTTCTGGTTGCTTGGTCCTCCTTCTCTTGCAGAGTTCTTTTCCTTGATATTTTCCTTCTTTCTCTTTCTGCTGAAGGTCTAAAGCTCTACCTTTTGCTTCTTAGACCTTTGGTAGTGGGAAATTTCTTCTTCATCTTCTTTAATTTCATCAGAATCATTTCTATGTAAAGAGAAGGATCTGGTTTGAAGATGTGCATTTTTCTCACATTGGTTCTGTCAAAGAATGTAAATTCTTCTATCTTCTTCTCTTCTTCTAGAGAGACTTGATGGTGCTTGAAGATAATGGTTAGGAGAATTCCATAGGTAAGCTTGCATAGCTCCTAACTAGGTTTACAACAATAATCATATATCTTAGAATAATGTAGGAGAGGGATAAGGGTTTACCTACCAGAAGATGATATAAGATCAAAAGATCTTGATCATTGACTTTTTCAAAAGTTCCAACCCTTGGAAGGAGAGTATAACAACACATCTTATGGAAGAGTCTACAAATGGGTGTAAGTTTGATGGCAATGAGGTTGGAGTTGGGCTTGCTTTATACCTTCTTCACTACTTCTTCTTTGGTAACTCGTACCGAGTCATACCATTTATCATCATAAAGGTGTGTGGTGTAGTGAGGAAGTTGCTTCTTCTAATGATTCTGGATTTAGAACCAAATTTGAACCTTTCATATCAACCACCAGTGAGTTCCCATCACTTTTGTATTCACTTGCAGAAGTATAGAAAGCTTTCACAAGTCTGGGATAGATTGATTCTTGGACCAGAAGAAAGTCTCCCCAACCTTGCTTCTGGATGAAATGGTCAGTTGCCCATCCTTCCTTTTTTTTACTTCATTCAGCTAAAAAATCTTCCCAGGAATGATAGTCTTCCTTGTCAAAGAAGGTTTGTAGAAGAGTTTTGCTGGAAAAGAGGTCAGAATCAGATCCTTCTTCTTCCTCAGATGGGTCAATTTCTACTTCTTCCTCCTCGGAGGAATTTTTTTCTTCTTCTTCAGAGGATGTTCTCTTGCTCCTTCTTCTTCTTCTTCTTCTTCTTCTTCTTCTTCTTCTTCTTCTTCTTCTTCTTCTTCTTCTTCTTCTTCTTCTTCTTCTTCTTCTTCTTCTTCACTGCTACTACTGGAAACATCTATTCTAATTGGTTCTCCTTCTTCGTTACCCTCAGTACATTTGCTCTTGATAACCCCCGACTTTTATCCTATCAAACCTCTAATATAAATAGCAGAAGAGGATGCAGAAGGTTCGTTTTTCCTGGTTGGAGGTTTCGGAGAAGGGGATTTTGCAGACAGAGGTTGAACATCAAGGACCTCTGCTTGAGGGGATTCAGCTAGAACTAGATTGGGAGAAGCTTCATGGCTACTGTATGAGAAACCAGAGACATTTGAAGATGATGCTTTTATTTTTGTGAGCAATAGTTTTGATGCTCATTTCTGGACTTCGGGAGAAATGCAGAGAAGAGGGTTTGGAGTAAGAAAAACATAGAGGTTTTAAGCTTCAGAGATGGTGTGTAGAACTTGTCAATAGCTGGAAATAGCAGTTGGTAATGACCTCTTTGTTGGACGGGTGTGGTTTTTTATCTTCACTACTAGCTATTTGAGAAGCTGAAATGAAGAGAGTGAGAGAGGTTGTTCTACGCACACACAGTTAAAAATGTATTTTCTCTTTCCTAATGACAAAAGGCATGTTTCAGCTTCTTACAAACCTTGCTTAAGCTTAGGACAACTGGGTCACTTTCATAGTTGACTATTTCACTTTAATAAATAATTTTTTTTGGATAAATGAACTTTAGGAGTTCACGAAGGATAGGACAGTTCCTAGGATTTAGAATGGAGAGATTTCTAGTGTACCAAGGATTGATTTTGGTTGAAAGGATTCCAGAAGTGTTTTTCCACTTTCTAACGTTTGTTCCTTTTTTTCTAGGTGTAAAGATTCTTTTTCCTTTTCCTTTCCTTCTTAGCATTCTCTGGATTCTCTTGGAGATAAATGCAAGTTCATCATCATTTCTAGAGGTTGATTCTTCTTCTTCATACTCTTGTTCTCTATCTTCAACTGAAGAGTTTGCACTTTGACTTGTACTGGTCCTTTTTGAAATGCTAGCTTTGAGTGCTATTGTTTTTCCTTTTCTTGGTAATATTTCATCCATGAGTTCTTGCTCATGAACTTTGAGTGATCCAAGAAGTTCATCTAAATTCATGACAGTAAGGTCATTTGCTTCTTGAATTATTGTTACTTTGGGTCTCCAAATTTTTGGTGGACTCCTAAGTATTTTTCTGACTTGCTCTTTGTTTGTATAGCTTTATCCAAGAGATTTTAAGTCATTAATAATGATGGTGAATCTGCTGAACGTCTCATCAATTCATTCATGTTCCAACATATTGAACATTTCATATTGATGAATCAGAATGTTTATTTTTTATTCTTTAACTTGATTTGTTCCTTCATGAGCTATTCTGAGAGTGCTCCATATTTCTTTTGCAAGAGCACATCCAGCTACTCTGTCGTATTTTCCTATGCTAAGGGCACACAGTAGATAGAACTTAGCTTTAGAGTTTAGAAGATATTTCTGTTTTTCTTCTGAGGTCCAAGCTTCTCTGGCTTTAGGTTGTGGTGGTTCTTCTTCTACTATTTGGATAGGTTTATCTCCTTTTTTGGGTTGATATGTTATTTTGGTTCTTTTAGTTGTTGGAATGAAGTTCCCCTTTTCAACAATATCCCATAGATCAATATTTTGTCATTCAAGAAAAAGTATCATTCTATCTTTCCAATAGTAGTAGTCTTTTCCATCAAATGCAGGAGGCTATTTGTAGAAGATCCTTCTGGAATGAACATTCCAGCTCCATGGTTCACCATTTTCCCTTTGTTGATCTTTTACCTCTCTCACTGTTAAGTGTGTTCAACCCTAGAGGCAAGCTCTGGTACCAATTGAAGTGAATGTTGTAGTCACAAGAAGGGGGTTGAATTATGACCTTTTAAAACTTTTGGTGATTTCTGCAAGAACTTCTAACAATCTCTGCTCAAGAATATATTCTTGGCTAGTATTAGAAGCTTGGTTGTTCTAATTAGACAATATGCAATAACACTATATGTGTGTTTGTTGTGAAAATTTTCAATTGAAATCGAAAACTCTCTTGATTCTGAAAGTACAATCTGGGAATAGAATCTGAATCATCTAAAGGTTCTTTTTAAAATCAGGTTTACTCAGAAATTGTATTCAAAGAGTAAAAGAATTTTGAATCATTTGTTTTCTAAAAGAAAATAACTTCGAAAATCAGTTTTGAAAAATAAACAGAATTTCAAAGAGATAAAGATTTAAAGGACAAAGTGCAGGAATTGAAAGTGCAGAATTTAAATAAAAGAAAAGAAAAACTTGCAGAAAAGTAAATGCAGAAAATAACAAAGAAAAGAAAAATTGCAGGAATGTAAAGAACAGAAATGTAAATCAAAGAAAAGAAAATGGCAAAATGTTAAATGACATTAATTGAAAGTTGGTATGGATACACATACTGGGCACTCTCCTTAGTAAACCACTGAGTCTTTTTAGATATTAGACGTTTGGGTGTTTCAGAGAAGTTTCAGTAAATGAAAATCCAACCCCCGTTACATCAGAATTTGACCTATTTATAGACTTCTATCCTAACAGACACTTAACCAGATTTTGACACGTTTACAAGCCTAAATGACGTGTCAAATTTCTAAGTATGCCACGCATTCAAATCAGCAACGGTCTTCTATTTGAAAAATAACTGACTGCTAGAGATTTTGACACCTGTCTTCAGATAGCAACGTTCACTAACTGTTCATTTGAAATTTGAACACTCTCTGAACAATCTTCCAATAACCGCTCCATTTGAAATTTGAATGTCTTTTGAATGGTTTTCCAGTAACTGCCTCATTTGAAATTCAAATTTCCTTCGAAATGACTTTCAATAACTGCTTCTGTCTTCATGAATTCTTCTAAGTTATTGGACTCCTTTCAAAATCGAACCAGCTTTCGATTTTGATTAACTGTCAACCCAGATTAGGAAACTTAACCAAATATTGATTGATTAATTTTCCTTAAGTTTCACGTGTTTAAAATCCTGATTGGTCAATTCAATATTGAACTTGACCACCGACCACACGTGGATTTGACTTTGAAACTGATTAGACCATTCTGCAAACACATTGATGGCACCGTCCAATCTGATTGATATAAATAAGCATTGGCTTTAATGTTCTTCTGCACTCAGTTTTCTTCCTTCTCCATCTGTTTTTCTGTTCAAAATGAAGAAGTTTCTTCCTTTGGCTATTACGATCAACCTGATCTTTCTTGATTTCATCTTTGATGAGGTTGTCGGAATAGCCAAAGCTATAAGCTTCTTCAATCCTTATTAAGGATTTTCTTGGGTTGAACGTAATAGCCAATTAGAATTTCAATTCGTCTTCACCCCATCTTTCTCACTTTTAATTTGAACTACAGGGTCATTTAATCAAAGCTGCGTAATGCCCTTACCATGGTGGTTCAATCAAAGCTTGTGGAAGAAGAAGAAGGACGAGGAGGGTCAAATGAAGGACAGGTAGGGTCAGATGAAGAACAGGGAGACAGAGTCAAGTTCCCTGAAGACCCAGGAACACAGGAGTCAAGTTCTCTGAAGATTTAGAATAGCTTTTAACCTCATGTACTTTTTGTATTTCTTTTGTATTTTCCAATTCGAATCTGTAATGTAATTCGAACACCATTCGTACATGAATAAGAGAAGTATTTCGTTATCTCTTTATACTTCAGACTTTCTAATATAGAACTCGTTTTCCTCTCCTTCACATTCAAAATACTTTTCGAATTCGAATAGACACTTAATCAGAAACTTGTATTCTTTTTTAATACATATAACGGGATGCCTTACATTTCGAATTCAAAATATAAATTCTAAACTTTACTAAGTTAGAGTCTTTCGATTCCCAATAAGCTTTTCAAATCTTTCATTGTATACATCGAAATCGAAGATACCATTATTGTAATAACTTAGTAAAATTTGTAAATTTCTCCCCAACAATGTGTTAAATATGACCTTTATGAATTAAATGATACTAGTATTATAAAAATAGAATCTTTCTCCTATAGAAAGACTTCTTTGAAAATATAATAAGTAATATTTTTATGAAATCACTTACTTAGGTATTAGATAAGTTTGAAAATATGTTGATATGCAGTAGTAGAAATTATCCTATATTTTGAATGATTAGTAAAAAGCTTCAAATATAAAGATTTAGAGGGAGAAGAATTATGCTCACAGTATTTTATATTGGTTCACCCTTTAAACCTTAAGGTTGCGTCCAGTCCATACTTTTAGTAGGATTTTCACTATATCAAGCTTGATACACAGGCATTCTTTCTTCTTCTCAGCCTCCTCAGGCTTCTTGGTGAAGCACACCACCTAGTATTCTTCTGCAGCCTCTACTGGATCCAGTTCAATATTCTTCTGCAGCCTCTGCAAGCTCCTGTCCATTATTCTTCTGCCGCCTCTGCAAGCTCTTACACAGTATTCTTCTGCAGCTTCTGCAGGCTCCTAACATAGTACGAAACAAATATTTTGCAGTTTGTCTCACTCAAAAAAATAAACCTAACCCTTGCAGAATATTCACAGCTCCCTCAAGAAGAACAAACACTACCTTGTTAGTCTTGAGAGTTACTATCAATGGCTTGAAAGAAAAATACAATCAATGGCTCAAGATATTACAATAAAAGGAGCACAGTTGAAATATAATGAGACTAAATACACTATTTCTCACTTTCCTAACTATTTGAGAACAAAACTAGTGATTTTGTAGAAAGTGAAATTTCTCTAGAAGGTACAGATGGTAATTTTAATGCATTGATAGCTTCTTCTGGTGCTGTGTGTCTTGGAATGAAGAGGGGGATCCCTTTTATAGCCAAGGGTTGACTAAACTAGTAGTTGGAATGCCTTCGAGAAGAATTAATCTCTTAGCTGGCTGTGAAGGAGCTGTCACTTTCTTGTGGCAGCTTTTCTCTCTCATCGGGTTTGACTAGTCTTTCTTTTGGAGGTTGTTTCTTTTGGAGCCAGGATTTTCATTTAGTTTAAGCTTTCTTCTTCTAGAGCAGTTTGTGAGAGATGAAATAATTCTAGGAACTATCTCAATTTTAGATTAAAATGTTTTTAACTCCAGTAGTTTGAAAGTGTTACATATTCTGATAATTTCATTCTTTTGGAAGGTGTTGGAAGTACTCCTTTCTTCTTATGTTGTCATGTGAAATTGACAACAGTCTCTTTTGAATCTTCTCAACAGCTTTCTTGCTTTGATTTATTTTCTGAACAAGGGCATTTCTTCTTATCATTGAATATGATGGTTTATAATTGAACAGAACCTTCTTTCAATATAGTGAGCTTTAATTCTTGAATTGTTTCTTCTGGACAATGCAAATTTGTTTCAAGATTGTTTTTCTGATGTCTGCTTCTGTTTGTTTCTTCTAAAATGAATCTTCTTTGATTATTCATTAAGCTTCTCTGTTCTCTTTAAGACAATCTCAATTGCAACCATTAGTATACAATTATCGAGAATTATATTAAGTGTATTTTGAGATCTTGTCATTATGAAAACATCTCAAGAGGATTCTTGGACCTTCCATATAATCATATAGATACAAGATCAAAACATGTTCAAAGATATCTAATGCAAAACCATGGTTTCACACAAATCAATTTTGCAGTCTGACATCTAAACATGTTCAAAGTGATTTTTACAATGAACAAAATCAATTATCCACTCTTAAAAGTGGATCTAAACACACAGTTAATATCATGAATCAAACTATACAATTGTGTACCTAGAATAAAAGAGGAATCCATTTTGTAGTTATTGTCTGTTCCTGTAGAGATTGATAAACGTGTGAGAAAAACTCCTCTTAGACCAGCAAGTTTTCCTATGAGCTAATGAGTTATGTGTGTACTCAATATTATCTGCTTGATGGCGAGCGGTTACTTTAATTAATTACTACATTTGTTCCTATTTAATTGTCCATTTAGATTAAAACACAGATTAAGAAATGAAATCATTACTCATGTTTTCATGAAAATAAATTTTAAACTTTCTATTTTACCCTTTATTTCTCTTAATATTATTGGGTCTTATTAATGTTCGATCATAGGTCATTTATTAATATAAGGGTAGAATGGAGAAACATGTAATTATTACTGCATTGGGTTTGTAAGTGGATAGTTAAATAGAAGCAAATATTTTATCCAAAAATGGACAGTTAAATAAGAAGAAAGGTAGTACTAGTTACATATTCAAATGATGTCTCTTAAATGGAAAAAAAACTCCTTTCTATCAATCATCTCCTTTTTTGTCAGGCAATAGTTAAAACAAAACATACCATAAAGACATTTGTAATTAGTTGCGGATATAGAGTGTGTTTTGTTGAGTCTCTAGACTTGGTAATCTTAAGACCCTTCATAACCAATTTTGATGATAACAAACTAAGTACTTGTATCACAAAAATTAGAACTTCTGCACTTCACATTTTCAGATGATGGTATCAGAATTATTCAGATGACTGGAATCGTCTAAAGCATCTTAACCATCTGAAGTATATCTACCATCTGATGAGCTCAACCTTCTAAAGCAAAGCATGTCTAAGGAGATAAAATTTCAGACTCTGCCAAAGTCAAAGTTGATCTGCCTCACGCAAGGAAGTCTTTGCTGAAGATGAGAAGACAAAAGACAACTTTATGGGAAGCTTTCAAAAGTGAAGCACTAAAATGGAAACCTGCTCTGCAACCCTGTGAAAGGTTCAGAGCATAGCTGCTTTCCTCATACTCAGTTGACAGCTTGTCTCTCAACAACTTAACCGCATTTAATGATATCTCTAAATGGGTATTTCTGGAAAGAGATTACCTCTGAGACCTATAAATACCTGGAGCTCATTCAAGATCAACAGAGAGCAAATAATCTATTGAGCCAGAAGAGGCTAGGTTGAAAACAATACTTGTATTTGGTTGTTGAGTCTGAAGAGACTTATAGCAAAATAATACTTGTAATCTTGCAAGATTAGTGGATAAATCTAGTAGCGTGTTCATACTGGGACTGGACATAGCTCACAGTGGTATTGAGTAAACCACGATAAATCATCTTGTTAAGTTCTTTTAACCCTATCTTTGTGAATTTGTTTATATGCTAACTCTAAGGGGTTTAATAATGATTTTGAGACTTAACATTGTTTTAGAAAAGTAATTTTTCTTAAGAAAATCTCTTGTCTAAAGTTTCATATGAGTTTTCTTAAGAAAAATTACTTTTCTAAAACAACGTTAAGTCTCAATCATTATTAAACCCCTTAGAGTTAGCGTATAAACAAATTCACATAGATAGGGTTAAGTAATTTTCCTTAAACGCAATTCAACCCTTTTCTTGTGTTTACTTGTGTTTCTACGTGTTTGGTAGGACATTTCAGTTAGATGAAAGAGAGAATTAGTAACTGAAACCATTTCATTTGTGTTTGGTAATGTAGCTTTTTTAGGTACATACTAGCTTTTTTTAATAAGCTACTTGAGGTGGTTTTTTTTAAAAAAAAAACTCTCCTTTTCAGCTAATATATAGCTGAAAAATTATTACAAGTTTATCCCTTAACAACTTTCACTCATCATTATTCAATAATTAATGATATCCTTATATGTCATTTTACTATTTTCAGCTAGTTTTACTAAATATTTTCAATTAAAATATGCTAATTTTTCAGCTTTGAGCTAACTTTCAACTAATTTTTTTAACTATTAGCTAATTTCACATGCACACTCATAATTCAAATCTTTTTAATGCTCTTACCCCTCCCCTCTTCGACTCCACTAAGGGCCACCCCAATTGGTGGGACTTCCCGTTAAAAAATATACAAGAAATTAGATTATCATTTGTGGACCAAAATAAAGATTATCAATTATGTATCTTTTGACTCTTTTTCTGCCGCTATTATAACAGTGATATATATATATATATATATAGATAGATAGAGAGAGAGAGACGTTCATCCTACATAGTTCATATTTCAAGTCAACGACCGCGTAAGGTCAAACTCCCCCCTTCGATCATTTCTTGCTTGCATGATTCCTACATAAACAAAACCAATACATCAAATTGATCTTCAATACTAATTTTATAGCTTAATAACCGAGAATGTAAACAGCTTTTATAAAACATAATATATATATATATATATATACTCAAGAGCAATATACTAGTAAATAATCAACATTTTTACACACTTTTAAACACATTTTCTATCATTGATCTATATTTTTGAAAAGTCAACAAATTTTTAAAAAGTAATTAATTTATGAGATAAGTGGTCTTGACATTTTAAGTCAACAAATTTTAAAAAGCAAGTTAAAAGAGTGTGTCTTGCTCACATTCGTAACAATTGCACCGTAATTCGGATGACAACATGGCAAGTGCAGGAATGCCATAGGCAAAGATATGTAGTAATTCTGTATACAGCTGCATCCCCCATACCACATGTAGTACAAAAAATTTTAAACCAAAAGAACAAGGAAAATTGTTCATATATCATAGAGAGAATTTAGCAAAAAAAATTATACAGGAGAACTTTCTAGCATTAATTGCTCCATAGCTAGATTATTGTTAACTGAAACAGAGAGTGGAAGAGAAATTAAGGGCGTGTTCTCTCTCTCGATTTTTATGTTTGAAAAATAAATTCATAGATGAGGAAACTAATGCATTTCTTGACCATAATTTGACTGTAATAATATTGATGTGCAATTTAATTTGTCAAAGCTAGACAGCAATATAATTTGTCAAAGCTAGTGGACTGTGATAAATGCAGTGTAATTTAATTAGGTAAATTTAGCTGAAAAATTAGCTAAAAGTTTAAAGCTAGTTAAATTAAAAGCTGAAAAGTTAACTGATTTGATTGAATGTATTTGTAAAACTAGTTGAAAATGGTAAAATGACATACAAAGACATCATTAATTATTAAATAATAATAAGTGAGGTTGTTGAGAGATGAACTTGTAATTAATTTTCAGCTAGTAGCTGAAAATTGAAGTTTTTTTCTTAAAAAACTACATTAAATAGATTTTCAAGAAAAACTAGTAGCTAGCTACTCAAAAAAGCTACCTTACCAAACAAAACACAGCTGAAATAATTTTAACTACTAATTTCAATTTTTAGCTAGCTGAAATAACTTACCAAACACACTCTTAAACGTATTAAATGCACACTCATATTGCTTAATAATCCTCAATTATGAAATTAATTGTAATGTTGATCTTTTTGACATTGTTTGGTAGATCACAAAGGGGAGGAGATAAATGCACTTATAATATAAGGGGCATATCATCTAAAGATCGATCAAGGAATGAATCGGGTTGTTCCAAATATATAATTGAGAAGACCCAATGAAATGGGAAAAATAAAGCAAAACAAGTTTTGCGGTTTGCACGTCACCTAACACAAAAAAGGGGGAAAAGGTCCTATAGGAATAGGTTATGCTTTTATAAATAGCTGCGTCTAGGGCAAGGGTGACATACCGGTATGGCACTTATTAAAAGTCGTTGAATCACTTTTATTTTTTAATAAACGACCTTGATTAATTAATTATTTTATTCTAAATAATTGAATGACCTATTATTACTACTAAAAATAGATGTCGTATCGGTATGTCACCCATATGGGTGACACACCCTAGAATCACCAAGTAGAACAACATTAGTTGCTGGTTTTTCCATATTTTCTAATTATATCTGTTACACGTTGGCTGTACTTTAATTGTCTCCAGGTCAAAACAAAGAAGTCTTTATGTCTAAAAACCTATTAAAAATGGAAAATAAAAAACTGGAAAAAGAAGATAAGAAAGATTTATATACAATGATATTATAGATTGTTACGATAGGTGTGAATTAGGTAGCTTTTGGTAAACATTTCAGAACGGAATAAAACGGGACATATGAGTTCTATTTTATGTTTGATGTATTTTAGAAGTAAAACAAAATATGACATATTATTGAAAGAGTGAAACACTTTTGTTCTATAAAAAAAGATGGAACCAAAGAGAAACATTTCATTATTAATTTTTTATTAACAAAATTACCACCGATTCTCATAACCTTCTTCTCAAAATTATTATTCCGCATTGTCACCTAACACATTTCATCATCATCCTATGAACTGAATTCAAAAGGGCTAATTTGACAATTAGATGCAAAGCTGTATGAATTTCAGCATCAAACAACAACTTTTTAGAATTTTAGTTTTCTTGCTCTGACTCTGACCCTTTATAAGGTGGGTGTTAAGTATTGCATAACGTAGAACTTTGTTTTTCTCTTGGAAGACATCCTGCCTAAATCTCTCTCTGTTTTTTTTTTTTTTTTTTTTTCTGAATCTCTTGGTCTCACTTTGTATGTCAACTAATATGAAACCTGTGGATCGCACGGGCCTTATGTTCTATTTCATAATATTTTTTTATATATTATTAATAATTTAAGTTGTGAATTTAATAATTATATAGTGTAAAATTATTTTACACAATCATTAAATAATGTATTATGATGTATTTACACATTATTTAATGAATTTATAATATATGAGATGTTATATTCATTAAATAACGTGATAAAATATTATTGGATGTCTGTATAAAATTATTTTACATTGATAGTACATAGTAATTAAATTCGTTATGATAATATTAATATGAGATGTAATCTCATCTAGGATAAATTTAATAATACATATAAATATAAAATCAAAGGTTGATTTCATATATTACATTTTAAAATTATTTTAAAATAGAAATGTGGTATTTATTCATTTTGAGTAATTAGAATTTAATGGGGTGATTAAAAGAACAACAAAATTATCACCTAATAATAAATAAATAGATACATACATACATATATATAATTTGTAGGCAATTTTATTGTTAATTTATCGTCTAATATGTCTCTTACTTGATATGTATATAAATAGTTTTTAATTGTGAGTACAATTGTAAAAGTTTAGCATTCAATTCAATTCTTTAATTTTAAGTTAAAACTCATATCACCTTTATTATAAAATAAAAAATTGTCATTGCAAAGATATATCATATAATCTTATGAAACGAAGAAAAATAAAATTAAAAAAACAAATGAAAATAAAATATTGTTACACTATTTACAAATAATAATATAAATATTATCATTAAATTAATATTAATATAAATAGATCTAATGACTTTGATGCACGGGTAATGTAATTTTTTTTTATATAAAAATTTAAATAATATAATAATTATTATCATAAAATAATGAAATTATAAAAAAAAAATTCAATATATTTTTTACTTTTAAAAATATTATGTGTTTTAAAATTGGTATTTTTAATTTTTTTAACTTTCAATCTTAAAAAACATAAGATTAATGTACTTTTAGTCCTTAAAGACATCCTAAATGAAAGTAAAAATGTACTATTTTTCTTAAAAGCAAGTACTAAAACTAAAATAATCTACACAAAAATAATTCCAAAAAAATATTTTTGGCGGTTAAAAATATATTTTGTGAGAGGTCATTCTGAATCAAAAGAAAATGTTAAGAAAAATAGTTATTGTGAGGAACATGCTTTGGTGGTTCTTAAGATAAGTCTTATGTTAGGAAATTTGGTGGTTTGTCTTTTGGGTTGAAATTTTGTGGTTCACCAGGTATTATAACTCTATAACTCTATGTGGATTATAGACTGAACGGGAGTTGTAGTTGCTTGCTTAATATGCCAGAAATTTAAAGTAAAACATCAAGGATACTTAGAAGTGTTAGACAAGCGGCCTCAAGTAACTTAAGAGGGGGGTGAATTAAGTTAATCCAAATTATCTCTTTTTCGTTCACTTACTTCTTTTATCTTTTATTATACTTACAACAATTCTTTTATGATTAAATATGAATGCAAACTCCTAATTTCTCAATATATAACAAATTAGCAATCACAACAAATAAGTAAAAGTTAAGGGAAGAAGAATTGCAAACTCTATTTATACTGGTTCGGCCAACCCTTGCCTACGTCCAGTCCTCAAGTCACCCACTTGAGATTTCCACTATTTATAAAATCCTTTACAAAAGATGAACACTCACACACCTTGGAACCCTTTCCCTTGTGTTGAGTTTCACCCACAATCTACGAGAGGCACCCTCTCTTAATCACACACAGTGAGAAGAAAATGTTTGAACAAGATGAACTCTCTTTTAGAGTAGATAATACAACTTGAAGTTCCTATAAGAATTCTTAATAATTTGCAAGTGTTTGGCCAAAATGATTCTTAAAAAGATTTTTCACTTTTTGTTGTTTTACATTGTGTAATCTGCTGATTTTTCGAAAGGAAGACACATATTTATAATAGAACAATTGAAGCTTTGTATCTTTTGATAAGGAATTGTGTCTCTTCATAATTTTCAGAAAAATCTCGCTGGTAATCGATTACACATTCAAAAATTCAAACAGATTATGAACAGTTGTGACTGAAATTCAAATTTCGCATTTTCTGCACTCTGGTAATCGATTACAACATATGGTAATCGATTACCAGAACAAAAATTTCATTCCAGAAATTGAATGCTTGCTGGTAATCGATACCAGTTCAAAATATTTATTTTGAACTTAATTTTGGTTCATAAAACATTTTTGCATAAACTTTATTTTAAAGGCCAAATTACTTGCAAAGTCTAGAATTCTTTTAACATTGATACTAACTAGACTAATACTTATCTAACATCACTTGTAGTTTTGATCTTTGCATCAAACTTGCTCCTTGCTCTTTCTTTGCCAATTCCTTTTATTCAATCTTGTAATCTCATTTTCTTTCTATTAGCATCATCAAAACCTGCATATAATATATTTACAAGTATATGCATCTACAAGAAAGACAATCTTAAACATCCTAGGAAGGAAATGGAGTAGCATAGTAGCACACTCCATAATGTATTTACTTAGTATTCCATTAGGATATGAGATAGTATGAGTAATGGAGGAAAGATTCACAGGATCTGCTCACTGATAATAGGTGTTCTTGATCGAATCATATATTAGATGGAATATTAGGTTATACCAGAATATTTAAGGTAATGTGTAAGGTAAATGCTTCTAATTTGCCTCTGGTTTTTTTTAAAAGGAGACTTAAGGCTTTGAAAACTAGGTTAATCTTAATTCAGGATATCATCTCTACATCTACAAGTAGTTTAAAAGAATATAATTATCCAACCTTTAGAAATTGTTGTGGTCTTATATGATTCTGATAGAGGGTTAAATCAGAAGGCTTAAGAAAATAGATTCAGCCCTATCCAACAATAGGAACTGCAAATTTCGAGGACGCAATTTCGTTTAGGAGGGGAGAGATGTAACACCCACAATTTCCCCTACTAGTATATATAAATAAGATTTGGAAATTTTTAGAAATAAAATTATAAGATATTTATAAGTTATTGATGAACAATCCAACTTAGAATTTAGGAAATATCCAACCATAATTTTAAATAATTTTCCTAAAGTGGAGTTTGGAAAAATGACCTAAATACCCTTAGTAATTGTGCAATTAAAGAGAAAATAAATTTAATTATGAAAAATATCTAAAAATTAAGGGAAACCATATTTTTAGTCAAAATAATGTTAGTATAATTAATTAATTTTAGAAATTAATTTAAAATTTTTTGGCACTTTTGGGCGAAATGACCAAAATGCCCTTGGTTAGTAGTGTAACCCTAACCAGTATATTAGAATTCGAGAAATCATAAGTAAAATACATTCTGGGATTTAAAATAGGTTAGTAATGGTATTTATAATTTTATTTTGTGGATTTTATATAATTAAAAGACCATAATACCCTTACTGACTTACTAAATTACCAAAATGCCCTTTAATCTAATTCTCTACTTTTTCCCTAACCTAATACCTTAATCCTTAATTAATATATCCTCATACAATTATAATTGATTAGCTCTTCATTAACACCATAAAGCATGCGTAATTGGTCAAAAAGCAAAAGTAAAACATGTTTGCCTCACCTAATGACACTTTTGTCCCCTAAAGCAAATTTGTCCCTTTCTTTTTAAATTCAACTTTTTCTCTCTCTCCCTCTCACTTTGCCCTAGCCAAATTTTCTCCAATTTTCTCCTTCTCTCCATTTTTGCTTCTTACTCATGGTTGAAAGTTAAATTTTTTAACCTTTAACTCAGAGAATTTCACCATACATCTTTGAGAATGTGGGTTGAAGAGATCAAGAGGAGTCCATAGAGGGGAGTAGAATAGGATTTGGTGGAGTTGCAAAATCATCACCTCCATTGTTGAAAGCTTGAAACTTCACTTAGGTAAGAGGGAGAACCCATGAATCTCTAGTAGGATTGATGACCAGAGTGAGGGTGATCCTTGACCCTCTTCCCTTTTCATTTTTCTTCTTTGAAATTTTGAATGCATGAACTTGTTCCTATGTATATATGGTTCGGTTTCTTGGTTTGTATGGGTATGCTTGATTTTAATTTTGTTTGATGGTTCGAAGGTGTTGGTATGATGAATATAAGCTTGTATAAATCATCACTTTGAATTAAACAAATTGTTGTATGACTAAATCTTGAAAATAAAGTGTTGTAGTCATATTTAAAAGTGTGAAATTTTATATGAGTAAATATGTTGTTTGATTATTTGATATGATAAAAATGGATACTTGGTATGTGTAGAGCATCATACTTGAGTTTTACATTTTTTTGAAAATTTATTGATTTTTCATGAAATTCATGAGTGATCTTGAATGTTCATGTGTTCATGTGATATTCATGTTGAGTTCATGAGGATGAAGGTGTTTGATTCATTGTTTGAGTGATGATGAGTATGGATGTGTTTGTGGGCTTGAGTGGCCCATTAGGTTAAGTTAAAAGATGAAAGGTAAAAAGGTAAAAGTATAATAGAATTTTATGTGAGTGAGCAAAGATGTAAAATTCAGGTAAAATTTTAAATTGACCAAAAAGTCAACCAAACACCTTAATTTCAAGACTAAAACATGAAGGGATGGACCCCATGGGTTATATAATAGTTGGGTCACTAGTTTGGGCACTACCACTCAACTAATACTCCTAAAATACCCATTAATGATAAAACAAAATAATTGACTCATGATAAACAACTAAGACTTAGATTAGTGTTGGACTTCAACACTAATTTGACCCATAAATAATTAAGAGTCTTATTGGGTTAATAAACCTATTAATCTCAACATCCAAGTTAACCAACTAATCAAGTGTAGTTAAGGTTAATCTTTATCATCTAAGATTAATGCTAAATAATAATGTGATTAAGACTTATAGGTAATTAAGAATTGATTAATGATTAAGTAATTGTGATTAACCCTAATCAAGTATGATTAAGACTTAAATAAAGATTAAAAAGGTAATTAAGAATTGATTAAGGATTAAGTAATCATAATTAACACTAATCAAGTACGATTAAGGCTTAATCAAAGATAAAATGGTAATTAAGAATTGATTAAGGATTAAGTAATCGTGATTAACCCTAATCAAGTAAGATTAAGAATTAATCAAGAATTTAGAATGTGATTAAGGTTTGATTAAGGTTTAATTAAGCATATAATTAAGGATTAACACCTAATTAAGGATGTATAACACTTAATTAAGGACTAAACCTAAGACTACTTAATGGATTAAGACTTATTAATCCTTAATTACCCAAGACAAGATTTAAACAAAGAAGATTAAGTTAAAGATAAGGTAAGCTAGACCTAAAGAAGGTAAGCCTAACACAGGGAGATGTAATATACACTTAATCCTAATATGCTATGACTCAAATTAAATTAGGGATTACATAGTGTGACCTATTAGATAGCAAACCTTGTTAAGCTTGTAATACTATAATACAATACTTGAGTGAGGGTGAAGTGAAATACATAAGGAATATGCATAAGACTTAGTAAATCCTAGGGTATAAGTGGAGCTAAATCTCAAGTGTGAAAACAATGGAATGTAACATACCCTAAAAGCTTGTGAACAACACTCTAAGATTGCATAAGACTTGTGATGCCTGGAAAGAGAGTGTGGTTTGACCCAGTGTATAGGCAAGTTCCTAGAGGGAATTGAGACTGAATTGTTGTGATACTATAGAAGGTGGTTGTGAGTAACACTCAGAGTTTACTCTACCGGTGTAACGTCCTAATTTTTAAATTCAAGAATAATGCCCGTTGGAGATACTATTCCCAAATTCCTGAAATTATTTCGCGCCATTATCGATATCTTTACATGCACAATATAATGACGTTAAGGCAATCCAACATTGCTTAAGCTTAACACATAAATATAAACAAAAGCTAAAAGGGTAAATACCATCAATGGCTCAATAAACATTTACAAATACACAAGTACAACAATAAACTGTAATATTACATAACAGAATCGCAGGATCATTCCACTATATTCTAATCATGACCATAATCTTCCTCAAGCTTCTAAATCTTTGACTAGAAATCCCAAACTAAAAGGGACCCTGCAAAACTGAAAGTGGGTTCCACAAACATGTGGTGAGACTAACGTCCCTGTGAATGTAACCAAACATGCAGTGTAGGAACAATAGGCAGATGTAATGCAACATTAAACACTTCAAAACTAGAGACAATGCAACATCTGAACTTGAAATAAACAGGACTTTCATGCATGATGATCCTTCCAATTAAAACATGAACTGAACATGATAAATCTTTTTTCCTAGAGTGGTTAACCCAACACCATGGGGTCTTATCACTTTCCTGCAGCTAGACCTGAGCTCAGACTACAAGGGATATCTCCCTTACGAGGATAAAGTCGTCGTCGTTACATGACGACCAAAGCCTCGTTTTCAATCAATTAACATGATGGCCCTAAAAGGCATCATTGTGTGTAACGCTCCAGCCCAGACTACGGCCCTTAACTCTTGACCCATGACTGGATCTGGAGCGTTAACCACTTGAGCTTCTCCATCCCCCTAAGGTGGATTATTCCCCGAAGGGAACCTTCCATGGCCCGAACCCAAGACCTACTGGGACTTGGTCTTGGATTCACATGAAACATAATGATTATATACTCATGGTGGCCGAATCCGCTCTTATTTACTTGAACATGATGGTCCGAAGACCCTTGATGGCCGAAGCCGAACATGATTAGTTATTACATGATTACTTGGATTTCGTGCAGTATGAAGTGCATATGAACCAAGAGATTTATTAGTGACATGATAGATGAATTTATACTTGAAATATAAACATTGCCTACTGCATACAATGTCTCACATAAGGGTTAATCCAATGTAAGGGCAAAACCTAGGTTACCATGATCAATGCACATGCTCATCATACATAGGGGAAATCCTTAACTCTATCATGTTCTACATTACATAGACCAACTCCTAATTCCAAAAGCCCCAAACCCTAACCCTAGGGTAAAATCATTTTCCAAACAATCCAAAACAATCACAATACCTAGGGTTAGGGCAAACTTGAAACATGATCAAACATCTATCATAAAGCAATATGGAAAGGGAAAAATACAAAGAAGGGGTCATACATTAGCTTTAACCTAAATGAGAGTGAGTGTATGGGTTAACACTCACCTAAGACCGAGCAAACGGAAGGGAAAGAGTCCCGGAGGGCGGCAGTGGAGCTCCCATCTTCTCCTCCTCCTTCAAGCCCAAGCCTTAGCACAACCTCTCTCTCTAATTTCTCTCTCTACAAGAAGAAAAATGAGGGGAAAATGAGGGCAAAGCCCTCAGCGCTCCCTTTTAAAAAAACAGATCTGCGCATTCTCGCTCAAGTGAGGCCTTCTCGCTTGAGCGAGAGGGGATATTCCCTGGAAGATTTAGGTTCTCGCTCATGCGAGGACGTGCTCGCTTGAGCGCAATTCTCCCAATAAAACCCCCCAAACCTCTCTATCTTCATCTCGCTCAAGCGAGAGTCCTCTCTCTTGAGCGAGAGTAAGTTAGAGAGCAAACTCTCTATTTCTTGCTTAATTGCACTTGAGCGAGAGGCTCTCGCTCAAGCGACCATATTAGTAACTAGAATTGCTGATTTTTACTGATATGCTCGCCCAGGTGAGGCACTCTCGCCTGAGAGATCGTGCTGCAGAATGGAAATTCCAAATTCCCATTCCCAACCTTCCTCATTTATTGTTACCCTCTTTTCTTAGTTTTGTTTCATAAAAATACTTTTCTAATTTAGTTCCTTTAATCTAAACCTCCTCCCCTCATCTTCCTATCTTGAAATCCTCCCGTCTCAGGGTGTGATTCTCCTCAGTTTGTGGTTGTGTTTGGCTTAACACTTGGTTTCCTTCTAAATTCCCTCAAAACTAACATCTCATAATACACTCCCCAATTCTTGTCTTAACTCACACTCAAACCTCTAAATCATCACTTTACTTCTATCTTTCTTCTCTCAATAGGATTTACAGTCTTAAGCTTCCCCTAAATTTTATAGATCCAAATTTTGGGATGTTACAGTCGGTGTAGCATAAGGTATTACTGTTTGGTGAACAAGTGTATGGTATGCATCATGTGCATAGTGACATCTAAGGTGGTGGACCTTATGACTGGACGAGAAGCTACAAGTGTTACCCTGTGAAATGGGAGACAGGCGGCTGTGAGTGATACCGTGTGGGTACATTCACTTGGCCTTGGGGGTGTGGACTGCGGGTCGGGGAAAATTTTCCAAGTAGCACGGGTTGCGCCCCCCGTAAGCCAGAATTTCCCCAATATGGCCAGGTTACCCTGATTGGCTCCGACCATTATCATGACCAGTGGAGATTGTCCAGAAGTTGAGATTTTAGTTGATCAACTTGTGGAATTATGATTATTATTTTGGAGCGGTGGCTCAGTGTACCAGTGCTAGTACAGACTATAACTCCTGGTCGTTTCCTATGGCGATGTTGTGTGCATTGTGGACGATGAAATTACCCTTGGACCTCATGCATTGCAAAACATATGGTAGTTATTAGAAATGACGAAAGATGATGTGGCTGCTTCGCAGTGCATGAGCATATTCACACAACTTCATGACGTTATGAATTATTTATGTGATTGATTGTGTATGCTGTTGTTGTAAGATCCATGAATCTCTTTGAGATGTTTTCATAATGAAAAATTATCAAAATATACTTACTATAATTCTGAGTATATGGACTAATGTTTCAAATTGAGTGGGTTTAAGAAGGAACAGGTAAAGTGAATAAAGAAGAACCACTGCAGTAACACATCAGAAGAAACAAAGAAGTTGCAGGTTCAATTTCAAGCAACTCAAGTAGGAAAAGACATCTAATTAATAAATATCACCTTTCAATAAAGAAAAGAAAGAATTAAGTAAGGTGAAAGCAAGAAAACTTTTGAGAAGAGTCAAAAGAAGATATCTCTGATTAAACGTCAGAAGAAACAATCTGACAGGAAGCCAACAGAAGATACACTCAAAGCTTACAAAAATCAAGTTCATAGAACATCTTCTTATCTTCCTAAAAATCATTTCAGTGATAAGAAGAAAGCTCTCTGATTAAGCAAAAAGCTAAAATTGTTGTTACAATAACAGTTCCAGAAGAATAATTCTTAAACAACATTCATCAGAAGAAGCAGAGACAGATTCAAGAAGATTGTCTTAAAGATATTACTAGGTGTGCTCCTCATCATACATAATTACATGAAGAATCAGTAATCATTTCACAAATCAAAAAGGAAAAAAAAAATACTGGATATGTTTCCTGCTGGAGAAGAAACAAGGTTCAGAAGATACGGTCATTAGAAGATAGGACTAGTCAAACCAAGGAAAGAGAAAAAGCTGCACATGACAGTGACAGCTGCTGCACTTCCAGCTGGTTGTTTGACTTGCTCTCCAAGGCTTGCCAACGGCTATATTCCATATTCCTGGGCTATAAAAAGGAGCTTCCTCCTCCAATTTTCACACACAACTGAACAAGCAGAAGAAGTATCAGAAATCTGTGAAATTACAATTATACCTTCTACAGAATTTTCAATTTCTACAAATCTCTTTATTCTGAGTTTATCTAGTTAGAAAAGTGAGAATAGTGTGTGTTGGCTCAAGAATCTCAGTTGTATACAAATTTATTATAAACCTTGAGCCTTTATCCTTTGTATTTAATCACACAAGTTTGTAACTCTCAAAAGGATTAGGTGATTTCTTTTGAGAGATAGATAGGTTAAGTCTGTAAGAGTGAGGTGTGCCCTGCTGTTTGCAGAAATCAATTGTAAGAGCTTGAAGAGGCTGCAAAAGAATACTGGGTGAGCCTGCAAAGGCTGCAGAAGAATATTGGTTGAGCCTACAGAGGCTGCAGAAGAATACTGGGTGAACCTGAAGAGGCTGCAAAAGAATACTAGTGGTGAGGAGCACCCAAGAAGTCACTATATCAAGGTTGATATAGTGGAAAATCCTATTGGGAGTAGGGACTGGACGTAGCCTCAAGGTTAAGAAGTGAACCAGTATAAATACTGTGTGCAATCTTGTTATCCCTTAAACTATTTACTTTTGTTTGTGCATTTGCATGATAACTGTCATAACATTTGCATGAAAATATTTTAATCCATCTAATACTTAAGTAAGTTTTACCTTAACAAGATTCAAGACAAGAGGAACCATATTTTCTGCATAATATAAACATAACTCATATTGTGAGGATTAACCTTTGATCTTCTAATATCAGCCAAGTATTTAACTTGAGTAGAATTAAATATTAGAAGAAAATTGCAGAAATTTAAAGAGATCACAATTCAACCCCCCTTCTTGTGATTGCAATATTTACTTCATTTGTATGAATTTTGTGAATCCCAATATATGTTTACTCTAGTTTTCATATCCATCGTCAAGTGAGTTCATATAAAGTGTTCTCACCCCCTTATTTTCCTTGTCGTTGTCTGTCACTCTTATGGCACCTAAGTGGGCATGGACTCTGGAAGGATGCATGCTATGGTGAAGATAGATGTGGCGTTCAGGTTGAGTCAGATCTTAATGAGTCAAGTGGTAGTGTTCAGGGGGTATATGTAAGTAGCAGTATACAATAAAGATAAGGTGTAACCGGATAGAAAGTCCACTTTCTTTTTGTAATGTATTAAACTAAAACCCCAACTTAAAGTGTATGCTACTTCAGTTGTAATTTTAAATAATAATGAAATGATATTACATGTACTAATATATTTCTTCTTGTTTTACCCCAATTATAACTTATTAATAAAAAATAATCACCAATTTTCCTCACTTCTATAAAAGAGTAATGAGTAATGATTTTGTCATACTACTTTATTTTACATTTTTTTCACGTCTCAATTTTCTTTCTATCCCCTTTTTTATTTCTTATCACATCTTTTATATTCTCTCTGACATTTTTTCTTTTTTATTTTCTTATCTCTTTCCTCTCAACACTTTTCGCACTCTAAAAATAAGTAGTCAAAATTTTATTACTTTAAACAAAAATAATAATTTTTTTCATAGGTTTTTATTTTACACTTCTTTTCCCACATCTTTTTTTTGTGTCTGTCCTTCTTTTGTTATCACGTTAATTATCGAATCTTTTACTTTAGCTGACCTCTTCATTTTTTCTTTCTTCCCTACCCTTATCACACACTAAAAATGAGGTGTCAAAGTTTTACACTTTCTTTTACAAATAATTTTATTACTTCTCTATCATATCAACTATTACATCTTTCACTATATCTCTCTTTATTTCTTCTCTTTCCTACACTTACCACACCCAAAAAATAAGATGTAAAAATTTTAACACTCTTAAAAAAAAATTAATACTTTTTTCTACCCTTACTGTACCTTTAAAATGAAGTATCAACACATGTCATTTTTTATCCTTTTCTTTATTTCCCATCACATTAATTATCACATCTTTCAACTTATCTATCTTCCTTCACACTCTACAACTTAACCTATAAACCATTTCTATACGCATGAACATTCGCCAATACTATTTTCACGTCTTATAAAAGAAACTTGCTCAATGAATAATTTATCTAACCCAGTACAAATAAAGCGAAAATCTCATATGTATGAGACATGTCACATGTGTGACCAAAAAAGAATGACCTTGAGTGAACAATACTAAAAAAAGATGTCCGTGTGTGGCAAAAAAAAATAACCTTGAGTGAACAGTACCAAAAAAACTGTTTGCATGTAATATTATAGATAGATAGATGAGGATTTCCTCTTTATATTTTCTTATTTTATTCTCCAACATCCTTTGCCTCTTTGTCACTGCCATAACTGCATCCTTGCACTCCAATTCTTGGTGTTTGGAATTTTCCTGCAGGTTTCCATCTTGTACATCAATGTTCCATAAAATGTTTTATGTTTGAGAGCCCCTCAGTAAAAGTAACATTATTGAAGAAGGTGGTGTCTGGGGTGGGTTAGCAAAAATGTGTATCACCGGTGATTCACAAGCTTCCAACCATTAGATATATTAATTTTAAAATCAATGGTGTAGATGAAAGACTAGTTACCTGCTATACCAGTCTTCAACAAAAGTCATTTGTTTGAATTACGAGTTCATATATTTTTTTATTACTCCTCCCATTGGCACCTTGTCTTCCCCTGGAAAGAGTGAAGTGCAGAGCCACATGGCTGTATTGGGGAGATGGTGCTGGACTGGAAGTTTGTGAAGGACAGGTGTGGCAACGTTTCAAGGACCATGGACAATCAACAAGTACTTCCCATGGCGAGGTCTGAAGCAGAAGAAACTTTGTTGATGTCCTTGCTGTTCGTTTCTGTGAATTGAATGCCATGGGGTAGATGGGCATTGGAATGGGGTAGATGGTTAAGAACTTAAGATGAAGATGATGGTCGCGCGTTGAAACTTGGAATGAATCAAATTTTTTTTTGGTAAAGTCAATTTTCTGCAACACACCCACAAGCCGCAACCGAATCTAGGTGCAAAACAATTGCAACAACATCTACATTCACAGAAGAACACTCAGATCGTGTTTTTTTGCAACTATGGTCCCTGTAATTCAGTCAGAGTTGTTGCCGGAAAACTCCTACGTTGTGGTGTCGATGGTGGTGACTTGTGTTGAAGACTTTGGACGTATCACGAAAATTATTCTATGGAAATGGAAACGATTTTAAAAAAATCCAAGCTTTTTTAAGTGTTTGACTTTGATGTTTTAAATTGAAATCACAAATCATATATGGGAGTTACGAAGCTTGAAAATGTAAGAAGGTGAAAAGGAGAGGCAAAAACAAAACACTAGCGCTGCTTGCATGTTTTATTTGCAATTTTCTTCTTCAATCACAAAATCCAGATCTTGAGGCCTTGTTTGATTTTCTAGGTCAGCTATTCATTCAATTATTGTTGCTGAGGTTCAATGTAGAGACACTTGTTGAAAGAGTTTTGCTTTGGGTTTTGGTGTTGAATGTTGATATGGCCAAGTTAACTGGAGGGTCTCATGATGAATTTTTGGCATTGCTTGACGTGACAATAAACTTAAAGGCTTGACCTTCATTTATTCTTTGTATTTGATTTGATTATTGTTGAAATTCTGGCAAGCGTACCAAAATATCAACAGTATAATAGTAAGTAAGAGTTATTGTATCCACAGGGAACGGTTCAATTGTAAAAACTAGTGGTCACAACTATCAAGTGAGAGAATATAAATGTTGTTTGTAATAGTAAATAAAGAAAAGCAGTAAATTGAGATAGGTTAAGCAGGTTACTTGAACTAGGATTGAACTTCGTCTATCGCACCCCTTTCGTATTTGAACCCCAATAATATTTATGAATATGCAATTATAATATTGAAGCACAAATTAAAGTTATTTCACAAAGGTCTCCACAAATATGAAATACTCAGAAATAATCTACCCTGGTCTCCACAGTGATAAACTACCCCGGATTAAAGATCTATTTGTTTAAGCTATCAATTCACCTTGGTCTCCACAGTCGCAAATTGAGTGTTTTTACCAATCAGAATTCAAGTTTCCTATGTCTAGGCTCCCCCAAACTGGCTATTGATTTTATAGAACCACCTCTCGAATGCGCCCTATAAAACCAACCTATAACTCCGGCACAACGGCGGAAGCTAAGCATTAAGAACAGATTAAAAACACCAATATTATAAACACAAGGATTCATAAATAATAAAGAGAATTCAAATACAATTGGGGATTGAATCGACTACATTCAATCCTATCGGAGAGTTTAGCTACTCATGGTAGCCATTACAAACCAATGGAGAGACTGTCACACTTTTCTCCAACTCTAGCTCTGCTCCGCCTCCTCCCTTTTTGATCTATGCAAAAGGTCCTTTATATAGAAGTTGGAAAGCTATCTGAAATCTGGAAGAAATCTTGTTGGAAATCTTATTAGAAATCTGTTTCTATATTCATGCGCTTCAACTTGCGCTCAGCGCAGATGAAGCACAAGAAACAGAGAGGAATTTTAATTCCTGCGCTCCACTTGCGCTCAGCGCAGGTGGAGCGCAGCTCACCGTTTCTGCTTTTCCTGATTTCCTCTTTTTCATCTTGATCTCTTCCTGATCTTATCTTTGTTTGCTCTACTTTCCTTATTTCCCTCTTTTTAGCTTGATCCTTTGCTGATTTTATCTCCAAATTGAATTGAGAATTATATCTGCAGAATCTTTATCCAAATAACTGCTGATTTTATCTTGATCAGCTACCATTTAAAACCTTATCTTGTAGACTCTCTCTTCAAATAAATGCTATCTTGTTTCTCCATTTAAAACTTTCCTTTTTTATCTGCAAAATCAACATATTTTCTATCAAAATAGCATCAAATTCAAATTTGAATTAAATAATCACAAAATCTACGTTTATTACTAAAAAGAGGTAATTTGGGGAATAAATCTAACATTTTACCTTTGATAAGTGCAGTAATTATATACAAAATTATCATATTTTTAGAACTTAGCAATTATTCTATAATTTATAGCCTTTTAGTGTATTCTTTTAGTGTTGAGAGGTTTGGAATTGGAATAGACAGCTATGTACAGTGAAAGAAACTTTTACAAAGAAATCAGTTCCTGGAAGCCTCTATTAGCAAATTCAGAAAAATATATTATTTATTATTATAATAATATTTCAAGTAAGTTTACCTGTATTTACAGGTAAAAAACAGTGCTCACCGGTGAGACACAATTTGTGTAACCCACCGTAGAATTCACGAAAAGCAAATATATACTTTATAGACTACAAACAAAAAATATATAACACAAAACAAATACTCAAAGATTTTAAGAATACACCTCCCAACTTGAATTAAGCATTAAAGCCAGTGGTTTCCAGTTTAAAGGAAACCCCGAATACTATATATTTAGGGGGCAGACCGAATCTAATCATACAATTAATGGATTACCCGTCCGAGCCGATCACCCTTGCTTATCCGAGAATGACACCTATCGGGGTGCTTGTGTGGTATTCCAGCCCGGATTACATGAATACTAATCCATGTTACACTATGTTGAAACAAACTATCTCAAAGTATTTTAATATCAAATCCTCATAAGTTTGTAAACATTATGATTCATCTAAGATTCACTTGAAATACTAATATGTGTGTTAAGTGTTGGAGATATTAGTCTCATTTTATATAATCAAATGATTTACCATGAAAATAACCTCTGAATTCCTTGAATTGATCTTATCTTAAATTGATTCAACCATTGATATTATTTTGATCTTTGTTTTCTTTAGTTCAGTGTAATCAATCAAACCCCCAAGAAGGATTAATTTGAGTGGATCTTCAGGTTCGACCTGGTTTGTACCCCTCTACTACAAGTAGTTTTCAAATCGATTAATTATAATTACAATTTTATGCATTTTCAACAACTGTTTGAGATTAATTATTCCTGAATATGATCAAGATTCCAATACAAATTGCCCAAGACTAGCTAATGGAAGCCTGACACCTTCGACAAGCCAAGAAGCAAGAATAAACACACTCGATCTCACAGATTCCCAAGGAGGGTCCTGGAAAATGTATTGGACAACTAAAAATGTATGAAAGCTACCCTATTTAAGGGTTGAGGAAGAGGAAGGCATGGTTTGAAAGTATCACCCCAAGAGAAATCATCAAAAAGTACCGAACCCAAGTAGTGAAAACTTCAAAGCTAGATTTACTAAGAACCCTCCATTGATCCAATGGAAAGACGTTGTTAGAACCCCTCACCTTAGGTGTCTTGGCACTCGTAGATTCAACAAGGTGCTCTATTGAATTTCAATGTTTTAAGTCCTTGAACTAATCTCTAGAGTTTTAATGATAATAAAATCTTTAAGCATTAAAATGTATTATCTACTATCTGAAGTGTACTTATGCAAAAATAGACAAGTGCAGAAAGATTTAAGACAAGTCCAACCTTAAGACAACATTAAAGCTTAGGCAAGTCCATTTTGTATAGACAAATTTAAACAGCCAGCACCTGTCTGATAAAGCTAAATTATCTAATCAATAGTTCTTCTTTAAAATGAAGAGCTCCAAGACAGTCAAAGCAAAAGTGCCTCGAGAAACTAACCAAAGCCCTTCAGGAAGGACAACAAGTTTCTTTCACAAGTGAAATAATGCCAAGTCGATACATAAACAGTATGGAGAATGAATAAAGTATAAGGATTTATAAGAATAGACGTTGTTTATTATGCAAAAAAATATAAAAGCTACTACAACGGTTGCATGCATTTAATGCATGTCAGAACAAATACATTTCAAAGACTTTCAGTCTCGTACATGACGTGCTATAAATACAAGTAAAATATGTTGATGAAGAACCAAATTTTTGTGCCAATTGAAACTCTATTAATTTTTTTTCATTTATTCTTCATCATTTGTCATTAAGTTTTTGTATAAAATTGTTACATTTTGCACCTAGTGTTGTTATCATTTTACTTCATAGGTTTATTCTTTAATGGTTGTATATTTCTTTTAGAGAATATAACCTTACCTTAAATTTTTTCGATAGACCCAATACAGATTTGTGCTTGAAGAATCTAGGTAGCAAAGAATACTTGTGAAGTTCTAAGCCTAGAAAGGCTAGGTTAGCAAAGAATACTTGTGTAAAACATGAAGAGATCATAATATTGTAACCTTGCAAGTGTAGTGAAATTCTTGTCTAAGTCACAACGAAGAGGTAAATAATGTAGTCGCAAGAAGGGGATTGAATTGTAACCTGTTTAAAATTGGTAACTTCTATTGATAGCACCTCGTTTCCTGGATCTAGAATTGAAACCAAGAAACATAAAATGTGTTAGAATTCGGACCAATTGGGGCTGCAAGTGCAGTGACCAAAATGAAAGGAAATGAAAAAATTAAAGATAAAAATGGGTAAGAAAAGGAATGGAGATGAATGCTACTGCAGTAGGCAACTCCCACAATAGATAAGTTTGGTGCTAGATGCCACTGATTCAGGAGAATCAAATAAGTCTCCGGTTGGTTTAAGCAAGAACCACCAAGCCTTCTCTACTCACAATGTTGAGGAGTAAATTTGGCATAGTGTCTTTACTCATAAAATCAAAGTTACAAAGTGAAGAGAGGCCCCTCCTATTTATAGGAGAAAGGGGTGGCCAAAAGGAGAAGAAAATAGAAGAAGACTAAAAATCTACTCCTAATGGGATTTGAACCCATGACCTCCTACTCACTTAGCTAAGCTATCTCCTAACCACTAAATATCACTAAAGTAACGCCCCTATGTAGGCAAAATAAAGCAAAATTACAAAATATATAAAAAGAAAATACAAGAAAGTCCTACTCTAGGGTGGTGCATAGGACCATGTGTCCTATCCCAAGGTCAAGTGTGTCCTTCTGTAGGTTAGTGGTGTCCTTCTGTAGGGTAGTGTCCCTAAAAATATAGGTCACTAACTTCCCCATGTCCTCCTTAGCTTCTTAGCCCTTCCTCTGGTCATAGGGCCACTGATGTCTCTAACAGTTGTATCAGTAGGTGACTCATGTACCATGCTATCATCCTCTCCCCCTTGCGAAGCATTTGACCTCAAATATGGATAGTCATCACCTACATCAAACAGAAATAAGTCAGAAACATTGAAAGTAGCGCTTACACCGTACTCACCAGGGAGGTCTATCTTGTAATCATTATCACCTAAGCGCTCCAAGACCTGAAAAGGCCCATCACCCCTAGGAGATAACTTAGACTTCCTCTGGGTGGTAAATCTCTCCTTGCGGAAGTGTACCCAAACCCAATCCCCGAGTTCAAATACCATTCGCCTTCAACCCTTGTTGGTCGTTTTTGCTTGAGAAGCCAATTTGCGCTCAACATTAGCTTTTACTTGAGCATGGAGTTTCTTAATAAACTCGGCTTTGGCCTTGCCATCTTTATGTTCCACAAAAGAAGGGTTAGGAATAGGCAAAATATCAAGAGAAGTAAGTGGGTTAAAACCATAAACAATCTCAAATGGAGTATGCAAAGTAGTAGAATGTTTAGTCCTATTATATGAAAACTCTATATGAGGCAGATATATATCCCATGATTTAAGACTCTTTTGAACCATTTCTCTTAACAAAGTGCCTATTGTTCTATTAACAACTTCAGTTTGCCCATCAATTTGTGGATGACATGTAGTAGAGAAAAGTAGTTTGGTGTCTAACTTAGTATCTCTATCAGACACTATGCTTATAGGTATATCGTGCAAACGAACTACTTCTTTAAAGAAAAGATCAGCAATTACTTGAGCATCATTTACCTTTTGGCAGGGAATAAAGTGTGACATTTTTGAAAAGCGGTCCACTACCACAAAGATTGAATCCATCCCTCATTGGGTCCTAGGTAATCCTACAATAAAATCCATGGTTAGATCTAACTAAGGTCCCTCAGTAACAGGGAGAGGAGTATAAATGTCATAGAGGTTTACCTTTGATTTTTCACTTTTACATTTTAAGCACCTATCACAATGTGTTTGAACTTGTGTGTGTGGCCAATAAAAATGTTCTTGTAATAACCCCAAGGTCTTGGGTACACCAAAGTGTCCCATAAGCCCTCCCTCATGGGCTTCCTTGACCAACAACTCCCTAATGGAGCTTTGAGGGATGCATAACCTATTTCCCTTGAAGAGAAAACTCGCGTGCCTATAGAATCCATCTTTTGCCATTGCTTCACAAGCATTATATTTATCATCAAAGAAGGAATCATGAACATATAAGCCTTTTAGACTTTCGAGTCCAAGTATCTTTGCATCTAAGGTAGCTAATAAGTTGTACCTCCTTGAAAGCGCATCAGCCACTATGTTGGCCTTACCTTTCTTATATTTAATGACATAGGGAAATTGTTCAAGAAATTCAATCCATTTTGCATGTCTTTTATTAAGTTTCCCTTGTCCTTTAATATACCTTAAGAATTCATGATCACTATGTATCACAAATTCTTTAGGTAGGAGGTAGTGTTGCCATGTCTGAAGTGCCCTCACCAAAGCATAAAATTCTTTGTCATAGGTGGGGTAATTCAACATTGCACCTTTGAGCTTTTCGCTAAAGTAAGCTGTAGGATGTCCATTTTGCATTAAAACAGCCCCTATACCCACATTAGATGCATCGCCCCAATCTCGAAGGATTGGGAAAAATTTGGAAGTCCTAAGATGGTAGCTTGCATAAGTTTTTCTTTAAGTTTTTGGAAAGAATCCTCTTGTGCCTTCTCCCATTTAAAACCCACATTTTTCTTAACCACTTTGTTAAGAGGATCAGCAATTGTGCTAAAGTCCTTGACAAACCTCCTATAGAAGCTTGCCAAACCGTGGAAGCTCCTCATATCCCCCACGGATTTAGGGGTAGGTCATACCTTAATGGTTTTGATTTTATCTTCATCCACATGTACCCCCTTTGAACTAATGACATAGCCTAAGAAAGTAACGCTTTCTTTATAGAAAACACATTTTCCAAGATTGGAAAATAAGTGTTCCTTTCTTAGAGCCTCAAGTACATTCCTAAGGTGATTGATGTGTTCTTCATAACTTTTGTTATAGACAAGTATATCATCAAAATAAACCATTACCAACTTGCCTAAGAAAAGCTCGAAGTACATGATTCATTGGTCTCATAAATGTACTTGGTGCATTAGTCAAGCCAAAAGGCATGACTAGCCATTCATATAGTCCATACTTTTTTTTAATGTCTTTTTCCATTCATCCCCTTCCTTGATTCAAATTTAATGGTAGCCACTTTTTAAATCTATTTTTTAAAAAATTCAGGCTCCATGTAATTCATCAAGTAAATCATCCAAACGAGGAATGGGATGACGATATTTAACTTTTATGTTGTTAACATCACGACAATCAGTGCACATTCTCCAAGTACCATCTTTTTTAGGTACAATGAGAACAGGGACAGCACAAGGACTAAGAGATTCCTTAACCCAACCTTTATTAATTAATTCCACTACTTGTCTTTGTATTTCTTTTTGTTTCAGTTGGATTAGACCTATAAGCTGGCCTATTGGGTAAGACAACATCGGGTACCAAGTCTATTTGATGTTCAATTCCTCTAAGAGGTGGTAACCCACTTGGAATTTCCTTTGGGAAGATGTCCCCAAATTCTTCCAATAATTCCTTTATGTTTTGAGGAAGGTCTAGATCACCCCAAGGATTTTTTTCCTCCTCCTCATTGGCTTCCTTACTAAGGAGTAGGAACCAAGGTTTCCCAATATTGGACAAGTCTTTTTTTATCTTATTTTCTTTAACTATTAGAATCTTTTTTACCTCCTTTTCTAATTCCCTTTTCTACTTGTTTAGAGTTTTCTTCTTTCTCTTTTTCTATTAACCTCCTAAGTTTGGTTTGGTCTTCCCTAACTTCGCTTGAGGTCATAGGCATGAGGACAAATTTCTTTTCTAGGTGGTGGAACTTATAGGTATTTGCCAACCCATCATGTTTTACCCTTCTCTCATATTGTTAAGTTCTTCCTAATAGGATGTGTGAGGCTTCTAAGGGTATTACATCAAAGGTCATTTCATCTTTATACCTCCCAATATTGAACCTTAAGCTCACTTGCCTACCCACCTTAAATTCTTCCTCATCACTCACCCATTGAAGTGTATAAGGTTTTGGGTGTGGGGTAGTGGGTAAGTTTAGCTTGTTAACTAACCTAAGGCTAGCTAGGTTTCTACTACTACCACCATCTATGATCATTAAACATACCTTATCTTCAATGTGGCACCTAGTGTAGAATAAGTTCTCTATTTGGCTCTCTTCTTCCCCCAAAGGTGTTTCTATGGTTTTCCCAAGCATCATTATTACCATTTCCCCTTGCCTCCTTCCTTCCATTCTCCTAAATTGATTTTAAGTGAAAGCTTTTAAGGCCCTTACCACTCACTAAGTGTTTACACCCAATGGAATGTAATCACTTGTGTATGTCACTCTTTTTGGCTTTTCATATAATGAAGCACTCTTGCCTCTTCTACTCGGGTAAGGTTGGTTTGATCTTGCAAAGACCAAAAGCAAGACTCAAGCTAACTCTACCCAAATTAGGAAGCGCACGAGCAACAAATTATCTAATGGAAGCTAGAAGTATCCTTAAGACAAAACTAAGAATAGACAAGACAAGCAAGAAAAGTTAACTATGAAAAACGCTTATACACAAGAGTGGAGGTTCAAACAAGACAAACAAACACACAGGAATTTCAAAGAGAATTGTTTTTGGTTAAATTTTGATTCAAAAAGAAGAGTTGTCGAAACAGTTGTTTTTAGAAAACAGCAGCTTACAACTAAAAAATGAATTCATACAAGGAAATGAAAGAAAATTACAGCAAATTGAGAAACTGTATTGTGGGGCTTTTTCTTTACTATTTTTCTTTTCGTTTTTCTATTTTTCTTTATTTTTGTATCTTTTTGACTTTTCCTCTTTTCCTTTGACTTTTGCACTTCTTTTTTTTTTGCTTTTTGCACCTCTTTTTATTTTTGACTATATATATTTTTGAATATTTTTCTCTTCTTTTCTCTCTTGCCCCAACAGAAAATTACAGAAATTTGTACAAAATTACAAGAAATTGAAATCTATCTAAAATAAAAATTTGCAAGAATTCTACCTAAAAATGGACCAAAACGGTACCAAAAACTGAAAAAAATTGTTTGTTTTCTAAAATTTGTTTTGCAAAACGAAATGGCAACTTGAATCAAAATTTGCACCAAAAATTGCTTAGCATGCACCTTGGATTACACAAAAATTTTGCATACAATAATTCAAGCGAGCTGGATTGATTTTAAGGTTCAAATTTGGAAAACAGTAAAAAATTCAACAATTAATTTGGTGAACTTTTGGCCTCTTTTCTGAGCTACAAACCCAGCCTATACTTATTATGCGTTTTGCATAATCAAACAGGTGTTTCATAAGGTTGTGCTAGCGCTCAATTCAAATTTGCAATTAGAACAAAAGAATAACATACAGAACAAGAGCAGAAAATTGAACAAAACAGCCAAAAAATGCGCATAAAATGGCAAATAAAGAGAAGAAAATTGCGTAAAATTAAAGAACAAGAATGTAAAGGGGATGAACTGAAATTAAAAGAATGGGGAGAACTGGAAGTAAATGGCAGAAATGTAGAGGGGATGGAAAAAATTAAAAGGATGGGGAGAAGCAGAAATTAAACTGCAAAATTTAAATGGCTGAAAATTAAAAGCGGAATAGTAAAGAGATGAGTAATGGATGAACAATTATATGGGGAGATGACATGAAAAGTGAATTGGGGAAGAAATGTAGGTGAATGATCTTTGTAAAATGAAGTCAACAATGCCTCCACTTACCACAATCCACCACAAACAACAGTTATATCAAGAACAGTTCAAGAACAATCAAGAACAAGTATGAACAATTGAGCAAGCATTTCATCAAACACCTAGAGGGGTGGTATTAGTGGCCCAAAACAGAGATCCGGATCCTCTCCAGTTGAGTTAAAACTGGAGAGCATCTCGGGTGTTCATTTTTTTAAACATCAAATAAAAAATAAAAAGTCAGCACATTAATTTGGGGTCGATAGATTTGGACTGCAGAATCTGCAGTACTGCAGAGGATCTCGACCGCCAAAACAGCCCCCAATACTAGCTCAAATCAAGCACAAAGACAGGCAAACAAAAGTTGTAGTGCAGCAGAAAACACCTCGGGCTCATAATAGTCCGCAAGTCCAACAGTTACATGGAAATACTAAGTGAAAACATGAAAATTCAGCATCTAATGAGTGCAGCAACACACGGCCTTAACGATGGAAAATGCCCCCAAACAGCTCCAAATTCAAAGAGCTCTGGTTACCACTTGATAGCACCTCATTTCCCGGATCTAGAATTGAAACCAAGGAGCATAAAATGTGTTAGAATTCGGACCAATTGGGGCTGCAAGTGCAGTGACCAAAATGAAAGGAAATGAGGAAATTAAAGATAAAAATGGGTAAGAAAAGGAATGGAGATGAACGCCACTGCAGTAGGCAACTCCCACAATAGATAAGTTTGGTTCTAGACGCCACTGACTCAGGAGAATCAGATAAGTCTCTAATTGGTTTAAGCAAAAACCACCAAGCCTTCTCTACTCGCAATGTTGAGGAGGAAATTTGGCATAGTGCCTTTACTCATAAAATCAAAGTTACAAAGTGAAGAGAGGTCCCTCCTATTTATAGGAGAAAGGGGGCGGCCAAAAGGAGAAGAAAATACAAGAAGACTAAAAATCTACTCCTAATGGGATTTGAACCCATGACCTCCTACTCAATTAGCTAAGTTATCTCCTAAACATTAAAGCCCACTAAAGTAGTGCCCCTATATAGGCAAAATAAAGGAAAATTACAAAATAAAAAGAAAATACAAGAAAGTCTTACTCTAGGGTGGTGCATAGGACCATGTGTCCTATCCCAGGGTCAAGGGTGTCCTTCTGTAGGGTAGTGTCCCTAAAAATGAAAATGTAGGTCACCAACTTCCCCATGTCCTCCTTTATCTTCTTAGCCCTTCCTCTGGTCATAGGACCACTGATGTCTCTAACAGTTGTATCAGTAGGTGACTCTTGTGCCATGCTATCATCTACAGAAGCTTCTAAAAATTATTCTACTCAAGAATTTCTTCTTGGCTTAATTAGAAGCTTGTCACAACAGTTCTATAATACTTCATAATTGATATGTGTGAGTGTGTGTACACAGACACATATACTCAAGAAAGAATATGATTAGATGATATATGCTTTCAAATAGTTTCCCTTTCTTCTTAGAAAGGTTTCTTATGAAAATATTAATATAGGTTTTTAGAAGCACATACATAGGTATTAAGTATATTCAAAATATGGTTTGTGCAGATTTCAAGAAATTGTTTTTTCTTCAGAAGATGTATTTATCTTCTGGAAGGTTTAAATCTTGGTTTTAAATATTTTTAGAAAACTCTTAAAACAGAATGAGAAAATATATAAGTATGATGATTGTGTTGTGTGATTGAGATGATATTACTGTGATAGATTTGCAGAAGATAAAGTAAGATAAGGGATAGAGAGTACTACCTACAACATTTATACCGGTTAATCCTTTAAGTTCTAGGGCTACGTCCAGTCCTTACTTTTAGTAGGATTTTCACAATATCAAGCTTGATATTACAGGTATTCTTTTGTCCCACAGCCTCCTCATGCTTCACTGCAAAGTATTCTTTTGCAGCCTATTTAGACTCTCCAGCAAGTATTCTTCTGCATCCTCTCCAAGCCCTACAACATAGTACAGATTCTAAGCCTATCAGGCTTTTAACTATGCTCTCAAGAAGCACTAACACTGCCTATTTAGTCTTGAGAGTTACAGCATATAAGAAGGAATTTACAGATAAGACTCAAGTGAGATTTCTTTATACAAGCACAACCTAATACATTTGAACCTAAATAGGAACTTTCTATAATTCTGAAAATATACAACATAAAAATAAAGTGATTACAAAAAGAAATAACTCTTCATAAGGTGGAAACAATAATTATGATGCACATGAAATTACTTCTAGACTCTCTTGCATTTTGTTGTTGGTGAGACATCTATTAATATAGTTTGGAGTTAATAGAGTCGTTAGAAGGGGTCTAAGGCTGGTCAAAAATCATGTGTGCTGTCACTTTCAAATTTTAGTTTTTCTCTCTCTTCAAGTTTGACCATGTACCTTCTGTTGAACCATCCTTCTGAAGGTTGATTTCGGACTTTAACTAAATATCCTTCTTCTAGAATAAAGCATGAGGAGTTTGGGATTTTTTTTCATTTTAATTTTTCTACTTCAAGACTTAGTTTCTTCTGAAATTAATTTTGTTCCTTCTTGAAGTGCATTTATTCTTCTGGAAGTTCCTGGAAGTACAAAAATCCTTCTGAAGATGACTAATTAATCATTTTGTAGTTTTATGACATGTCTTTACTGCTTCATCAATAGACTGTTAATTTGAATTTGATGTGCAATGAATATATTTCTAGAACTTATGTTATGCTTCATCTGGACAAAGACTTATACTTCTGGAAGGAAATTACTTCTTTTGTAGGTTGTCAAAAACTGTATTAGTTCTTTCTTGCTTTACTACAGACTTGATTCTTAAGAAAGATAATTTCCTTAATAATTTCTCTATTCATTCTGAAGTGCTGCTTCTGGAGGCTACTATTTGTATTTCTTGTTCTTTCTAAACATTCTCAAGTGAAACAATTAGTAACATAATGATTCAGAATTACATTAAACTTGTCTTGAAAGACTGTTATCATGAAAACATCTCAAGGGGGTCTTGGACCTTACAAATTAGGACTAACATAGCTCTCTGTTGGTGAACGTAAACCAGTATAAAATTGGCTAAGTATTATTCTCTTAAATCTTATATTTTTTTAAATTTATTTTATACTTGTGGTGAACCAACTAGGGTCAAATAGTGAGCTCTCTTTTATGAACTTAGCTTCTAAAATCTAAAGTTGTGAAAATCTATATGAAACTTCAAATAGTAAAACTTAACCTATGACAAATTAATCACTTGTTTGAAGTTGAAGTTATTTTTACTTAAGACTTGAAAAGGAGGATTTACATCTTTATGAAAAAGCTTTAGAAACACAATTCAACCCCCTTCTTGTATTTCCCATTGTCTTTTAGAAACGTCTTGGTTAAAGACTCTAACAAGTGCAGAGTAATGGATCCTATGGAAAGATGGGACCATCAACTAACTTAACTACATCGTAGAAGGTGCCTCTGTCTCCAAACCACCTACCTTCATGGTGAATTTTATCACTATTAGAAGCATAGGATGAAGTTATTCATTGAGTCAAACAATCTTGACTCGTGGGAGATCATTAAAGATGGAGGCTATGTTCTGGTGGAAGGTTAGAGTACCATCCCAAAGATGAATGCACTTCAGAGTAGAAAGGAAAAATCAAGTTAAATCCCAAAGATAAGTTATACCTGATTTGTGCTCTCAGCAGATCTGAGTATGACATGGTCCATGGTTGCAAGTCTACTAAATAGATATAGGATACTTTTGCCACTGCATATGAAGTGACTCACACAGTTAAGCATTCCAAGATAACATGCTTGTTCATCAATATGATATGTTCAAGATGTTGAAGCATAAGTCTATATATCAAATGTTTGAAAGATTCCAAACAATCATCAATGGTCTAAAGTCGCTAGGCAAAACATATTAGAATGTTGATCATGTGAAAAGGATCTTAAGGAGTCTATCAAGACAATGGAGACATAATGTCACAATCATACAATAGGCTAAGGATCTTAACACCTTGAAGATAGAAGAACTACTTGGATCTTTGAAGGTCCATAAGTTGGAGTTGGGAAAACACTTAATTCGGTAGTGATGTCATCATCATTTATTATTATCTTCTTTGGGGATGAGAGCTAACATGTTGATAGTGCACCCCATGGGTTTCATACACCAGATAAGACTACTTACCTTATACAACATCCATTACACACTTCCCTGCTTTTACTTTTTATGGAGACATTGCCATCCATTTCATGTGACCATGTCCTTTTATGTGGACTCATCTCGCTCCACTTGTTCCTCCTGCACCTTTTGCACCTCCTACATCTTAGCCACCCATACATACCCTTCCACCTTACATTCCATGTTATTCGTCTCTGTCTTCCAGCACCTCTAGACCATCTTCCTACCACCCAGGGTGGATCTTTTGGTGATCTTTAGACTTGGTAGCAACTAGTTTAGGAGAACTCTACAGTGTCCTAATAGTGATGCATATATATATATATATATATAGAGAGAGAGAGAGAGAACATATGTGATGGACCATAGAGCAAAGGATGATACTTGGACCAACGTTGACGTTACCTACCTAGTTAGAGGCTATCTTTTTGTTACTAATGTATATGTATATTTTGTTTAGCTACTCTCGTTTCCATGATGTATTTTGTAGGGATGCACATGGGTCGGGTTGGATTGAGTTTGGGGGTTTTTTGAACCCAGCCCAATCAACTATTTTCGAGTTGGGTTGGGTCATACGCAAACATAATTGGGTTGGGTCAGTTCGGGTAATCGGGTTGAGTAGGAAAAAATGAAAACGAAAAAAGGAAGGGATCTAGAACTTTCCTATATTATGAAATATTTAAAGAATAAATAAAACTCTCTCCTTTGTCCTTTTTTTGTCAATAACTTTGTCATCTTCCTTACATTGCACAAAGGGGGAGATCTACAAAAAAAAAAAATTCTCGTCGACAACATAGCCATGTCCAACAGTAATGCAGCTAAGGGGAAAGGGTTGCATCAAGGTTGCGGACCTTCTTGCCTACGTGAAACAAGAGGTTCTTGAAAGATTATAGAGGAGTTCTTGTATAGGCACGCCAAGGTCGCACCATCATAGCACCGCAATGAGGTAGCATCAAAGTCACAATGTGGGAATGAGGTCGTTGCAGCCTTGTCTCTTCTTCGCCGGTAAACGTCATGACTGCACGCAACAAGTTCTTGGATTCGCATGGTCATTCTATTCTGTTTTTATCACGGCAGCCATGGAGTTATCAATTTGTCCCTAGAAAGTATGATTACTAGCGGCGAAAAGGCTACTTGGACGAGGTAGAGGGGCGTGGATGTGAGCATCTATGGCGGCTATAAGGATTTCTTAGACTTGCAGGGTTTTTTTTAAATAGAATTGTGAAGTATGGGTGCATCATATATGTATTTTACTATCATTTTTTTATATATATTGGTCAGGTTAGGTTGGGTTTATCAGGTTGTAAAATATGGATTTGTTTTCTCTCCAGTACTGGAAAATTCCAGTAGGAGAGAGAATGGGTCCCATAGTGTGTGACTCTCTCTCTTATTTGGAATTTTCTAGTGACTGGAGAGGAGCTCATTCTGTAAAATTTCAAACTTTTACCCAACCCAATTTAATTAGGTACAAACTTATTTAACCCAATATTACCCAATGACCCAACCTAACCCACCAAATATTGATTGGGTTGGGTCAATAAGACCCATGTGGAGCCCTAGTATTTTGTATACAATAGCATGGCCACATTTGAAGCACAAACTTGACACTACGACATTTGTTATATGTACATGAGCTCACCGGTGGTCACTGCTTATTTGTTTACTGCCTTTATTATTTTATATATTTTTCTATTTTCTGTTGTGAAGATAATTAAAAACAAAATGAGAAAATTTTGCTTGTGAAATTACAAATCTTTCAAAAATATTTCCTAAAATAAATAATTAAAATAACTAAAATAGCACTCTAACTATTGTGTGTGTCACATTCTTTTGTAGCAAGCCAGCTTAATGTTAATCCTTCAACCTTCTTTACACTTTGAGATCTATGTTTCCTAAAACTTCTTCTAGGCATACAAAATGTTGTCTTAAGAAATTTCAATTCTCTTTTCTACTACAAATATTTGCTCATACACCTTTGAATTTCCTTTTTTCTCCCTATCCATTTCTTGAGCTTTCATCTCTTCTTCCTCATCAACTACCTTATGCAACTTTCCTACAATAAGCATAGCTGTATCGGATTCTTCTTGTTCCTTTCTTCTTCCCTGACTTTTTTTATTTTATGCAAGAGTTTTTTGAAAGTTTAGAAGAAAAAAAATGTAGCACTTTTGTTATGGACCATTTGTAGTGGTAACGAGGTTTCAGATTTTGATTTTTAAAAAATTTCAATCATGTTTTTACAACTCAAAATTAAAAACTAAAATCATTTTATGTGGTTCTAAAAACGCCCATTTTAAAAGCCACAAAAAGTGATTTATAATTTTAAGTTTTTAGTAAAAACGATTAAATATTTTTATTTTGTTTCAAGTTAAAACTTAATTGAAATTTTCATAAAATCACAAACTCAAAACTCACCACCACCCAAAAGCAACCTAAGAAATAATTTTTAAACAAACAAGTCCAATAAAGATCACTTACTTGAATAATGTAATGCAAATTACAAAATCAAAGTTAATTTAAATCCGCACAACAGAAACCCCTGTTTATCAAACTTCTAGAAATGGCACCGTTGCCATTGACGCCCAATGCTGATGGTCAAGGCAGTATATTTTGCCTAAAATAGCCGGGCTTTGTCAGGCAAATAAGATTTTGATAAAAAATAAATAAAATAAACGATGGCCAACACAGCTCAAATATGTATTAAAATCTAGAAAGGCATGCCATGATTAAAAGGAGCTTTGAGGGATTACACAAACTTAACCTCCCGCAGTACCAAACCAAGCGTCCAAGCCACATATTCTAAGGCCCTTTCTATTAATAATCAATTAATGCATCCATTTGAGACGTTCAAATATAACGACCAAGTCGAACTAGTAATTGAAGTACATTAATCTAAAATTAAGGACATTGTAGTAGCACCAGGAGGAAGAACAAAGTAAAAGACCTAAAACAAGATACAAAATCCCTGCCAAAATATCTCGATTACTGCCTTGATCTTGACTCTGCCCGTCTAGCTTCATCTGGTGTAGAAGGAAACAGTTCCACATACCTTGATCCGATGGTCATTTTATCCTTGCTCATTGCTTTCTTAGCCTCCTCAGCAGAGACAAACTCCACATATGCCTCTCCAGTAGCTTTCCCATCTGGGCGACATGCAATGTGTATCCTATCTTCTATCAGCTTGAAATCTTTAAAAAACTCAATAATTTGAGATTTAGTCACTAAGAACGGAAGTCCACGCATCTTCAATATCTCAGTGTATTCCATTTGGTCTTTATCACTGAACCTCTTGGACCTAGAGGGGGGAGGGCTTCCATGGTAATCATTATCATATATTCCTTCATAGTTGACCTCAGCAGCAACAGCATTGTAATAATCCTGCTTCTTACACCTGAACACTTCCACATATCTGCGACCCATGTTCTGTCGATCTCTCTGTAAAGCAAACTCAACCTGCATTGCTCCTGCAAAGACTACAAAGGCCTCTCCTGAGAACCGTCCACTCTTGTTCACCAGCAACACATCCACTATGGTCAGTCCAGCAAAGAACTTCAAAATGTCAATATCGGTGCAGTTAAATGGAAGCCCCCTGAGACGAACCACAGGAAAGGGAGGAGGTGGCTGGAAGCCACCAGCATATCCATAAGGTTGAAAGCTGCCAGTTCCGCTGCTCACTGCGAAGTATGGATTGGATTCCATCATTCTTTGTCTCTTTGAGCCAACCTCGTACCCGTCCGAAACCCCCCCGCTTCCCAACATTGCCCTTCAAATTTCCATACCCAAAAAAAAAATCCCCCACTCAACATGTTAATAAAGCCAAACCCAACCCACGTTTCCCTCACACTAATTTTAATTCCTAATGTCATAAATTTATCATATTCATCAGAACTCCTAAACCCAAATAATATAGAAAAAAGTAACAATTAACAATACATCAACCACCTATACCAATAGAATGTACCACAGATGGACCACAATCATATTCTCAGATAAATATTAGGCCAATCAAACAATCAAGACACAATCCATCAATTGGAGCTCAAGTTCAATAGAAGAGCAATATACCTAACCGCTAGACTAACAAAGTTCAGAACGTTAATTAATTAAAGAATCATATAAAAACAACATAAACAGAATGTATCAGATTTTCCATGTTTTTGCAAGGTTGAAAAAATCTAAGAAAATGATATATGTTGACAGATTTTCCATATTTTCTCTCCAGATTCATCGATTGAACTCTTCCACAGGAAATAACAAATGGGTAAAATATGTAAAAACCTTATCTCAAATACATACATGAAATTAAGAGAGAAAAGTTTCAAAGTTTAATCCTAGCATAGGACTGTCCGACCCCGCCATGAACATACAAATATTTTGAATATAAATTTATAAAACAATCAATCCCAATCTCAAAGTCAAAGTCAATTCATCATCTCCCCATAAATTAAAACACATATTCATGATAAGTTAAAATTAAACCAGTTTTGTTTACGATAGCTAATGAAACAAGAAAACTCTCGAGAAACATGAGAAGGAATCAAATACAGAAAAGCACCAAAGATCAAATTTCGTCGACTTACCCCCTCGGTCCGTACATGTTTCCAAGATCGCCGAACGATCGAGCAAAGGGGGCTTCGGTTGAAGGAGGAAAACGATACGGATCCAGCGCTTCGATTTCAACAGAAAACGAATCTGAAAAACGGAGGCTTTTGCACAATCGAGTGTGAGAAAACCCTAACTAGGGTTGCACGCGGTGAACGAGAGCTTCTTCGTAGAACACTGCGCACCCTTTTCAAGTTTTGATTGTCTTCTCGTTTTTATTATTTTTCCTTTATTATTTTTCTCCTTCGGAATTTATTCATCAAAGCGTTTAGGATGAATCACCGCGTGGATGAAATACATGTGATTCATCCTTTCAAAACCGTAGGATTTGATTTTATTTTTTTTTATATTCTTTTTATGATAAACGGTTATGATTTTATAGTGCCTACCAGTTGTTCTAAATTTATTAAAATTTCAGAATAGTCCCTCTGTACTTCATTAATTTGTTAAATGTTATTTTATTTTTTTATTGTTGCCCCTTTTTAAAATCAATACGACACTATTCCAGAATTCCCCCTTCTCACTGTTGTGTTTCATTGATGTTGGAATAAACCATCCCCTGTTCCATAGCAAGGCGCAGGGGATGGAAACAATGCTAGAAATTGTTCTGTTGCTTCTACCATTCGAGGTGGAAAATCCATGTCCATGTGCAAATGACATAGAGACAACCACTTCACATTGAGTCCAGATTTTGCATAAAGTGATATATCTAAGTTCTGGTGATGAACATGGTGTGGAGACTGAACTAGATACGCATATTGCGCACTTGGAAGTAGAAAATCTCACACTGAAAGAAAGGATTTTTATCATGGAAATGAAATTGGGTGAGTTGAGGAGGTGGGTTTTGTGTTTGGAAACTGATGGAATCGGTGGCAGGGAGCTGTAGCCAACTTAAATATTTCATGTGTTAACTAGCATGAGTTTATTTTTATCTTTTTTTAATTTAAATGTTAATTTATTTTGAAACACTAAATGATAATTTTATTTTATTTATTATTTTGAGAATAATATAATAAAATATAAAAAAAATGTATTCTAAATATTTATTTCAATAAATATTGATTTCAATTATCATAATATTTTTACTATCTTTTATATTATTCTTTTAATATTACACTATTTATTTTATTATTAAATAAAAATATATGAGTTCAATATTAAGTTATTAACTAGAAACTCTAAACCTATAAATATCTAAATATATATTTTTATTTATAATATGAAAATCAAATCTATAAGAAAAAACAACCATATAAACATATCTTTTTATTTCATTAAGACCCATTTATGAAATTTTATAAACTTCATTAATTTAAACTAGCAAGTACTAAAACTTGTTACAACAGGTCAAAAGGGTGGAACATTGGTATTACACCCATAAAGTGAAACACCCTAGAAAGACCTTCTATTCATGCCTTTCTCCTCCTGCCGCTATAAAAAAAAGGGGTTAAATATGTTTTTGTTCCCTGAAAATATGGTGAAATTTGGTTTTGGTTCCTCATTTATTTTTTTCATTGGCTTTTGTCCTCCATTTTTTAAAATCACATGTTTTTGGTCCTCCTTATTAACTGTATTCTGTAAAGTCACTTTCGCAGCTCCACTATGACTTTTTTGGGTAAAAATTCACAGAAAATTTCTTGCGGTTTTTTTCTTTAGAAAATTCATGTGTAGTAAATTTCCATAAAACTACAAATTTTTACATAAAAATGCTGCTATAAAATTTCTTTGCTTTGTTTCAAAAAAATTTATAGTAAATTTCGTGCAAATTTTGGAATCTGAACAAAATTTCCTTTGAATTTTGAGATCTACAAGAAAATTCAAAAGAAAATCCATAGAAAAATCTATAAGAAATACCGCTACGTCATCACTTAGCGGAATATAACTATCGACGAGGACTAAAATCATGTTATTGTAAAAAATAGAGGACCAAAACCAATGAAAAAATAAATGAGGGACCAAAACCAAATTTCGCTATATTTTGAGGAACTAAAAACATATTTAACCCAAAAAAAAAGCTAATTTTAAGATGAACTCTCTATCAGTTTGGTCTATGGTAGACCACTCATTCTAGTCCATAGATATATTATTTTCTTAATGAAAGGTGAGGATTTAAAGAGTAAGACATGGGTAAAAATAACTTTTGATATATTCATTGTTTCACTTTTCACCACGTTTTTCACTCCCTTTTCCTCCAAGAGGTTGCCTCCAACATCCTTCTTAATTGATTTAGAGGCCATTTTCTTTTTATCTTTTCCCCTTCTTCCTCTCTATATTAAAGAACAAATTTTTCAGCTTTGAGTGTTCTTGTTACAATTTTTTATTTTGCTGTAATGTTAGGGTGTGGTACCATATTGTGTGTGTCAATTGGGATTTTTATACATAATTAGCAGAGGAAGCTAGACTTAGATTAACCCTTGTTAAGGAACAAGTATAATCATAAAAATATCAAGAAACGGGAAAATGAATGGGATAAAGACTACATCAAATGAAGCATAAGAGAAGAAATCAATGGAAATGGTGGAAGCAGTAGCAGCCAAAATCACTTGATTATAAAATGCTCTGGTGATGTTGGACAATCTCCTAGTGCTCTCTAAAATCCTATCTTGTGTGATGCTGCAAGCACTTGAGACTAATCCTTTCTTTTGTTTTTGCTCTATTTTTGTTTGTTTTGTAATTTCCCCTGTTATAAATAAGTAAAGAAATATTCTTCAATAAACTTACAAATGAAATAATTTTTTTATGACATAAGGCCCAAAGGGCTAAACAGACACTAAAAGCTACACAGCCCTCTGGAAACAAGTTCTAGAACAATAAAAAAAACATAGGGTAATATTGCAAAATATGGAATAGAATCATAAAATATATAGTGAGACTGCAACTGAAGTCCATGTTTCGCGAAACTATCAATCATGGCGTTTGCTTCCCTCAATGTGTGATTCCATTGAATTCCTTCAAAAGATTGAGTTACATTTCTGATCTTTTCATCCTAGAAATCCATCCTCCAGAAATTTTATTACTATCGATGAGTCTGATTCCAAAATCACATGATTGAAACCAATGTTTTTAAAATCGGATCGGTAATTGAACTGGTTAAGGTACTGGTTCACGGTTTAGTGATTCAACCGTGGTTGAACCGGTAATAATTAAATATATTTTTTAATATTATATAATATTTTTTAAGTAATAAAATAAGATAAAATCACAAGAAATCAAAATATATAAGATTATAAATTAATATAAAAAGACTTTATTATATGTATTATATCATAAAAAAGTTTATAATAAATGATTAAATAATAAATATTTATGTGTAATTCTTAAAAAAGTTGTTTTTATTTATCTTAAAAGTATTTTAGATTAAATTAAAAAACAAAAAAATAAAAATTTTAAATTGGCTGGTTCAACCGGTTTTCTGGCACCGATTCGACCGGTTCCCACCGGTTCTGAAACCAGCTGGTTTTCAGGGTTGTATGGATCGGACATCAGGCGGGTTCTCAGTTGGACCGGTTGAACCGGTCGGTCCGGTCTGGTTTTGATAACCATGTGAAATATTGTTGCTTCACAAACATTAGCCCTCTGTAAATTCCCCAAAGCTCTGTTTGCATAACCGAACAATCCCCCAAAAATTTAGCAAATCCAACTATGAATTTGCCCCAAAAATCACAAAGCATGCCACTGCAAGAAGCAATCCACGATGAATTGAGACTGCCCCATCTATGTTCACCTTAATCCAATCTGCAGTAGGGGGATACCAACGAATCGATCTGCTGATTTCGCTACTGAAATGAAGGATCTCATGTGAACTAACTCTAAGTGCATCCATAGCTGTTGATGTTTTGGGAGAAATCAGAAACTTCAAAGCTGAAATTGATAGACGAGTATTGTTGAAGACAACATCGTTTCTATATCTCCAAATTCCTTCCACCGTGAAGCTGAAGGTAAGATCCCTTCTAAACGAGTCTCTATTCGAAGAAGTTGCACTTGAAACATTTAGTATCCAACCCTGAATGTTTTGGTTATTGAAGAAGGAGTGAAGGCAGTCCAAGGATATAAGGCTTCTCCAAAGCTGGGAACTCTCATGACAATCCTAAGAAAGGTTAAGCATGGTTTCTGGCTCAAATAGGCACAAATGGCATCTATCATCCTGGCGTGACTTTCTATATCTCCGTTGGACATTTGTGAGCAATCCAATGGATGCTATCTTCCAAAATAGAACAAGGATTCTTTTGGGGCCTTGCCATGACCAAATTTTTTCATCAGCCGATTAGGAGCTAGAAAATGAATAGAGGTAATTTGGTCATATGATGAGCTAATAGAAAACCAACCATTTTATGTATGCTATCAAGCCACTTGGTCATTACCTAACTCTCTATTTGGTGGATTAACATCGAATATTTTATTACAGATATCATCAGGGAGAACTTCCTAAAGTTTTGGCTTATCCATGTCCTATTGATCAGTTGTGAAGTCTATAATAGTAAGTTGAAGATCAAACACAAGCGAGCTAGTATATTGGACTAGAGAGTCAATTTTCGGGATCCAGTTATCATACTAGAAATGAACAGAGGAACCATTGCAAACACGCCAGGTACAAATGAAATAATTTAGTAGGCCAACAAATTACTAACATATCATTCATTATGAAACCTAAGTAATTTATTTATATAATACGTTCAATTATATAAAATCACGAGAGAAATTTTGTCATTTGTTTCCAACAATACGAAAGAGAGAGATTTGGGTACCTAGAAACTGGAGTGGATTTGGGAAATGAATAATGATGTAGAGGGAGGGGCGGAAATTAAAAAACACTTCTTGATGCCATAAATTGAAATTTGCGGTTTATAATAATATGAACTTTCAATTGTAGTAAAAATTGATGGGTCTATCATAGAAAAAAAAATGGAGGGTTCATCCTAAAATTGGCCATAAAAGAATATATGTAATGTTGAGTTTTCCTTCAATGACGAAAGCACCCTGTTAGTTTGTGACTTGAGGAGGATTTCTTAACATATATAGTTCTATTTTCTTAAAAAAATCCTCAGATATAAAAATCAAAACAAACCTGGCCCAAAATAAAAGACTCGATAAAATTGTATAGCTTCACGATGAAAACAAAAAAATAAATATAGGCATGCTTTCTTTATGGGAATTGCTATCCATACAACCATTTTTACTATTCACACCACCCCGTTTATTTTTTGGTTTTCCTAACTGTTTGGTTTAAAGGAGGGGAGAGGAGGAGAGGGATTTTAATGAAGGGGAGGGAAGGGAAGGGGGGGAGGGAGGGGAGGAGACATTATATTTGTTTGGTTCAAAGAGGGGAGGGGAGGCAGGGAAAATGACCCCCTACATATTTGGTTCACGAGGGGAGGGGAGGGGAGGGAAAATAAAGTTAGTTTACTTATATACCTTTTTACTTTTATAAAACATAGTTTTATTAATATGATTGTAAGGGTATTTAAGCCATTTTAATCATTTAATTTAAACTCTCTCTCCCCTCCCCTCCAAATCCCCCTATTATTGGAGGGGAGCAAAAATAACATTACGAGGGATTTTGGTCCCCTCCCCTCCTAAAAATTGAACCAAATATTAAAACTCATTTAAAATCCATCCTCTCCATTCCATTCCCCTCCAAATCTCTCCACCCAAACATAGGCTAAATTAGCCCTTCCCCTCACCACTTTTTTCTTTCCCCTTCCTTCTTCATCCACCTATTTCCTCTCCATGAGCCCCCACCACAACATGGATGTGTTTTTTTATTCAGTGGTAACCGAAAATTCAATTTCAAATATACAGTTTTTAAAATGTGTACTGGAACAAGAAAATTTAATTTGCAATACACAATTCAAATTGTGTACTGGAAATTGAATTTTCAATATGCAATTTGACACACAATTTAATAAAATGTGTACCGTAAATTTAATTTCAGGTAATTGGAAATTCAATTTCCGATATTCCATCTGGTACATAATTTGAATTATGTCACGCAAATTTAATTTGCGATACACAATTTAATAAACTGTGTACCGGAAATTTCCAGTATGCAATTTAGTACACAGTTTAATAAAATGTGCACCAAAAATTCGTTTTCTGGTATGCAATTCAAATTGTGTATTGGATACTATAAGTTTTTATAAGAGATATAATCACACACAAGCACATCCTATCAATATCACGGTCAGTCCAAATATCTATCTCACCACCAACATATTCCAAACCCTTCTTTTCATCTTTTGCAATTTTTCCTCAATGATGAAGTAGTAGTGTCAAGTGCAACTCAAGTTCTGGATCCATCTACTCCTAACAATAAGAGAAAAAAAATAAACATTACCAAATACACAATCACATACTGCTTTTCAAGAATACTATGGCCAAACACACTCAGACCAACTTTTTTATTGTAAACTATAAGTCACAAAAGGAGAAAAATGAACATACTCAGGGCAGGGATCACACACACACAACAATGCATTCAATAGTTTTCAAAAGGAATCTTTTTCACGATGTAAGTTACAAGGGGGACCACAAAACAGAAGAAAAAATTCACTTACACACATACCCACATGTTCATACAAGGTTAAACCTTCTTAACCCGAAGTCAACCACCTCTCACACACAATCTCCTTTAATGCAATAGGGATATTGTGTTCAGTGCTCTCCACCAAGAGGAAATGTCCTTCTTCTCCTTGTAGTAAATTAGCAGTTATGGTAAGTTGGGGGGTTTTATATCTCACACAGTTAACACATAGGGGGAATTTCCCGCCAAAAGTGTGTAACTGTTGTTAAGTTAGGAGAGGGACTCGATTTCTTATTTAAATTTTGAGGACGAAAATGACAGGTTGTGTCTTAGATTTGGAGGAAATGAGGTTATGAAATTGAATGATTTTGGGGTTGATAGTTGAGTAAAATACGTGTAGGAGAGAGGGAAGGAATACAACTAGCAGAAAACGTGACAACTTAACAGAAAATGTCCCACTAATGGAGCTTATGGATGTTAGGGACTAACATGATGAATGGAAAAATACTTTAGGGATTAAGTAGGATAGAAGGTGTTACTTCGAGGATGAAAATTGTGGTTTATTCCAAAAGAATTTGAAGGGATCTCTATTGAGACATCTGCAATAAGACATCTCCATCAAGGTTTCTCAAGCTATTCCACGATGAAATTAGATGAAGACACCTCAGAACAAATCCAGTTACATAACATTTGTCTTAAGATATACTTCTTTAGTGTGATTGTTTATCAAAATTATACAAAGCAAATCATCAGTACATGCCATCATCCCCATAAATTAACTTTATCATCGTTTAAACCACTTTCCTCCATCCCATCATTTAAGTATGTTCTCGTTCTCTTTCTTGAATTTGATTGTTGTTTATTATTGAATCTATTACTCAATTTTGTTTTTTTACACTTTAAGTCATTCACCTTTCTAAACTCTAAACCAATTCGTGTTCAATACCATGAAGGTTTGTTCGTCGTACTACCTATCCAGTAAAGTTGATATGTTGAAACGGTTGGGCTCTGGGGTTGATTCACATTATAAATTAAAGGGTAAAATATGTTTTTGGTCCCTATGAAATTAGCGAGTTTTGCTTTTAGTCCCTATAAAAAAAATTTTGTTAAAGCATCCTTCCAAAATATTTTTTTTTGCAATTAGTCCCTCCCCTCAAATGGCGTGTGTCATACGCTGATGTGGCACGTTTTCTCTCTCCTAGGTGTCAATTATTGTTTTTCTGGCGGTCTTAAACCGCCAGAAACTTATGCAAGCACCGCCACAACCTCCCCCACCATTCCCCACCCCTGTAACTCACCCCACCATTTCCCCACCCCCTGTAACTCACTCACTCCCTTTTCTCCCCTCCAACCATGAAGCACCCACTACCCATAAAAACTCCCATCATCATGCTGAGTTCTATAACTATGTGGAGCTCATCAAAGACGCTCTTGCAATCGGAAACGGCAGAATCATCTTCGTTGCTGACATGCTCCCTACCACATCTTTTGTTCTTGTTGTTGAGGTGAAGCACCAAAACCATTTTGAGGCAATGTTGGTTTCATAGTGCGTGTAATCTGAACCTTCGAAAAGGATCATGGTGTTTGTTTGTATATATATAAGAAGTACGTGTGTGTGTGTGTTTATAAAGATGGAGAACTTAGCATGGATGAAAGGAAGGGGTTGAATTGAAGTGAAAGCAGAGAGAGTGAGTTACTAATAATAGGATAAGATTGGAATTTAGATTAGTTTAGTAGTAGAAGTACATAAGATGAGTGGAACGTGGGAGTGAGTTAGTGAAGAGATATGATGTTAAAAATAGGAAAGAGGGTTGAGGGCTGGATTCATAAAACTGGGAACGGAGGCAACCGACAAATATGTGAAGAAGTGAACGAAAATAAGTTTGCAATGGGCAGTGCAGAGAGAGAAGAAAAAGAGGTTTGCGCTGCTTGTTTTTTAATAGTGGGAGTGGGGGAGAAGGGGTGGGGGAATCTGTGTGGTGAATTACAGGGGGTGGGGGAGAAGAGGGAGTGGGTGAAATGGTGGGGCAAGTTGTGGCGGTTCAAGCATAATATTCTGGCGGTTTAAGACTGCCAGAAATATAGTATTTGACACTTAGGAAAGAGAAAACGTGCCACATCAGCATATGACACACGCCATTTAAGGGGAGGGACTATTTGCAAAAACAAAAAATTTTGGGAGGACGCTTTAACAAAAAAAATTATAAGGACTAAAAGCAAAACTCGCTAATTTTATAGGGACCAAAAACATATTTTACCCTAAATTAAATATAGCAACAGGCACCAAAGTAGATCTGTTAGAGCTAGACCTACCACTAGAGTAGCACAATGATCAAAAGATATGTAAAGGGTAGAAAAAGTAATACCAAATATTTTACGTGGAAAACTCTCCAGTACCAAGGGAAAAACCACGAGACAAACTCCGAAAAATATTCCACTATATTTAAGGATAATTACAATATCCTTTCCACACTCTCTCACACAAGAGATAAAAATATAGGGTTTCCCAATGAGACCCACTCCTATTCAAATACTACAATTTGTAGTACTAAGGAGTACTAAGATGATACCCAAAAACATACCCGGTGTTTTTTTCCCACACACTCACTTTTTGGGATTACTCACACTCTATTTTTCTTCTCTCTCTCACTGCTCCTGCTTCTCAATTTTGGCTTATTTGCCTTGGCTTGGATACGGTTTGCTAAGAACATCTTTATTTATAAAGATGCATCACCGTGTGTATTGCTCTTTTCCTAGCACAGTACAATTTGCGACCACTATTCAAATTGTTGCTAGTCACGTTTTATTTTCTTTTCGTTCATTTCGATAAGCTTTGTGTATTTTAATGCTTTCCAGCCAAATGATGGATAAGCAAGCCATCACACAATTGTGTGGCTTCACGGATTCCATCAATTTTTCCTTTGTCTCATAGTGGTTGGATTCTACATAAATTCAATATTTATAACCTTCGTAAATCCTGAGAGACATTGAAGTCTTCAAGCTTGAACATTATTGGACTCTTGAAGAAAACCATTTGTTTGGGTTCATTTATTGCAAAAAGTTGTTGAACTTGTCCTCTAGCATGAAAATCTATTTGAGATCTCTAAAGAAGCATGCACAAAAACGTTCTAGATTACTTTTACAAGAGACTTTCCCTTCTTATCTTGATAACACGACAAGATAACACAACACATGCAGCAGGTGAAAGTTCTTACTATCACTTCCTTTTCATACAACTAGCATGGAGCACTAATTATCTTATTTTCAAAAGTATTGGCTTAAACCTTTAGGGTATGTTTGTGAATTAGAAAAAGAAGGGGAAGGAATGAAAGGAAAAGGTTTCAAAAAATTCCTTCGCTCTCCTATGTTTATGAGTATAGCTCTCTCCTTCTCCAATTTACAAAGTCCCCCCCCCCTCTTCCCCATTTTTTTCTCCTCTTAACCCTCATCTTTTCCTTCCACCTAAACTCCCAAACATACCCTTAGTATACTAGGAAACATCATCTAGGTTTCTTTATTTTAAGCATGGACCAAATCTACAGATAGCAAATATCTCATGCTTTCAAACATAGCTTCAATAGACACTTCACCTGATAAATGATATCTTACATCATTAGACAATAATGGCAATGTCTTGCTGCATTTCTTCCCATTGTTTAATATCCAATTATTTCTTCAACGATTATAGCCATACTAACTATGGTAGAAGGGGTACTTTTGTTCTGCAGAAAATAATCACATTGGTGTGTAGGAGGTGTGGAAACTACAAAGTTAAGGTCTTTGTTATCATTAGAATGACATTTTCCCCATATAGTAATTACTAGTCGGGTACCCGTGCGATGCACGGGACGGGAAAATGAGGAAAATGGTAAAGATTCGAGTATTAAATTTAGCTAAGAATATATATAACAATAAATATTAAATAAGAATAAAAATGGAAAAAATAACTTAAAGAATAATAATTATTAAAAATTCATTGAGAAAACATCCAAATAGCAAATATAATTGAAGTGTTGATGATTTAAATTATTGACTCTTATTTTTATTTATTGTTATTGTATTTATTGTCATTGCAATTGAGAAAACATTAAAACAATTAATCAATGCTAAAATTTAAAAGCTCAATAATTTCTTCACTCTCTCTCTCTCACACACACAAATACACATATTTCGTGATATTAATGTGTTTTCATGCAAAAAAAAATTTATTCCTACTTCTTATAGGCATTTACTCCCTGTAATTTAAATTTAAATATTAATAATTTTTATGTAATTTTTTCATGTTAGGTAAATTATATTTATCTTTTGAAATATATATATATACTAAATTAATATTTAAATATTAATGAAATTTAACATAAATATTTATTCCCCCATAATGAATAAAAGTTTTATAAGAAAATTTAGAAAAAAAAAACTTCTATCAATATAATCACAATTTAATTGATAATCACAATTAAATTTAGGAAAGTCATTAACTTTTATTAGTTAATTTTTTAATATTTTATTTTTATAACTAAAAAAAAGAAACATTAGTAACCCAAATTTATATTAAAAAATAATTAAATTGTAATTTTTGCTTTGTGTAATTTAATATATCCCGTAAATTAAATTATTGCTTCGGACTTTTTATCTATTATCATTGTAAATGAAAGAAAAATAGAAAATAATTAATCTAAGTTCAAATTTAAAAGCTCATTGAAAAACAATAGAAAATAATTAATTCATATTAAAATTTAAAAGATATACTTTTATCACATGAGATTAGTGATAGTATTGAAATTGTTCATATGAAATTACTCATTTGAATTATTATAAATAAATTATCATTCATTTTATGTGGAATGATCATCCCAAAATGATATATGTTTATTATATTTAATTTAGACAATAACAATTGTGTATGTTTCCAATTAGTTATATGAAATTGTATGAAATTGGTTTTTATTTTTATTAAATAATAATACATTGATTCAATTTTACTGTTAATTTTAATTGCTTTTAGAAGTTTCCACATATATATATATATATATATTTATAAAATACGTTTATGTGTGCTATAAATCTTGATTAATAAGTTTCCAATATCTCCCCTACAAAAATGTAAGTATTGGTAATTGGTAACATCTTGCCCACAAAATCTAACTACTGCTAACATTAACAAAACCATAATTAGTTTCCAATGTGGACATTCAAGGGAATACAAATATTCCAAAAGTTTATTTCTTTAATTTTCTTACTTGTTTTCAACCAAATAAAAAATAATCTTATTTTATTTCCTTCCATTTGTTTTTTCTAAACATCCTAGCAATGGAATAAGTACTTTATCTGAGTAAACCCCCATATCAGTACCTAACTTTTTTCACGTCATGCAAATTGGTCCCTGACTTACGTTAATTGTTTCGTTAGTCCCTAACTTCCTTCACTGTCATGCAATTAGGTCCAAAAGCCAAACTTCCGTTAACAGTTTCATGACATGTCACGTTAACTGCCATGTGGGTTGTTAAACGACATCGTTTCACTATCTTTAGAAACTCAGAAGACAGAATTCTCTCCCCTATTCCTTCCATATACCTTTTCCCTGTTCTCCTCCGTTTTTGGTCTTCTGCTCTAGGGTTTCAGTTTTTTTACTGAAACCTTTGCTACTGGATATCTTGTGTTGATGTTTTCGCATCATCTTCCGGTCTCAATGGCTAGCTTCGATGACAAAAAACGAACATCTTGGTTGATTTGAACCGTACCGCATTAACCATTGCAGGTTGATGAAATATGCCAATTTTTTGCTGGGTAGATAAGAACAATGGTGGAGAAGATAAGTTGATATGAAGCCACATCTACAATTCTAACATCAGCAAGTGAGGGTGATGGATGGAAGAAAAATGTGACTAATAAACTTACCAAATAGAATCTGAAATTAGGAGACTAAATTTCTTAATGATGTTTATGTGTATTGTGATGTTGAGTGGGATCACATTTCTGTTAGGATATGTAATGAAATCCTAGTTTGTTTTTGTTGTAATTTAGTTTTCTAAATGTAACTGTGACACCTGTTGTTGGTGAATGTAAGACTTTTGTTTTTTATGAATGTAATACTTTTGTTTTTGGTGGTATTAAAGCTATATAATGTTGTGATTGAAAGTTTGTGTTGTTAAGTTTACCAAATTGGAACAATATAATTGTTATTTGAAAAGAACAATAATCCCACATCATGCCAATATTAAGATAAGTGAATAGCATACACTTCACATTGTGCTAATAGAATAACTCATTGTGCTAATTACATCCAAAAGGCCATCACATTGGTCCTATAATCATAATTACGAAAATAACATAATGGCCATCACATTGGTCCTTTAACCAAAATTAACAAAGTACCCTAAAGGCCATCACAGAGACAATTTAAAAGGCCATCACATTGGCCCTTTAACCAAAATTACCAAAATAACATAAAGGTTGCCTGAGACAATTAAAAAGGCCTCACATTGGTCCTTTAACCAAAATAACATAAAGGATGCCTAAGTTAATTAAAAAGACCATCACATAGGTCCTTTAAACAAAATTAACAAAATAAAATAACACCCAACCAGAGACATTAATAAAAAAGCAGCACACTGGTCCTAACAGAAACAAAGTCTACAAATCATGGAGCCTTTTTTCTTTAAGCCCAGAGTTGGCATGAAATGCATAGCCTTTTTTTTTATTAACTCCCTCCAAGTTGGGTGCACTTGCTGGTGGACTTCTTTGGGATGAGGATCCATCAGTTGGGCTTGTGATTGGTGTAGGCTTGGGTCTGATGGTGAGCTTGGGCCTTTGAACCCTCATATGTGTCCTTATTGGGCTTGTGGTGATTGGGGGGTTGTGATTGAGTTAGCTCAATTTCTTCTTGGACTGGGTTCTGATTTTTTGTAGTATTGGAATGGCTAGTGTTATCAGTTGTAGAGTTTGGCGCAGTGGTTGATTGGCCAATTTTATTAGGAGGAGGAATTTAAGCATCTGCAGTGGCAGAAGGCCCACTTTCAGCTGAGGCATTTTGCTTTTGTTGGGCTTGGAGGTCTTCCTGTCTTTGCTTCTTAGTAATGGGACATGTTTGCTTGTGATGGCCCTTTACTCCAGAAATCTTGCATGTAAAGTCTACCAACTTCCTCTTTAGCTTATGTGGGTTCATAATTGACTCCTTACCATCTCCCTCCTTTCTCCTCTACTTCTTAGGTCTTCTTGCCTTCCCCTGTATATTAGGTGGGATTGGTGGTACTTGGATAGTAGTCTCCCAATACTCTTCTCCTTGCAAGGGTTGCACATGGTGCTCATAGGTTGCATGGTATGAAGCCATTCTCAACCAAGCATGACAATAGTCTTCTGGTCTTTCATTGTTTGAGGCTATTGCTGCAATAGCATGCTTACAAGGCATGCCTTACAAGATATAAAATATAAAAAAAAGTGTAACTCTATAGTAGTTGAAGTTAGGGATCATGCATTAAATTAACTTGAATACACAAGAAAAAAAGCTAACCTGTTAATTGCCAAAATCTACAGGAGCATGTTTGAGTTCCTAAGTTTACAGCTACTTTGGTACCCATAAAATGAACCTCATACTTGTTGCCATCACCATCACCTACCAAAAAAATATTCCTTCATAAGTTAACTTATATTAACAGAACAAAAAGAAAATTTAAGGTTAATTATATACCTGACCAAATTGCTCCCCAATTGTCACTCTTTTTTTCTCTTTTTTCTAGCCTACTTTGTTGAATTGGAGGCAAGTGGAAAACACGGGCAGCTAACTTCAACTTGTTGGTACTAATTGTTGTCATAATGTAAGCCCTCACTTCTTCTAGCATGCTGATAATGGGCTTGTATCTTACTGCCAACATTTTTGCATTGAAGACTGTTGAGTCTCAAAAATATCATAAGGTTGTTTATGATGTTTTAAGACAACTAGATTCCCAAAGTTTTAACGGTTGACAAATTTGACTTAAATTACTTATCATAAATACACACATGCTTTAATGTTTTATCTATGATTTCAGCAAGAGTCACTATGAGCCTACATAAAAAGACTAAGTGTTGAAGCTGTCTGAAGAAGCAGAACTCGTCTGAAGAGTTGAAGCTGTCTGAAGTAGCTCAACCCGTCTGAAGTATCAGTGTTGTCTGAAGTCTCACTTATGACGTGGCATCCTCTGCTGAAGTTTGTGAAGACTTTTCTGAACCTCTGCTGCACGTACCTTTTCAAACACGTTTATGGCAAGGAACACAGAGACCTTTCCTGGTGATTTTGAATTTCATACACCACTGAGGAAATCTCTGCAACGCAGCCTCTGCAGCAACATTTGTAGCAGCCTTATGGCAAGAGAAACCTTGTATCGTGTCAGAAACATCAGAGCTCTTAGAAGTATGTCTCACAACGGATTAAACAGCATTTAATGCTATCTCTAAACGGTGGTATTTTAACGGATTAAAGTTTGGGTATAAATACCCCTCCATGAAAACCAAAAGAGAAAAAGAGAGAGAAGCGAAAAGGAAAAATTAAGTATACAAGAAAGCCCAGTGAAACATCACGCTGCAAGTTTTTACTCTGTAACAACTCTCTGATAAAAAAATCGCTATACACAGTTGTATATCCTGAGCAACCCTCAGATTTCATTGTACATTGTATTTGTTTGAGCTTCAAACTTGTATAGTTTAAAAGCTTAAACCCCTTTCTTTGTAAACCTTGTTATAGAGCCTGGAGAGGCTTGGTTGATAAAGAATACTTGGATATAGAGCCTGGAGAGGCTTGGTTGATAAAAGAATACTTGGTTATAGAGCCTGGAGAGGCTTGGTTGATAAAAGAATACTTGGTTATAGAGCCTGAAGAGGCTTGACTGTAAAAGAATACTTGTAATCTTGAAAGATTAAAAGAAAATCCAAGTGCTAGTTGGCATTGGGACTGGACGTAGCTCACGGTGGTAGTGAGTGAACCAGGATAAATTCCTTGGCTAAGTTTTCTTACCCTTATGATGACAGGAATTGCCAAGGACCTAGAATTGAGCAAAGCAAACCAATTAGAACCAAATTTAAGCAATTAAAATGCAAATATAGGTGCTGGAACAACAGCTATATTCACGTGGAAAATGAAAGAAAGTGAAGGAAAATGAAAGAAAAATGGAGAGGAAAAGAAGTGGAAGATCGCCACTGATGCAAGTCCTTTCTTGCAGCAGATAAGATCAATCGCCAGTCGCCACTAATTCAGGAGAATTAGATAAGACTCATCCATGGTTTAAGCAACATAAACTTAATCTTTTCCTGTACTAGAGGTTAACTGAGTACTACTCAGGATACCATGGATAAATCTAAGTACAAGGGTAAGACAGTGATACAAGTATATAAGGTTAAGTACAATCCCTGTCTCTGATATGAGGAATAACATCCTCTGAGAATTGGCTAGATAGATACTGACTTTAAGCTCCAGCCTTGTTCTCCAGCCATTGGTTTCCATGGGTTACATTCTCACCCGTATCATTGGAAAAACCAATGCATACTTACAGCTTCAAACCATTCTTGGTTCATATGAGATTAAGCACAGCCTGGTAGGTTGTTCAACTGAACAACTGCTATTTTGACTAGCATAGTTGATTCAAGTAAGTGTGGTCAACACTGATAGGATTTTTCTGATGCATCTTGATCAACTGATTGAACCAAGTGAATGAGTTCAACATCTTCAAATTCTTTCTTGAGGCTATTTATAACATTGTTCTGTTGGAATATAACCGTTTGAAGATGATTCATAATACCGTTGAGATGTTGATGATGTGGCTCATATAGCCGTTACTTAATAGTGTCTCAAACGGTTGCTTCCTCCTTAGCAGATATGTGTTCAGACAGTCCTGTTCTGACACTTCTGTAGATGAGCTCTTTTAGAGAGATTTTCTTGATATTATTTTTCATGTTCTCTCTCTTGATATCCTTTTACTTTTCTTCAGCTGACTTCTGATTTTCTCTGCTTTTCTTAGGAGTGTATATGAGGAGGTATCCGTTGGATTTGTCCTCTTGCTTATTTTGTATATGCTCCTTTTCTGTTTGCTTCCTGACACCATTTCTTCTTTCTTCTTTGAGTGAGGTGTCTTGTTCAATGGCTGTTTCTTGCAGATGATAAAATATGTTTGAATTGAAATATTTGATTCAAACATTTCTCTTTGTTGCTTCTGCTTAGTCTCCTGACCTTTTCTTGTGCTTTCTTTTGGATTGGTGATGATGATATTTCCGTTGTGATACCACTCTTTAGAGAAAGCATTGAATGCTATTCAAACCATCGTGAGACACGCTTCTGGGTGTCTTCACAATTCTGACAGAGTACAACGTTGGTGCTGCTATAAAGCTGCAATCGTTGTTGCTGCAATTTCTGCGTTGCAGAGATTTCCTCAGTGGTGTATGAAATTCAAAATCACCAAGAAAGGTCTCTGTGTTCCTTGCCATAAGCGTGTTTGAAAAGGTACGTGCAGCAGAGGTTCAGAAAAGTCTTCACAAACTTCAGCAGAGGGTGCCACGTCATAAGTGAGACTTCAGACAGCACTGATACTTCAGACGGGTTGAACTACTTCAGACAGCTTCAACTCTTCAGACGAGTTCTGCTTCTTCAGACAGCTTCGTTTCTTTAGAAAGCTTCTTTTCTTCAGAAGGCTTCCTTGCTTCAGACAGCTTCTTTTCTTCAGACTGCTTTGTGTTGTCTTCATATGGTCTTCACGTCTTCAGACAGTTTGCGTACTTCAGACGAGTTGCATTCTTCAGACAGCTTCTTTATATTTGATCCTGCATTTGTTCTTCTGATCCTAATCTTCTGTTTCTGATTACTATTTCATCCTGAAACACAATCAACAAACCAATACCTTTCTCAGTAGAATCTATTTATATAATCTTATTTGTTAATCATTAAAACTAAAGGATATTAAGTCTTTGAGTCAAGTTTGAATGCTCAAACTGATTAATAGACTTCACAAATTTCTCTAGCTTTTACCACATACCTCCATATTTTGGTATCTTCCAACTGCACTTCATACTTCTTCATGTAGTCATAAATATCGTTATGCTTCATTGAAGGGGTCTTCCTAAGTTTTTTTTACCAATTTTCCTATTACTCATGCTTGTGTGGCCTGTTTATTCTTGAAAACTATGTTGCATGAATCATCATTAAAGAATGTCTTTATTTGGTAGCAGTGCCTTGCATTATTGTATGCATAGAAGATCTCCCAGTTGCATGTTTCATTCTTACACCTTGCTTTTGCCCGAAGCTTGTCATTCTTCTTCCACAAAATTTTTCTACCTAGCTGAATTGTATAGTCCTTAACTCCTTGTTTGAAAGCATCCAAAGTGGCAAACTCCATGCCAAGCTCTAGCCTCACATGACTAAATGTGGCCCTCTCACCAAATTGGGGAAAAACCTCCTTCGAATATGCCTCATCATCAGAATTAGTTCGAGTCTTCAACACTTCAGATCTCTAAGAATCTTCACCTATATCTTTGTCAATCTCTCCCTGTTGGTAGGTGGTCCTATGGCCTACATCATCCTCAATTTCTTCATCTTCAAATGACTCTTCTATGGTAATTTTCCTATTTTTTCCTTTGCCCGTCCCATTCTTCTTAGTTTTCTGTTGCACCTTCTTGCTTTTTTTGCTTTTCTTGTTTAGGCAATGTTTAGTGTAGTTAGAACACTATATTAGTTACAATAGTATATTAATTAAAAATAAGTACATGAAAAATAAGGAATGAAATTAGAAAAGCACCTTTTTAGCTTCCACACCAACACCATCCCCAGCCATATCAGGGCCATGCCCACCAGCCATATCAGCACCATCCACACCACTAGCACCAATCATATCAGCACAATCCCCACCACTAGTTGCAGTAATATCAACACCATCCCCACCTTCACCAACACCTTTACTAGTTGCATCCCCATTAACACAATCCTTGTCAGCACCATCACCAACATCACAATCCTTGTCAGGACAATCCACATCAGCACCACCCACAACATCCAGTGTAGTCTCATCAAAACCATCACCCTTATGAGCACCAACCCCCTTTCCTCCATTATCTCCATCAGTCGTTCCATCATCAGTTTGTTTACCTTTTGCAACCACTTTAGCTTCAATATTAGCAATATCCAGCAGCAACACTTCTATGTCAACCACCTCAGCATCTGATATAGCATGCTCATAATACACATTCAGTTCTCCTCCATGTCTCTTGGCAACATCAACAGCTTCTAACAGATCACTATCATTTTCAGACTCCTTAATCCATCCCTGAATTTCCTTGCAGGATCCAGCCAAAATACATTCACTATGTTTTCATATCTTAGCTCCTTGTTGTAATTCCTAAAGTTGAACACATCCAGTTTGTCCTCATCACAATCTAGCTAAACATCCACTTTCCCCCACCTATAGCTCACCCTTCCACCATTTTCTTCCACAAATTGCCTCCATGGTGGATATGTACCTTAATCCGCTGACAAGGATTCATAAGTAACTATCAATTACAACAAAGCCCCAACAAATTAAATTCGATGCAATAATTTAATAATTAATAAATTAATATTTATTTAATCAAATATTAAATTATAACAGAGACAAAAAGGAAACAATATGTGCACATGGGATGATTCTACAAAAACAGACAATAGGAACCACTCACTCTGAATATATATTCCTTTCCCACAAAACAACACAGATACTATTACCTCTCGCTCCACATTAATCGCATTTCCCCTCTAAAATTTCAATACAAGCCTCAAAACCCATACCCTACCACTACACAACCGAACACCAGCTACAAGCAACTTCCATCTCACTATAAATACCCTAAAACCCGAAAAATAAACCACATAAAAGTTCAGCCAAAGGCTTCCATACCTAAGCATCCATTTCAAGCAAAAAGACCACGGAGAAGCAACCTTCAATGCAGCAAAATACGGTCCAATAGATTATCCTTCAAATGGTATCGAAGCTTTGCGAGTTAACCGTAGGCAACACGGCGCGCGGTGGTGAGAGGCGAAGCAAATTAGGGTTTTGTTCTTCAATAATTTCGGAGAAGAGAAGCGAAGTGATTCAACCCATCTAGTTATCTCTATCAAACTGGGTTTAGAGCTTAGGGGTAAATCTAACTTTTCAAGTCACTATAAGCTTAGTCAGCGTAAAACAAAGTTGTTTCTAACAGATGGCAGTCCCATGTTGTGACACCCACAATTTCCCCTACCAGTATATAAATAAGATAGAGAAAGTTTAAAAAAAAATTAATTATGAGGTAATTAGAAACTATTGATAAATAATCAAATTTATATTTTTGGAATTATCCAACCATATTATAAATAATTTTTCTAGAGAGGTGTTTGAGAAAATGACCTAAGATACCCTTAGTAATTATACAGTTACGGAAAATATAGATTTAATTATGAAAAATAGCTAAAACTTAAAGGGATCTGTATTTTTAGTCAAAATGGTCTTAATATAATTAATAATGAATTTTAGAAACTTATTTAGAATTTTCTGGAACTTTTGGGCAAAAAGACCAAAATGCCCCTGGTTAGCAGTGTAACCCTAACCAACATATGAAAATTTGTAGAATAATATGGAAAATATACTTTGGACCTTAAAAGTGGATTAAAAATGATATTTATAACTTTATAGAATTTTTGTGTGTAAAACCATAATTTTCTATCCGCTTACTCTTATAAAAAATTGACTGTTGTGTGCAAAAACTGGGAAAATTGGGAAATAAAAAAGTTTAAGTGATAAGTGAGTTCTAATCACATTTTTAGGCTTAAAATAGGTTAGAACAATTATAGGAATTTTTCTAGAATTTTTGGGAAATTTTGATGCGAAATTACCATTTTACGCCTACTCTTTCTGGAACCAGGCACAAATACCCTTGATCCGGGCCAGAAAAATCTGCATCATCCATCCTTTCCCCTCTCCCAAAGTCGTGTGTGTGCATGTGTGACACATGTTGGCTTCACATCCATTTTAAAGACAAAAGTCAAAAAGTAAGATGAAAATGCTTATGATGCCATAACCTACCATAACACTTGTCCATTCTTTCCTTACCAACATGCAAAATTGTTTCCATTTTCTCCATTGCTCCCAAAAGAAGCCGTGAGCCTTCTCCTTCATTCTCTCCATCTTCTCCATTTTTCTCCTTCACATTTCAAGCTAAAGGTTCTATTTTTGAACCTTAAGCTACAAAAATCTAGCCTCCAACCTTTGTAGAAGTTTGTTTAGGTGATCAAGAGGAGTTCAAAGGAGGAGTCTTTGTGGATTTTGTTGCACCTTTTCAAGAGAAGTTTTCCTTAGGTAAAGGGGGGGAGAACCTTGAACTCTTGTAGGGTTGGTGACTAGAGTTAAGGATTACCCTTGATCTTTGTCCCTATCCCTTCTTCTTTTGTCAAAATGAGTTGTTGGAACCTATTTCTTTGAGAAATGGTTCGGCTATTTGGTGATGGTTTTGTATGATTGTTTTAAAATGTTGTTTGTTGGTTAAATGTGCTTAGATGATGGATTTTGAATACATGCAAACCATGAGTTTTGATTGAAAAATTTTCCCCTTTTTCCTTGAATAGGTTCGGCCATTTCCTTTTAATGGGGCTGCATGTGTTTAAAAATTTATTTGATGATTGTAACATGTTTGTATGATGAATCTAAGTGCAATGCATGTGATTGTTTGGAATTATAAAATTGATTGGTGTGATTTGATCATGAAAAATGATGTTTTGGGCTTATGAACAAAGTATGGACTTGATGATGTTGTTTGGAATATTTGAATGAATTTGTATGACATTTCTTGATTAAAATGCTTATGGATGACAATACTTGAGTTTGTGAATTTTTGGAAATTATTGGATTTTGATGTTCTTGATGAACATTCATTGTGTTCATCATGTGTTCTTGGTGTTCTTGAACACATTCATGAGAAACTCATGAAGGAAAGTGGTTTGATCTTGTTTTGGTAATAAGAAATATGTTAAAGTGTTTATGGGCCATAATGGCCCAATAAGCCAAGAAAGTGTAACCATTTAAAGTGACAACTAAATTAAAAGGAAACAAATTTTGGTAAATCCTATAAACTAAATTCGGGTACAAAAATAAACTTATTTAAAAGTCACCCTAAAAGCCATAATACTTTATAGTAATGTGAAAAATTGGACTCCTATGAGTTACGTAACCATTGGGCCTTTAGTTTAGGTCCAATGCCTTAAAAAAACAAAGGTCATAAGACTCATCAAAAGTCAACCAAAAGTATTGTATGAATTTGGGCTTAGGTTAGAGTTAGGCTTCAACTCTAATCCAACTTATCAAGATCAAAACTTAGAATTTAATTAGTAGGCTTAATTAATCCAATTTGCCTAAGTGATTATCCCAACCCACTTAAGTTAATCAAGTGAAGAATAATTAATTAAGACTAAAGTTAATTAACCCTAATGAGGTATTAATAAAGTAATTAAGACCTAATGGTAATTAAGAACTAATTAATTATGGTTAACCTTAATCAAACGTAATTAAAAGCTTAATCCAAAATTAAGGAAGAGATTAAGGGATAATTAGGAATTAATTAGGATCTTAAGTAAAGATTAATCATAATTGAGGGTTAAACCTAATCCTAATTAGACATATAAGATGAATTAAGATAGGTAATACTATTCATAAGACACACCCATAAGTCTTAGTAAGCTATAGGACTTCAGTAAAAGTGGTTATTGATTTGAAGAAAAACATTAGTACAAATTAACTTAAAAGGTTTATGACAATACACTCTTTCTGCATAAGACTTGAGAAGCTTAGTGAGAGAGTGCGGTTTCATCCCGAGATGGGGTTTGGTCCTCCTTGTGAAGGGAAGACATTGAATCGGGTCGTACCACAGGGAGTGGTGACGTGGAATAATTCAATGGGCTTTGCCTGTAAGGATGTGTATGCTGGAAAGCATTGATTGTGTGACATGCATCATAAAGCATTGATGATGTTCAAGGTTGAAAACCTTACGACCTATATGGCAGTGACACTTAGTACAGTGTGAAACTGGTTGGGACGGGTGCATTGGGTTTTGCAAAGAACTCCAGCAGGTCCTGAAATGGGACGCCAGCCCTGAGGATAGTTAAGTTCCAGAAAGGCGCAGGTGACGTAGGCTCGCTCCCTACTGTCGAGTACGAAGGGGATCAGGCTTAACTATCCTGTCACTCTCAAGGTTTCGGGGTCAGTTGAGATTGTTTGGAAGACGGATAAAATGATTTGGCCAAAAATATTTGAGCAATGCTCTTTGTACCGGTGCTTAGTACAGACTCTAACTCCTGATACGTTGTACATATAAGGTCGGGCAGGTTGCTGTGTGCACTGTGGATGGTGATTTTTCCCCAGGCCCTCATGCATTAGTTATAGCATTGTAGTTGCAAAGCATGCAATAGTCGGTGTGCATCATGATGATGTCGTGTGTGTACTTATTTGGTTGAACTGTGTGGATTTTCCCGTGTGTGTGCTCTATACACTATATCCTGCGTTAAGTGAGTTCATGTAAAGTGTTCTCACCCCCTTGTCTTTCTTTTGTTGTCCGTCATTATTTTGGCACCTAAAAAGGCATGGATTCTGGAAGGATGTACGTTGTTCTGAAGATAGGCGTGGTGTTCAGGTCGAACCGGATCTTGTTTAAGTCGAACGGTAGTGTTTAGGGGTGTACACGAGCAGCAATATCCTGTATAGATAGTGTAGTAAAATAGAGGCTCTACTTCTTCTGTAATGTAGCATGCTAAAACTCCAATTTAATGTATATTACTTCTGTTGTAATTTGAACTAGCAGTGAAATGATATTTGTCGCATTGATATGTTCTCATTGTTCCATCCCAATTATAATTTATTAATATGTTTACAAAAAAAAAAAAAGAATCACTGATTTCTTCACTTCTTTAAAAGAGAAATTAACAAATCGCATCGAGTTAGTCGAGTAATACCCGTCATGGGATGGAGGTGTTACATTAGTGGTATCAAAGCAGTTCGGTCCAACCGGACTATGAGTTTGGGTCTGATGGTTATATCGAGTCTAGTTTGATCCGGTTTAGGTGTTTTGAAGTCTTGCAAGGTTGATGTGCTTCTAACTACTCTGGTACAATACAGTGGGACTGGCCACCCCAATGGCCTATTCAGGTTAGGAGGAAGTGTGACAACTTGCTGGTTGTGAGTGTTGGGAACACAAGGCTGATAATCTCAGCTTGAGTAGTTGTGGATATGAGGAAGGATGTCTTGGTCATCTGTATGATGAACGTAAGCAATTATAAAGAGATGGAGTTATGTCGTCTATTGAGTTTCGTCTTCTTGTTGATGTCATGAGTAGAGCCCCATGTGTTTGAATTAAGTAATTCTTTTCATGATTTTGTTTGGATTGATGAACTGGTGTGCAAGTGATTGCTTCATGTTGTTTTGTATGACTTTAGCATGTCAAGCTTTACTTACTACTTGTATGCAGTAGTTTGCAGCATGCTTATTGTTTGGAATTGAATTGAGTTTTGAGTTTGAAAAAGAATATAGAAGTTGTATTTGAGTATTAATTATTTAAAAATCTTAAGTTTATATATATATATATGTATATAAAACACTTAGATATGCCCGTGTTTCTCCCTTGTGAGTTGAATTATCCTAATCCTTATCCTTAGGTCTCTCCTCTTTCCCTCGTAAGCATTTCTACCATTTAAAGCTAGTCTAACTACAGAACGAACCAAGTAATCAAGCTTCTAAAATGAGTTTGCTAAGACCTCTAGGTCCTGAGGTTGTACACTAGTGTAGCCAATAGTTGATTTGACTTGTGATTTGAGGTGATGGGTGAAATATCAAAAGTTAGAGTAGGATGACCACTAAGGTTAGGTTTCCATTCCTTTAGATGAATGACCTAAGGGATCGATGATGGATTTGAGGTTGTTAATTCAAGGTTTAAGATGATTGATCATTGAGGTTTAATCATTAAGGTTTTGATATTGGGGATTAATATTAATAGCTCTTAAGGATTCGATTATTGAAAAAAAAATTGATTTGTTAAAGTGAGTTAGAAGTGATTGATGACTTGGGGTATACTCAGGATAAATAGTGATGGAGTTAAGGATAGGAATGACAAATATGTGGTTTGAGATTGGATCTTAGCAGTTAAGGCATATTTGGATACCTTGTTGGTTGACTTGAAGTCTGAAAGGGTTTGACTGTGGAATAGGTGCCATGCTTGAAGTTTAATAGATACAATAGAGTATGATTGCTATCTCTAATGGATTGATAACATAAGGGTTTATAGAAATAAGTGGAAAAACATGATTTAAGACGAAGGAAGTCGAAGTGTTGAGACCAATAGCACAAGATGTGATTCTTAAGAAATTTAGTCAAATAATAGGACATGACTAAGCAAATGATCTGTTAATATCAAGATTGCGCAGAGGAGATTGAAGAAAGAAATCATGGAATAGGAAATTAGATGTATGAGTAGGCACTACAAGAACTATATTTTTATGAAATAAGTAAGGATAACACTTCCATGAGGATAATAGAAATAATAGATATGAAAAACAATGAGGAATTGTTGTATGTGTTAACCTTGATGATTAAGAGATATACTTGATTGACGCTTCTATAAATTGAAAGAGGTATGTGAGTGAAATCTCATAAACGATTAAGATTGGATTTGGTAAAAGTCATGGGTGTGTTGATCGAGTATAATCATACTAATTTATAAGATTAGTTTACGCATTGATCTTAATGGGCTTATACTCTCAAAGAAGAGTATTTCAATCGGTAAATATTTAGGCAGGGTTTTGAAGATTGGAATAGTACTACACATAAGTAGGTGATGTTTCGCGTAAGGATGCCCTAGGGGATAAATGCAATCCATGGAAGTAGAATGACCATAAGGAATAAAAATAATAATATTCTCTAAGATAGGTTTAAAGATAGATTACCTCTAACTATAATATCGAGACTATAGGTGATCTTACAATCTGCTTTTGGATTTTGCTATGAATGCTATAGGTGTCTAGAAATTAATCTGTATCGGTTATCATTGGTGTTCCTTTCCCTCCTCTGTGAACCCAATATTCTAGCCTCATTCAAGCCAATTTATCTTCATGCAACGTTCTCACCTATTCCTAGGACCTAACAGTATGTACAGAATCCCTTGGAACAATCTCGGGGTTAATTATTAAGGACAAGTAGGTTATAAGTGGAACTGTCTAATTATGAACCTTAGTTAGATAGAAATAAAACCCTTGAGATGCATCTTGTTTAGGAAAAGGATATGTGTGGTTATAAAAAGGCGTAGTTTTACAGTAAAAAGGATACAAGGTGATGATGGATGGTGAGACCTTCTTGGGCGTAACAGCTTATGGAGTTAAGCCTTGGTTATAAGTGTTGATTGATATTTTAGGTAGAAAGATCCTACAACGATTAATAGTGATAGATAGGGCAAAAACAAACTGATACATGAGTCGAAGGATTTCATCTTAATGGGATAGCGATGAATTTAAGATTCTTGAGAAAGAAAGAACTTAGAATCTTTATACAAGGAAGTGATGGAAGATTAACTAGATCAGTAAGAGTGTTGATATTAAGACCAAGGGAACTAATGTAATCATAGGTATAATAAACAACACTTGTAACTATTGCGAAATTAGATATTCATACATGGTGAAGGAAAATGGACATTTTAGAGTTGTAAGAAACAAGATATTGCGAGGGGTCATTGGGAATCAGAAGAAAATGTTAAGGAAAATAGTTATCGTAAGGAACATACTTTGGTGATTCTTAAGATAATTTTTATAGGAAAAATTTAGTGATTTGACTTATGGATTGAAACTGTGCGTTTCATTAGGTATTGTAACTCTATGTCGATTATAAGCTGAAGGGGAGTGTCCAGTTGCTTGCCAAATATCCGAGGAAGGAGACGGGGTAGCATAGTAGCACACCTCATAAAGGATTAACTTAGCACTCTAGTTAGAAGTAAGGTAGTATGAGTGATGGTGGGAAGTTTGATAAGATCTGCTCATCGAAAATAGATGTCCTGATCAAATCTTATGGAATATTAGATCGTACCAAAATTTTGGTAAGGTGTTAGGTAAAGGTTTCAAAATTCGCTACTGGTTGTTAGAAAAGAGGTAAGACTTTGAAAGCTAGGTTGATCTTAATTCAGGATATCATCCCTACATCCACAAGTAGTTTAAAAATGATTATCCAACTTTTAAGGAACCATTAAGGTCTTATATGATCCAACCAGAAGAATAACTCTTAAAACTTAGGAAACTAGATTTAAACCCTATCTAATAATAGGAACTTCAAATTTCGAGGACGAAATTTCTTAAAGGAGGGGAGAGATGTGATGTGACACCCACAATTTCCCCTACCAGTATATAAATAAGATAGAGAAAGTTTAAAAAAAAATTAATTATGAGGTAATTAGGAACTATTGATAAACAATCAAATTTATATTTTTGGAATTATCCAACCATAATTATAAATAATTTTTCTAGAGAGGTGTTTGAGAAAATGACCTAAGATACCCTTAGTAATTATACAGTTACGGAAAATATAGATTTAATTATGAAAAATAGCTAAACTTAAAGGGAACTATATTTTAGTCAAAATGGACTTAATATAATTAATAATGAATTTTAGAAATTTATTTAGAATTTTCCGGCACTTTTGGGTAAAAAGACCAAAATGCCCCTGGTTAGCAGTGTAACCCTAACCAACATATGAAAATTTGTAGAATAATATGGAAAATATACTTTGGACCTTAAAAGTGGATTAAAAATGATATTTATAACTTTATAGAATTTTTGTGTGTAAAACCATAATTTTCTATTTGCTTACTCTTATAAAAAATTGACTGTTGTGTGCAAAAACTGGGAAAATTGGGAAATAAAAAAGTTTAAGTGATAAGTGAGTTATAATCACATTTTTAGGCTTAAAATAGGTTAGAGCAATTATAGGAATTTTTCTAGAATTTTTGGGAAATTTTGATGTGAAATTACCATTTTACCCCTACTCTTTCTGGAACCAGGCCCGAATACCCTTGATCCGAGCCAGAAAAATATGCATCATCCTTCCTTTCCCCTCTCCCAAAGTCATGTGTGTGTGTGCATTTGTGACACATGTTGGCTTCACATCCATTTTAAAGATCAAAAAGTAAGATGAAAAAGCTTATGGCGCCATAACCTACCATAACACTTGTCCATTCTTTCCTTACCAACATGCAAAATTGTTTCCATTTTCTCCATTTCTCCCAAAAAAAGTCGTGAGCCTTCTCCTTCATTCTCTCCATCTTCTCCATTTTTCTCCTTCACATTTCAAGCAAAAGGTTCCATTTTTGAACCTTAAGCTACAAAAATCTAGCCTCCAACCTTTGTAGAAGTTTGTTTGGGTGATCAAGGGGAGTTCAAAGGAGGAGTCTTTGTGGATTTTTCTGCACCTTTTCAAGAGAAGTTTTCCTTAGGTAAAGGGGGGGAGAACCTTGAACTCTAGTAGGATTGGTGACTAGAGTTAAGGATTACCCTTGATCCTTGTCCCTATCCCTTCTTCTTTTGTGAAAATGAGTTGTTGGAACCTATTTCTTTGAGAAATGGTTCGGCTGTTTGGTGATGATTTGTATGATTGTTTTAAAATGTAGTTTGTTGGTTAAAATGTGCTTAGATGATGATTTTGAATACATGCAAACCATGAGTTTTGATTGAAAAATTTTCCCCTTTTCCTTGAATAGGTTCGGCCATTTCCTTTTAATGGGGCTTCATGTGTTTAAAAAATTTATTTGATGATTGTAACATGTTTGTATGATGAATCTAAGTGCATGCATGTGATTGTTTGGAATTATAAAATTGATTGGTGTGATTTGATCATGAAAAATGATGTTTTTGGGCTTATAAACAAAGTATGGACTTGATGATGTTGCTTGGCATATTTGGATGAATTTGTATGAAATTGCTTGATTAAAATGCTTATGGATGACTATACTTGAGTTTGTGAAGTTTTGGAAATTATTGGATTTTGATGTTCTTGATGAACATTCATAGTGTTTATCATGTGTTCTTGGTGTTCTTGAACACATTCATGAGAAACTCATGAAGGAAAGTGGTTTGATCTTGTTTTGGCAATAAGAAATATGTTAAAGTGTTTATGGGCCATAATGGCCCAATAAGCCAAGAAAGTGTAACCATTTAAAGTGACAACCAAATTAAAAGGAAACAAATTTTGGTAAATCCTATAAACTAAATTCGGGTACAAAAATAAACCTATTTAAAAGTCACCCTAAAAGCCATAATACTTGATAGTAATGTGAAAAATTGGACTCCTATGAGTTACCTAACCATTGGGCCTTTAGTTAGGTCCAATGCATTAAAAAAAGGTCATAAGACTCATCAAAAGTCAACCAAAAATATTGTTTGAATTGGGCTTAGGTTAGAGTTGGGCTTCAACTCTAATCCAACTTATCAAGATTAAAACTTAGAATTTAATTAGTAGGCTTAATTAATCCAATTTGCCTAAGTTGATTATCCCAACCCACTTAAGTTAATCAAGTGAAGAATAATTATTTAAGACTAAAGTTAATTAACCCTAATGAGGTATTAATAAAGTAATTAAGACCTAATGGTAATTAAGAACTAATTAATTATAGTTAACCTTAATCAACGTAATTAAAAGTTTAATCCAAAATTAAGGAAGAGATTAAGGGATAATTAGGAATTAATTAGGATCTTAAGTAAGATTAATCATAATTAAGGGTTAAACCTAATCCTAATTAGACATATAAGATGAATTAAGATAGGTAATACTATTCATAAGACACACCCATAAGTCTTAGTAAGCTATAGGACTTCAATAAAAGTGGTCATTGATTTGAAGAAAAACATTAGTACAAATTAACTTAAAAGGTTTATGACAAATACACTCTTTCTGCATAAGACTTGAGAAGCTTAGTGAGAGAGTGCAGTTTCAAACCGAGATGGGGTTTGGTCCTCCTTGTGAAGGGAAGACATTGAATTGGGTCGTACCACGGGGAGTGGTGACGTGGAATGATTCAATGGGCTTTGCCTGTAAGGATGTGTATGCTGGAAAGCATTGATTGTGTGACATGCATCATAAAGCATTGATGATGTTCAAGGTTGAAAACCTTACGACCTATATGGCAGTGACACTTGGTACAATGTGAAACTGGTTGGGACGGGTGCACTGGGTTTTGCAAAGAACTCCAGCGGCTCCTGAAATGGGACGCCAATCCTGAGGATAGTTAAGTTCCAGAAAGGCTCAGGTGACGTAGGCTCGCTCCCTACTGTCGAGTATGAAGGGGATTAGGCTTAACTATCCTGTCGCTCTCAAGGTTTCGGGATAAGTTGAGATTGTCTAGAAGACGGATAAAATGATTTGGCCAAAATATTGTAGCAATGCTCTTTGTACCAGTGCTAGTATAGACTCTAACTCCTGATACGTTGTACATATAAGGTCAGGCATTTGCTGTGTGCACTGTGGATGGTGATTTTTCCCCGGGCCCTCATGCATTAGTTATAGCATTGTAGTTGCAAAGCATGCAATAGTCGGTGTGCATCATGATGATGTCGTGTGTGTACTTTTTTGGTTGAACTGTGTGGATTTTCCTGTGTGTGCTCTATACACTATATCCTGCGTTAAGTGAGTTCATGTAAAGTGTTTTCACCCCCTTGTTTTTCAGTTTGTTGTCCGTCTCTATTTTGGCACCTAAAAAGGCATGGACTCTGGAAGGATGCACGTTGTTCTGAAGATAGGCGTGGTGTTCAGGTCGAACTGGATCTTGTTTAAGTCGAACGGTAGTGTTTAGGGGTTTACACGAGCAGCAATATCCTGTATAGATAGAGTGTAGTCAAATAGAGGGGTCCACTTCTTCTGTAATGTAGCATGCTAAAACTCCAATTTAGTGTATATTACTTCAGTTGTAATTTTGAATAGCAGTGAAATGATATTTATCGCATTGATATGTTCTCATGGTTCCATCTCAATTATAATTTATTAATATGTTTTACAAAAAAAAAAAAAAGAATCACCGATTTTCTTCACTTCTTTAAAAGAGAAATTAACAAATCGCAATCGAGTTAGTCGAGTAATACCCGTCATGGGATGAGGGTGTTACACATGTGGCAATTAACGTGACATGTCATCAAGATGATAACAAGTTTGGCCATTGGACCTAATTGCATGACGGTAAAGGAAGTCAGGTACTAACAGAGCAATTTACGTAAGTCAGGGACCAATTTGCATCACGTGCAAAAAGTTAGGGACTGATATGAGAGTTTAATCACTTTATCCATTTTGTAAAATAAATAATATCACTTGTCCGTGTTAAAATCAAGTTATTTCGCTTGGTGTACAATATTTCTCCAACTTTTTTTATTTGATACTTTTGTTTTCAATTTAATTAAAAAAAATAATTACAATTAATCATTAAGATCCACCATTTTACATCAATTTTTACTTTTAAAAAAAGGTAAAGGCTTTTGTTGGCAAAAAAAAAAAGGTAAAGGCATTTATATATGTTATTATAGTTTAAAATAAGTTTATATTCCAGTACATATGATTCCATATCAGTACAAATGGAATAACTGTCATAAGATAATTCTATGCAATAGTGAATTGAAACCAAACCTTTTTCTTTTTGGGCACATCGATGACAATTGAGCCCAAGCCCTATGGCTACCCGTAAAAATTATCCACAATGGACAGGGTAAAAACCCGCAAAGCGGATATGGGGCGCAGGTACGGTAAAAGCCCACATTTTTTCATGGGGACGAGCACGAGTACGAGCACTTTGATGTCCAGCCCGCCCCATACCCGAACACATATATATAATTATTTAATAAAAAATACCATATATAATTATATACAGGGATATATTAATTTTATTAAAATATTTAATATATTTATGCATATTTTTAAAATTGATATATATAATATGAGTTTAATATATATACACTGTCAATGTAAAGAAATTTTACACAGACATCCAATCATGTGTTGCCGCATCATTTAATGAATTTAATAACACATGAGGTGTCATATTCATTAAATGATTTGGCGGCACACCATTAATTAAAAATATATTTTTATAACTATCTATTTGTGTTTTTTTATTTTATAATATATGACTAATTAGTGTTAATAATAATTATTTACAAATCTTGAAGAATTCTGACACATGATATCTAAATTTATAAAATAGTAACGTGAAAGTATATTGTAATATAGAATAAAAATGTTGAACTTTAGATCATTTGTTGTGTTTTAGAACATTAATATATTGTGTTTCAATGTAATTAAATTGTATCACTTTTAAAAATTATGTTTGGACAATATCCGAGTAACATTTTCAATTGAGATATAATTTTCTTAAATTAATATTTTTTTAGAAGTTAATTTTTAACTTAATAAAAGTGCGGGTAACGGGCACGGGTACAGGCATATAGGTGCCCAGAGGGTATGGGGACGGACACTAAAGTTACTGCCCACGTGGGTACGGACGCGGGTACGGGTTTTTTTTTTAAAATGCGGGTACAGGGACGGGCACTGTGGTTCCCTGCCCAGAGGGTACCCATTGTCATCCCTAGTCATAAGATACCTTTACGATTCATATAAACTCTAATAAAAAAATATAAAATTACATAACTCAAATTTACAAACCTAGTAATTCATCATAAAAAATAAATTAAGATTAATCTAGAAGAATGAAAAGATAAATCTCCTTATTTAGTACCAGAATTGGGGGGGGGGGAGCACACCGCGAGTGATAATGCATATCATATAACAAGCATATGAAAATTTTGCTTGCATATGAAGAATGGATTTTATACATCGCCTCAAAAAAAAAAAAAAAATTAATACAATACCTAAAACTGATAACCAGGGAGTGAAGAACAAAATTCAAGGTGTACAAACCTAGTAACACCTTGTTCTTTCCATTTTAAATCCAGGATACCAGTCCAAGCAGCTAGCAATATGCCGTCATTCTAGGTGAAGATCGTGACAATCTATTTGCTATGGGTGAGTCCACAAATAAATTTGCTGACCCTGGAAGATACCACTAGCCAAGGTATTATCCCAACCTGCAATGATATATCAGTTTGAACGACATTCAGAAACTATTGTATGCTTCATACATATTCTCTTTTATTTATACTAAATTATTTATATGGGGAAAAAACATTGGAGTGGTTTGTCTGTTGTGGAAAATTATGAACATTAACCAATTACTCCTGAAGATTAAAAGTAAAACTCAGGTGGAGGAGTCGAAGTTAGAGCAGTCTGATCGCGGGTTAAAATTGCTTCCAGTGGATCGTATATGCAGATTGTGTCCGCAAGTTATGTGAAGTACTTGAGTAACACTTTCAAAATCACATCTCAAAATCAGTTGACAATAATTTCTTTCGATTGGCCGGCCGTAACGTGAAGGGTATTGGTAAACTGTACGCATGAGGGTGCAGGTCTCTATGTATATATTAAGCGTGTTGGGTTAGTAGGGTAGTGTACAATGTAGAACAGAGGACAGAAGTACCTTCTGCACATTAATCATGTCATGTGAATAATGCACTTAATAACTAATGATCCCCTCAAGTTGGATTATAGATTTTAATCATGCCCAGCGTCTTGTTACAGAGATAACCTGGCTGCTTCCATCAAGTGCCTTAATGAAGATGTTTACCTAATTGCTCTCAAGTTCTAACATATCCAGTAGATACACGTCCTTGCTAAATCATTTACCAAATTACATTCTTCCATGGAACCCTGGGTTCAAGACAAATGTGGATAGCAGCTTCATTTTCACACTCATGGTAGAGAGTTCCTGGACCCAATCTCATTGAATAGACGATACACACATAATAACTCAGAAGAAGTTCAAGCCATTGCCCAATGTTCAGACTCTTCCAACTATTTTTTGTTTCTTGCTTTTCCAAGATACTGAATTTCCTCCAAGGAACGCACAACAACCAAAGGTCAATTCTCCATCAATAAGACACAGCTAGCCCAATCTGCATTATAATGACCTAGTCATTCATAAAGAATCCCACAAGCTGGAGATCCTTTCAAATAGCTCAAGATTTGGAAAACTGCATTCCAATGACAACTTCGAGGAGATGACATGAAAAGATTAATGACGCTTAATGGGTTAGCTAACCGAGTATTAACTAACCTCTTGTACCTTTCTAGATTGGATAGTAACTTGCCATCATCTAAAATGAGGAAAATCCCTTTTAACAACTTCTGCTTACTTCAATTCTTAGGAAATACTTCAAAGGGCCTAGATCTTTTGTTTGAAATTTCATTTAAAGGAAGCTCTTGAATTCTACAATGCCAAATGTGTCATTCCCAATTATTACTATGTCATCAACATAGACTACTACCACCCTTGGATTGTTGATAAAAGACTACATGATCATAGCTACACTCCTTTTAATCACATTTTTCTGTAACTTCGACGAGCTTTTGAATATATATATATATATATATATATATATATATATATATATATATATATATATATCTGGAAAATTAGATTAAATGAAATCTGATTTCATTGTAATAATACAAAGAGATCATAACAAGATATATACAGGAGACCTATGCTATTTTAGGAAATATAATAACTCTATTCTATTCTAGGATCCCTTGATTTATGGGATTGTTCCTAATTATTCAAATCTGTTAAGATTACAAGGAAATATACAAATTTTCTAATTTATTCTTTCCTAAAATACTATTTGATTTCCCACACTCCCCCCTCAAGCAGGTGAATAGGTGTTTTCCATTCCCAGCTTGGATACAATCTTCTCAAAATTGTGGCTGCCCAGTCCCTTGGTAAGAATGTCTGCAATTTGGTCTTGAGAGGACACATATGGAGTGCATATCAAGCCACTATCAAGCTTTTCTTTGATGAAGTGTCTGTCTACTTCAATATGCTTTGTTCTATCATGTTGTACTGGGTTGTGGGCTATGCTGATTGCTGACTTATTATCACAATAGAGTTTCATAGGTTCTTCCCATTTTATCCTCAAGTCTTCTAAGATGATTTTAGCCATAGCAACTCACATATACCTTGTGCCATGGCTCGGAATTCCGCTTCAGCACTGGACCGAGCCACTACACCCTGCTTTTGCTTCTCCAAGTCACAAGATTTCCTCCAAGAAAGGTGCAATATCCTGTAGTTGACCTCCTATCCACAATTGACCCTGCATAATCAGCATCGGTATAGGCTTCAAGCTTCACATTACCATTCCTTTTGAATAGAATCCCTCTTCCTGGAGTTCCTTTAAGGTACTGTAAAATTCTGTGGGCAGCTTGTAAATGGGTCTCCTTGGGCTATGCATAAATTGGCTAATTAAACTCACTGCATAGGCAATATCTGGCCTGGTATGAGACAATATATAAGTCTGCCCACTAATCGCTGGTACATTCTCTTTTTCAACAGCAACATCTTCTTCTGCATTCCAAGCTTTAGGTTTGGTTCTAATGGGGTACTAGCAGGTTTGCAAGCTGCCTTGCCAGTTTCCTTGAGCAAATCAGTGATATATTTCTGTTGGGATATAAATATCCCTTTCTTGGAGTGGGCAACTTCAATTCCCAAAAAATATTTTAGTTTTCCAAGGTCTTGATCTCAAATTCCTTGCCCAAGCATTGGCTCAACAATTGCTGCTCTTCTTTATCATCTCCAGTTAATATTATGTCATCCACATACACCAATAATATTGTTACTTACTCCCCTGACTTGAATGTTTAAAGAACAAAGTATGGTCCCCTTGGCTTTTGTTTGTAACCCGAGACTTGTCATAACTTTAGTAAACCTGCCAAACCATGCACAGGGGGACTGTTTTAGCCCATATAATGCCTTTTCAACTTGCAAACAGTGTTGGCAGCAACATCTCTACCATATCCTGGAGGTATCTCCATATAAATTTCTTCTTCAAGGTCCCCATGTAGGAAAGCATTCTTAACATCAAATTGTTCCAAGTTCCAACCATAATTGGCAGCAAGAGACAATATCACCCTAACTGTGTTCATTTTGGCAATCGGAGCAAAGGTCTCCAAATAATCAACTCCATAGGTTTGGGTGAACCCTTTGGCAACTAGTCTTGCCTTATATCTCTCAATTGATCCATCAGCCTTGTATTTCACTGTATAGACCCACTTACATCCAACTGGCCTCTTTCCTATTGGTAAGGTGACTAACTCCCAGGTGGTGTTCTTCTCCAATGCCTCCATCTCTACATCCATGGCTTGCCTCCATTTTCTGTCAGACAATGCCTCAGATAGGGTATTAGGTAGAAGTGTAGTGTTTAGGTTTACTAGGAAGGTTTTATGGGTAGGAGAGAAATTTTCAAAGGACAGGTAATTTGAGAGAGGGTAGAGTGGCTGTTTGGTGCATTTTCTTGTCCCTTTTCTAATGACAATTGGGAGATCAAGATCATTTGGGTTTCAATTTCAACTTGCACAGCTGGAGAAAAAAATTGTTACCTCTTTTTGTGGAGTCGAGTTGGATTCTTGAACATGGCTTGATCCTGGAATGGCCTTAGTCTTCCTTGAGTACACCAGCTCTTACCAAATTTTCCAGCTTCAACATCTCCTTGATCAGCTTCACAATTAATTTCACTTTCTTGATCAGCTTCCTTTTCTTGACCAATCCTTGGACCAGCTTCACTTCCTTGACTTGTTTCACTGTTACAGCTTCAATTTGATCTAGTTAGGTTCAATATTCAAGTCTGTCAAGTCTGGAAGGAATGGGAAAACCAGAATTACTACTTTCCTTATCTTCCCTGAAACTCTCCCCCTGAAGATAAGGTTGATGGAAATAGCCCTCTTGTTCATTGAAGGTAACATCCCTAGACACAAAGAATTTTTGGATGGGGGTGGTAGCATTTATACCCTTTCTGAGTGGATGAGTAACCAACAAAGACACACTTTAAGGCTCTAGGATCAAGTTCCTCCCCTGTCTGTACTATGAATATGGACATATGAGATGCACCCAAAAACTCTTGGTTTAAGATTATTTGTATTGGACAGGTTTGGATAGAAAGACGACAAAGCTTCCATAGGGCTTTTTGATCCTAAGACTCTAGAGGGTAGTCTATTGATAAGGTGTGTTGCTGTAAGAAACAGCTTCCCCCCCAGAAATTTTTTGGGACACTATTTTGGAACAACAATGCCCGAGTCTGATTTAATAGATGCCCATTTTTCCTCTCTGCGACCCCATTCTGCTGTGGTGTTTTGACACAAGAAGACTCATGAATTATACCTTCTTTTTGACAAAAAGAATTAAGGACATGATTGAAGTAATCTTTGGCATTATCTGACCTAAGCCTCTTAATATTAACACCAAACTGATTTTTATCAAGGAATGGAAGTTTAGGAAGACAGAACTGACTTCTGATTTTGTTTAAGTAGGAAACCCAAGTGACCCTTGTACAATCATCTATAAAGGTGACAAACCATCGAGCACCAGACACATTTGGAACATTAGAAGGCCCCCATACATCAGTATGAACAAGATAAAAGGGGAAATTGCTAATTTTATTACTTATTGGAAAAGATACACGCTTGTGCTTAGCAAGTTCACACACCTCACAATGAAGACTCTCAACATCTAACTTGGTAAACAGAGAGGGAAACATAATTTGATCACTCCAAAGAGGGATGTCCCAACCGACAATGATAAAGCATGATTTTTTCTCTGTTGTCATCAAAGATTCAGATATGAAGGAGTGAGAGATTCTGTTCTTGCTAGACAGACTTGGATCTCAAGATAATAAAGGCCATTCCATTCTCTAGCATGTCCAATCGTCCTCCCCGAATCCTTGTCCTGAAATACACAATGATCGTTGTAAAAAACAACTTTACATGACACATCCTTTATAAGTTTTTGTATAGAGACTAGGTTGGTGGACAGCTTTGGGACATGGAGAACATCTTTTAAGGTTATTAAAGGATTGATTTGGATATTTCCTTGACCAGCTGCAGTTATAAGGGTTCCATCTGCTGTGGCAATTTTCTTGTTGCTGGGGACATGGGGAATATGTGGAGAAGTGTTTGGCTAATGGTGTGCATGTGGTCTGTAGCTCCAGAGTCCAATATCCAATAATGGTTAAAGGGTGTATCTGAGACATTAAATCCAAAAGAAAGTGGAAACTTACCTGAGTATGCCAAAGAACACACACCTGGAGGTTTTTCCAGCTTACTAAGAAAGGTTCTCAACCCTTTCTATCTCCTCTTGGTTAAGATGGTCAGCAGCTTCTGGTTTATTTTCTTCATTTGTTCCAGCAGCAACATAAACTTGTCCTCCTTTCCTTGAGGAGCCTCCTCTGTGTCCCCCTTCTCGATCTCGATTTAAGGCTTTCCCATACAACTTCCAGCACTTCTCTCGGGTATGGACGAGGCTTATTGCAGTAGGTACACCAGAGAACCATCACTTTTCCTTCTCCACATTTGCTGATCCTCCTTTCTTCTGTTCAGCTACCATGCCAAAGTCTGATCTCCTTTATGGTCAGCCACCATTGCTGAGTTCTCTACTGCTGGACTCTCTAACATGAGACCCCTTCTACTTTCTTCACTTCTCACAATAGCCACCACTTCATTGAAGCATGGTACCTTTTGCTTCCCCCAATATTTGAATCCTAACTTGATCAAATTCAGGATTCAAACCAACAAGGAAATCATAAACTCTGTCTTGTTCGATATACTCCTTGAGAAGTGCTGAATCTTCAGTACATTTGGCTTTTATGACTCTATAATGGTCTAGCTCCATCCATAATGATTTCATCAGCTGATTGGCATATTCTGTAACAGTCTTGTTTCCCTTGTTTTGCTGCCAAAGTTTTCACCTTTACTTCATATACTTGAGCAGCATCTTTGGCTTTAGAGTAGGTTTGCTCTAAAGCATCCCAAATCTCTTTTGCCGAATTAAGGAACATGCAGGTGTCGCTGATTTCTGGAATCATTGAATTCCACAGCCACGCCATGATCATTGAATCTTCCTCATCCCATGTAGTAAACTTGGATCCTCCTGTTTAGGGTCCAGACTCCGTCAGGTGACTCAACTTCCCCTTCCCTTCAAACACTGTACGAACAAGTTGGGCCCACTTCAAATAATTTCTTCCATTTAGTCTATATGCAGAATGAATATTCTGCAGTTCTCCAGGTTGCTGGGATTGGGTATTCCCTGTTTTGGGGTTGGATTCACAACTTCCTCTTCCCTTGACATTATAGCAAGAAGATGGCTGAGTGGTGAAGAATAAAAGGAAAGGTTGTGCGATTAAGGCACAGAGAAAACAGCAGCAACAGAATGTTGTGCGACAGAGAAGGTTGCGATAGCAGGAAAAAAAAGTGCAATGAATATAGGAAAAGATGCAGCAGCAATGCAGGCTGCCGTCTTAGGGTTAAGAAAAATGCAGCAGGCAATGCAGGCTGCCGTCTTAGGTTACAGTGCGCAGACAGAGCTTCCTAGATCGAAAGCTCTGATACCATTTGGAAAATTAGATTAAATGAAATCTGATTTCATTGTAAGAATACAAAGAGATCATACAAGATATATACAGGAGACCTATGCTATTTTAGGAAATATAATAACTCTATTCTATTCTAGGATCCCTTGATTTATGGGATTGTTCCTAATTATTCAAATCTGTTAAGATTACAAGGAAATATACAAATTTTCTAATTTATTCTTTCCTAAAATACTATTTGATTTCCCACAATATATATATAGGGGGGGGCATATCCCATGAGAATGCCTTTCCTATGAGAGTGAGAATAATCATTTCCAGCCATTAGATTCAAATAAGCAGGGGAGATTAAATCACCCATTTAATAAGTCACGTACACCCTCTTTACTTGGTGAATTCTACGGTGAAATAGGGGTGATAGGTGTTTCACCGTATGGAGTGTGATTTTCCGGCTGAAAACGTTGTGTTTTATGTTTTTCAAATTTTACAATTAGGATCTCCAACTCCATAGCAATTAGACAATTCTCTCCCGCCTCATAATGTTGTCGGTGTTGGCAATTCTTTCGTTGCCCGTCAACCTGAGGTCACTACTGGAAATCATCATCATCAAGCCTCGTCGACCGTGAAGCTGAGGTCACCTAAATAGATGGCAGGGGCTAACAGCACAACACCTACATAGAGGTCACTCTTGGCCACTAGTCCGTCGTGGTCGTCCTCTAACTCCTCTCCCAGGCTCAACAGCGAAATCACCTTCTTACACGAGCAGAACTTCATCGAGGCTCTCAGAAACACTAATGTCGGAGGAATGATGGAACTGTAAAATCTTATCTATGGTGTGTGTTTGGTTTATCCTAAAAACACGTTCAAAGGTGGATCCGGATAAATGTTACAGAGTAGCTTCTGCCTAAATCCACGTTTGAAACATGGATCTAGTGTAAACCAAACACACCAATGATGCAGGACCCTGTCATCGTGGCGTGAGCAGAGACGCGACGATACAAAAAAACAGCTTTAGAATCCACCCGAATGACGACATCGATTTTTAGTCAACAAGCTGAAGGTTTCGTTAACGGTTTCTGTTTCGGATTTTCAGTCCATGGAAGACACAAACGTAGTCGTTTACAAGCTTCGGGTGCTAGTGACGATGTGTAGGAATGGGGATTTGAGATTGTAGGAGCTGGCGACGATTCCAGGGGTGGAGAGGGTGATTTGGGAGTTGATGGCGGCAGGGAGCGTGAGAGGATGGTGGCGACGCTGTTGAGGATTCTCAGGCGGTGGGCGGCGGGGTTGGATGGCAGCGAGAGTGAAGGGTTCTCAACTACCACAATGCATCTTCATTAAGATGCATAGATCGGATTATGCTGAGAGGCAGGTCAGGATCAGGCAGCAGATCGGTGACCATGACCCAAACCACACCAAACCATGGCCAACCATGTCCCTCTCCCCTTACTGCATAAGAACCTGCACTATCATAGCACCCTTGTTCCACTACTATCAAAGCCAGAGAAGTTTTGTTGACTGATCTCAAACGCGTCAAGATGAGTATTGGTGGGAATGAACTTTGTCCCTGTTGCCAACATCACGAGGAGACTTGACTCCATATGATTTGCAACTTCCCAGTAGCTTGCGAAGTTTGGATCTCTTATTCCCAATCAAATGCATCGTTTTTCTCTCCCGTGACCTCCAAGATTGGTTACTTCTCAACCAGACCCATGGTACCGGAATGAGTTAATAGGAACCACATCCTCTCTTTGGAGTGACGTGTGCCCATATGTGGGAAAGCAAGAAAAATGGTTGAGTACAACCGGTGGAGTACAATTCATCATTCTAATAGTCATAGAGTTGGAGACCCTACTTGCAAAATTTCAAACTTGTTTAAACACATAAAAACACTGTTTTTTTGGAAAAAAAAAATCACACTCACACGGTAAAACAGCTATCTCCTATTTCACCGTAGAATTCACCCTTTACTTTATCTCTTCTTAGTTAAATCAAATAATGCGACTCTGGTGTCTCCTTCATCTCCTAACTCTTTTTTGTTTTAATTGTTTTAGAAGGGAAATTAAATCACTCATTTCTTTTGCTGTTTCAATTTCAAAATTCCATAAGACCAGTACAGTCATTAGGCAATCAAGATATGATTACAATCCCAATTTGAATAGAGCAATTCCTAAATCCATGTTTCCAAATCAACCCAGATGGTAGACAATCCCATCAATTACAACATTCATAATTCCTTTACAATTATGCAAATTGAGAAATGGACTATGCAAGGCCGGAACCGATAACCTCAAGATAGAAGGAACGAGGCTATGCAAGATCCAGTTCCACCAAATGTGTGAACCTATCAGCCATTCTGCGAAGCGATGTGAGCACATGCGGCAAGCTTCTTCCTATGCTCTATAATCGAAGTTGTTAAGAGTCCCACATTGCTTAGAGATGAGGCCAATTAATAGTATATAAGTCTTGGACAATCCTCACCCTACAAGTTAGCTTTTGGGGTTGAGTTAGGCCAGGTCCAAAATCTAATATGGTATCAGAGCTTATCCTGGATGATTCGTTGTTATTGGGCCGCCACCCGTAAAGTTGTCAACGCTCCAGATGTCCAGCCCTGGGCATGAGGGGGGTGTGCTAGAGTCCCACATTGCCTAAAATAAGGCCATTAATAGTATATAAGTCTTGGGCAATCCTCACCCTACAAGCTAGCTTTTGGGGTTGAGTTAGGCCTGGTCCAAAATCTAATAGAAGCCTTCTCTTGCACACCAACCTGAACGTTTCTTTGTCCTCGTCGCTCTCAACCTTTCCAAAATCGATACCAACTCGTCCGACAACACTCCTTTATGCACAGCTCGCTCTGATTCCGATCAAATTTTCAAGTCATTGACGCAGAGGAAACCCTTACCCCATGATGATTTGGGGCTAATTGCATAGGAAGATGGTGAGATGTGGAGGTATGGGGGAGACGAGTCTGGACAGTGGTGGTTCTGACACGGAGGTTAGAAGGAGATGTTGAGATGGGTTAATGGTAGAAGGAGGAGGCGGAGAGAGTGGGTTGGAGAAAAGGTGAGAGGGGGTGCATATGACATCTTAATGGGGTGTTTCAATCTCACCCACTCATTTTAATCTAATGGCTGGAATTGACTATTCTCATTCTCATATAAAAAAAGCATTCTCATTAGATATGTCCCCTGCCCCCTATATATATATATATCCTCACAACTAAGCTTAAAGAATCATGCTAGTACTTTGCTTAACCTCCCAAACCAAACTCGGGGTGATTATTGGAAGTCATGTGGGAATTGTTTGAACCCAAACTTTCCCACACTCTATTGAGCAACAAAGCTAGGCAGTTGCTCCATATATGGACTTCTTATTTTAGAATTTAGATTACTATGAAGAAAAGCACTTTTTTTACATCAAGTTGATGCAAAGCCAATGATGAGATGCAGCCAACAAGATGAACAAATAAACAGAAACCAACTTAGCCCTAGGTGTGAAGGTCAAAGAGTAGTCAACATCACAAGAAAAACCACTAGCAACCAACTAGGTGGAGAGGCATGCAATTGATCCATCTAGATTGACAAGGTTGTCAAACTCGAGAGTCTAGGTAAACTCGTGGAGCTCCCCTAGACTCGACTTGTAGACTCGTAAGAGTCTACCTAATATTAAAAAAATATTAAAAACACTATTAACGGTGAACAAATTAAACATAATACCACTAAATTAACATTCTTAGTCCAAAATTGAACAAATAACAACAATAAAATCTCATAGAGCCTGTTTGGGTGAAACTTCTGCAGAAGTACTTCGAGATGAAAAAAAAATAGCATAAATCAAAGAGGTCAAATGCATTTAACTTCTCCATAAGTTAAAATTAGTCTTTGTAAACCACCTACTCCAAAAGTCCTCCCATTTAACTTCTTCAAAAGTAACTAATTTTAACTTATGAAGAAGTTAAATGCATTTGACCTCTTTGATTCATACTATTTTTTTCACCTAGAAGTACTTCTGCAGGAGTTCCACCCAAACAGACTCATAATACAAGTGATAACTATGCATAAACAATCAAAACACATCAGCTGAAACAATATAAGCTTAATCCTAATTAACAGGACCTGACCTGAACAGAAGAGATCAGCGGGCCACTTAGGGAGGGAAATTAACCAATATCAGAATTCAGAAGAACCAGAAGAAACCAATAAAACAAAGCTTACAAGGAGATGAACAAAGAAGAAGACAATATCATAATGGCAGGAAACTGACAGGTTCAGAGAAGCATCTGTAGTAGCTATCAGAAACATAGGAAACTAATCACTTTGCGCAAACCTTAGGAAGGGGGAGAGTGATGCAATTGGGGTTGATTTTAATTTTATGAAGAAAAATGCAGAACACAGCATATAGTAGATGAGAAGACACAAAAGAAGCGAGTAAGATGCACGGAGCAGAACGAGGAAGACGCAAAGTAGATGAAGATGACGTGAAGTAGACAAAGGCAACACACAGCAGAAACGAAGATGATGCACAACAGAAATGAAGATTAGCAGCCAAGCAGAGCGAAACACACAGAACGCAAAAAAAATGCAACGCAGAAGCAAGGAAGCCACAGAGCTGAATGAAGACGACGCACAACAGAATGAAGACGACAAAGTCAGGCATAGTGGAACACACAAAACGCACAAAAAAACGAAGAGTAGAAACGAGGAAGCAAGGAAAATCGTGAAAGGGGGGAAATGCAACAAACCCTTAAGTGAAACACAGGATTTTTGTCGTTGTGAGCTGACTCGCTAACTCGGAGGTTAACTCGCAATTCTAACCGAGTTTGAGCGAGTTCACCCGAGTCAAGCCGAGTTTGATGAAAAACAAGTCTGGGTGCGAGTTGACTCGTTTCCTTACTCTAGACTCGTAAACTCGGACGTTTACGAGTTGACTCGCGATTTTAATACAACGATGTATAGATTGACTTTAGGTGAACACCCATTAGCAACCAATGACATGTTTACCACATGGAGGGATAGGATCCCATGTTAGGTTATGTTATAGTGCCAAAATTCCTTCCACCGACCATGAGCTGAAGCCTCAAAGATTGTCTTAGAAATTGTAACAACATCAAGAGAAGCAACAAAGGATTGGAAGGAAGGAGAGAGATGCACATAATGAATAAAAGAAGCAATAGGATGACAAGTGACACTGAAACATGTACCTTTTATTAGTGCAATGGGAAAGTCTAAACTTCAAATTGTGGGGATGAAGAGATAGATGAAGGGATGGCAACAATAGAAGAGCCAAGTTCTTCCTCATGAGCCTCCTCCAAACTAGTTAGGCATGTACTATGGCATTGCAGGGGCAAGTTTTGCCCTCCTTGCCCCCAACCCTACCTTCCAACCCGCCCCCTTGCCTAATAGGGATAAAAAGGATACCCATATTGGTAATACATAAAAATAGACATTGATAATATAAGAAAATAAGAAACTTGTTAGATCCCACATTGGCTAGAGATAAGGCCTAATAAAAGTATATAAATCATGGGCAATACTCACCCTACAAGATATCTTTTGGAGTTAAGCATAGTCCAAAATCTAAGATGGTATCAGAGCCTATCCTAGTTTTGTCATCATCGGGCAGCCACCTGTAGATGTCCAGTATTGCAAACTTCACGCTCTAGATGTCCAGCCTTGGGCGTGGGGGGGTGTATTAGAGGGCCACATTAGCTAGAGATAAGACCTGATAGAGTATATAAACCAAGGCAATCTTCAGCCCTACAAGTAGCTTTTGGAGTTGAGTTAGGACAAGTCCAAAATCTAAGAAAACTTAAGAACAAAATAATATTGTAGTAAAAAAGGCTAAATTTTATTATTTAACTAATAGTATAATTTAATTATTATCGAGTAGAGATTAGGTTTGGGTTCGAGGCAGGTATCTATATTCCTAAACCTACAACCCCAACACTGTCATTTACATATTAGGGAAAACCATACCGCAACCTCGATCAAATCCAATTTTCGCAATCAACATTAGGGTGAGACTAGACAAGTAATCATGGGTATGGTTCTTTTGCCATGTTTAGAAGTGGAGTTGGATGGTGACACATATACACTTTTGAATGGGTGGTTGAGAAGGAAGGTAAAGGGTTAGATGATCGAACCTCTCATGAGCAAAACAACATCCTCTATTGTGACATCATTAGGAGAGTTCAAAATGAAGTTGACTCAAGGAAGGTGACATCGAAGGAGATCAAATATAGCTGAAGTCAAGATAGAAGCACTTGTATCCCTTCTCATGACAAAATAACCTATAAAGACACACTTGAGGGAATAAGATTCCAACTTGTGATGTGAGACCAAACACCCTACATGAAACATGCACATTCAAAAATATGAGAGATTAAGGAAAGATTTGTTAAGAAAAGGAACCAAGAAAGGAACTTGACCCCTAAAAACCGAATGTGGCAATCATTAATCAAGACGCAAGCAATAGAAACAATATCAATAAGGCTCGACAACTTCCACAAGCTGCCCCATTTTTTCATTGGCAATCCCATTTTATTGGGGGTGACAACACAACAAGATTGATGTTTCTTTCCATGTTGAAGCATGTAGGAGCAAAAGTAATTCGAAAAGTATTCATTGGTATTATTTCTACTCGAAATATGAACAAGAGAATGAATTGAGTTTTAATTTTAAACTAAAAGCAGTGAATACAAAGAATAGTTTAAACAAGATTTCATAAACATAACCAAATCATTTGTGAAAAACCATCATAAATAACAAAATACCAAAATCCTAATTTAGAAGTAATAGGGTAAGGAGGTTACAAATATCAAAATGAACAAGTGCAAAGGGAAACACACCCACTTATTAACATGCAAAGTATAATGACTCCTACAATGTTTAGCTTATTGACACAACTAACACTCCAGGACTGACAAATGGCACAAGCTAGGACAAGTTTCTTTAAAGACTAGAGAACAAGATGACCCCAAATAACAACGGAGCTGAAGTGGATCAACCACACTGGAGCAAACAAGTGGAGGTGTTGAACTAGAGCAACTCAAGGATGTCTAGATCATGTGATGCAGCATCAGAAGTCTAGTCCTTGGTCCATAATGTTGGATTATTAGTCACCTTAGAGTCAACATAACTAATACTTATAGATCATGAGATGGTGCACCAGAGAAAAAAAAAAGTCAGAAGCCAAATCACAATCCCAAAATAAAAAGGACAAAGAGGGGAACACAATCCAAAATAAAAGGACAAAGAGGTGGAACAAGAAATGCACAAAAAACCCTCACAAGAGTGATGGAGTTTGAAAATTGCCTTTCTGGATATGTCACTAAAGCACCAACCACTAGCACACTGGCAACTCATTGGACAGCCTTATCTATACCAGAAATAGATGGTCCAGCCCAGGGATATAATACTTGCGGAATCTGTCTGTGTAAAGTTGCATGTCCTCCTATATATCCACAAGTTCAAATTAGCTACATCCATCTTGATTAAGGTGATCTTCCTTATCATGGCCATTCAAATACATCTCAATCGCCTTATTCCACTGAGTGCAGTTTGCACCATAACCATCCAACTTCCAGTCTGTGATTTTGACATTAGATAGAATTAATTCAGCCAATTATAAGAGGCAGCATCAGAAATCTAGTCGACTAGTCGTCAGTCCTTGCTTGCTCCTGGATTATTAGTCACCTTTGAATCATCATTACCCATACTTATAGATCACAGGATAGGGCAGCAAGGAAAAAAAAAGTCAGAAAACAAATCACCCTCCCAAAATAAGGGGGCAGGGAGGTGGAGCAAGAAACACGGCAAAACAGTGCTGCAGAGTCAGAAAATCGCCTTGCTGGAGATGTCATGAGAACCCCAACCATCGCCACACTAGGAACAGGCCTGACAGTGTGGATATATAGGAGGAAATCAAAGGCACCAGCCTAACAGAACAGGCCTGAGCCTAACCTAAGTCACTGTGTCTCTAGAAGGGGATTTTGTTGTTTTCTTTCTTTTCTGTATTTTGTAGTAAAGGGGGTAACAAAGTGTTCACAATACCTTGTAAAATGAAGGGATATTGGGGAATGGGGACGTATCCAATGTAGGTATAGGTCTCTACTAAAATAGTGCATTATTAGGCTAGTGGTACAGTAGTGTAGTACAATATAGTACAAAGAAAGAACACAAATACTCTCCGCACATTAATCATGTGCATAATACACTTAATTCTCAACAACCATTTCTCCTTATAGTAATTAAAAAAATAACCCACTACAATATTATACATGCTATCTTATTGGAAAGCTCCTAGTCTTCAACTGACGCCCTTGAAGTTTGTTAAATGTACATAGACATTTGAGTTAATCATTAACATAACGCGTATCAAGAGACCGTCATAAAACTAGATCAAATCATCACTCATCCAAATGCAAAAAAAAAAAAAAAAAGCTGAGATCAGCACATTCAATGTTTGGGACCTAAATAGGCAGCATTTGCTTTAAACATCGCTTAAAGGGCAACCTAGTACTATAAAGCTTCCACCATGCATTTAGGTAAGGGTCAGACCAATTATGGATCTATTGTAGGCAGTCGTACCCTATATCTGCTTTGAACATCACTCCTCTTATACATAAGTTTCAAATGCAATAAGGAAAGATACTAGCAATTACTTACCATAATAATGTTATTTTGAACCCCTCCAGTCCTCCAAGATAATAATCTCCCTGCAGAGAAGCATAAAATAAGTTCAGCATACAAAACAAAAGCTTAGTGTTTCCTTCTTTCACCATTTATAACAGGCAATGAGGCATGCATTTGTCTTCTAGGTCTTTGTTTGGACAGAATATTAGAATCCAATAAGAAAGGCAGATATTGTAAAGAAATCTAATAAATCTGGCAGGTCTTATCCAAATGGGGTAACAGTTTATACTTTATAGTGTAACCTACTAAAATTGAAGTGTCAATCATAATTGCATTACCAAATGGTTGTACAAGTTGTTGAGATATGCTAGCCACAGGAGCACTCCAAAACCAGATAAGCAGAATTAAATATGTTAAAACCTATATGGCACAACCACATACATATCATATCAGCCTCCACAAAGAAAATATCTTAAACACAAATGTTATATAAGGAAATACCTTTGAGATGAGCAGAATTTCGAATACAAAGCCGTATCCTTGTCATGTAAATCTTGACCTGGAAATTAGATTAAACAACAATTTTTTATAAATGCTAGATTTGTGAAGCAGGAAAGGCATAGAAACTAGAGTAATGCTACTTGCGCAATAATCTTGGCACAAATAGTGCATAACTGCTGATTTGACTGCATCTAATACTACCTATTTAAGGATGCAACCACTTCAGTTCAGCAACTATAAGGAATCTGTTCAGAAATGGATGAGTACGTGACAATTTGTGAAACAATTACTCTCCTATGTTGCATAGATATAAATAATTGAAATTTATATTTATATGTAAAATGGAAAAAAAAAATTCACATGTTATTGCCCCAACTTGAATCCTGTGTATTCTCTAACTCTTTGGTGAGGATAAAAGTCTGTTTCTCTGTTTAATGGTGTAGAGGACAGCAATATTGCAAGAGTGAGAATATGATTTGAGATAAGTGTGGGTACACACCAACACACACACACACACACCTTGGGAAGTTTTTGAGTGAATGGAAAGGGAGGGAATGGGGAGGGAGTTACTTTGCCTTGTTTGAATGTTTAAGTAACGATATGAGAACTCTCTTCCCTTGTTTGGGAGTTAAAAGTAGTAGCAAAGGAAATGAGAGTTACTTCCTTATGTTTGAATTAAAGTAAACAATTTCCTACTGCTTACCTCCCAGTTTGAGAGGTAAGAATTTGAGCCCTTGAGGAGAAACATATCCCTACCAATAAGTATGGCAGCCAATTATTTGCACATAATCATTCTAGAAATAGCATTTGGAACCAATTCATGAAAGTAATAGGATTATGATATACTCCACTCTAAATTAACTTCAATTACCCTCAGAGATCAATCGCATTCAATTCCCAATCAATGAATGTGCTGACAGATAAAAATATATATAAAGTGATGGGGAATAGGATAGGAAGACTTGGAAATGAGATAGGGAAAATGAGATTACAGGAGAGTTATATTTATATTGATTAGAATTTATTGTAAATTGGATTTTAAGTGTTTTTTTTTTCATCTTGAGATATATTAGATCTTTTATAATTTTGGGTTATTAGGTAACTTACTAATTTAAAATTGCTTGATTATCAAGTTGATTGAATTATTAGGGACTGTTATGTATTTTGATTTTGATTTGTAGTTTAGAATTTGATGTTGAGATTACTTTATTTCTGTTTACTACCTTTTCTCTCTTCTCCTGTCTATTTTTCTCTCCCCCTGAATCTTTCTCCCTTTCCCTTATTGTTCTGTTTGTCCAACATCATAGAGAAGAAGGATTAGAGATCCTCCCTAAACAAAAATAAGCCAGCAAAAGGATAAGAAAATAAAAATGAAAACCATCAAAGAGTGTTCCCCTATCATTACCATGGGTGATAAAGAAACATTCCTCAGTATATCATGAAGAGGATCAGCTTGAAAGAGCATCTACTCCCTTTGCTTTTTAAAATATTATTATCTCTTGCTCAAAATCATGTAATACAGGTAAAAAACACAATTAATTAGCGCCATATCATATTTGGTTAATATTTGTTTCTTCCTGAGTAAAAACACACATTCAGAACTACAACTTTTTTTATTTAGGTATGGCAACAAATCTATCTTCATAGCACACTCAAAATTGTAGATATGCAGTATGTCAATCTACATTTATATAGAATGCAACATGTAAAATGACTTACAACAGGAAATAACTCACACTTTGTAAGTTCCCTCTCCTTCAGAGCTGCCCGTCTTTTGAGTTTTGCTGCTTGTGCAAAGGTGGATGGCCTGAGAGGACAAAGAAATTATTCAAGTTCTCTATCTCTCAGCACACACACATAAAACTCAAAGTTTGTTTTAACTTTTAATTTAAGATATTTCTATTGCTATTGAGATACTTTCAAAATAAAAGCAATGAAAATAAATGGTGTTTCAAGCTTCATCAAATAACTTGGTTGAATCTTTTCATAAAAGATCTAAATGGCTTTTGTTGTTGTCATTGTATTTGATTTTTTATTCTACATGTCTGAACTATGATTCATGATTTCAATTTATTTTTGTTTTCAATTAAAGTTAATTCAATGTTTGAGTACCACATCTTTCTTGCCGATCATATAGATACTTCTCTGCCAGACTGTCACTAATCCACTTCAATATTTCATCGTTAATACTCTCAGTTTGACATGTACTTTTACAGCCAAAATATCAGTAACACAGGGCATGGTGGGCATTTCTAAAAAACCATCGGTTCACCCTTTAACTTTCAATGACCACATACTAACCTTTTATCAGTCTTGTGTGACTTATTTATCATTCTGAAATAGGACTCAAGCTGAGTGGATCATATGAAACAATGTTTCAGGTGTTATTTATGATAGAAAGATGACTTGACTGTTATGATAAAAGAAAAACTTTATAGTACAACTATATGACCAGAAATGATTTGTGGTAGTAAATTTAGACCTAAATGGTCTCAGAAGAATTGGTTTTGACAAAACATAATGGCATTGTTTGATTCATATAATTGACCCCACGTAGTGATAAAAGCTTTGGTAATTGTCACTGTTTTGAAACGTAAAAGCCCAAAGATCTATATTCCATAGATTTGTCTAAGAATTTCATGTCCAATATAAATTATAATTAAGCCCTATCAACTTGTAAAATGCCACATACATAAAGTTAAGTCACATGTGAAAAGACCCAGCCTAAATGTAGTGGAGTAAACTCCATCCATCAAGATCCATTCCATTTCACCTTGTTTCAAACAATGCAACAACAGCAACAAATATCATTCCATTCCATCTCTTTCCATCAATCCAAACGTAACCTAAATGTTTGAGCAATTAAAACATTTGAGTCTTGAAGTGACACTATTTTCTCAGAACAAAGTAGAAGAAAGTTCGTTTTTCCAACTTGTGAAGAAAAAGCTTTTGACACAAACAACAATATATATGAAAATATCATAACCAGTTTTGGGAGGAGATAGTGGCTAAAGCATGAGTTACTTACTGCGAAAGTGAGCTTGCCTCCTTCAAAAGTTCTTTTATTTCTCCACGCAACTGAGTTTCTTTTTTCATTATCAGATCCGCTCTGGCAAAAGCATATGATTAAAGAAATTAATATCATAATGGTCAATCAATGTGTTAGAGAATGTACATGCCAAGCACGGGAAAAGGCAATAAGCACTTGAAATATTATGGTAGAAACAAAGTGTTAAATTAGAGAGGGTGAAAAATGTGGGGTGAATATTTTCTTCTTTTTTCAAAGATAAAAGTTACAAAGTATATATATACAATAAACCACACATGGGCTTATGGGCCCTAATATACTAATATACATCAACACTCCCCCTCAAGCTGGAGCATATAGATTATATGCACCAAGCTTGTTACAAATAAACTCAATTCGGGGGTCCTCTAAGAGACTTAGTAAAAATGTCAGCTAGTTGTTCATTAGAACTAGTGTAACTAGTGACAATACATCCAGAGAGAACCTTTTCTCTAATAAAATGACAATCCACTTCAATGTGTTTAGTCCTCTCATGAAACACCGGATTGGAAGCAATATGAAGAGCAGCCTGATTATCACAAAGCAACTTCATCTGTGAGACCTCTGTAAATTTCAATTCATGGATTAGTTGCTTGATCCAGATGAGTTCACAAGTGACTAAGGCCATGGCACGATACTCAGCCTCAGCACTAGATCTAGCTACCACCTCTTGCTTTTTACTCTTCCAAGAAACAAGATTACCTCCCACAACAACACAGTATCCTGAGGTAGAACGCCTATCAGAAGGGGATCCAGCCCAATCAGCATCTGAGTAGCCAATCACCTGGGAGTGGCCTTTATTCTCATACAATAATCCTTGACCTGGAGATCCTTTGACATACCTCAAAACACGAACAGCTGCATCCCAATGACTATCGCAGGGAGACTGAAGAAACTGGCTCACCACTGAAACAGGAAAGGAAATATCTGGACGGGTGATAGTGAGATAATTTAGCTTGCCAACTAGTCTCCGATACCTGCCTGGATCAGTCAATGGCTCCCCCTGATTAGGAAGAAGTTTTATATTGGGATCCATAGGAGTGTCAATTGGTTTGCAATCTGACATACCGGTCTCCTCAAGAATGTCCAACACATACTTTCGTTGAGAAACAACAATACCACAGTTAGATTGAGCTACTTCAATACCCAAAAAGTATTTAAGCAAGCCCAAGTCCTTGGTCTGAAAGTGATGGAATAAGTGTTGTTTCAGCTTTTCAATGCCACCTTGATCATCTCCAGTTATGACAATGTCATCAACATAGACAACCAAATAAATACATTTTCCCTGAGGATTATGTCTATAAAAGACTGTATGATCAAAATCACATCGAGACATACCAAAGTCTTGAATGACAGTGCTAAATCTTCCAAACCAAGCATGAGGAGATTGCTTTAAACCATAAAGGGAGCGACGAAGTTTACAAACTAGATTAGACTCCCCCTGAGCAACAAAGCCAGGCGGTTGCTCCATATAAATCTCCTCATGAAGCTCACCATGAAGGAATGCATTCTTGATATCAAGCTGAAACAAGGGCCAAGAGCGCATGGCAGCCATGGCCAAGAATAAACGTACAGATGACATCTTAGCAACAGGAGAGAAAGTATCTGTGTAATCTTGGCCATAAACATGAGTGTATCCTTTAGCAACAAGACGAGCCTTGAGTCGATCAACCTGACCATCAAGACCAACTTTAACAGTATAAATCCAACGACAAGCAACGGGAGTTTTACCTGAGGGAAGAGGGACCAACTCCCAAGTACCATTAGTATGAAGTGCAGTCATCTCATCCATCATTGCCTGACGCCATCCTGGATGTGAGAGCGCCTTTGTGGTGGAGTTAGGAATAGAGACAGCAGACAAAGAAGAGAGGAAGGCACAATATGGAATAGACAAGCGGGTGGTAACTAAGGAAAGTATAAAAGAGGGTGAGGATTCCGAGTGGAACGAGTACCTTTTCTAATGGCAATAGGGAGATGATCACTAGGCGGTTGGTCCACAGTAGGAATAGGTGCTGGAGCAGGAAGTGAGTCTAGAGGAACTGCATAATGAGCATCACCTGTTGTGCGATCCCTGCGATGATAAACATGTAAGGGTCTAACAGGAGTAGAAGACGCGGGTTCAGCAGGTGTGGCAGAGTCAGAGGACAGGAGAGGAGTAAAGTGAGGAAGTGGCAAAACTTCTTGCTATGGATTGAGATGGTAGGGAAGGAGGTGAGAGGAGGAGGAAGGATAAAATGGGAAGAAGACTCAAAGAAGGTAACATCAGCAGAGAGATAATACCTGTGAGTATCTGGAGAGTAACATTTATAACCTTTTTGAACACGGGAATATCCAAGAAAGATACATTTGATTGACTTGGCTGACAATTTGTCTAATCCAGGAGTCATGTCATGAACAAAACAAACACACCCAAAAATGTGTGGGGTAAGAGCATATAGCTGCCGCTCAGGAAACAGTATGGAGTAAGGAATTTTATGGTGTAAGACAGATGAGGGCATACGATTAATTAGATAACAAGCAGTGACAACAGCATCCCCCAAAACGAGTGGGAACATTATAATGACGTAAAAGGGTTCGAGTTGTCTCAATCAGATGTCGATTCTTTCGTTCAGCAATCCCATTTTGTTGTGGGGTATAAGCACAGGAAGACTGGTGTAGAATGCCCTGAGAAGACATAAATTGAGTGAACGTTGTGGAAAAATACTCAGGTGCATTATCACTTCGTAGTACTTGAACATCTGTATGAAATTGATTTTTAATTTCAGCACAAAAGTTCTGAAAAATGGATAAAACTTCAGATCGACTTTTCATTAGATATAACCAAGTACAACGAGAATAGTCATCAATAAAGGTTACAAAATACTTAAACCCCAACACGGAGACAACACGACTAGGACCCCAAACATCAGAATGAACTAAAGCAAAAGGGGACGCAGCCCGATCTATGACACGCTTAGGAAAAGACCCTCTAGACTGTTTACCCCGTTGACATGACTCACAACTAAGACTAGACAAAGTGGAAAAATTAGGAACCATCTTTTGCAGTTTAGATAAACTTGGATGACCCCAAACGGTTGTGAAGAAGCTCAGGAGATGAAGCAGTGGTGCATGCAACAGATGGTGCCAAAAGATGATACAGGCCCTGGAACTCACGTCCTGTGCCAATCACCCGTCCCGTACTGCGATCCTGAATAACAACAGAATTATGAGAAAAGGTGATAGAGCAATTTAAGGTACGAGTCAAACGACTAACAGAAATGAGATTAAATGGGCACTTCGGAATATATAACACAGTATCCAAAGAAACAGAAGGTAAAGGATTGGCACTACCTACTGCAATAGGAACCTGTTTAGAGCCATTAGCTAAGGTGACTGAAGGCAGAGAGTTGGAATAAGTAACATGAGAAAGTAAAAAGGAATTACCAAAGATGTGATCAGAGGCGCCAGAATCAAGGACCCAAGGCCCAAAGAAGACTGGGACACACAGGCAAATGAATTACCAGGATGAGTTACAGGTGCACTGGATGAGGATGACTAGTGTGATGCACGGTACCTCAAATAGTCATCATAATCAGTCCCAGTAAGAGTGACAGACTGTTGCACTGGAAGGTCCCTTGGCTGCTCAGGTAAGGTGTCATCAATATGAGCAAGATTAGCCCGCGGAGGACGACCGTGTAACTTGAAGCACTTTTCCTTAGTGTGTCCCCATCTATGACAATAAGTACATTTAGGCCGAGATGTCTTGTTACCTCCTCGATAAGGGCCGCCTTGTTCTTCCCTATGGCCATGCTGAGCATTGGTCGAAATTAAGGCTGAAGTGTCATGTGCATTAGGAATAGGACCAGAAGGAGGGATAGAGGCTACACGAAGAAGCCGGGAGAAGACCTCATCCAATGTGGGAATACTCGGGCTAGCAAGAATTTGATCCCTCACAGATACAAGATCAGTGTTCAGTATGGCCAAAGTACACACCATAAAGAACTTATCTCGTTGAGCGAGGTCCTCAGCAGCGGTTTTTCCAGCAGGTAAGAAAGCATTGTACTCAGCCTTGATAGATGACATGTGGCCAACAATTTCAGAAACAGTCATATTCTGTTGGCGAGAATTGATTAACTTCTCAACAACAAAGTATAAACGCTGAATGTCATTGGTGTAAAGAGATTTGGCTTGAGTCCATAAATCATAGCAGGTGTCAAAGTTGGTGTAGATGTTGTGAAGAGAGGGATCAATAGACTGCCATAGTAGGGTGCATAGTAAGGCATCGGTCTTCTCCCAATTTTCCTTATCTTCATTCATATTTTCAAGCTTAGTGTAAAGATGTTTCTTCAACCCTTGTCCAATACACCATTTCTCCACAGCCTTGGACCATGAAAGATAATTAGAGGAGCCCAGTAATTTTTCTGTTGCAATGGCTGGTGTGGAGGTGAAGACACCCGAAAAGGGTCCGGAATTGGTGGAAGACTTTGAGGTAGTCATAGTTAGGGTATGACTCAGTCCAAAAACTGATATTCAGAAGAAGAAACAGGAGGAACAGACAGCGGAAACAAACTCCTCGTAGAAAAATAGGGCAGAGTTGTTCTGCCTCCGGCGTTCAGCGGTGGTCGGCGGCGGAGGGTGGCGGCGGAAGAACGGTCTGAGACAGGCAGAAGGGTCGCCGGAGCAAGGCGACCTCAGTGGCGGAGGCGGTGAGAACTCATGCTCACCGACGCATCGCAGATCTGCCGGAGAAGATGAAGAAGTGGCTGGCTGTATGGCGGCGCGTGGCGGCGAGGGCAGGAGGCGCGGTTCGGTGGACAGGACGAGGGAGGCGCGGCGAACGCAGTGCTGCTGCTGGACAGAGCAAGAAAGTCGCCGGAGACAGTCCGCCGGAGAGAAGAACCAGACGCTGCCGGAGAAACGTCGCCGGTGGCCGGAGAGAAACCAGTTACTGTTCTAGGGTTTTTAGGGCTCTAGATGCCATGTTAAATTAGAGAGGGTGAAAAATGTGGAGTGAATATTTTCTTCTTTTTTCAAAGATAAAAGTTACAAAGTATATATATACAATAAACCACACATGGGCTTATGGGCCTAATATACTAATATACATCAACACAAAGTATACAATCATGAGGCATTATGCAAAGGTTCAACTTTGCCTTGTGAAAAAACCCACAATTTTGTTATGTATAGTCAATTAATAGCACTTAGCCCAAGTGTGTTTGTCATTATTATAAGATCAGGTAACAGAGTAAATGATAACACAATACATATGGTGGAAAACTAGTGAATTATAATTGGAGGCGCAACGAATTTACCATGAATGCCCTTAGTTTATATACACAGGAACTCATCTCCTAGCTATGTCTATATTACATTCCACAATTAATGACAGTAACCTCTACAACAGCCTCAAAACTATGCGACTGAAGGATTCATGTTTATGATAGTTTTCTTCATTCTTGGATATGGGTTTAAGACTTGATCACTGAAAGTTAGAAACCTATACCACTATGAAGATAATGCTTGGTCTTGTGCCAAGTCATCCTGCTCCACTATTCCATAATAGGGAAAATCCAACCACAGGAATTCAAAAACCTAGTTACCCATCCTATCCTACATTTTTTCAAAGAAATAACAGTATAAAAGCACAGAACTAAACCAGTTTTGAAATGTGAATTATCCTTACAATGTTCAATTTAAAAGCAGGAAGTGTATAAACATATTGTTTGCCAAAATCCTATTATAAACATGAAACAGGCTCTGCATATCTTTACCGAATGAAGAATTTAGCGTACAAACTACAAACTACAAATCAAATAACCAAAGTTTCAATTAAGCAAGCTGAACCAAATAAATAGATATATCTTTAACCAGTCATCCAAACTATATTATAAGCATTATTAGAATAACTTACAAATTGTTAGAATGGTCAAAAAAGAAAAGTGGATGAGAAAGATGACCTTCTTGAAGTGATCAATCCAATGGGAAGCAAACTGAAAAGCGAGAACAAGGAAAAATATGAGAGGAGCTGCTAGAGACCTTTGATACTCTTCACTTGCTTCATCTCCCATCCTCGATTCAATTTGAAAGCCTCAAAGAGCTCTATTATATGGCTTTCTTTTGCTTTTTCTCTTTCTTCAGGAAAAAAAAAAAAAAAAAAATCAAAGCCAGACCAAACAGCAAATTACTAAAGTTTCTAGCCCAAGTTTAACCACTTAGTCTGAACAATCAAACCAGAAGATGGTCTATATTCACATATACAAAAATATGGACAATAAAATTAAATTAAAGTACCTATCAAACTTGTATTCTCCCCATAAACCATGTGATTCATAATGCAGTGAAGCATAAACAACCAGTAACAATGAACGGCAGGGCTGGGCAGATAAAGAAAAATACACACAATAATACAACAACAAATTGAATTCACATACAGCAAGAACTAAACAGCATGTAGCAATCAAAACGAGACCAGAAAGCAAGCACTAATCAAAACAACACAACAGACAGCAATCAGTAATAAGAACTAAATGGCAAAAAAGAGGGCAACAAGCCACAAACAATACATAGAGAGAGGGGTAGCAGGTTCCTAGAGCTCAAACCATAATTTTCTACAAGTGTATTTGGATAATGAATTAATTTGAGAAAGCTTCTTAGAGAGTTTAAAATACTTTGCCATAAAATACCTTATTGGAGATATTTTATTACTCAAAACAGAGAATTTAAAAAATAACATCTCAAGAGGTAGATTTTTTTTTGTTTGAGACCCTCGGTATCCAAAAGTTACATTAAACCCCAATTAATCCAATTCAAGCTGAGTGAATCCACTTAAGGGGGAAAAACTCTCCAAGCATCTATTTCTCCATTCACAATATTTGAATCCAGGACCTTACTGCAGGAAAATCACTCTCCTTGCAATATATTTCTTCCTGTGCGTTGAATATTTCTATTTATATTAGCATTTCGATCATATACGAGTTGCATTCACTTTCCTCTCCCCTCAAAATAGTGCCTCGCTCTCCTTTTACCACAAATAGGGCCAAATTTGAACTCACTGAATTTAGCACTAGCAGCTTTTGAATTCCAGTTTTTCTCATATGCTCATGCTTGAATTCACAAAGGCCCATGTTTTCTCACCCCTTCTCGTACTCTCCAGTTTAAAATTCCAGTAAAATTTTACACTAAAATTTAAATTGCACAAGTAAATATTCCAACACATTTTACAAACGGAAGTGATTGAATTGGTGCGATCTAATATCCCTGTATTTGCGATTTTTTTGGATATTAAATTACACACATGACATGTCTAAACTAAAACAAAAAGATATAGATTCGAACGGAAGAGAATAAATCTACAAATCAAAGATAATTGACTGTTTGCGACAACAGGAATCAAAACACGGATAATATATAATCAACCTAAAATTGAAAATCAATGTTAGGAATCAAAAACTGAAAATGAAAACTTCAAAAGATAGAGTTGTTGAGACAGAAGTTGAAAGCCAGAAAAGAAAAGAAAAAAAAAAGGAGAAATCTTACCTGGGAACAGTGGTTCGAACAGAGACAGAGGAGCATTAGGATCAGGGCTACGGCATTTGATGTACTCGTTTATTTTTTTAGGGAAAATGGACCTGTTTGTTAGTGTTTACGCCAGGAATCGGAAAATAATCTGCCTGGTTATGTTACACAAATGAAAAAAAAATGTACCGGTACACAACTTTTGTTGAACGTTGATATATTACTAAATTATATAAAAGACTGAGATGAAGACATGTTGGACCGGTTTCAAGTTTTTGTTTAATTAATAGGCAGTCCCTGTAGACGGTAGAGAGTTGTTGCCGGTGGTGTGGTCGGGTCACAAAGTGTTATGTGGATGGATTCGGGTAAGAGAATTTGGAAAGATTTGCATGATAGGTATTCTCAAGATGACATTTTCAAAATTTCTTGAATTGCAAGAAGAATTGTATGCTTTAGGCAAGGTGATCTTAGTATCACTTTTTATTAAGCATAATTAATTAAAAATCTTGTGGCAAGAACTAGATAATTTTAGACTCGTTCCTACTTGTACATGTAATGTTGGATGCACATGTGATTTAATTTTAATCTTTAAGTTGTATCAAGAAAATGATCGTGTATAATTAGGTTCTTCAAAGGTTTGAATGATGGGTATGTTGTTGTAAAGTCATAAATAATGTTGACGAAAAATGTTTTCTCATTGTTCATTTAGTAGGAGAGGAAAATTTGAGCCAATTATGTTTCATATGTAAGTAAGATTCTGATGAATATGACTGGAAAATTTTTTAGACGGAGGGGTAGATTTAGAGGGAGAGGTTTCCGAGGGAATTTTACTAGAAGAGGTGGTAGAGGACAGAACACAAAAGTTTGTTCCTATTGTAATAAATCTGGACATATGGTGGATCGATGTTATACCCCACAATTTAAGAAAGGAGGAAGGGGATGTCGAGTTAATTTGTGCATGATTAAAGAAAACCAAGATTATGATGATTAGGTGAATATGATTTCTCATATTCAAAAGGATAACAATGATGATGCAAGTGGAAGCTATAACTCCTTCTTTTAAATATTATTTTATTAATTTATTAAATAAAGAAAATAATATGTTTGATTCATTCCATCTATTTTTTATTAGTCCATCCCTTCTTAATTATTTCACATTTGTCGAATAAATGAAAAGCATCACCCCATAACATATAAAAAGGAAATATTTTTTTTACTAATTTATCAATTTATTTAAATAGTTTTTTATCATCTTTCGATTCTTTTTAGTCTAGAGCCTTTTATTCTATTTACTACTGAGTATCCGGGAACCTCTTAGATCACGTGTCTTTACCTCATAAGATTCATTCCTGCACAAATTTTGGACTCGTCTTCTTCTACTCTTTCTATCACGTGTCTCACTTTCTTCAATTTTTCCCCGCTCAAAATTTCGCTTACTAGCCTCTTCTCTTTTGCTGAAAGTTTTGCTTCCTTGACTAAATAACACATTTGTTTTATTTTTCTTTTTTTATTGTTGGTGGAATGTAAATTTTCTCTCACTCATGCTTTCCCTACTCTTAGGCTCTCCTCCCCTTTTCTTACTTCCTTTTCTCCTTTTTCACCCTTCATTTGCTTTGGTCTCGCCTCCCCAAAAATGGTCCTCTCTAACCCTTCTTTTCTTCTACACATATTGCATGCCCATTTTTCTCTTCTCACCCCAGGTAAGATCTCTTACTCTTTGTCTCTCCTTTTTTTCTCCAAGCTACGTTTTGATCCCAAATGTCCTTTCTTCATTTGTTATTCCACTCTTCACTATAAACCCTTTAAAAAATCATTTTGTTTTTGGGTCGTGAAGAAGAAAGGGGAAGATGGTGTAAAAAGCGTTACCTTTGATGAAAATGAGGGAGGGTCCATGAAACTGCATTTGGACATTGACCTTTGGAAAACTCAGTTCAATTTTGTTTCCAAAATTTTCTTTTTTCTCTTTCATTTTGTGTTGAATTGAATGAATTTTGATTGTGGGTTTCCTTTGTCTTATTGCAGTTATTGATTTTTTTATCAACCAGAATAAATGGTATAGATAGGTTCCTCGCAAGAGATTTCATGGGTTCCTTAAGCAGTGTCGACTCTTCTTTCAATTTCCAAGCGCTTCAAGATTAAGAAGTGGAACGTCGTCGCTCTCTAGGCTTGGGGCTCTTTCAATTTCATCCTTACTTTAAACCCTAATTTTCATTATTTCCTTTTTATCTTTTATTCTTTCTATCACGTGTCTTATTTTCCTCAATTTTCCCTAGCTCAAAATTTCACTTACGAGCCTCTTCTCTTTTGCTGAAAGTTTCGCCTCCTTGACTAAATAACATATTTGTTTTATTTTGCTTTTTAATTGTTGGTGGAATGTAATTTTTTTCTCACTCACGCTTTCCCTATTCTTAGGTTCTCCTCCCTTTTTCTTACTTCCTTTCCTCCTTGTTCACCCTTCCTTTTGCTTTGATCTCGCCTCTCCAAAATAGTCCACTCTGACCTTTCTCTTCTTTTATAGACATTGCATGCTCATTTTTCTCTTCTCGCCCCTGGTAAGATCTCTTACTCTTTGTCTCTCTTTTTTTATCCTTACTACGTTTTGATCCCAAATGTCCTTTTTTCATTTTTATTCCACTTTTCACTATAAACCCTTTAAAAGTTTATTTTGTTTTTGGGTCATGAAGAAAAAAGGGGGAGATGGTGTAAAAAGCCTCACATTGGATGAAAGTGAGGGAGAGTCCATGAAACTGCATTCGGACATTGACCTTTGGAAACTCAATTCAATTTTGTTTCCAAATTTTCTTTTTTTCTCTTTTATTTTGTGTTAAATTGAATGAATTTTGCTTGTGGGTTTCCTTTGTCTTATTGTAGTTGTTGATTCTTTTATCAACCAGAATAAACGATTTAGATAGGTTCCTCGCAAGAGCTTTCAGGGGTTCCTCGAGGATTGTCGACTCTTATTTCAATTTCCAAGCGCTTCGAGATCAAGAAGTGGAACGCCGTCGCTCTTTGTGCTTGAGGTGAGTCACCCCCTCTTTCAATTTCATCCTAACTCTAAACCCTAATTTTCATTATTTCTTTTTTAGTCTTTTACTCTCTCTATCATGTGTCTTACTTTCCTCAATTTTTTTTACTACTAAAAATTTCTCTTACAAACCTCTTTTCGTTGAAAGTTTCGCCTCTCTGACTAAATTACACATTTTTTATTTTATTTTTTTTATTGTTGATGGAATGTAAATTTTCCCTCACACACGTTTTCCCCCACTCTCTGACTCTCCTCCCCACTTATTACTACCTTTTTCTTGTTTTTCACCCTTCCTTTTGCTTTGGTCTCGCCTCCCCAAACGGTCCTCTCTTATGTTTCTCTTCATCTACACACACAACATGCCCATTTTTTCTTCTCGCTCCCTGGTAAGATATCTTACTCTCCATCTCTCCTTTTTTCTTCGTGCTATGTTTTGATCCCATATGTCCTTTCTTCATTTTTTTATTTCATTTTTCACTACAAACCTTTAAAAAAATTCATTTTGTTTTTGGGTCGTGAAGAAGAAGGGGAATGTGGTTTAAAAAACCTTATAATGGATGGAAGTGAAGGACGCTCCATGAAACTACATTTTGACACTAACCTTTGGACACTGGGTTTAATTTTATTTCCAAAATTTTCCCTTTTCTCTTTATTTTGTGTTGAATTGAAGGAATTTTGATTGTGGGTTTCCTTTGTCTTGTTGTGGTTGTTGTTTCTCTTGTCAACCAGAATAAATGGTAAAGGTGAGCCTCGCAAGAGCTTTTAGGGGTTCCTCAAGCAGTGTCAACTCTTCTTTAAATTTCCAAACGCTTCGAGATCAAGAAGTGGAACACCGCCACTCTTTGGGCTTAGGGTGAGTCAATCCCTCTTTCAATTTCATCTTATATCTAAACCTTAATTTTAATTACATTTTTTTTGTTAATCTATTTTCAAATTCACCTTTTGTCTTTTTGGCCCTGTGATCACATTTACTTGATGGGTCAGTTTTTAGTTCCTTAAGAAAATCTTTCATCTTTGGTCTAATCTTCATATTTTTCTTGGTCAATTTTTTTAATAATCCTTAGCCACAACCACAATATAATGTAGAGTTTCAACTTAGAAATTAAGTTTAGGTTGCTTTGGACCTAGGATATTAATTAAACAGAAAATTGCGGAGTTAGTCATCCCACTAAGTTTTATAAATTTAATAAATAGTTGGTTTTATGTTTCAAATTGTTTTAATTCATGTTGTGTTTTTTACATAGTTCATGATTATGCTTGTGTATATGGATTTTGTCAAGAGTTTAAGAGTGTGTTTGGCTTGCCATTTTCAGCTAGCTGAAAGTTGAAAATAGTAGCTGAAACCATTTCAACAGTGTTTGGGAAAATAGCTTTTTTGGGTAGTTACAAACTTTTCTTAAAAAACTACTTGGGTTAGCTTTTTTAAAAAAGCTTCAATTTCAGCTACTAGCTGAAAATTAATTACAAGTTTAGCCCTCAACCACCCACACTTATCATTATTTAATAATTAATGTTATCCTTAAATGTCATTTTACCATTTTCAACTAGTTTTACCAAACACATTCAATAGCTTTTCAGCTTTCAGCTAGCTTTAAGGTTTCATCGAGCTTTTAAGTTTTCAGCTAGCTTTTCTGCTAGTTTTACCAAACACACTCTAAGTATCATTTTTTTAACCACAGGTATCCTCCATAGGGAGACAATGTTGTTCGAGCCGGGAACATCCACATCATGGTAGGGTTAGCTTTTTCCGCGGGAATTTTTTTCATTCTAAAGACTCGAACCCGAAACCTTGCTTAAGGGGAATCAAACATGTACCACCTGAACCAACCCTCGTTGATCAAGAGATTAATTATCTAAACATGCTGAAGAGAAATAATATTATACAACATATAGATTATAAGGTACTGTCTCTCAATTTCTTATTTTTGCTATGAATATGATAAATAACATGTATAGATACTTAATCTCTTTATTGATTACATTTAGATTACATTTATTGTTTTTAGCTACATGGTTAAATAGTTCTCTCTTTGCTAAGGCTCGCAAGTGTTTGGAGAGACATTTTGTTTTGCCACTAGCTAAAGTAGACAATTTTATGCCATTAATAACATGGAAAATACTCTGACATAGATTTTACTATTAAATTTTTTTGTGATTCATCTATAGTTTATGTGGTTTATATTATTTCTGCATCATTCACTTTTATTATGATTTAAAAACATTAATATTCACATATGAATTTCAAACACCATTCATTACAATAAGTATATCAGAAATCTGTGTCCAACCTAGTATTACTTTTATATACCTATTTTTATGTGTTTATAGAAAGTTAATTGCATTGTTAATATATTGGCTCTTAAATATTTTATTTTGCTAGTTTAAAATTTATATTTTATTATTACTGAAAAATTTCACGTCGTTATAATTGAACAAAAGAGCATGTTTATGATATTCATTGATAATTTATGCAATATAATCACTTCTCATTTAGACATATATTTAGAGTTTTATTGAAATATAATCATTTTTTATTTATTCACATATATAAATAGCTATAATTTCTCATTTTATTATCATTTGTCATAAACTTTTCAAATTCTTAATTTCATATAAATATAGATTATGAATTTATTGATTATATATACTTATATTCACTAATCGATTCACGGAGTCCACCACTAGTTATTGTTTTTTTTGTTCAAACCATTAGTTCATGTTTTTTTTTTGGAAAACCATTAGTTCATTTTAAATTTAGGTCTTTTTTTTTTGGTTAAATTAAATTTAGGTCTGGACTGTAGACATAAATGTAATCGAGCCCATTAGCCCAAAATGGATCCAGCAGCAGCATGCATGGATCAATTTTCACGTAGACAAAAAAAAAAAGTTCCTCATAACAATGAGAAAATTTACGAAATTAACCCTCAAAGACCCAAAATATCTGTTGGCCAATTTCGCGTGGCGCGTTGCTCATAGTGCGGTGGCATTTTGGTAACATCACCAGCAGCAGAAAGGCTAAGATAGTAATCCTCCTCAATCATAACCACGTGTCACAAAATTCAAAGCACAGGTGAAGTCTCCATCCTTGAAAGAAATTCGCCGCATCTCCAAAACACACACTCAGAGGAAACACAAAGGATTCGTAGGCAAGCGAGAGAGCCAACAGTTTTACATCACACGGATCACTGACGTGGGCAAAGATCATAGAAATCCCGCGTAAACCCCAAACTTCAATTTTTTAGCAATTCCATTTCTGATTGGGTTTCCTTATACTGCCCCTCCCTCTCACCCTTCTTATCCCCTCCCTCTCCACACAGGGCAATGCACACCCTTGTTGAAAACCCTCGGTGACTCGGAAACTCTACTGAGTTTTCGCCTTTTCTCCACTCGTCTTCATCGATTCTCTACAGGATCACCATGCCGAAGGTCAAAGCTGACACCAAACCCGCTGATAACCGGTATATTATTTCTATCCATTCGCAATTTTCTCTAAAATTATTATATCTCTTTTTATTTTTCAGTTTTTAGATCTGATATTTTCGATCTAATGTCCAGTTTTTTCATGTTCCGCTATATTTGTTTCGTTTTGTGTTTTTGTGGTCGTTGATTCATTGTTTTTGTTGCGATGCGTCCTTTAGCTTGAAGCGTAAGGGCGCTGGAGCCGGAAGGAAGCAGACGAAGAAAGCCGCGAAGGATCCAAACAAGCCAAAGAGGCCTCCGAGTGCTTTCTTTGTTTTCATGTATGAATTTTTGTAATTTTGTATTTTTTTTTGCATCTGTTATTTTATTGTTTTGATGGTAAGGGATTTGTGACTGTCAGGTCTGAGTTCAGAGAGCAGTTCAAGAAGGAGCATCCAAACAACAAATCTGTCGCCGTTGTGAGTAATTGATTTTTTCTTGTGCAGAAATTTCTATACTGTTATTTACTTATGTGTTCTTCTCGTTTGAATCCTGAATCCTTATTATTTGTGGTTTACTGTGAATAATCAATTAGGTCGGGAAAGCTGGCGGTGAGAAATGGAAATCACTGTCTGATGCTGTGAGTATGCAATTTTATTGGTTGATGCTTGGTTTTGACGCTATCATGGAATTTATTTTTGATTTAATTAAATATTTGCATCTTAATTTCATCTTTCAGGAGAAGGCTCCCTATGTTGCTAAGGCAGAGAAGAAGAAAGAAGAGTATGAAAAAAGTATTCAGGCCTACAACAGGAAAAAGGTGGTTACACACTTTTTAACCTCTGCCAGCTTTTTATTGTTTGTACTCATTTTTGTTTTTATGTAGTAATTGATTGAACTTGGGATTTTTTTGTGTGTTTAGGATGGTGAGGAGGAGTCTGACAAGTCAAAGTCTGAAGTCAATGATGAGGATGAAGAGGAGGTAGACTCATTTAATTTAATTATAATTATACGCTTTGATTTGTTCCTCTACTCAATTGATTAGTTTTAATGCTATTTTTTGGTTGTATTCTGTAGGAGGAAGATGATGATGAAGATGATGATGAGTAAGGTGCTGGGAACGCTGGATGAAGCTTAGGGGGGGGGGGGGGAATGGGGAAAATTTGTTTTTCGTAAATTGGCTTAGAATTCGATACTTTGTTTCCCAACCCAGGGCTTTTTCCGATTCTTGGTTTCTGAATTTTTATTTTGTTTCATCCAAAAAAAAAGAATTTTTATTTTGTCGTCTCTAGGTTTAGATTAGTGCACAATCGTAATTAAGGTTCAGTATGATGTTCCTGTATCTAAAGTTAAATCTATGATACCTTTCAGTTCTATTCTGGATGAAATGCCCTGTTCAGTTCTATTGTTTTGTTTCCTGTCGCAATAACGATTTTGTTGATTATAGCTCCTTTACATGGTTTAGCAGCGTAAGAGGCTTATACCTATATGATAATTTGAAATTGGCAACGTTAGAACGACCCCCACCTTAAGTGGGATTCAATCAATCTCCAAATAAAAAACCTATTTTGGGTTCAGGGCAGTAGCAAACTAGCAATCCATGTGAATAACTGAATATCGTGGCATTTTGCAATATTTAAAAGTTTCATTTTGAATTGCCTTACAAGTTACAAGATGGTTTCATTAACCGCTCAATTGTCGTTTTTCATTGGATTTGCAGCAGTTTACATGGTGCAGCGAAATCTATGAATGTAAACAGTCACGCTAAACTATTTAGTTTATGTGAACAGTCTCTTAACAAACTAAATAAACTAGGAAGTGTGATCGAGTGAAATTGGTCCATTATCTTAATTTAGTTAATGTGGCCTCGGCATTTTGAACTTAAAATGTAGCTTTTGTTGGTTCTCACATTTTAATTAATTTGGCATTGGCATATTGACATGTATTTTATAGCTACTTGATGGTGATGATTGATCAATTTGGAAGAGTTATGAATTAGAGAGTGGAAAAAATGGTTGATTGGTATCCATGTGCTATTTTTTATTACCCCTTTGCAGAATTATAGCAATCTGATTCATGGATGCACGTAAAAAGATAAGGAAGAAGAAGCTGATCTTAGTCAACCTGGGCAATAGGAGCATTCGATTTCAACCCAAAACTAATAGTGTGTTTTTCTTCTAAAATCACGCTGGATTTAGGCTAACTCTACCCTCAGTAAAATTAAGAACAAAGTACTATAAAGCAGGGGGAAGTAAAACATATAACGCAATAGAAAACATTGGTGTAACACAAATGTTAAATAAAGAACAAGCTTAAATACAAAATATTGAAAACAATTGCACATGAGCACATCCTATAAAAAGAGGTAAAACACTTTACAACCTCAACCTCAAGTATAAAAATCAACGGGTTTAAAGTTTAAAGCGCTTATGAACTTCGTCTGTCCTGTTGCTGTTCAGCAGTTCGTAGCACTTGATTTGCCAATGATGAAAATGATTTTGCTGTATCTTGCATTTCTGTAGTTCGAAGGTTGATACCCTGCCAAATCAGAACAGTGATATATAAGTATGTAACAAATTTGATGTGCATATATTTTTCTCACAGTTGTTCAAGCTAACAAAATATTAACTCTTTGTTTTTATCAATAACAATAAGAACGATACCTGCAATTTTTTCAAGTTCTCCTGCAGCTTGCTTTCTGCCAATTTAGCAGTGCTTGTGTCCTGCAGTGCCAGATTCATGATTGAAGCATGGTTTCAGAACAGATTAACAAAATATTAAAATTTTAAATTAATGCTAAATTATACCAATATTCCTAGTTTACTACTATTATGTGGCATCCTTTCGTGTTTATGTATATTAAAAACTTGATATTTGAAGTTGTTGACAAATAAGTCCTTCATGAATCATGGGTTGATGTTAGAATATCATCTGATACGAAGCTTGAAAGTTTCTTAAGGTCATTGCAGTGCCGCAACTGCTCTGCCAGTTCTTAACATTCAAGTAAATGGTATGCTAATTCAGTGTAGTTATCATTAGATACTTTCTATCAGTTTCTTGAAATCTACAAAGCCATTGGATCCATAATGAGTTGAATGAGTTAACTTTTATGCTGATTGGAAAAGCTCAAATCAGCAGAATAAAATCATAGGTTTAAGCATCTTGATAATGATCAATCTTTAACACTGAAACTACATTCACATCACAAATACTCAAGATAGCAATAGTCAATTTTTGTCCTAGGTAACATCTTTCAACTGTAATGAAGCACTGATCATTCTATGGTTGTGAGATATTACATGTAAGTCAAGACTCAAGCGTGATAGAGGATGCATACTCTAGATATATACTTACATTGGAGGAAGAAGAAAACCCGTATTTCTTTTTAATTTGATCGACTGCACCTACTTGTTCATCTTGTTGCTCTTCCTTACCTGATGTTTTCTGGATGTTTCCCTTCATCTCCTTCAATCTTCCTGCATATTGGATGCTCAAGTAATTTATCTAGCATTTAGGTTAAACACTGATCATGTGAGATGGCAGCTAGGAGATCATAGGTTTTTAAACGCTACTATTTGCTCACAAGTTGTAGTTCACAAAATTTTAAGAATGTAGTTTTGTTTGCCAAAGTTGCTTGGTTGTACGAAGGTAATGTTAATAAAAAAAGGAGAGAGAATTTCTTTATCATGATATCCAATTTCAGAGTCCAACCACCATTTTACATTAAACTGTTCTTATGCAAGGCAATAATAGGTATGGTCTAGTGGTAATGGATTTGGGTAGTTAGTAGGAGGTTATAGCTTCAAACTTCTGCACTGCCATTGAACTAAATAAGAAAATTATTCCTATATGCAGAGGAAATTCAGTGTCCACTAGCAGAAATTGAACTGACAACCTTACAAACTTTGAGAATTCTTGGACAGCATGAGGTATGACATTTTTCACTTTTCCAATATAAACATAGTAGTGTTGAGTAAGAGAATCTAATTACTAAACATGTACATTAAGCATTATTTCTATGTTGTTTATTCTGAAGAGAGTTTATTTTAAAAATACCATTTCATTTTGCGACAAACAAAATGATAAAATATGAATGATCACTATCAGCAAACTTTATCTTATTTTATGTCTTGATTGGAATCCATAATAAGCTCCTGACCTATGCAAGAATACCCTATATTGGCAGTTTGGCACATGTTTCACTTTCCCGTCCCCAGTAGTTCAAGTTCATATCTCTTAGCTAAACTGATGAGCATGAGTAAAATAGTTAACTTGCATAAAAGTAAACTCATCGTCACTAACCTTTTAGAGCCTGAAATTTTCCAGCCAATTTCTTCTTATTAAGAGCTCCCAATATCTTTTGTTCTTTAGGCTTTTCCTCAATATCATCTATGTCAATGTCATCTGTACAGGAGGAAAGGAGCATACCTCAAATTGATAAGTTCAAACTGCATTGTCCATTTGGTAGTAAATGCAATATATAAACAGATAGATGCCCACTTAAGATATGAAAAACCAGAAAAATAGCCTTGAGAAACAGTTATTAAGACAAATGACAAATTTTATGTCTTCCTTGAAGACTATGTAATATTCAGTAGCACATATCTAAGGCACTTTGTTACCTATGTTTAGTTCAAGCTCATCTTCGTCAACAGCCTGGTTATCATTATTATCAGCATCACATGGAAAGTTTTCATTTGCAAATATTACTGAGAGTTCTTGGATACTTTCTTTAGAATTTTCTGTTTCCACGGGGGGGCGCATTTTTTTCTTTACTGCCAGTAAAATCTTTGATAACAGAGCTGAATATACCCTGGGAAGCCAAAAAAAACAAGGTTAAAAACCTCATGTCACAAAGATGATGGGTATAGTTAACAAAGTTATTAAAATTACTGGCTACCTTTTTCCTTTCTTTATGGATGACTGGGCCAGAGACAAGCTCTTCTTGTGACAGCATCATTTCTTTCCTGTAGATGCAGCTAACAGAGTCCAAAATCCTATAATGAAGTCAAGCAAAATATAAAAATGAGGCTACTAATCTGAATATTTTCTTTGACTTTTCATCCTCAGCAGCAATTCTTGAAGATTAAAAAAAGAAGGCTCTGGATCTCTCTCCCTTGAAGAATATTATTTCCAATAGCTAATCAAATTTTTGTTGAAGTACTAAGAGATTGATAATAAGATTGGCAATGCCATACTCTAGCCATATGTTATTTTAATATATTAAATACCTGAAAATATTCCTTTGAACCAACAATGAGACAATAAAAATTTCTCGGTCACCATTCACCTGTAAATGGAAGTTGGGATAATTCAAAATCAAACATCTAAGAAATTTGTTGTTCTAGTAAAATATATGCTCATACCAAAACAAGATCTCCTCTGGATGAACAACATATGAGGCTATCAGATGACAACTTCGATTTTGGAGGTGAATAAGAGAAACCTCTAATTGAAGTCTCCACAACAAGGGATAACTCTGGCAAAGACCTATCATTTGAAATAGATGTCTATTGTATCAAATCGTTATGAAAGTACTTGATTTGCAATTAACGAACTAGAAACAATTGAAGTACTGGCTTTGATCACCCAGCAAAACACATTGCTTGGTTCTTGGATAAATGGTAAAATTTCAAATGATACAATTAAAAATACTTGAAATAATTGACCCTAAGGTAATGCTTAAGTAAAAAGTGGAGCTTACATGTTTGTACTAAGTACTATCAATTCAGTTTTTAAGTTTCTTACTTTTTTATGATTTTTAATTTCTATTTTTATGTATTATTTGAGGTAGAATTTGCTTGAAATGTGATTTATTTGAAGAAAACAAATATGGGTGGGGCGGTTTCCCCTATTCTTTAATGGGACACCCCGTTGCCATGTCTAGTCATATGTTATATACCATCAAATTATGTTCTAATAAGAAAAAAAGCACCACCTTAATTCTACTTTTCCACTATTGAAAAGGAGTATAAGGCCAATATCAGAGGGGCTGTAAAACGTTGATGCCCAGCAACAGGAAGAGGAATGAAACTTCTTCTTGTAAAGCACCTTTTTAACCCCCTGAAACATGAGAAAAGTGTCATTGCAAGCATCAGCTAATGTTCTTGTTATTCATGACTCCTTGTTATGGCTATAAGTAAATCATGCATTACCTGAACAGCATGCATCAATGAATAGACATATAAAGCTTTCTCTGAACAAAGCAGTATGTACAATTGCTTTGTTGTTGCATCCTCAATATGATTCCCTTCGTTCAAGTCTAATTCATTTTTCGTAATTGATCCTGTGATTGGTTCACCTTGTCCATCTGTGTACCAAAACAGAAGTACTTTTACTCTTTGCAACCTTTTTCCTTTACATCTATCAAAAAAAGAATTGAACTATTGATCCTTAAAAGAATAAGCAAGTGGATCACTTATATCATTATGTTCTTGACAGTTGATCATAGTGGTAACTTTGCAAACCCTTACCCAACACCTGCATAAATAGAGCTTTAGAGGGCTTCTTAGGATGAACTGTTCCAACGGTCAGCGTGTTACCAGTTTCATTATCAAGTGCGAGAACTGATGAATCTTTTGTTCCAACTGCTAAAATGTTTTTTTCAAAACCATGCAAACTGCAGGTTAGGAACTGCAGAGAGATGATGCCAGCAGAAATTTCACTTGCAATATGTTTCTGATATAACAAAGTTGGGCCATCCATGTTAAAAACTGAAACCTGTAACAAATTGAATTAACATACTTTACTGCACAAATTACTTAGCAAAGAGTAAAGACAATAAACATTTATAACCTCAAAGCTTAAGGAACCTAACGTAGGTAGTTCTGCACAATAATCATTCATCAAAACTGAAGTAACAATATATTTAGAAATTACCACTAAAAAATATGATCAGAGATAGAATGTAAATCTCTGGCTTTCCAAATCATACAGAAATCAACTATAAATCTGCTTAAAGTAGTGACACAATATGGTTTTTGTTTTTTTAATTATGGTATATTATCCTTGTTATTTATTAATGTGCTGTGCTCAAAGGAAGATCCAATGTTCAAGTGATGCTTAGTATTAGTTGGGAGGGCCTCCAAGCGGCATAGGTGCTTGAGGGGTTAGTCTCACAGCATTCTCTATGAGAATATCCTCGGCAAAGACCAAAATATTCATCTACTGGCCCATAAACTGATGGCTTATATTTCTTTTAAATAACATAACTACAAAATCGACATATTTTCTTTAAAACTCTGCTTTTGGACCTCAACTTCCTTTCTTTGAATACTTGTGATAGAGAGCCAAAACACATTTCAAAACTAAAAGAAAACTAGAAAATTATCTCACATGTCCTTGATCAGAACCAACAGCAAGATGCATCGAGCTATGATCTATGTTCATAGAAAGTATGGCACCATTAATCTTTACAAGCTTCACACTTTGTATTATATGGTCAGTCCCTTTCTTTGTACCTCCTGCAAGAGAGGAATGGAAATGGAATTCAGTATTAATTAAATTATGAATTATACATGTTTTTTTTATAACTAAGCAAAACTGCAAGTCATATACAATGTGATACCAGTGAAAGACATGAAGCTGTTGGTGGCATATGGTTCAGGTTTGAATCGAAAGATGCGAACCTGTAAATCATGTTTATGTTAGACATACTTTGAATGAGGAGAAGGACAGGGACATTATCACGTTTTACCAAGTTCAAAATTGAAGGAACCTCACCGTTCCACTTTGGTCACCAGAAACAAGAAGAGGAGAGTTGCTATCAAAGTATAATGTCGTCAAGGGAATACCACTTAATGAAAAGTCATTTTCACTCTGCATTAAGATGGAGGAAAAAAATAGAAAAAATTAATTACATGAAGATAAAGTAAATGAAAACGATATTTTAAATAAATGGAAAAGACAATAACTGCCTTAATTCAACAACAGCTTGCTTGAGTGTAAAAGTTAATAATGACTCCATATATATCATGGCCACTCAATCTATTTTTGTTATAGGCACTTCTAAACATGCTATAAATTTCTTTATCTATCCACTCCTTGCATGATTGGGACTTCAATACAAGACATTGCCTTGATTAGCAAATACAATCAAGAACTTCAATTAGCTAGAAATACAAATTGTCTGATGTTCTACATACATGTAAGCAGCTTCCATTCTGTAACTATGATATAAAATATATCTTTCTGAATGAAAGAGAAGACAAAAAGAGGCCTTCATCCATTTTGTAGGCAATTTGTGTACAACAACAAACTGGAGGATAATAAAGCTAACATTTTGGGTACAATCTAATAGTTTGTTTTCACTCAATGTAGGGAACTTGTGAGCATAAGACGTGTTTGATAAAAATATTACCTGTTGTTTTAATTGCAAAATGGGGGTGAAAAAGGGACATGAAGCATCCCAGAAGTTTATGGCTCCATTGCTGTGTCCAGTTATGTACAAGTTTTGAACTTTTGAAAATCCAGTAAATTTGGCAGAACTCAGGCTAACCCCATCTTTTTGATTTGTTTCAACAGGAACAAAAAGTGGATAATTCTTGGCCAGCTGTCTGAAATACTATGTGACCAAAGAAAAAATGTTGCCAAATCAATACATTTAAATAGTAGATAGCAAACAGAATGAATAGGGAGGAGTAACATTATAGTTTCATATCCTTATCACCTCATCTTCAGAATTGAACACATTGGGATTGTTGGAGACGAATTTTGCTGTTGTGATGCTTGAATCTGCCAATGGTAACTTCACAACCACTTCCTTTGGAAGTGAAGGCGTGGATTTAGACTGGCATTGTAGCAGATACCTTTCAATCAAACTATCATCATACAGATATACATGGCCTGACTTCCCAAGCAAAAGGAAATAATCTTGTTTATGCTTGCCTAGCTCAGTTGAAGTTGATATAATCTCCATGTCAATACAACATTCAGACAAATGAAGTCCCAACTTAATTGTGCGAGATTCAGTATGCTCATTCAACAACACTACCTGCTTCATATAATGAAATAAGTGAGTATGATCCAGTTGCAATCATGATCTGAAATATACCCAGAATGAGTTAAAATGCTGAGGCAAATTACTTATACATCTCATTTAGCTAAATGAGAAATCTGTTTAAGTGATAAAACAGTACATGCTAATTAAACTAGCATATACCTAGCTCAAGTTTATTGAACTAAGTCAGGACACAGTAAACCTTCTGAATATTACAAGTCCATGTAAGTGGTAATAGGTGAACTTGAATTCTGACTTGATTTCTTTTAGAAAAAGACTATCATTTAGGAATAGCTCATTATACAGGAAGATATAGATACAGATATGTTCAAATGAATTTGTCCCAACACAAGATATTTTGATAAATATTTTGAGCGAAACATGTAAATACCTGCAGCAAGTTTGAACTTGCATAGTCAGAAGCTCCCATGACATATAGTCGACTAGCCTTTCCTCCAGTATAAACCCATTTTGTTGATCCAATGGAAATGTTCTCTGACTTATATCCTAAGTTAAGTTTGAGCAAAGGAGTGTTCTGACTACTATAATCAGAGGCAGAACCATTTCCCATAGTTAGAGAAGGGATGCTCCAAATGAAGAGCTCTCCATTGTTGTACCCAACAACCACTTTACTTCCAAAAGGACATGCCCAACATGCAGAAGTCACTTTCTTTGCTTCATTGTGCACTGGTTGCAACATATTTCCACCAGTTCTGAAAACAGTTCTGCTTTCCTGAATATCCCATAATATTATTTGGCCATTTCTAAATATTATGAGAACCCTGCATTCGAATACATAAGAGACCTCAAATTTGAATTTTAAAATAAATGATCAAGAAAAAGAAGGAATCAAACTAGTTAACAAAAACATCCAAAAGGATGGCTGTGTTTGTGGAGATCACCTCTTACTTTCCGCTGCCGGTTGAGGCAGTATATGGGTCACAGCAGTATCATCAGACACTTCAGAATTCCCTAAACAAAGATAGATAAGGAACTTAAAATGACACGAAGGTACTTTTAAGAGAGAAATCTTGCATAAATATAATGAAAATGACAAACAAATGATAACTCAGTTACACTTCTAATATGGTTTCTATTTTGAGTAATGAGAAGAATTCCAAAATATCCATAAGTTATGAACGCTTTTTTTTGGTACAGATATGTTATAAACACATACACATCCCTATATATAAGAAACAAACATTTATGTGTTAGCATTCTGAATGAAGAGGCCGTTTTTCCCTCTTCTTGGGTCTTCACAGACCAAAAAGAACTGACTTAAGGAAATTGTTTATAATTCCCTAAAGACCATGCCTAGAATTAATTTGCCACAAGCAATCCTTAAATATGAAATCTACCCTAATGCAGAAACAAAGACATAAATAGAGGATATCTTTTATCCTAAACAGTGCTGATGAGTTTTACTTTTGCTACCTAAGTACTGATCATATTAAATTTCAAAATAAAATATCACCATCATAGTGTGGTCTTTTTTTTTTTTTTTTTCAAATCCAAATGTGGGTTTAAGGATTTACAGGTAACACATGAAAGGAAAAGGAAAAGGAAAAGGAAAAGAAGGCTAAAATATGTATCTAACCATAAGAAGCAGAGAGGGGTATAGTGTATTTCATCTGAACCATATGCCATGGTTCTTGATCAAGCTTCAAAACTGCAATATTACCATTAGAATGTCCAATGTACCTGTCAAGGCAGATGCATGCTCATAGCTTTTGGAGCTCTTTCAAAAATTAATTTCTTGATAGCTTATTCCATATTAGACATATTGCTTACATATAGAGGCTATGTTGAATGACTGCCAAGCAAGTGATTTCTTCTTTAGGAACGTACACGTCAGACAACAATTTCTTGTCTATGTCCCAAACCTAAATGTTAAATTTCTTTAGGACAATAACAGAAAAACATAATAACATACTAAATCGTAGTAGTGGAATAATACCTGGTGAAAATGAAACGCAGAGACAACAATGAAAAGAGATCAAATATAATAAATGTTAGCAAGTCCATATATATACTTGCCTCAATATGGTTACTGGAAGTAACATTTAAAAGGATGCCTTGGTTCTGGATGAACTGCATGAATAAAATAACATAGTATTGTATTTGTTATTGTTAGTATACAGGCACACTTGATACTCCTAAGAAAAGGAATAATTTCCAGAACAGCATGAGAGAAATTGACCCATTTGCATTGATAAAGCACAATTGCCCATGAAAAGGAAAGGAACATATAACCTGTAAAAACTTGCCAGGCAGGGGATCACTAGATTCAAGCAGGGCTTGGGCATTATCTTTTCCATATAGTTTAATCCGGCCATCCCTTTATGAAAAACTCAGCAAAATCAGTTTCAAGCATAGAAAAACTATTCCCATTTAATAATCTTAAAATGTTCAAATGGTATGTCCCATTCCCAGGATTTATACACTTTTAAACAATTTCTCAGCCACTTAGATGTCACATAGGATATAGGGTACAGCACAAAATTGATTTTGAAGTAACAGCCAGTGAGAGAATCCGACTTATTGAACAGTTTAACACATTGTAGTTAATAAAAGACTGAAGACGTGACAAGGGGAACACACCTTGTAGAAAGAGCCAGTATCTTCTGAATGGTGTCATAGGCTAACTTGGCACCGCCTGATGGTACCCCTTGATGAAATACAAGGCGTGGATCTACATCACTAGCTTTTAACCCATCTGATGAACTTCCACCAGGCTGCATGAAAATTCACAAATTCAATGTTTATTTTCTAGCTGCTGCAGTGCTGCTTGCTAAGATGCATGCATGCACATGGTATTTTACTATATAAAAACAGCTAAAAATTTTGAATTACTTCACTTGTTTGTGTCATCTTTGCAGAAGTGCCATGCAAAATTAAATTATTTTCGTAGAACACTCGTTTTATGAAGCACTATCATTAAATTAAACTTGAATTTTCACATGGAAATTCTGGGTGACCGCCATTATACACTATTCTTCTAAAAAGATCAGCTTGTAGTTAACGTTAAGAAATAAGAATGCATCTATTTTTAATTTAATTTAAATACATTGTGACTTCAACTTATTAAAATTAATTTTTTTTTTACTCATTCACTTTAAATTAAAAAATCACCCAGAGGAGCTGTGTCTAATTTATAACAGTTTACTAAATATGCAATGATTTGTTTTTTTTTTTTTGTCTAACAAATGATTTTTTTTTGTTTTGTTTGATTTAGAAGATGAAATTGACAACTGTGTAGTTCCACCAAAACTAGTGATATGTTGTGGGTACCCTCCACCCTTGGATCCTGGATTCAACTAGTATTGGGCTAACTAACATTAACTCCTAACCTGGGTCCACCTAACTTAGACCAACATTAACATATTCTGACCTGGGTCCACCCATCATACAAGAGGAACACGCAAAGACTTTTCATTAAAATCACACCGACCATAACGTCCATTTTTTTCTTTATCTTTTATCCCAAAATAAAAAAAGATAACGCCATATCTTTTTTTTGCCCCTATTTATCTATCAGCATTTTTTTTGGTCAAATCTATCAGCATTAAATAATTATTTCGCTTAGTACTGGTAGTTTGTTGTCCTTTATGCCATATCCATTTCTCAAGAAAAGCAAAAATCTTCATCGGAAAAAATACGTGGCAAGACAAATTTTGAAAAAAAAAAATAGCCACAGTCCTCATTACACTTGTCTTAAAATATGCTATACAGGTACAGCAATGCACATATACATGGACACTAGGACACGGTATACTGTATACATCATTCTAAAGTTACTTTAGAGGAGTATAATTACTTCTGAATTGAGGATTAAAATTGGATGTTAAGTTGTAAAATTTTGCTGTCAATTTCAAAATATAATTTAGTTAGGTCCAGAAAATAAACTTTGGTATTTAAATGAACTTATTGTCTTAATATATACTATACAAAAAAAATATTGAGTTGTATTTTCTAAGCATGACACATTTTTTAACTACATAACCGACCAAAACACTTGCATTTTTCTTTTGAAAAGATTCTGTAATATAAAAGTATATCCCGATTCTTTGCAAAGCAGAAATGGAATATCATTCAAATTAAATTAAATTTCGAGAAAATGAATTAGAATTGCACATAAAGCAAGAAAAAAAACCGTAAAAAATGATGTAACTATTTGAGAAAAATATCAATCCTTAGTAAAAAGAAAATATACATCACATCCATTATAGCATTCTTTTTTTTTTTTTTTTTTTGAAAGAATCCATTATAGCATTCTTAATAATATCTGAACAATAGAATTCTAATAAGTAAAGTGCATACGTTATTAGAGTATAGCTAAAAAATACATTAGGCAGCGAGATCCAGGAGGTATAAAATATAACTTACATGAATTCTTGTGTTTCAAATTGTAATGCTAAGATCGAGGTTTTTCTTCCGTTTTTTTTCAAAGCAAAAATCAAAGTCATATCTGAGTTGAGAATTAAAAGAGAAGAAAACGAAGGAAATCTAGAATCATGACAGCGAAAGAAAATTGATGATGAATGATGAATGATGAAAATTGGCAGAACTCTTGGTTGTTTCAGCAATGAAGCAAAGCAAGTAAGTGAGTGAGTGACAAATGATGAATGATCGCGTGGAAGAAAAAACAGAGAGGAGATAAAGAAGAAGAAAAGCAGAGAAAGAGAAGAGACAAGGGAATTAATTGGATTACCTTCTTTATGGAAGCTTTCTCAACGAGCTTCTTGACGAACATTTTGGATTTGGAGGATCTGAGACTCAGAATCAGAGATTCAATTGCTGAAAGCTGATAGATGAAGAGAAGCGAGGAAAGGTGGGAGAATGTGCTTAGTGATAACTGAAACCTCAGAGAGAGAGAGAGAGTTGTTTAATTTATTGCTTTAGAAGGGAGCAGTTAATCGCAGTTTCTGATTTTCTTTTTGTATATATGGTGATGATGATGGTTTGGGTAGTGAGAAGGGACAGCGGAGTTACAAGAAAAAGAAAACAGAGGCTTCTCATTGATAGATTTGCTTCATTTTTTTTAATTTATTTTTAATATTTGATGGTTGATATTAATGTAAGAGACAAAAGTCATTTATTTAGCATAAATAATATAATGGGGGTTTATAAATAAAATATTTATTGCACATCTTCAAGTATCACATCTCCTCGTATCAGCATAGACGGTAAGATTAGAAGGTATTTGTTTATTAAAAAAATAAGATCAACTGTGATTAAAATTAAATAAGTAAAAACTGTGTAAATAAAATCATCTGTGTCTTTAGGTTTTAGCATTTTATTTTAAATGTGATATCAAGCTTCTCACATATCTTTATTTAAACAATTTTAATTCTTTTTCACATACATTATCGTTACATTATGATCTCATCACATTAATTATTATATATCTCATTTTCTCTTTTTTATTTCATTTTTTATTTTTCTTTTTTATACACTTATGGCACCTAATTTTTGAGTGCGAACCAATCTTTTTCCTTATTCAAATGAAACGTTTTTTTTTTCTTATTTGGTCAATATAAAGTATTAACAAACATTGTATTGTTATATTATTAAAATAGTTTAGTTATAGTGATTTTTTTATGCTTTGGAAAGAAAGTTATAGTGATTATTAAACCTTTTTAATGACTCATAATAATGTTTTTCTATAAAAATATAGGATATCATTAAATGATAATAAAAATGCTAATGAGAGTATCTTAGACATTGATTAAAGAATTAAATATAATTTTTTTTGTTAAGATGTGAAACATTTAAATTTAATATTATAAATATAATTAATATTGTGATTTTTAATAAAAAAATTATATATTATTTTCTTACTCAATGTTTTAATCATAATCGCTAGCAGGAGCTAAACTTAATAACAAATATGGATTAAAATTACACTAGAACTCTAGAAGTCCTTTTCATAATTATTAATATTTTAGAGAAAATTTAAAACACTTGTAATGGATAAAATTGTCCAAAAGACAAATGTTTGACCGCATAATCTCACTGCCTTTCACTTTTGTGATCAAGAAAAGCCGGAAATTATTAAATATATAAAATACAAAGCCTTGAAAATAATATTATGACGTTGTTGATACCGTTTTCTTTGGACAAGTTGGATAGAAACACGTATGAGGAGTAAATTGCAGAGTAGGACCCGACACATGGGCCTGGGTATTATTGGGAGATACGTGGCACCACCTAAAGGAGTTTGCTTCATTGGCTTGAATTTTCCCTCTTCCCTTTTATATTTTAGGAACTTTATTATCTTTAAATCACTTTGTTTCATCTTGTCTGACGTATCGATCCGTTCATTCATATCAATGTTTAGCGAAAATTAAGGTAAATATAAACGCTTACATATAGGGTGTTAATACTATATCATGAACAAAAGGGTAATGGTCAAGTTTGCATATCATGAAAAAAAAGGTAATGTTAGTACTTGTGATAACAAAATATTTGACACAGAAGGACAGTAATAATATCTTAAAGCTCTAAGATTCTCCAAGATTTTTCTTTCCCCTCCATCCTCCTTGGATGGTAAATCTCTCTGCTCCATCTCGTGAAGAGGAAGACCTCCGGGACCGGAGTACGAATAAGGTAAAATTTGATTCTGTAAAGGATGTTACTATGGAGGATTCTCCAGAAAAAGTTCAATCTTCTTCTTCCAGCCCTAAGCACAGAACCTCCTATAAGGACATGGTTACTGCTTCTGAGATGTTCGAGGTCAATCTGGATGAAATGGTTAGAGTGGTCACTGAGGATCTCTTTTCGGACTCCCTAGATTCTGATGATGAGGAAATTAACCCTGAGGATTTTAATCCTAACCCAGAGGTTCAGATTTCCTATGAGGAATATGAAAATTGGTGTAAACCTTGGAGGAATACACTCATTGTCAAGCTACTGGGGCGTAAAATTGGGCTTCGTTACTTATCTTCTCGGTTACAATCTCTCTAGGCGAATGAAAGGCAGATCAAAGTCATTGATCTTGATGATGAGTTCTTCATGGTTAGGTTCAACGATCCGGGAGACTATAATCATGCTTTATTTGAAGGGCCATGGTTAATTACGGATCATTATCTCCTCGTGCAAAGATGGCGCCCTCGATTCAAACCCAAGCAAGATCCTATCAAGAAAATCGCTATATGGGTTCGTATTCCAAGCCTCCCTATGGAATTATATAATTCTCATTTTTTATGGAGGGCAGGTAAATGTTTGGGTACTATGCTTAAAATTGATCAGCATACATCTATTCACTCTCGAGGTAGATTCGCTCGTATATGTGTTGAAATTGATTTGCGCAAAAAATTACTCCCTCCATTTTATATTGATAGTCGTTTTAGGAAAATAAATTTTTTTCATAATATGAGTCGTTCTCTAGTTTCTATGTGAGTATTAATGTTAGTTTTCCATTTTTACCCTCCCACTTTTATGGGAAAAGAAACTTAAAAAACTGTGCACCACACTACTCATTAATATATTTAGATAAAATGAAAAAGAGTGTGTAGTAAATTAATAAGGGTAATTTAGTAAGATTATTATGTCTTTTAAGTCATTTATTATTGTTCTTAATTTGTGTGTAGAAACCTTAAACAACTGTCAAAATGGAATGGAGGGAGTAGTTCTGTACATTTCTGCAATTGGCGACACCTTCAAAGTTGAATACGAAGGTCTACATCTTATCTGTTTTAATTGTGGGAAGTATGGTCACAAATTGGAGGATTGTATAGAAATTCCCTCGGGCCATATGGTTGATTCTAATCCTATTTTGGAAACCCAAATTACTCCCCCATTGGAATCTGATCAAGAAAAGTCCTTGCCTATTGAGCCAGTCCCAAATGTTGACCCTCCCAGTAGTCCCCAATCCTTAGAAATGCCTAAGAACCCCCCATGTCCTCATGTTTTGGCCCATGGATGTTGGCCAAGAAACCACAAAGAAGATTTTCTAAACCTGGTAATGTTTCCTCAATCAGAGAAGGGGGAAACTTAGGCTCTAAATCAAATGGCTCTAGATTTGAAGTTCTTCAAACTGACTCAACTGTTAATGAGGAGCCTGTTGGGATTTCCCAACCTTCTTCCTCTATTCCTCCTAAACAGCATAACCTGGCTCCAAAAGCATCCCAGATTCCCAAAGCTAAAAATATTAAGAAAGATCTTCCACGAAATCCTGGAACTGGGCCTAGCAAACAAACCTATGTGAAAGCTAAATCTGTTGTCACTCCAAAGGTAAAGCCTAATAATGTTATATCTGAAGATCAGGTGCCCCAACCTATTGATCAAGAAAAAGTAATTGAAAGACGACAGAAGGAACAAGAGATGTTGGAATTAATGAGACGACATCAAGCCAAATTAAAGGATCAGTATTTGAATGGTGGGAACATTATTGATATTCTTGGTGGATCCTCTAGTGCATCTTTTTGGGATCCTCCAAATTCTAGTCCTACTATTCTTGCCCATCCACTCGCTCCCGATATTAATGAGTCAGTGGTTGGTTCTCAATTTGAAACTTTGTAGCAAGATCAGGATAGTCATATGGAGGATGATTCTTCCACAGAGCAGCCAAAACCTGTTTAGGTTTGCTTATTTCCCCTTTTCTTTTAAATTCTATTCTTATGATCTTTCTGTGTTGGAATTGTAGAAGTGCAGGTTTAAGGATCTTCCCTGGACTTCTTCAAGATTTATCTTGCATCCATCACCTCGATTTTGTTGCTCTTCTTGAGCCTCGGATCAGTGGATCTCGTGCTGATTCTGTTATTAAAAAATTGGGCTTATGTAATCACTCTAAAGTTGAAGCAAGAGGTTTCCCAGGAGCTTTACAGGCTCAAGATTGCCTTATGATGAATGGCTCTTCCATGGAGAATATTGCACCTGAAGGTTTTCATTCTATTCTTCATAAATGACTTTTTTATGCTGGAATTGTAGAGGAGCTGGAGCAAAACAGTTTCCTTCTCTTATTAGAGATCTAACTAGATTGTATCACCTTAGTTTTGTTGCTTTACTTGAACCTAGAATCGGTGGTCCAAAAGCTGAAACAGCTATTACAAGGATATGGGTTTTTCTGGTGGTGTTAGAGTGGATGCACAAGGGTTCCTTGGAGGGATCTGGTGTATGTGGAAGGCTGATACTATTTCTGTTAAAGTTATTAAGACAACAAGTCAATGTATCCACTTAAATTTAACCACTGCTAATGGTAGGAGTTGGTGCCTAACAATTGTTTATGCCAGTCCCAATGACCAAATCAGGCATGAACTTTGGCAGGAGCTTACATCCTTTGCTACAAATTTAAGTGATCCATGGTGTGTGATGGGTGACTTTAATTCTATTCTTTTGAGTTTGAAAAGGTAGGGGGTGCAGGGCCTAATAGAAGAGCAATGAATGCTTTTGCAAGTTGTCTTGAGTCTTGCAATCTTATGGAAATTCAATCTGAAGGTCCTTTTCTGACATGGCAAAGAGGTAATGTGAGAGAGAGGTTGGATAGAGTGGTTTGTACAGCTGACTGGAGAATGGTTTTTAATCAAGCTTCAGTTATTAATTTGGCATTGCCCACTTTTGATCATTGTGGTATCTGGTTGAAGCTGGATCCTATCCCTAATCAGCTGAGGGTTAACAAACCATTTAAATTCTTGGCTTCTTGGCTTTCCCATTCTAATTTCAATGAGCAGGTTAAACAACTTTGGCTTCCTCATAGAGATTGGGGTCAGAATCTTCAACAATTCCAAGATAATATCAGAAATTGGAACCACCTTGTGTTTGGAAATATTTTTAACCAAAAGAAAACAATTCTTAGTAGATTAGAAGGTATAGACGGGAAATTACTTGAGGGGCCTAATCAGTTTTTATCCAATCTGAGGGTCAAATTGTGGAATGATTATGAAGTTATTTTAGCAAGAGAAGAAGAATACTGGTTTCACCAAGCCAGGGTCAATTGGCTAAACTTAGGTGACAAAAATACACATTTTTATCATCAAATAGCTGTAATTAAGAGAGTTAGAAATAAGATTGATGTTATTCAAGATGAGAATCAACAATGGGTTTATGAGGATGACAAAATCAGATCTATTATGCTGAATTTCATTAAAAATCTCCTTACTGACAGCCAGGGTAGAACTTATTCTTTGCTGGATGAAGACAGTTTTCCAAACATTGAGCCTCGGGTTTTATCTTCTTTAACAAATTTGCCTACTATTGAAGAAGTTAAAGCTTCATTGTTTGAAATAGGTAATTTCAAATCTCCTGGTCCTGATGGCATTCATGCCATATTTTACAAAAGCCAATGGGAGGTGATGGAGCCTAGCATCATGAAACTCATCTCTCAGGTGTGGTCTAACCCTTTACTACTTAATGAGATCAATCATACATCCATTACTTTTATTCCTAAAGTGGATTCCCCAGTTAATGCTTCCCAATTTAGACCTATCTCATTATGTAATGTAAGTTACAAAATTTTGTCTAAATTGATTGCTAAAAGACTGTCTGGTTTAATGCCTTCTATTATTGGCCCAAATCAATGCTCTTTTGTTAAAGGCAGACAGGATATTGATAATGTTTTTGTTTTACAAGAACTTGTTCATTCTTTTAAATATATTTCTGGTAAAAAAGGTTATATGATTCTTAAATTAGACATGGCCAAAGCTTATGATAGACTTAATTGGCCTTTTATTATTGATAATGTTAATAAGATTGGTCTTCCTAATCATTTAATTAATATCATTTCAAATTGTCTTGCTACTCCTGAAGTTGAAGCTTTAATCACAAGAAGGGGGTTGAATTGTGATTGAATAAAATTTTCTACAATTTCTTTCAATACTTTGTCTGCTCAAATTGATCTTGGCTTAGTATTGAAAGACAAGCTTCCATAAGATAGATGTTAATAGTTCAATACGATTATCTATCAAAAATTAAATGATTATCTTTTTGATTTGTCTGAAAATTTTTGCTTCCATAAATTTTCTTTCAATTTCTTTCAATACTTCCAACGATTATCTTCATTCAAAACAACAACGATTAATTACGATTGCTATAAAACAAGCCCGTATTTTATCTTCGTTACCTTTTCTTAATAATGAAAAAAAAAACAGTTTGAAAAAAGTGAGTTGACCGCTAGAACTACTACTACTGTTCTTACAACAAAAAAAAATAGTTATAATTCAAATTGGAATCTCAACTCAAATGAAATGTGAATTGATATTTTGTTCGAAAACTACGACAATCCAATTTGGGTTGTTGTGCTGTAACAAACAAGATAATCGCTAAAGAAGAATAAATCTTTTTTTTATTAAGATTTTTATTAAGTGTGGTTGTTCATTTTGATGACTTTATCGTATAAATTCCATTTTATCATACAAATCTCTATTCTACTACCTTCCCGGAGTTCAGTCTTCGGGGAATTTTTATTCTTATGATCTCGTGATCTCGTTGGCAATCATAAAAAGACAATTCCCTTTGAATATAGCTATTTGTGCAACTATTTTACGATTAAGAAGCAATTGCCTCTTGTACAGATTATACATTAATTGACTATAAATATAGTATATATTTTTTTTCTTCTCGTTAATTACTGCATTTATTCGACTGATCCACAAACCTCGAAAATCTCTTTTTTTCCTATTTCTATCTCGATAAGCCGAAACCAAAGCTTTTATTTTTTTGTTGCGGAATAGTTCAAGTAAGTCTTGAATGAGCTCCGCGAAAGCTTGATGTAAATAAACGAATTTTTGTCCTCCGTTTTCGAGCTATATATCCCCGTTTCATTCTGGTCATTGAATAAATGAGACTTCGATGAATAACTATTTGATTTTTTTTTTTCAGTTATTCTTTTCCCTTCCTAGTCTATTAATAACAAAAATGGATTCTTCCAATGTATAAAATCAAAATTCCAATGGCTTTTGCTACTATAACCTTCCTAACCACGATTTTTTTCTTTTTTTTTCTAAGAATTTAACATCGAAATAAGAAATTGTATTGATACTAGGTATTAGAAAAACATTTAAATAGAAATAGGTAAAGAAATAGTGGATTCCATCGTTTCTATGATTACTTTTTAAACAGTGAGGTCCTCTCTATACACCGGAGCCCTTTCCTTCATTGAATCTTTATTTAATCAATGAATGTTATTGTTAACTTGTACAGTTCATATTCTTTGGCTCTATCCATGAAATATCAAGTAATAGTAATAGGTATTTCACAACGAAATCTAGTTATACAGTAAAGGTATTTAAATATGAATATTTGCTGGGTAGTTGACCCTCTTAGTCCGTTCTTGTAAAATTTAGGGCATAATTTTTCTCTAATTGAAATATCATTTTCCTCGCTTAATGGCTAACCATTTGTTACCAATGGGAAAGTCTTTCTCATCGTAAATTGGAAATGGAAGTGATTCGGTTTGCACTAATCGAAACCATAAATTTGATACACAATAGAAGAATATGTATTATATATAGATATATAATACATATGAATTGAATCTATTTTTTCCAGTATCGGTGATTGGTTAAGATAGTGTGAATGGAGTTTTTCCACTATCTTAACCAATCACCGATACTGGAAAATTTCTTTCCTTTCGTTTGTATTAGTCTATGATCTGAACGAGTCGCACATACACCCTAGTACACGTTCCTCGGCGCTGAGGGCATCCCCGAAGAGCGGGGGATTTCGTGACATTTCGGATTGGCTGTCTTGTCTTTCTAATAAGTTGTTTCATAGTTAGCATGGTGATTCGTATACATAATGAGCTGGTTTAGATCAATCCTAACCCGATGGTTATGAATTATTTCTATTTTATTAATATATTAATCAAAATATTATCTTAAATCTGGTTGGTAAGAAGATTAAGAAGAAAAAATAAAATCTCAAATCGTGTACTTCCGAGGAATCCTTTCAGCTCATTTTTTACTCAACCGCTACAAGATCAACAATTCCGTGGACTTGGGCTTCTGCTGCTGACATAAAAACATCCCTTTCCATATCTTCGGATACAAGCCATAAAGGTTTGCCCGTTCTTTGTACATAAACCCTTGTGATAGTTTCGCGCAATTTCAGTAGTTCTTCCGCTTCCAGGATAAATTATCCCGTTTGTGCCTCATAAAACAAACTAGCGGGTTGATGGATCATTACCCTGATGATATAACGTAATAAAGGTTTCCCCTATTTCGCACGATAAGGCGAGGTAGATAAATAAGAAAAAAAAAGATGGAATTGAACAACCGTACAGGCATCTTTTGCGTATTGCATACGGCTCTACTATGGTAATGGAATTGATTTTCACCTTCCATCGAAGAAATAGAAAATATATTGGGTCTGTCAGACGCAGATTAGTAAATGATCCAATAACCACCCTTCTTTTTTGTTTGAGAATATTTTTTTAAATACTATGATGGTTCCGTTGCTTTCTTATTTCTTTTCGTCTGTTATTCAGCAATCCAAAAGTTTCTTTTTTTTTTCAAATCAAATTGTTTAAAGCTTTCTGTGGTGTGAAAACTGAAAACAAAAAAAGTTTGTGACACTGAAATAGGCTCCCGATAGATCAGATAAAATCGTAAATGTCCCCTTTTTCATACTACTCTTTCGATACATAATCGAATGGTTTTGAAAAAAAAAACATTTTTGCATATCGAACTCGAAGTACCATGCTATTATTACTTAATATTCATATGGCGCAGGCATAGTCTTCTTTTTTTTTTCTCGAAAAAAAAAAAAGAATCATTGGCGCCAAGCGTGAGGGAATGCTAGACGTTTAGTAATTTCTCCTCCTGCCAAAATAAAAGATCCCATTGAAGCTGCTAATCCCATGCATACTGTCTGTACATCTGGTTGTACAAATTGCATAGTATCAAAAATAGCTATTCCGAGTATTACCCATCCGCCCAGAGAAGTTATAAACAAATACAAATCTTTGTTATTGTCTTCTATACTGAGATATACCATAAGGCCAATAAGTTGATTTGATATTTTCACTATTAACCTCTTGTCCTAAAAAAAGTAGTCTTTCTTGATAAAGTCGATTGATTAGGATCCAATTTTATCCCTTAAGAGCCGTACATGCACCTTTTGATGCATACGGTTCACCCTAAATCGCAAAAAGGAATCAATGTGTCGATTTCAACCCTCTTTCTTTTTTTTCATAATGTATTTTTTCAAACTTCTAACGAAAGGTTTTTTTCTTACATTTTTCAAGAAAGACGATTTTTTTACCCTTTTATCTTATATATATTATATCTATATTAATCTATATTGTATTATATATAAATAATAAAAATAATAAGAAAAAAAGAATACTAAGCTTATTGAACTAACTTCTCATTGATGTATTGTTTTCATCGAGATCAAAACCCGAATCGCAATGTGATTTTCTTGTTTCTGAATGGGCTTCTTCAATTCTTTTAGGTTTCTTTTCTACTCTGAGTAAAGATCGACCCGATTTTGATTTGCGCATATAGGACAAATATTGCAATACCACTTCTTTTTGCTACGACTTCCCCTTTTTCTGAATTTCTTATTTCATGATTTCTGCCAAATATGTGACATGATAGAAGTAGTAATCATATATATATTATTAATTAGTTTTTTCTAAGCAGAGCTTGAGTACTTCATTTTATTAGTCGAATCAAGCCAACCATAAATTATTCTAAATTTATAATAGTAATCTGGATATACCCCCTCCAAAAAACCAAAAAATTGATCTAATTGTAATTCATTACACTTCACGCCCCAAATTTTTGATGATTCATTCAATGTTTTTAGGGTGAAAGAGAGGATATCTCGATCGGGGGAGAGAACGGGGAAATCCCATATAACCCAATATATCTGACAAGTCGCACTATATGTTAACCCAAGATGCATCTTCCTCTCCAGGACTTCGAAAGGGTACTTTTGGAACACCAATAGGCATTTAATGTAGAAAAAAATGAAGTTGTATATCTCACTTTGGTATGGAAACGTAATAAAAATAGGTTTATTGTGTTAAAAATGATTTGTATTTATTATATTAATAAATCATAAATAAAGAAGAAGACCAAATGAGTAAAGGAAAGTTTTTACGAATAGGTCCTTGTGGTGATAAACAAATATGTCTGCATTCACTGATATAAATATTTATTAAAGAAAAAGTTATCAACCCCTCCCACCACCATTGCGAATTGTTACTTACCGGGTATAGAATATATCTGCTTCTTTTTGTTCCTATGAATATAATTGTTTCATTATCACTAAAAAACTAGAACAAATATTAATCCTTTATCGAAGATAATCTACTGAAAGGGCAGGGTCCATAGTATAGTTTTTCCATCGCAATAAAGTTACATAGTGTCTATTTTTTATTGATATAAGAGGTATTTTCATGGGTTTGCCTTGGTATCGTGTTCATACCGTTGTATTAAATGGTCCCGGCCGTTTGCTTTCTGTCCATATAATGCATACAGCTTTGGTTGTTGGTTGGGCTGGTTCGATGGCTCTATATGAATTAGCAGTTTTTGATCCTTCTGACCCTGTTCTTGACCCAATGTGGAGACAGGGTATGTTCGTTATACCCTTCATGACTCGTTTAGGAATAACTAATTCGTGGGGTGGTTGGAATATCATAGGGGGGACGATAACGAATCCGGGTATTTGGAGTTATGAAGGTGTGGCCGGGGCACATATTGTGTTTTCGGGCTTGTGCTTTTTGGCGGCTATCTGGCATTGGGTCTATTGGGATCTAGAAATCTTTTGTGATGAACGTACTAGAAAACCTTCTTTGGATTTGCCCAAAATCTTTGGAATTCATTTATTTCTTGCAGGGGTGGCTTGTTTTGGTTTTGGCGCATTTCATGTAACAGGATTGTATAGTCCTGGAATATGGGTATCCGATCCTTATGGACTAACCGAAAGGGTACAATCCGTAAATCCCGCATGGGGTGTGGAAGGTTTTGATCCTTTTGTTCCGGGGGGGATGGCCTCTCATCATATTGCAACAGGGACATTGGGTATATTAGCAGGCCTTTTCCATCTTAGTGTGCGTCCACCCCAACGTCTAAATAAAGGATTGCGTATGGGAAATATTGAAACCGTCCTTTCCAGTAGTATTGCTGCTGTCTTTTTTGCAGCTTTTGTTGTTGCTGGAACTATGTGGTATGGTTCAGCAACAACCCCGATTGAATTATTTGGTCCTACTCGTTATCAATGGGATCAGGGATATTTCCAACAAGAAATATATCGAAGAGTTGGTGTTGGGCTAGCCGAAAATCAAAGTTTATCAGAAGCTTGGTCTAAAATTCCCGAAAAATTAGCTTTTATGATTACATCGGTAATAATCCGGCAAAAGGTGGATTGTTTAGAGCGGGCTCAATGGATAATGGAGATGGAATAGCCGTCGGTTGGTTAGGACATCCTATCTTTAGAGATAAAGAGGGGCATGAACTTTTTGTACGTCGTATGCCTACTTTTTTTGAAACATTTCCAATTGTTTTGGTAGATGGAGACGGAATTGTTAGAGCCGATGTTCCTTTTCGAAGGGCATAATCAAAGTATAGTGTCGAACAAGTAGGTGTAACTGTTGAATTCTATGGTGGCGAACTCAATGGAGTCAGTTATAGTGATCCTACTACTGTGAAAAAATATGCTAGACGTGCTCAATTGGGAGAAATTTTTGAATTAGATCGTGCTACTTTGAAATCGGATGGTGTTTTTCGTAGCAGTCCAAGGGGTTGGTTTACTTTTGGACATGCTTCGTTTGCTTTGCTGTTCTTTTTTGGGCACATTTGGCACGGTGCTAGAACCTTGTTTAGAGATGTTTTTGCTAGTATCGACCCAGATTTGGATGCTCAAGTAGAATTTGGAGCATTCCAAAAACTTGGAGATCCAACTACAAGAAGACAGGTAGTTTGATAGAACATTCGTTTGTTCTTTTTCAATTCGACTTTTTTTTTATTTTTGTTGTGATTTGAATTTGACATAGGGAACCAAAAAAATCTTCATTTGAATCATCACATTTTGTTTTACTTTTGTTCTTTCTTTTTCTTTATCCGGGAGATGATTTCCCTAAAACAGGTATGAAAGCTATAATTGTAAACCACGATTAGATCTATGGAAGCATTGGTTTATACATTCCTCTTAGTCTCGACTTTAGGAATCATTTTTTTCGCTATCTTTTTTAGAGAACCCCCAAAAGTTCCAACTAAAAAGATGAAATGATTTTTCATTATCTCAATTGAAGTAATGAGCCTCCAATATTGGGATATTGGGTGCTCATTACTTCAACTAGTCTCCATGTTCTTCGAATGGATCTCTTAGTTGTTGAGAGGGTTGCCCAAAAGCAGTATATAAGGCATACCCGGTAAAACTTACAAGTAAACCAGATATAGAGATGACAATTAGGGTTGCTGTTTCCATTATTAGATAATTCATTTCAACACCACAATGGATCTATAGGATAAGATCCTTTATTTACAGCGGAATGGTATACAAAGTCAACAGATCTCAATGAATAAAAAATAAGACTTAAGATTTATGGCTACACAAACCATTGACGATAGTTCTAGATCTGGTCCAAGACGAACTGTTGTAGGGAATTTATTGAAACCATTGAATTCAGAATATGGTAAAGTAGCTCCAGGGTGGGGAACTGCTCCTTTAATGGGTGTTGCAATGGCTCTATTTGCAATATTTTATCCATTATTTTGGAAATTTATAATTCGTCAATTTTATTGGACGGAATTTCTATGAATTAGGTTTACAAGAACCAACTAACTAGTTTTTTCAATAGAAAGTAAAGTTTAGCATTTAGGTCTTTGATTTTTAGCCGATTCCATTTTGGATTTGGTAGTTCGACCGTGGAACTTCTTTGTTTCTGTATTTCCGGAATATGAGTGTGTGACTTGTTATAATTGATCCTAGTGATAGTACAGAACATAAAATGGATCCGTCATCTTGATAGAGATGGCTTTACCCAGTCAGATATTTATTCTAGTATCTAGAGCACGGAATATAGAAAATTGATTCTACTAAAGTATTCAAACTATAATTCATATTTAATATTTATATTTAGACCTCGCAACCGGACTTTAAAAAAATTCAAAGAGTTAAAAGAATAAATCGAAAGATTTTTATTCTTTTAAACTGCCGCCGCTTATCTTTATTTTGATCAACGGACAAACGTTTCTTTGGATTTTTTTTCATTATATCTATTCATTGAAATTGAATAAGTGATAATCCAGCAGTTCTTACTCAGGGAATTTTTGGACTTTGATTAAAGATTTTTTTAAAAATCATCGTGGTTCTGGTATGAATCTGAAGTTTTTTGAATTCATTCATAGGGTCTTAATAAGAGAATTCCTATCAATAATAATAATAAATTAGACAGCAGTAAAATCGCATTCCACACACAAATAAAAATAACAAAAAAAAAATGAAGTAAAAATAGAATATTCAAGAGGCCCGTAAGGATCGGGATAAAAACGATTGAGCCAACTTGAAATTTTGACATTAGAACCACAAAGAATAGTTTTCAGATTTCTATTTTTTCTTATTTTCAGAGAAGATTGGAATCATAGGATTAAGTTAAGAAGTTTCCAACTTTCTAACACATCCGTTTTCCTTATGACTAATATTTGGCCGTTTGAGTCGTACGAGATGAAATTCTCATATACGGTTCTCAGGGGGTCCCTTGGTTTACCTATCTCAATAAAGTCTATGATTGGTTCGAAGAACGTCTTGAGATTCAGGTGATTGCCGATGATATAACTAGTAAATATGTTCCTCCTCATGTCAACATATTTTATTGTTTAGGAGGAATTACACTTACTTGTTTTTTAGTCCAAGTAGCGACGGGGTTTGCTATGACTTTTTATTATCGTCCGACCGTTACTGAGACTTTTGCTTCTGTTCAATATATAATGACTGAAGCTAACTTTGGTTGGTTAATCCGATCAGTTCATCGATGGTCGGCAAGTATAATGGTCTTAATGATGATCCTGCACGTATTTCGCGTCTATCTCACCGGCGGTTTTAAAAAACCTCGGGAATTGACTTGGGTTACAGGTGTTGTTTTGGCTATATTGACCGCATCTTTTGGTGTAACTGGTTATTCCTTACCTTGGGACCAAATAGGTTATTGGGCAGTAAAAATTGTAACAGGCGTACCATAAGCTATTCCTGTAATAGGATCGTCGGTAGTAGAGTTATTGCGCAGAAGTGCTAGTGTGGGACAATCTACCTTGACTCGTTTTATAGTTTACATACTTTGTATTACCTCTTCTTACTGTCGTATTTATGTTAATGCACTTTCCAATGATACGTAAGCAAGGCATTTCCGGTCCTTTATAGGGAATACGGATTATAAATATTTGTAATCAACTATTTATTATTTAGGGGAGTAACAACAGTATTTCATTGCTACAAATATGGATTATTTTTAAAAATAAGACATGTATTTGGATATTTCTCTTCAACTTAACAAAATTGGATTATTTATGTGACATACACGAATAGTTGAAGAGAATTCTGCGAAGAAAGAATGGATTATGGGAGTGTGTGACTTGAACTATTGATTGGGCCGCACAGATATATAACTTTCTCTTATCTGCCACATTTAAATTTACAATTAAATGTTTCTTTGTTCCAACCACCTCGCAAACCTCCAACAGAGGATAGGCTGGTTCGCTTGAAGAGAATCTTTTCTATGATCAGACTCGATCATATCCTACATGAACAGACTCCGTAATATCCAGTAAAATAAGTAATATGGTATAATCCAGATTATGTATTATCTATTTCACTTAACTTAATAGAATGGAAATGCATTCATTTCCTATGCATTGATTCAATTTATGATACTATCGGAGTGAAATAAGTTGATCTAAAGAAAAACAGGGATTAGATTCTATTAGTAACAAGTAAATCCTTTGTATGTAAAAAGTCCCGACATTCATTTTTTTGGGGGATAAGAAAAAAATAACAGTTGCAAGGTTTGAGATCACCCATAAAGCACTATCAACTTTGAAAGCCTACTTGGGTATTGAGCATTTATTTAATAATAACTAAATTTTTTACAATGGATAGTTATAACTTCGGAAAAAGAGAATCCGGTCTATTTCTTACATGGAATCCTCATATATGTGTGGATAACATATAAATTTTTCTATAGATACATTTGATTCGTGCTCGAGCCGGATGATGAAAAATTCTCATGTCCGGTTCTTTCGGAGGATGGATCTAGAAGAATTCACCTATCCCAATAACAAAAAAACCTGATTTGAATGATCTTGTATTAAGAGCTAAATTGGCTAAGGGAATGGGTCATAATTATTATGGAGAACCCGCATGGCCTAACGATCTTTTATATATTTTTCCAGTAGTAATTCTGGGTACTATTGCCTGTAACGTAGGCTTAGCGGTTCTAGAACCATCAATGATTGGGGAACCCGCGGACCCATTTGCAACTCCTTTGGAAATATTGCCCGAATGGTATTTCTTTCCCGTATTTCAAATACTTTGTACAGTGCCAAATAAGTTATTGGGCGTTCTTTTAATGCTTTCGGTACCCACGGGATTATTAACAGTACCTTTTTTGGAAAATGTTAATAAATTCCAAAACCCATTTCGCCGTCCAGTAGCAACAACCGTCTTTTTGATTGGTACCGTAGTGTCCCTTTGGTTGGGTATTGGGGCAACATTACCTATTGAAAAATCCCTAACTTTAGGTCTTTTTTAAATTGATTCAATTGTGAAATAAAGTATCATGCTATGTGAATTGTGTATCTAGGGAGAATTCACTTTGAAATGACTAATCCCTAGATACATCTATTCTATTTTAGGTCTATTCCGAGTATATTATATGGCGATTAGTGCTAAAGATTCAAATTACATATTTTCATCTTTCTTTTTACAAAAAAGAAAGATGAAAAAAATCCAATAGATTTTAAATTTATGCAAAATTCTTTTTTATTTCTAAAATGTCTAATATATGTTTTACACTTCTACGCGAAAATGTTCAATTTTCATAAGGTCTTCTTGACTCGTATTCAAAAGTTCCAATAATGTATGTATATTAGACTTTTTAAGACAATTATAGATCCTGGGAGAAAATTCTAATTGGTCAATAAAAATGGATTTCAATGCTATTTCTTTTTTATTTTTCATTAGTTTAGCCTTAGCCAATCTATCATGAAAAGTAAAAAAGGGTAAAGTAACTTTGTGTTGATTGTTTTCTAACTTTAAGTTTTCTTCTTCTGCATGTAAAAAGGAATAAATAAATCAATCAAATTCCGGGAGGCTTCATAAAGTGCTTCCTTAGGAGTTAAACTTCCATTTGTTCATATTTCGAGAAAAAGTATCTCTTGTTTTTCATTCCCATTCACATAAGAATGAATACTATGATTTGCATTTCGAACAGGCATGAATACAACATCTATAGTATAACTTCCGTCTGGAAAGTTTTTTAGTGTTTTTATATGATATCCACGATTCCTCTCGATTTGTAATCCAATACACAAATTAATAGGTTCTGTTAGGTTAGCTATATGTTGTGTATTATCAACAATTTCATCATAGGAGATTTTTATGTATAAATATTGAAAGAAAGATACGGATAGTCCGATACTGAATAAACGAATATCCCCTCTAGATGGAATAAGATTATCTTTGAAAAGTAGTTTTGTTCCGTCTGCTAGAGCTTGAAGAACTCCAAAAGGACCGACGTATTCAGGACCAATACGCTGTTGTATCCCTGCAGATATTTCTCTTTCTAACCATACAATTGCTAGTACACTTATTGTGATTCCCAATACAAGAATCAAAATAGGGACAAGTACCCATATAATTCCATAAAGTTCTTTTACGGATTCCAATCTGGAAAAAGAATTGATATCTTGGATTTCTGTTGTATCAATTATCATTTTAGCGATCAACTTCTCCCATAATGATATCTATGCTACCTAGTATTGTCATAATATCAACCAATTTCATTCTTTTAACTAATTGAGGAAGAATTTGCAAATTGATAAAACCCGGTGGACGAATTTTCCATCTCCAAGGAAAACAATTCTGATCCCCTATTAGAAAAATTCATAATTCTCCCTTTGGGGCCTCAACTCTTACATAAAGTTCTTGTTTCGACAATTCAAAAGTCGGAGACGGTTTTTTTACCAATGAATCGATATTCAAAATCATTCCATTCTGGCTGCTTTTCTCTATCAAAGCAACATATTTCTAAATTTTCATATGGTCCGCCGGGAATTCCTTCCAAAGCCTGTTGAATAATTTTTATGGATTCTATCAGTTCATCAATTCGAACTAAATAACGAGCTAATGAATCTCCTTCCTTTTGCAATTGAACTTCCCAATCAAATTCCTCATAACACTCATAATTATCAACTTTACGTAGGTCCCATTGTATTCCGGAAGCCCGAAGCATCGGTCCTGATAAACCCCAATTTATTACTTCCTCTCCACCAACAATAAAGTTTTTGTACTGTAATAAAAAAATAGGAGTGGCGGATGATTTACCTCATGGTTGGATAGATAAATGTTTTGATTTCAGCGATTATTTTTTAACAAAAGTTGTTGAATATCAAAACCTTATTTCGATGTTGATAATGAAACAATTATATTTATTCTATAACTTTATTGCAATGGAAAAACTATACTATGGACCCTGCCCTTTCAGTAGATTATCTTCGATAAAGGATTAATATTTGTTCTAGTTTTTTAGTGATAATGAAACAATTATATTCATAGGAACAAAAAGAAGCAGATCTATTCTATACCCGATAAGTAACAATACGCAATGGTGGTGGGAGGGGTTGATAACTTTCTCTTTAATAAATATTTATATCAGTGAATGCAGACATATTTGTTTATCACCACAAGGACCTATTCGTAAAAACTTTCCTTTACTCATTTGGTCTTCTTCTTTATTTATGATTTATTAATATAATAAATACAAATCATTTTTAACACAATAAACCTATTTTTATTACGTTTCCATACCAAAGTGAGATATACAACTTCATTTTTTTCTACATTAAATGCCTATTGGTATTCCAAAAGTACCCTTTCGAAGTCCTGGAGAGGAAGATGCATCTTGGGTTGACATATAGTGCGACTTGTCATATATATTGGGTTATATGGGATTTCCTTGTTCTCTCCCCCGATCGAGATATCCTCTCTTTCACCCTAAAAAACATTGATTGAATCATAAAATATTTAGGGCGTGAAGTGTAATGAATTACAATTAGATCAATTTTTTGATTTTTGGAGGGGGTATATCCAGATTACTATTATAAATTTAGAATAATTTATGGTTGGCTTGATTCGACTAATAAAATGAAGTACTCAGGCTCTGCTTAGAAAAAACTAATTAATAATATATATACGATTACTACTTCTATCATGGCACATATTTGGCAGAAATCATGAAATAAGAAATTCAGAAAAAGGGGAAGTCGTAGCAAAAAGACGTGGTATTGCAATATTTGTCCTATATGTGCAAATCAAAATCGGGCCGATCTTTACTCATAGTAGAAAAGAAACCTAAAAGAATTGAAGAAGCCCATTCAGAAACAAGAAAATCACATTGCGATTCGGGTTTTGATCTCGATGAAAACAATACATCAATGAGAAGTTAGTTCAATAAGCTTAGTATTCTTTTTTTTTATTATTTTTATTATTTCTATTCTATATATAATACAATATAGATTAATATAGATATAATATATATAAGATAAAAGGGTAAAAAAATCGTCTTTCTTGAAAAATGTAAGAAAAAAACCTTTCGTTAGAAGTTTTGAAAAAATACATTATGAAAAATAAAAGAAAGAGGGTTGAAATCGACACATTGATTCCTTTTTGCGATTTGGGGTGAACCGTATGCATCAAAAGGTGCATGTACGACTCTTAAGGGATAAAATTGGATCCTAATCAATCGACTTTATTGAGAAAGACTACTTTTTTTAGGACAAGAGGTTAATAGTGAAATATCAAATCAACTTATTGGCCTTATGGTATATCTCAGTATAGAAGACAATAACAAAGATTTGTATCTGTTTATAAATTCTCCAGGCGGATGGGTAATACCCAGAATAGCTTTTTATGATTGCCAACGAGATCACGAGATCATAAGAATAAAAATTCCCCGGAGACTGAACTCCGGGAAGGTAGTAAAATAGAGATTTGTATGATAAAATGGACTTTATACGATAAAGTCATCAAAATGAACAACCACTCTTAATAAAAATCTTAATAAAAAAAAAAGATTTATTCTTCTTCAGCGATTATCTTGTTTGTTACAGCACAACAACCCAAATTGGATTGTCGTAGTTTTCGAACAAAATATCAATTCACATTTCATTTGAGTTGAGATTCCAATTTGAATTCTAGCTCTATTTTTTTTTTTGTTTTAAGAACAGTAGTAGTAGTTCTAGCGGTCAACTCACTTTTTCAAACTGTTTTTTTTCATTATTAAGAAAAGGTAACGAAGATAAAATACGGGCTTGTTTTATAGAAATCGTAATTAATCGTTGTTGTTTTAAAGTCAATCTATTCACGCGTCTAGATAATATTTTTCCTTGTTCACTAATAAATCGACTAATTAAACTCATGTTTTTATAATCAATCCGATCCCCCGATTGAATCGGGGGCAAACGCCTACGAAAAGATCGCTTTGATTTCAGAAAGAGTCGCTTAGATTTATCCATGGTTTGTTTATTCCTATGCCAAAAATCTCATTTCTTACAAAAAAAAGGATTTGTTTTGTTTATATTCTCTCTTTTTGTAATTTATTTATATAATTAAATTTAATAAATTTAATATCATATATAACATATATAATAATTTATAAAAGAATTTATTTATAAAATATTTTTTCATTTTCCTGGGAAGGGTGACTCACAAGCTATCTATTTTCTCTATTTCTTTATCTATGCATGAATCATATGTTTGCAACAATAGGGACAAAATTTTCTTAATTCCAATCAACTAGGCCTATTTTGTCGATTCTTTTGAGTAATATATCTGGAAATACCCGTTGATTCCTTATTAACAATCTTTTGATTACAACTGGTACATTCCAAAATAGTGGTTATTCGGATATCTTTACCCTTGGCCATGAACCTCCTTTGGATTTTTGATTCACTTAATTTTTCTATTTTTGGATTCGAAGCGAAGAAGAAGAAAGGAATGAAAAAAAAAGTAGAAGTTGATAATTCAAAATAAAATTATAAAAAATTTCGTTTCAATTAATTTTATTTTAATACAGTACAATAATAATTAAGTAATACAATGATTTTGAATTATATTTCGAATCACAGTACAATATTTTGGTTTTCATTTTAATATCTTGTATGATATTGATATTATTGCCCCTGCCTTAGCCTTTCCATTTCTGATTTCACTATATTATTAATAGGAATTGAATTCATAATTCAATAATAGAAATTGATTGAATTATGAATTCAATTCCATTGAAATCTGGGCCAAATTTCGAGTTTCACCGAGGCTAAATCCACCTTCCTTCTTTCTCTTTCTTTTTTTTTTCTAACTTATTCTAAAAAAAATGAAATAAAGAAGAGGGGGGTTAATCACAGATATTTGATCTCTAATCTTCTTCACCCCTTCTCGTCCCAATAACTAGAATGAAAAAAAGGGGAATATCAATGCATCCGAGAAGAAACGATTTATCTCTATCAAGATACCCGCTAAAGCCCCGAACCATAGAGTACTTACCACTGATGCCACGGAGAGATATGTTTTTAGATCTCGCATTTCAAATCCTCCTTGTTTTTTTATTGTCATTTGTAATACATAATTAGATATAGGAATATGATCAGATGGTTATTTCGTTAATAACCACTTGCATTTGTCGGGAGAAATCCTAATTCAAATGGAAATGTACAACGATTCAGGATTCATTAGATATTTTTTAAAAAGAGGTTTATTTCTGCCCGAGTATTCCCTAAAAATATTTTTCCATTTTAGGGAAATTTCCCATTTTATTTTATTTAATTAGAATCTTATTCTATTTTATTATTTCTATCATTTAAAATATTTGAAATTATGAATTTTATTATATAGAATATTTTTAATTATTCTATTTTTCATATATATATATTATTTTTGATATTTAGATTCTATTTAATATATATATATATATACTATATTCTTCGTTATTATTATATACTCTATATATTAGTTAATTAAATTAGTTAATTAAATATTTTTCTTTTATTCTTATTCTATATTATAGGATATGGAACGAAAAAAATAGCAGGATAATTGATATATATATCAATAGAAAAAAAGAAAAATGTGGAAAACAAGACAAAGATTCTTTACAATGACACTGGAAACCAATGGAAAGGGATGTAGCGCAGCTTGGTAGCGCGTTTGTTTTGGGTACAAAATGTCACGGGTTCAAATCCTATCATCCCTATTTCTGACTATTCGTTATCGTATCAGCAGTATAAAAAGATCAATTAAGACCGATTCGAATTGGATATACATACTATATATCAATATATATATATATATTGATATATAGTATATGCGTGCAAAATGTAATGTATTGGGATCACATAAAATAAAATTAAATAAAGCGTTCTTAGTTCAGTTCGGTAGAACGCGGGTCTCCAAAACCCGATGTCGTAGGTTCAAATCCTACAGAGCGTGATTCCATTGTTGTTAGATTGAAAATAACACTGAAATAATTGAAAAGCAGTCTAAAGTATGAATTTGACATCCTGCAGATCAGGATTAAAACAAATAAGAGATTAATAAACAAAAGAAATGTTACTTTATTAAAGGTCCAACTGATCACCACGTCGATATTGTAAATATGCAGTTACAAATAATCCAGCCAAAGTACTAGGAATTAGACCTAACACGATTCCAAATAGAAAAACTTCAATCATTTCAATTTGTTTGAAAGGGAAGGGGGAGGAGATGGTAATATCTATCCTTAACTATTCATCTTTATTGTTTATTGACCATGAATCTCAATGACCAAGAATTGGAAATTGACACGGTAAGGAACTATAGAATATCTAGAATGTCCCAAAAATTCCAATTCATTTTCAAAATTTCAAATCAAATAAGTCTTTTTTTACTCAAACTGATAAATAGACCTGAGGTTATAGTTAAAACCGCTAGTAGAAAACCAAAATAACTAGTTATAGTGGGCATAAAGAAACTAAATGAAATATGTTTTTTTTATACATATGTTGTTTACAAAGCATTTCCCTAAGTTTCCATTTTTGAGAGAAAAATAGGAAGATAAGCAAAAAATACCACTTGAAAGATACAATTGAAAATAATGGATTTATCAATCAATTATTACAGACGAACAAAAATAAAAATCGAGTGACATAGTTAAGAAATCAATTCATCATCTGTGACATCTCTCCATCTGGTGATTCAAAATCAACAAATTTATTGAGCAAATTGTGAGTTGAGTAAACTAATCTAATGAAAATATTTTCATTTTTTTTATATTAAAATGAATTTTATATTAAAATGAAAATATAGAATATTTATTATTTATATTCTATAAGATTCTATTTATTTTAGAAAATATTTTATTCATATTAGAAATAAAAAATAAATAAATAATAAGAAAATGAAAATCATAATGAACATTAAAACAAAAATAAAGAATAAGAACTTTATTGTTTAACTTTATTCAATTTTGAATTAATATGGAAGAAAATAGTAAAAATATCTATGTTGACCCCCCTTTATTTCATTTCTTTTTATTGTATAAAATTTGTTCTATTTTCATTTTTTATATTTTAGAATATAAAGAAGAACGTGACCTTTGAATTCCCTTTCCTTTTTTACTTTATATTTGTTGAACTTATTAGATTTAGTAGTGTGTTCCATTCTTCTACTATTTACAACGAAAAGAAAAAGGTATCAGATCCCTCGAAACTAGGATTCCTCGGTTTTTTTGTCTTTCCATATTTCATTTCAATATGAAGCTCTATCCTTGTAATTAAGCCAAGAAAAAGTTTTTTTTAGTATAAATTACTGCTATTATTGTCACTTGTTACTGGACGACTAACCAATTCAATTCTTTAAAATGAAAAAAAAACAGAGGGAGTTCTAACAAAAAAATATTTTCGACAACCATAATCAATATATATATATATATATATTTCTAGATTTCGCATCTAATTGAATTATAGAATATAGGATAATTTCCTTCATGAATTATTAGAAACCAATTCATCAGATTCACATTTTAATTGATCCTCAGTTTCTAGTCCGGAGCTAATAATGAATGGAGAGAACTCTCATCTTATCTTTTCAAACTTTGAGAAATTTTCTATTGAGTACATCGAGACAACCAACAAGTAAAGAAAAAAGAAATTATCTAGTACTTGATTTCGACACTGATTGTGAGATTTCGTTGCTGTGTTAGAAGAAGGATAGCTATACTGATTCGGTATACTCGAAAGAGACCCTTGGTACAAAATTGACGATCCAACAAAGATTGCATTTCAGTAAATTTCTACTTATTTTATTGATCTTATCTTTTATGGAATCGATCCCCCTTTGATTGTACAAGAATATGTGGAGCTCGGCATGTCTGGAAGCACATGAGAACGTTCTTTTGCTGATATTATTACCAGTATTCGATACTGGATTATTCATAGCATTACTATACCCTCCCTATTCATTGCGGGTTGGTTATTTGTCAGCACGGGTTTAGCTTACGATGTATTTGGAAGCCCCCGCCCAAACGAGTATTTTACAGAGAGCCGACAAGGAATTCCATTAATAACTGACCGTTTTGATCCTTTGGAACAACTCGATGAATTTAGTAGATCTTTTTAGGAGGCTCTAATGACCACAGATAGGACCTATCCAATTTTTACAGTACAATGACTGGTTGTTCACGGACTAGCGGTACCCACCGTTTCTTTTTTGGGATCAATATCAGCAATGCAGTTCATCCAAAGATAAACCTAATCAGAATTATAGAGCTACGGCACAATCAAACCCAAATGAGCAAAATGTTGAATTGAATCGTACCAGTCTCTACTGGGGGTTATTACTCATTTTTGTGCTTGCTGTTTTATTTTCAAATTATTTTTTCAATTAATAGAAAAAATAATAGAAGAAAGGGGGATAATAAATATAGGAATTAGCTTATCCTATTCGGAAGGATATCATTTCATAATTATCTATGAATGTTTATGTCTGTAGCATGACTGACTACTTGATCAAATGTGGAGGAAAGTGGGATAAATGGCTGATACTACTGGAAGGATTCCTCTTTGGATAATAGGTACTGTAACTGGTATTCTTGTGATCAGTTTAATTGGTATTTTCTTTTATGGTTCATATTCCGGATTGGGATCATCCTTGTAGTAATTAGTAATCGGATGAATTTAGTTTTCGAAATGAAAGCGTAAGAACTCATCAGGGATCCACTCTTTCTTTGACGAATTCGAGGGGTCCCGTTGAGTTCTTCATAATCATAATATTTTTGGTTCGTATAAATGACTCAATCGATAACTTTTTCCTATTTTTCAAAAAACTCCATTTCATTTTTTTATGATGTTTTTGAAAAATGAACTTCATTAATTAATTCAAAACATCTTTTCTTGGATAATATATGTCGATACTTTTTTTTTTAATTGAACGAAAAATAAAGAAGGAATCAAAGAAATAACTTAATTGACTTCTTCTGGGTGGCACAATTGAAATATATTTATTGTATTATATTGTATTGTATTCTAATATATTATGAATTATATAATATATTTTAATTTTTATACCAATCAAATATCATGTGAACCGAACCTTTTTGATACTATCCTAACTAATCAAATCTTACTCTAAATCTATTTGAGTCTCTAATAGTATCGAATCATAATTGATTTTTTTTTATAAACAAGTTTAATTGAAGAAATTGTATTTGGTCAATCAAATTTCCTCTGTTTTTTGTTTGTCCACTATTCCACTACGTATTGTATTATATGTCATAAAGTAACGGTTCTAAGTTGTAAAAAATCGAAACTAAGCTAAGAATAGAATTCTTCCAAAAAGGGATCAAGAACCATTATTCTACTAATATTTTGTGGAACATTTCTACTTCGACACAAGCAAGAAGGAATCGGACTCTAGGAAAAGACAAATAATCCCTCCTAGAATCCCGTTTTCCCCATTTCTATTTGCACTTTGCTTAATATTCTCTGCCTATTTTTTTTTTATGTTTCGTATCGAGTCGAATTGCATTTTATTACAATAAAACCATTAATATATTATTTCTAGTCTAGGACATGGAAATGTGAAAACAATGACATAATTATACCTTTCTAATTGATTGTGCAGTTGAAAAAAAAATAAAGAAAAAAGTCAAATAGTCTTCTTCACAATATACATACTATGACTAACTAGTCCTACGGTACAAGGAATTCTCTGAATATGGTAGAAAAAAGACTAGAAAGAGGCAAAGGTATTTTCATAATTTTTTTATTATAAAGAATAGATGCCAAGAAGAACAAGAGACCTTGGACACGTAACAGATCTTGAAGCACTATTTCTGCATCCCCCTGACCAAATCCACCCACATTAGGATTACTCGTTAACGGTTGATCAAGTTTGATAGATTCACCCTCTGAAACAAGAAGTTCTGGGCCTGGAGGTATAATATCAATCACTTCACGTCCATTTGATGCATCTACTATCGCTATTTCGTATCCCCCCTTTTCTTTTCGTATAATTTTGTTTACTATACCTGCTGCTGTAGCATTATAAACATTATTATTACTCTTGCTCCCGTCGGGATAAATCTGACCTCTTCCCCTGTTTCCGCCTACGTATATAGGATATTTTAAGAAGTGAACATCTCTCTTAGTAGCTGGATCTGGGGAAAGAATAGGAAAGGTGATTTCATTATATTTCTGACCAGGAACAGGGCCTACTACAAGAATATTTTTTTTGTGGGACGATAGCTTTGAAAAGACAAATTACCTATCTTTTCTTTAATCTCGGGCGAAATACGATCGGGGGGGGGGGGAATTCAAAACCCTCCGGTAAAATAAGAACAGCCCCCACATTTAATGCCCCCTTTTTACCATTAGCAAGAACTTGTTTCACTTGCATATCATAAGGAATTCGAACAACTGCTTCAAATACAGTATCCGGAAGTACCGCTTATGGAACCTCAATATCCACGGGCTTATTAGCTAAATGGCAATTGGCACATACAATACGACTGATTGCTTCTCGTGGATTTTCATAACCCTGTTCGGCAAAAATAGGATATGCATTTGAAATGGGTGCTCGAATTATTATGTATATCATGATAATTCATTTGGTGAATTAGGTGGATAATAAATTCGTTTGCTTAGTCGAGTTCAGATTAAATATGCAAAAGATGAAATCCCTTTATGGAATCTTGATGAGTATCACTTACTTAGGTATTAATTAGTTTTTCAAAATAATTTTATGCACATGCAATAATAAAGGAGAGAAGGTAAGAGAAGATTGCACAAAAGGATTTTATACTGGTTCACCTCTTCCAACCTGAGGCTACGTCCAGTCCCTACACCTGTAGGATTTTCTCACTCAACAATCAAATTACAACTTTCTTGGGTAACCTTACCACTAATATTCTTTCTCCAGCCTCTTCAGGCTTAACTTAACTTCACTCACACAATTCTCAAACTAGATATTAACTTAACTCTGCAGAAGATCCAGTCACCCAGAATTCTGCAGACACCTTCTGCAGATTCTGTTTCTCAACTGAGATCACCTGATCTCAGCAAACCTCTCTGTAAATTCTTACACTTCACTAGTCACAAGAGGAATATGCACCTGCACACCCCTTTGAGACTTTACAAGTTGATTTAGAAGAATAAAACAAATACAAAGCTCAAAAATATTACAATTTTAGCACGACAGAAGCTAGGTAATGAGCCAACTCCCCCTCAATAACTTGCTGAAGCAGAAACTGATGAATTAGAGGAGAGAGAAAATGTTCCAGAAGATAGGAGATTTAATCTGAGCTTTTTCGGGTTCCTTCTGGAGAGAGGTGTATCTTCAAATGTGGGAGAACACCTCCTTTTATAGAGATAATGGGCAGCTAGCCGTTGGAGAGGTTCCTTGCACCTCCAGTTGGCCCCTCATGACAAGTCTCCATCATGCAGCAGCTGACACAGACAGGTACAACTGTCTCATTTGACTGGATGCATCTTCTGGAGCCTATCTTCTGCAGAATGTGAAGTTTGTGAATTCTGCAGCAGTTCCTTCTGTATGCATACTGAGGGTATTAAATGGATCGATATAAATCATTTCAAGTGTATTTGACTGAACTGCAGCCTCAGAAATGATTTAAACAAGTTATGATGAATTCTCTATCTTCTGCAGGAAATCTGCCATCATGTTCCTTCTGCAGAATTATCTTCAGATGATCTTCAAGCTTTGTGAAATTCTCCAGTTCCTTATTTTATTTATTTTGATCCTTGAAAACCTTGGGAATACTTCTTTTGCTTTTTTTTTTTTAAAATGAATCTTCCTTCTAAAGTAATTTTGACATGATTCCTTCTATGGAAGTGTTGATTGCATCTTCTGGAGATCTAGTTATTTTGCAGAAGATTCCCTTTGACTGTATCAACAACTTTTTTGCTTTCATTCATAGATTTGTCATTCTTAAATAACTTGAAGCATTTTAATGCCGTTATGACACTTTAACAGAGTTCTTTCTTCTGGACCTGTCCTTTATCTTCTGCAAATGTTACCTGTATCTTCTTGACACAATCTCAAGTGAAATGATTAGTTCTTCATGAGTCAGAATTATGTTAACTGAATTTTGATAGTTTGTCATTATTAAAATCATCTTGGAAGGATTCTTGGACCTTACAACTCCTAGTACTAGAATTAATTGGAATGGTCTTTTATCTGATTCTTTCCATCCTTCCAGAGGTCTTAGGCAAGGTGATCCATTATCACCTTACCTTTTTGTTATGTGTATGGAGAGACTCCATCATCTCATAACAAATTCTGAGGTCTGGATCTTGGAAGGGTTTTTTCATTTGGTAGGAATAGTCCTATTATCTCACATCTTTTTGCAGATGATGTTATCCTGGTAGCTGAAGCAAATGTTAATCAAACAACTTTAATTAATTCTGTTCTTGAAGAGTTTTGTCATGCTTCTGCACAATTTGTCAGCAGGGAGAAATCTAAGGTATTCTTTTCCAACAATGTTAATCAAGTCACAAGATAGGAAATTTCTGAAGTTTTTGCTATTAATCAAACAAATGACCTGGGTTCCTACCTTGGTTTCCCTATTCTTCATGGTAGATCGAACACTAATACATACTCATCAATTATTGACAAAGTTAGGAAGAAATTGGCTGGATGGAAGGCTAATTCTTTATCAATGGCTGGGAGAATAACCTTACCTCAATCAGCTGTTATGAGTATTCCAAACTATCTTCTTCAAACTTCTCTTTTTCCTTCTGGTGTCTATGAAGAGATTGAACGATTGTGTAGGAATTTCATTTGGGGATCATCATCTGAAAAAAAAAAATGCACCTGATATCATGGTCTAAAATCTGTCAGCCAAAAAATGTTGGGTTTCTTGGTTTCAAACCTCTTAAAATTGTTAATGAAGCTTGGTTGGAGGATGATTAGTCAACCTGATCTTCTTTGGGTGAAAGTGTTAAGATCTAAATATAAATGTGGCATTGATAAAATGCCTCAAGTAAAGAATTGCTATAGAGAGTCTAACTTTGGAAGGGTATTAATAAAGCTTGGCATCATGTGCAAGATGGTGTGCTTTGGAGTATTGGGAATGGAAATTCAATCAAATTCTGGGTTGATAAATTTATTCCTGGATTAGAGCCTCTCATTAATTATGTGATTCAACCTATTCCTCATGACCAGGAAAATTTCTCTGTTTCTGACGCTACTTTAAATGGACAATGGAATATGCAGTTGCTGGAAAATGTTCTTCCCTAGGATATTATTCAGAAATTATATGCCATTATCCCTCCTAGACATAATCTGGATGATGACACTCCTACTTGGGCTGATTCCTGTGATGGCCAATTTTATATGAAGGGAATGTATGAAAAAATTGCTACTGAAGTTAATAATGGTATAGATAAAGACTTATGTCAAATTTTTTGGAAATGGAATGGTCCTCCCAGAATTAAATGTTTCCTTTGGAAATGTTTGCATGGGAAATTACCTACAAATGAAGAGAGAATCCATAGAGGTATGGCTGGTGATGTCACTTGTTTGAGATGTAATGATCATCTTGAATGTATCATGCATTCTCTACGTGATTGCCCTACTGTTTTTAACATGTGGAACTCTTTAATTCATGAAGATTTCTGGGTCAAATATTTTAGCCTTGGTCTCTCTGCTTGGTTGAATTTTAATATCTCCAATCAGGTCTCTAAAGATAATTCTGGTTTGGAATGGAAGCAATTATTCCCTATTATTCTTTGGATGATTTGGAATGACAGAAACAACTATGTTTTTAAGCAAAAAACAGACCTGGATTTCATCGCTGCTAAAGCCAGAGCTTATGCTGTTGAGATTAACAGATGTTCAAGTCTTAACTCTATATCTCAAGGTTCATACCATGTTGAAAATGTTACTTGGATTCCTCCTTCTGCAGGTGCTGTTAAATTAAATTTGGATGGCTCTGTTCTTAGACATATGCATCTTGCTGCTGGAGGTGGCCTGATTCGAGATGATGGTGGCAGATTCATTTATGGTTTTGTCTGTAATATTGGTTCCTGTTCTGTTCTTAAGGCTGAATTATGGGCTCTTCTGCATGGTCTTCGCTTAGCTAGGGAGTATAATTTTAAGAAATTATTATTGAGCTAGATTCTAAGCTAGCTCTGGATCTTGTTAAAAATGAGGTGTCCTCATCTCATCATTGTTTTGGCATAATTAGAGATATTAGGGAAGCTTTGTCTTGGGAGTGGGATGTCTCCCTTCGCCACACCTTTAAAGAAGGAAATAGAGCAGCAGACCACCTTGCAAATTTGGGTCACTCTTTTCCTTTAGGATTACATAGGTTTTCTGAGTATCCTTTGTCTTTAGCTGAGTTTCTTAGGGATGATTGTAGAGGTACTTCTTTGCCTCGTTTAGTCAAGTAGGTTGTTGTTGTTTCTGGGCTTTTTGCCCCTTTCAGTATAAAAAAAGGTAATGTTAATACTATATAGTGTCAATACACCAAATAATGCTTATCACAATGGAGTGAATTGATCCCAAACAGATTTTATGTCTAAAGTTAGAGGTTTAAATTCTGGTCCGATGATTAAACTCACATTCTAGATCTAAGACCAAAAAATTAGGGTGTCAATACTATATCACGAGCAAAAACATAATGTTAATACTACATGGTGTTAATAATATATCATGAACAAAGAAACAATCCTATTGAAGTGTTTGTCAAGTTTGCATATGTATAGAGCATGTCTTTTCCGAGGGAAAAAAGAGGTAATGGTCCTTAACCCAACGTACTATAAGGTTCATCACATATATTGAGTATATATTGAGTGCTCGTTTGATCCGAACTTTTTTTTTTTAACTTATAAGTCACTTTAAAATTAAAGTTATGTCAAACATTAACTTATATAAGCTCTTTTAAAAATTAAGTTGTTTATTTTTGTTAAAAAACTTTTGAAAACGTTGCTAAATGAAGCTTTAATTTAGCTTGTGCGGAGCTTTTTAGAAAAGATCCCATTTCCAAATCTTAGATTTAATAAAAAAAATTATCTTTAGTTTATTTTATTTTTTTTTAAAACCCTCTTAAATACGCACAATCCTCCTCTTGCTCACCTCGTTCTCACACTTTCTCTTCCTCTCTCTGGAGTTTTTATCATTTTTTAGATAATAAAAAATTCTCTCTTCTACATTGTTCCTGCATGCTTGATTTCTTTTGGAAACGTTAACATGGTAAATAGTTTTTTTTTGAATAAATAGGGGGCCGGAAAAACAAACAACAAAGAAAACTAAAAACCTTTAGGGAATCATGTAACATCCCAAAATATGAATCATTTTGTGAATTAAATTAGTAATGGAATAGGTTTTATAAAAAGGAAGTAGGATTGGATGAGAGGAGATTGAGTTAGAATCAAAGAGGGCTAAAAACTAAGAAAATGGGCACTAATATGCGTTGAGTGAGGGTATCGGTAATTGGGGGGAAAATCCAATCTGGTTTCCTCGCTCAGGCTGAGCTCGAGCGCAGCCTAAGCACATAAAACAGAGGAAATGGGAAAATTTAGCTCAGCGCGCGCCTAGCGTGCGCTTAGCTCCCGCTCAGGCTCTGCCCGAGCGAGCTCTGAGCAGGTGTTAAAATATTATAAAAATTATCAAACAATTTATAATTTAAAAGTTGCTTTTAAATTTTAAAAAATTGAAATCGTCAAATAAATTTTACTTTACTTTTTAAAGCTCTCATTTTTAACTTTAAAGTAACTTATAAATCAGAAATAAGAAATAAGCTGGGCGAATCCAACCCATAATATACTAGTGCAGAGGACTAAAAGAAGAAAGGCAAGAGTCAAGCCAAAATTTGACATCTCTGCCCACACCAAGCTTTATATTTAGAGTTGCTAGTGCGCTTTTGATTAGTTTTGGTAAATAGCTCATGTTAACGTGCCCATTAGGCTCGTTCTCGTTTTGGTTTTGGTAATAACATAAGTTTAATATGTTTCTTTCCTTTTGCTTTCTTTTCGAAGTTGTTTGCTTTTTAACAATTAACATGATAAGCAATTGTTTGTTAATCTTTTTAAGAATTTATCTTTTATTTTTTAAAAAAATTCATTAGTTTTTAATATGATATCTTGTAATTACAACTTGTTTATGGTATTTTTTAAATAAAATAAAAGCTTTTACAAATATTTTAGCATCTTCTTTATAATATAGTTATTTATGAATTATTATTGATTATTGATTCAATAAAACACTTAAAAAAATATTTTTTCTTGATAGATTTTTTAAATAATTCATTAATTAAAAACATTTAAAAATTTGTAATTAGATAGTTTTTATGTTAGTTTTAAATAATTTTTTTTATAAAAAAATTTATCAAACAACTTTTAATTCATTTTTAAAAGTTTTAATTTTTAACTTTAACTTTAAAACTAGTTATATGTTTGAAAAAGTTGGGCCAAACAAAACCTAGGCATTAAATGGATTCACAGTTGCCATTATTTTCTCTCCTGTGACAAAGGAAAGTTACAAAATAAATAAATCTCTACCTTCCAACTTTTCACACAGGGATGTAATTTCTATATATAATGGCAATTATTAAAGAGGTAAGATGAATTGATATTCATATAAAACTTTTATTATTTCATTTAATATTTTTTTATAGAATATAAAAGTTATATATTTATATTATGAAGTAGGTGGTTGGATTTATAATTTCATATAAATCAAAAACTAATTATTTTTATTACACTAATTTATTTTAATGTATAATATATTTTTTAAATATACATAAAATTTCACTATAAAAAACTATACCTACAAATATCTAAATTAGTTGAAATTTAATATACATGTTCTTAAAGATAATATCACTTTTTAATTAATTCTGTATTTTTATAAAAAGTCATTAAAGAATGTAGGTGCATGAGTTTGACATTTGGTGTTGATTGATGATATCCCATTATTAAATGTCTACATTAGTTACTTATGTTTTATCCATACTGAAAAATAAGAGTAGCCAACAGTTAAATTGTTATTTGTGAGAAAATGAGTAGGTAAAAATTAGTTATATTAAGTCACATATATTCATCTTTATTCATGTCCATTTGTGTAAGAATAATTTATAACCTCTAAGATTTCTCAATCTTATTTTAAAAAGGGAAATTCATAAAAAGATTAATATTTTCCTTTCTCCCAAGGAATAAGGATTCTTTTCAACTCAAATATAAATATTTCTCAAATTTCGTTTGGAAAACAATTCCATAGAAATTATGCAAACTATCACTGCGTGTCAGTTATGGCATATAAAATGTTTACCAATATGATAATTAATGCTTTAAATACATATAAAATGGTTTTTTAAATTCTTTTTTGGACGAAGGTTAATTCATTAAAGGCTAAAGCCCACAAATTGGGCAAAAATAAATAACATAGCAAGCTGGGCCAATACACAAAGAAAAGCAAAAGACGGCCCAAATAAATAGTAGACTAGCGGCAGGCCAACACATTGAACAAATCCTAAACAAGAAAATAAATTTTGACCAAAAAACACAAGAAAATGAATGAGAGGACCCAAAAAAAGTGGGAGTTGCTTTTAGCATCATTTTTTCTATTCACACCCCAATTCTTTTTTATTTTTTTTCAAAAATATCCTTTACCGTTCCGGACATGGAATGTGTCATTCTTGTATAGTTCAATTTATGCTTTTTTGATGCCCAAGCAGAATATATAGAAAATAAATATCTCATGTTTACTCTTCTGAACATGGTCATGCATTTTGTAATATAACTTTATCAAGAGGACCACAGATATAACTCATGTTACATAGGAGGGACAAATTTCATCTAGGTCACTCACATTCTACCACATAATTTATTATATATCCAAAAACTAACTTTATAATCACCCTGTTACATGTGACGTTTGATGATATTAAAACATATAATTCCTCATGTAGGAATCGTAGTTATTTCAGGTCAAAGGATTATATAACATTATCAATTTAACAATCGTTCATGACACTTAGGTAACAAACCATGCAACGTTCTTATACTGGGTCAGTCCATACATCATTACTCTTAATATGTACTTGTGTGAGTACTTGATATCTCATATCCATGATCCGTGAGATGTGATCATCAATAAACTCACATACTAGTCTTAATGCATCAAATTGTCCTAAGATGATGCTTGACTAGGGACTATTTTAAGAATAGTTCTTCATAAGATCTCACGATCAAGTCGTCTACTAGATGTCTTATGAAGTTTAAGCTTACTATTCTAAGGACATTTATTATACTCTATCGAAAGAAATAATAAAATTGAATTGCCTTTATAAGATAAATAGTATGATACAAGCGATGAATGTTCAAAACATGTGAGTCTCTAGTGTATACACTAACAACCCCAACAATGAGAAATTCTTTTAACACCCCCATTTTCTTCTCCCACACAATCCTCTCTTCTTTTATTTCTCAAAATATACTCATCCCCTCACACACCCCCCCTTTTTTTGTATCCTTTGCGTGCTCAACCTTTTAGGGGATTTTTTTTGTATTTTTTTTCATCATTCTCACCTTATCACTCTCAATTGACTCCTCTCTCCTCCACCATCCTTAAACACCACTTTCTAATAACTTTGTTACCCATATCCTCATCATAGAAGCTCTACAATATAACATCACAATCCTAACCTTCTTCCTTCCTCCATATCTTTAGCCACCATCAAAGTTCAACACCATGTACCTACAATCACACTCTCCTCACCGTGCCAAGCCAAGACCACACCAAAATTCAATCAACCTTAGGTTTTTGTCATCTACACTACTCTAACCTCATTTTCCTCCTTTGTACCATGTGCTTTCAAGAGCAACTTCCACCATGCCCCCATTGTTTGAGGGAAGACCAAATCACAACCCCATCAGGCCGCACTAAGCTCACTGTTAGTAGTCACGTAGAGCCACTCAAGCCTCAATCCACCATCAACCTGGAGCGCCATGGCTAACCAAAAACGTTGCGCTAACATCATTGTTCAGAGCCTGATTCTCACTTGGCAAGTGCACCGAATCGTAACAAGTAATATAATGCGAGTAGAAATATCGTCCCATGAGGATTGAGTATTCAAGTATCAATTCACATAGAATGTAACTAGTTGATCTAAATTAAAATTGAAGTTGCAATGAAAATAGAAAAGAAGAGAAGTGAAATGCTGAATTTAGAAGAATGAATAATAATGTCTAACTAAGAAATTGTAGGAAGAACATAGAGGATTAGAAGAATGATTAACAAAAACTGACAATTCATAAAAGGTGTTAGGGTATGAATTCAACCAACCTCTACCTGTGTAATCCAAGCTCTCACTCTAATTCAAGTTGTAGAACTGTATTTGAAGATCAAATCATTATTGTATATGGAGGTTAATTCCTTAACTCAACACTCTTTTCCCCTATTTGATAATCCTCAATTAAGGTATATATTAAGTTCAAGAGTCTCTATGATCTCACAATTGTTGATCTTTATCCATAGAGCATCCCCAATCCTGTTGCTTATTCCAAATTCAATTCCTATTCCAATCTTCCAATTATCAATAGGAATTTAACATCAACTACAAGAGGCCAGTTCATGGAAGCATTAAGAGTAGAGACAAACAATCAAAATAAGAAAATAGACTTGAATTCAAGTGAAAATATTAATTACAAGTGTTGATTGGGATTCCTCATCCCCTAATTACAAGAAATTAGTTGCACATGATGTGAAAACAAGAAGAAGTAGGAGAAAATGTCACAATGATATGATTCATAGTGAAGAATTGGTGCTCCAAGACTTGCTTGCACAACCTTAAGCCCCAACCGAGAGAGAAAAATCATAAAGAGAATGCAATGAATCATAAAAGTTCTATTAACTCTACTACTAATCTTTATTTATACTAGATGTTGGTGTTCGATCGTGCTTATGGTGTAACTCGAGTGTTAGAACATGAACTAAAGGTTAACATATGTTTGAATTGACATGGTTCTTAGCTAAAGTCTAAAACACTTTACTAAATACCACAAGAGAACAAGAGGAGGCACTCCCCCTATCCAAAAGATGAAATTGAATAGTGTAGGATGGAATGTCATCAGATCGAGAGTCTGCATTGCCAAAACATAGTGATTCTTAGCGGCTATCAATGTTAGAGAATTTGGGTTAATTAGAGAATATATAAGGTTTAAACTAGGACGTTTGGTTCTTTTTTGCCAGAGTGAAAATCTTACTTTTTTTCTTTTGATTTCATGTGTAACTTTGTTTGGTCCATTGGGCCCCTTACATTGTATCTTTGCTACTTTGATATTTTACTATATGGAACATTTGACCAAAAACAAAAAAGAAAAGCAAATTGCAACCTCAATGAGAAACATGACAAGTTTTAGAGTGAGAATCCATGATGGAAAGTAATGCACTCAAGAAAAAATCAAGGTAGAATGCCTAGTTCCTCACAATTAATGATCATAGGTCTAATTCATCTCCCTCCAATTACTCATTACTAAAATCCTAACTATGAAGAGCAAAAGAATGAAACTATTGTAGAAGATTTTATCAAATAAATGAATTAATCTAATTAATACAATATTCAAAACTATCCTAAAGGAAGAAGGATAATGCTGCAACAATTATCACAAAATAGGAATCCATTGGTAAAAGATTTTAAACCAACAGACTAGTTACAACATATATTCAATATTTCTACAAGCACAAAATTTCAAGATGTGTGAAATGGGCACAATGTAATTATTGGGAGAGAACACTCCCTGTGAGAAGGGTGAAGAGATTCTCCCTCTTGGGTGTGTAAACTTGAGCCAGTTGTGTGAATCAATCCTCCTAGTAGCTCTACGTAGTCACGTTCTTGTTCTAATGATTTTACACTGTCAAATTGGGGTTTCTAGTAGCTTAACATGGTCACACAATTTTTCCAATGATTTTACATTATTAAACAGAGGCAAACTAATGAAAAGCAAGACAAGTCATATGAGCTACAATTGAATACACACACACCAAAGGAATAAAAACTCATAAGACTTTTTCTTACCATGAAATGATCTCAACATGTCACATTGTGCTACACAAAACTACACAATTCAATTACTCGATGCTCTACACTTCATTCTTAGCTATACCAAAAACTATTCCTTAATTTTTGTTATTGGTTTAAATCTTAATTCACTTAGTCCTAGATGAACTATCCCATAGGTTGGCTCACACCCATGCTCTTGATCACCATCCACATCAAACTGCATCAAATTCCAACAGACATCAATTTCAATAAAAACAAGTATGTAAACAAAATCATGCACAATGAGTTAAGAATGTCTGGGTTGTCTCCCATAGAACACTTATTTAACGTCATTAGCTTGACACAAAACTCCCTTTTCAAGGTGGCTAAAAACCTTAGGGAAATTTTACTCTTTTTTTCTTTCTTTCTTTCACAAATATGCCTATTCCCTCTATCAAAGATCTTGAAGCTTTCAACATTATGTACATTTCCATTGTGCCATGGTTGCTTAGAGTAATCAACTTGTGAAATAACCATAAGTAGAATAACATATTTCCAACTTGTTATCCTCCCAAATCCAATATCTGCATAAACATGCACATGGGGAAGGAATATTAAGCACATCTCTTCTTCAACATTGTAATTCCTTTTTACATAAACTTGGCATTGATCCATGTCATGTATCTCTCCATTTATCCATGGTAGATTCTCATTTATCAAATCTTGCTCATTTCTTCATTTTTTCTTTGTTGTTTTCTTCCACATGCCTTGGACTATTTTCTTTTCTAGCATCATCCTCATTTGTTTAACAACTTCCTTGCTTGAATTAACTTCTTTCTCATTATGAACTTTTTCAACACCTTTTGTAATAACCCCAGTTTGAAAACTCTCAACTATTTGTATGGACAATTGTCCAATTTGAAAGAAGAAATGACATAAAAGAGTTAGTGTATCCAATCTAGAAAATTCTTTACTACTATGAAATTGGAAATTTCCAACCTTGGAAACAACACAAAAAATTTGATACTCACTCGGCAAGTGCACTGAATCGTAACAAGTGATATAATGTGAGTAGAAGTATCATCCCACGAGGATTGTGTATTCTAGTATCAATTCATGCAAAATGTAACTACTTGAACTAAATTGAAATTGAAGTTATAATGAATTAAAGACAAGAAGAGAAGTGAAATGCAAAATTTAGAATAAATGAAGAATAATGGCTAACTAAGCAATGGTAGGAAGAACACGGGGGAATAGAAGAACGATTAACAAGAATTAATAATTCATAAAAGGTGTTAGGGTATGAATTCACCCAACCTCCACCTATCTAATTCAAATTCTCACTCTAATTCAAGTTGTAGAAGTGTATTTGAAGATCAAATCATTGTTTTATATAAAGGTTAATTACTTAACGAAACACTCCTTCCCTAAATTGATAACCCTAATTCCTTATAAATCCTCAATAAGGCAAGCATTAATGTTTAAAGTCTCTGTGACTTCACAATTGTTGGTCTCTATCCCTAGAGCATCCCCAATCATGTTGCTTATCTCAAATACAATTCCTATTCCAATCGTACAATTGTAATTAGGAATCTAGCATCAACTATAAGTGGCTAGTTCATAAAAGCATAAAGAGTTGAGACAAACAATCAAATTTAGAAAATAGACTTGAAATAAAGTATAAATCTAAATTTCAAGTGTTGATTGGGATTCCTCATCCCTTAACTACAATAAATTAGTTAGACATGATAAGAGAACAAGAAGTATAAGAAAATTTCACAAAGATAGGATTCATGGGGAAGAATTGGTTTTCCAAGACTTGCTTCCATAACCTTAAGCCCCAATTGAGAGAGAAAAGTCATAAAAAGAATGAAATGAATCACAAAAGTTCTGTTAATTATGTTACCAATCTTTATTTATACTAGTTGTTGGTGTTCGATTGTGCCTACGGTGCAATTCGAGCATTAGAACACATATGAGTCATTAGGAGGCCTATTTTGTGAGCCCATTCAATTTGCCAGCATAAAGCCCAGTTTCCTCGTAAAATCAATGAATCTTTCCTTTGCTTTCTTCCTTGCTTGCTTCCAATCTCTTTGTTTTTCCCTTCAATTACAAAATCAATTAATTAAAGGTTAGAACATTCTTGAATTGACATGGCTCTTTGCTATTTTCACAAAATCCTAAAATACTTTACTAAATACCAAATACGTGTTTTTTTTTGCATTTTCTTACAATTTAAGCTCAATATTTCTATCAAGATTGACTAAAAATGCTTCTAAAATATCCACTAAATGTTAATTCATTAAAGCCACTATTCCCGTTGTCTTCCTTATCTCATTTGATCATCCACCGTTCTGGTCCAGTTGCAATTTTGTGTATTATGGGATGTTCAAAATTGTGATTGTGGATTTGAAAGTACCCATTTAGTTTCACACAAAAGAGAAAGTACTCATTTAGCAAGTACTTGATCTGGGCTGCTATATTCTCTCACTGTTCCTCTTCTTCTCCACTGCGATTCCCTTCCCCTCTTATCTCACTGGAGCCTTATAACTTTAGTATGATTATTATTTGACAAAAATATATAAAAAAATTGAAGCCACAACATTATCAAGCAAGAAAGTGTCCCAGGAGCTTGTTTGTGTTTAAGATTGTGAGTTTTAGCTTTCCTGTCTTTAGCTGCTCATGGAAAAAAATAGAAACAAGGTATCTCATCTCAGCCTCGCCACAAGCTGTCACTGCCATGCTACCAAGGCCGCACCACCATTCTACTTCCCAAATATGACCGTTGTGCCTTTCTCTCCATAGAAACAAGAACTTCTCAACTACCACCGTTCTGCAAATTCTTGATGCTCAGAAAGAGAAAGAGGGGAAAATGATGAACCCATGAAACAAAAAAGGGAGGCAGCCTCCAGTTGCCATCACGAAGATCGGCTGAACGTCATAGTCATCTTGGGCCGTTGTCCCCGCACCACTTCCTCACTTCACCGCTGGCCTTGCCCTCTTATCACGCCCCATCACGCGCTCCACAACGGCGGCCATGGCCGTCGCCGCACCTTCCTCTCCCTCCTCCCTTTCTTCCAATTGCGCATCACAACCCTTTCTTTATTGCATTTCGTCGCGCACTCACCCCACGATCACTCCTTGCCCCGTCACGGCTGCCATGGCCGACCATCACCTTCCTGAACTTTCTTCTCTCCTTACCTTCTACGCATTGAAAGACTAGCCCTATTAATTCCTAAATTCCATGTCTCACTCTCAAGTAACAATATAATTAATTGAGTAAACTAACAAATCAGTCCCTGACTTTGTAGGGACCATGCAGTTTCATCCCTGACTTTTCTAAAATAGCACTTTAGTCCATACTTTATTAAAAAACATGCACTTTAGTCCTTATTTTATTAAAAAGCATGCACTTTAGTCCTTCACTTTATTGAAAAACATGCACTTTATACATGTTTTAAGAAAGTTAGGGACTAAAGTGCTATTTTAGAAAAGTCAAGGACGAAACTGCATGATCCCCACAAAGTCAGGGACTGATTTGTTAGTTTACTCATAATTAATTTATCATCAATTGAGAAAACTTGTAGAAAATACAAGACTACCGGTAATACCAACTATAGAAGGTCATTTCACTTGTGTACTGGTGCACAAATTTTATCTTTGTGCACCGTAGAACAACCCTCCAATTTGAAGCTATAAAAAAAACGCATTGAAGCCTTAATAAAACTAAACCTACAAAACACCAATTTCATTTCACCCTTAACATCATTGAAAAAATATGATGAAAAGGATCGATTTTACCGCATAACACTCACATGCATTGTTGTTTGAATCGGATCGGAGGACTGACCAGTTGGATTGGTTCAACCGTGAACCGGACCTTTGACAGACCAGTCACTGACCAACTAATCTGGCAAGAACCAATCTAAAACTAGAAAAACCGTACCAATCTGAGCGGAGTCTTGCGCGTCCAGAATTGCTAAGTGCTGTCTTACAAAATGTTAAATTCCGCCTGCTATAAAAATCAAACATGCATCCACTGAGCACCAGCACAAGACTCTTATCTATTACTAATTGTATGCCGAATTTTTTATGTCTAACTTAGTTTGGTAAAATAAAAAAGATGAAAATATATCTGAATAAAAATATATAATATAAATTAAAATATTAATGAAAAATATTTTAATTTTATAACTATATTTAATTACTATCCTTTATATGTTTTTTTAATAAATATTATTTTATATCACCTTCGCTCCTATTTATAGGAAACATGACTAAATCATCAAGACCAAGGAAATACTTTAGAACCAATGAATTGTAATGAATAATGACATAATTTTATATCTTATTCTAGAAATATCATTAATATTAAATAATTAAAATAATGATAAAATGACTCATGCTCCCATAGTTGGTCATTGAAAATAACATAGTACATCCACTATCATGGAAAATATGTGAGTAGTGTACAATAAATTAAGGGTATAAAAATAACTTCATAATTAATACAATTCAAAATAGTACTATGTTTCTTATATTTAGGACCAAACAAAAAACCTTTTTGTCTCTTATAAATAGGACTGGAGGTAGTATATCATATACTTCTTTTTAATATTATTAATTTATACAAGTTTGACCATAGTTGGACCATTAAACATTGAACCAGTGATTTAACGTGTTTAATAAGCAGTCCGATTTTAAAATTAGGGAAATGCTAATAAGTGCCCCAAGGGCACTCGTTAAGTAACCAAAAAGAGAAAGATTTTATTGGAGTGTGTAGCATTCAATCTTACAGATGCAATCAATTATGTGATTTCCAATAAAAACCTTTTGTTTATGGATCCTTAACCAATGCTCTTAGGGTACTCGTTAGCAGGACCCTTAAAATCATTGCTTAGATGATGTTCCTAGGGTAAACACATATATCAAATAGTATCTTTGAAATCAGTGCAATAAATTTAAATAAATCAGATGTGATTTACTGGTTTAGCAGCTCAAATTCCAACCGTGGGTGACTACCGATTAATTAATAAAACTAATACGAAGATCCTCTTGCTTGTAAAAGACATTTATGCTCTGTTTGGTCAAACAAAAGTGCAAGGAAATGGAAGAGGGAGCGTGAAATAAGCGAGAAGTTTAATCACACTTGTGTTTGGTTGATCCAAGAAATGGGCGAGAAATACAAAAAAGTGGCGGACCCCACACCAAAACCATTTCTTCGCTGATGTGAAGAGAAAAATGAAGAAATGGGCGAGAACAACTGTGCCTGCACCACACGGCCTGAGCAATGCTTACTGCGAGGATGATTGCTGTAATGCAACACCAGATGGCCATCTTCTTCTCCATCCGGGCACCGCTATCATGAGCTTCCGCTTCTCTTGCTCCGGGGCGCCACCATTTACTTTCGATGAACCACCCAAAATTCATCGCACGCATCTCATGCGTTCATTCCATCGCGTGCAACTACCTATTCCGTCGTGGAGCCGCTGCAGGCGATTGTTCTAAATTGCGATTTCGCAGCTTCGCCGCGTGCCTCCGATCAGCCCCAGCCTCATCGCGCGCGTTCAATAGCGACGTCGCGCTGTATGAGTGCTCCAACCGCCGTTCGTTGGCGCAGGCTTGCACGCACCGTCACCGTTTGTTACCCCCCATCGAGTTCACTGTTGCGCGACTGCAACCATGTTGTGCCCAGTGTCTGCGCCATTTCTTACCCCATTGAGCTCACAGGTTAAGAAAATTAAATATATAAAATAGATTTTCTTTAAAAAAAATTGATTTTCACCACATTATTATTTTTAAAATTAATAAAAAAGTGGTATCTCTCTCATATCTCTTCAATTCAATCAAACAACTCAATTTCACATTTCTCTTCTATCTCTTATCTATTTTTCTCACACCAAAGAACCCATAAATCATTTCTATATCTTCTCTATTTCTCTCCTTCCCATTTCTCTTCTCTCTATTTCCCTAATCACACCAAACAAAGGCTTATAATTAGGGTATATTTGTGAGTTTGAAAAGGAAGGATATCGAAGGTTTAGGGGAGAAATGGAGGGGGAGGAAAGAGGGGGAAGACTTTGTAAATTATAAAATGAGAGAGTTGCACTCACAAACACAAGGGAAAGAACAACTTTCTTAAAACATTTCCCTTCCTTCCATTTCCCTTAATTTTTCAACTCACAAACATACCCTTAAAATATTCCAAAACACATAGCGTCATACTTGCATGAAATTTTGGCACAAATGTGAAAATTTTGTGCATTTCCTTTTATACCTTGGCGCTTGAGACTATGAAATATGATGAATAACAACTGCTCTAGCTCTAAGTTCTGTCCCAAAATCAAAAGCCTTTTCAAATTCTCTAATACAAGCTAAACAATTTTTTTTTTTTTTTTTTAAGACCACGCATATCTTCCGCGACAATCCTGTTTGAGTGGTGGAACCAGAGCTCGGTAAAGTTTTGTGATTGAATTGGTAAATGTTTTCATGCAAAAATAGATTAAGAATTATTTGTGTGAAACAATTTAGCCGAAGATATGATTACGAACACAATCAAAGCCGTTATCCTAGAAGCTGAGAGAAAAAAAGTCTTGAAAGTTGAAACTACAACAAAGATCATGTGTCATACAAGTCTTGTAATGAAAATGAAGCCAAGAAAAAGGTTGACAATGCACATGGATCACGAACAAAAAACGGAAAAAAAATGCACTAATTCTGTTAAGGTAAAACGACCTTTCTACTTTCCAGTTTGCCTAACGACTGTGTCCTTTTGTGTCAATTTTCATCATATGAAAGAGTTTTACAAAGAGACAAATAAATGCCAACACATTAAATATAAATTGTTCTTTTACATAATTTTATTACTTACAAAATTCACATTAAGAAATTGATTCTATTCTTAACCGTTAAGTACAAGTAGGAAAGTGAGGGCTCCCAATTCAAAGAAACGGATCTCCCATCCTCTGCAGCCAACCTTAGCTATGGAATCAACAGGTAAATAAATCCGTAGCTGATCCGTAGCTGTTTAGCAGCTATAAATTGCTGCAGACGGTACAACTCTACGGAGGATCCTTACGCCAAAGAAACAGTCATTCTAAATCGTAGTCAGCTTTTAATTTCTGTGATCTGAGTGTAGAGGAAAGAGAATATAGGAGAGTACAACGAAGATAAATACATACAAAATTCCAAGGTGCAATGAAATGATATCTAGCGCCAAATGGAGGCATAAAACTGCAAAACCACACACCTCTATGAGCTGTTGGTTACGTGATCTGAAAATCCAATCATATGATGCCGATTTTTATTCCATAATAATATATACTATAAGTCATGTGAAAATTTATCATTCCTCATTTTTCGTCATTGACACCTGGAATTCTTTTGACTTTCAACTTTCATGAATCAGTCCTTTTACTTTATTAAAATTATAATGAAAGCTATCACTAGTTTAGGGGGATAATTTAGCTGAAAAGGATTGAATCATTAAACTATTTTTCTTGAAAAGTCTATGTTTTAATTCTTTTATCATTATGCATGGAGACTTCTTGTTTGTTTTGATTACATTTTTTTATGTTAATAATACAATAAGAAGGGACAAACAAACCTATCAAGAAACTATTATTTGAATGTGAACTTAGATCATAATCATAAGTAACCGTCCTATGTTTGTTGCTACAATTTTAAATTAAAAAAAATTGGAAACGTACAATTTTGAGTTCAGACAGGGTCCTTGGTTTAATTTTTGCGGATTTTACGTTCTTTTTCCTCACTTTCAATGACTTTCCAACATTATAATTTTCTCATAATATCTTTACGTTATTTATTGTAGTTAGCTGTTAAATTCAATTATTCACTTTCATGATTAGGGAAAAGAAAAGCATATCACTGACATGGAAATCACAAAATTCATAACAAAAATGGTAGTACTATAAATTAAGAAAAACAAGTCACCAAAAAAAATAAATTAAGAAAAACACAAAGCTGTGAGTCTTTATCAGTAGACCAAAAGAATGTGCATCATAACTTTTGAGCTAGTGATCTAATAAAGCATTGCTGGCTATAAATTTATCACAGAACAAAAAGCATGAAAAAAGAGAATGATGAGAGGGAACCTTCGCTGTCATTCATTCATTCAATTCCAGCAATGGAATAAAAGGACTTTGTTCCCTTTTGCTAGACTAACAACATAGTAGGGTCTTCCTTTGTCATCATGATCATTAACTCATTATCAAACCTTTTGTCAATGAACTTTTCATCTTTGGGTCTCCTTATCTCTTAATACAGAATCCCAGTTCAGAATTTTCCACTTTTAATGAAACTCTCTCTCTCTCTCTCCTCCCATTGAGCAGGAATTTGTTAGTTTTGTTCCACCCATTTCAATTTTTATATCAAGTTTCAAACTTTGGTGCTATTCAAGGATATCCATCTTCTTCTTTTTGTAATGCGTGGATTGATTGACTGTTCAGTTGTTCTCATTGGTATGTATATGTTGATTTAACATATTCTCTTGTTTTTCACTTTTTTTCTTACTATGCATTGAAGTGCTTAGTGGTTTCTGTATGATGCTTATGGTTCTGAAACATAGATGTGCCAATCTTGAAGAAAGCTATTTGTTTACAGTAACCTCTAACCTGAGGCTAAGATTTTGAAGGTGAAATTGATTTATGGGGTTGCTTAGAAACTTGACTCGGCTGTATTTTTTTTTGGGGTCTTCTGGGTTGGCATGAAAAGTCAAAGCAATAGGTCTATTTATATCTTCATGCTCTATCATTGTATAAAACTGGGAAGATATTGGTTTGCATGGTTTTCCTCCCCTTATAAATTGTCTTCATTCATTAAATTTATGCATTTTGTTCTGCATATGATACAAATACAATACTATCTTATACACTTTAAGGTCTTAAGTTAGAAATATTAGTAGTTCAATTAAAACATCATTCAAAATGCAAGAAGTGCAGCTGTTATGAATATGGACATTCATAGCATCCATCATTTACATAGTGACAGATGCTTATATGCTCTATTTTGATGCAACTGATTGATTGATTCTTTCACAGATTTTTTAATCTCATCTCTATCATACAAAGGGAAAGGAACGATCCCTGGATTTTGGTGGCTTGAGACATGAACCCTGAAATTGGTGACATGAGAATGTTTTGGTAGACCCTTTTTTTCTGAATGGGAGGCTTTTTGCATACTTTTGAGTTTGATCAGGGGAGCATGGCCAAGAAAGTTCATGCTCATAAGAGACAAAATGCCGGTAAGTGTTGTTTTCTATATTGAATAGACCTTTTTTTGGTTAGAATTAGATAACCTGTAACTGTAATGGGAGCTAAATTAAGCATTTATGCACAAATTTCTTATGATTCCTTTCAGAATGTGAAAAGCTTCAAGTGGCTATTTGCTTGTCTATTTTTTGAAATAGTTAATGATTAAAAGGTTACTGGTTGTGTTAAATGGTATGAAACAATCTTAATGACTGTGCTGATTACTAGTCTGTTGAAACTTTGAAGATATCTCGTTGGGGCTTAGTTTTCTCTCCCCTCTCTCTCTCTCTCCCTGAAAGTTCTGTTTTGTCCCTCCTCTGCTTGATTGATTTTGTTGGCTCAATTCTGATTTGTCATTGTACTTCCTATCATGCAGGCCTGAAAAGTCCTCGAAATAACATGGAGCTGCAAGTTGAAACATCTCAGATCCACTATCCAGAAAGAGAATTACCAGTAAGTTTCTCTTCACATGCCTTTTTATGTTAAGGGTCTCAATACACCACCATCTTTCCTTCCTTTCTTCCTGTGTTATTGGTGTTGCAATTTTTCCCAACATGTTCCATTAGAGAATGGCCCCTCAAAGTTTCAGCTAGAGTACATGTATAGAGCTTGATCATGGTTTGCTTCTTTTTAAAGCAGCATTTGGAATGTACTGAGTAAATGGATATTACCAATCCTTTGTGCCATTGATCTCTTCGATTGAGTTAAAGTGCTGTCATCTTTATAAATGATAGTTTCATGGATTTGATTATTTTTTTTCCTTGTCTTCAATTGGTTAGTTGCAAAATATTAAGCATTGTTCTGGTTGTTGTATCACTCTTCTTATATTCCTAGTTTAGTTTTTACTTATTTAAGATGACAGATAAACAGAAGATTTCACTTCCAATTCCCATGTACATCAATGAATTGAGTGCTTTTTGTATAACTCATGATAACATCTTTCTCTTACCATTTTTAAATGGAGTATGCTCTGATGAATTTTCAGTACTCTTGCCAAGAAGAAGATAGCTGGTCAAAGAATAATAGTTACTCAAATGCGGCTTCAGTGAAAAAATTGAACAATGAGGAGCAATCCAAACAATCAGGCACCAGAAATAATGCACCAAGCCTTGTGGCAAGATTGATGGGGGTAGACATGATGCCATTAGACACTAAATCTGTTGTTCCACTTCCATCAGATGAAAGCATAAGTGAAAATATGGAAAGGAAGTTTTCAAAGAAAGGAATGAACAAAAGGGTTCCAGTTAGTAAGGGTTCCTCCAACTTTCATTCTTATAGCCAGATGGAACTTGATTCATTTTATCAAGACTTTGATGATGATGGATGGGGACAGAATTTTGGAAAACCAAGGCCAAGGGAACATCCTCAGGAAGAGGAACTCCAGAAATTCAAGAAAGAATTTGAGGCATATCAAGCAGCAAGAATTAAGGAGTGTTCAAAGGTTGTTCAAATTGGAAGTGTTTCTATGCGAATTCTTGCTCAAGAGAACCTGAACAAGGAAAAGGTACCACATATTCCAAATTCTCAGAGAGAAGCAACAGAGAAATCTGCAGAACTTGATAGCCACTCATTTACAACTAAGCTACCAAATGATGATATTGTGGAGTCAATCTCAACTAAGAAAAAAGAATCCTTTCCTTCAAGGAATAAAACACTAAGTAGAGGCTGTGAGGAGTCTCTAATGATGAAATCTAGAAGCATAATAGATATATGTTCTTCTCCCACTCAGATAGTTATCTTGAAGCCTGGTCCTGATAGGATTTGCAATGGCAATCATGAAGATAATTGGATCAGTTCATCAAGCACTTTACATGGGAGAGATAGTATAGAAAATTTTCTTGAGGAGGTGAGAGAGCGGTTGAACTGTGAACTTCAAGGGAAAACTGTCATAAAGGGTTCTGTGTGTAGAGGAAATGGAATTGATACAGCTTACAATGAAAAACCATTTGATCCTAAAGAAATAGCTCATCATATAGCAAAAGAGGTAAGAGAAAGTGTGACCAGAGATGCTGAAGCAAATTTACTCAGCTCAGAATCAACAAGATCAAAAAACCAACAGCAAAAGCCTTTTCCCACTAGGTGGGGTAGGCTACCAGAATTTTTCAACAGAGATACCAGGAAATTCTTGTCAGAGAGGCTAAGAAATGTTCTGAAAAGTGAAGCACATTGTGACATTCCTGAAATGACTTGTGGGAGCTCAAGGTCATATATATTAGAAAATAAGAGAGATAGATTAAAGCAAGTAGAGGATGATAAAAAGTGTACAAGTGACATAAGCCAGTGGAGAATTTTGAAAGAGAAAGAAAATATACAAACAGGTTCCTTCAGGCATGGACTAGATGACAATTTATTGCTCCACAAGGATTTGTCCCCTAGTAACCTTGTAAGATCCTTGTCTGCTCCTGTATCAGGAACATCATTTGAGAAGCTTCTTCTAGAGGACCGCCACATCTTAACGGGTGCCCTTATTAGGAGGAAGCTTGAAGCAGTTGAAACAATCCATGTTGATGTTAAAAAACAGAAGAAAGATAGATTTAATATTAAAGAAAAAGTTTCCCATTTTAAATATACTTTTGGTCTAAGAAGAAAGTTATTTGGTAAGACAGTTCAGTCAATGATAGAAGCACGTGGCAATGAAGTAAGAGATATCAGAAGTGGACCAACTGTTCTCATGAAATATGGTGAGAGGCATGTAAGTTTGTCATACACTTTTTACAGCATTGTCCACTATGACATTTGTTTTCAAATATATTACATATATGGTTGTTATCTAATCACCAGAGTTTTTGTAATGTATGCTCTTTAGGAGAACTACACTGAGGTACCTCCTAGTCCTGCATCTGTGTGCAGCTGTACTCAGGAAGAGCTTTGGAGACTGATTGAATATTTAAATCCAATATCAAATCCAGATGTATCTTCAGTAGACAATATTGGTATGTCTGAGGATTTTAGAGATATTGGTTCTGGTTTGAATGGTGAGAGACAATTTTAACTTTCAAGCATGGTGCCATGATATGTTGTGTTATTATGATATTACTGCATGTGCATACACAGTCAACAAATGGCATTTAGTCTTTTCTTCAAATAGAAAGTGACCTTGCTTGCAATATCAGAAGTTGATTTTCATGTTAATTCACTTCAAATTCTATCTTTAGATAACTTGTTTGAAGGGCTACACAATTTCTGCCCTATCAACTGTATGGAAAGTTGGGTTCTGGGTTAATATTTTTTACTTCTTTCCTTTTCATTATCCACATTTGACATATGTCTGGATTAATTTATATATAGCTTCTGAATATCTTGGAAAGCTCACTAGTTGCAAAATTTGGGCGTGTGTTAAGTTGGTATTTTACAGAATGAGGTTAGCCAAAAAGTGTAGACCCTTTGCTTCAGCTTGGTGACCATATTAACCTTACAAACTTGGACACAACTGAACTAGTGGCAAATATAGTATCTGGCATTCTGGCTTATTTTTTTATTACAGATCCTAGTATATGTTCTTCAAACATTGAACAAAATTTTATTACTTTCTTATGCCAATTTAATGTTTGGCCATCTCTTCTAAGTTTTTTTATTTTTTTTTTATAACCCCTGTATTTTTAGGCTTAATAGAGACTAGAAATTTGACAAGAATATGTTGAATGTCCTTCAAAGTTCTTGTTACATATTTAATGCATGATCATATGTAGACAGATATATCTTCTCTGAACATTGTGAAATGTGAATATTATAGGCATTCAAGTATCAAGAATTGCTTGCCTAACACATACACACACAGAAACTCTGACTTGTTGCATTACATAGATCTTGGATCTTACAATCTAATTGAATTTTTTTTATGCCAAATTCTTGCTGACAGTTCTCTTTGCTTGTTGATTTGGCAGAGAAAAGGATGCAACTCAGTCGACTTGAGTCTGATGGCCCTGAGGACTATACAACAAAGCAGGATCCTTTTGAGTCTGAATTAGTTCAATTGGAGGATCCAGCAGAATCTTACATAAGAGATCTGCTTGTTGCTTCTGGTCTGTACTTTGGTTCATGGGATAAATGTTTAACAAGATGGGACTCATTTGCAAAGCCTATTGGTAACTCAGTTTTTGAAGAAGTGGAAGAATCTCATAAGAAATTGGTCAAGGAGAATGAAAGATCTAAAAAGGATCAAAATGAGAGTAAGTTAGAGCACAAGGTTTTACTTGATTTATTAAATGAAGCACTTTCCATTGTTCTTGGACCACCTTTGACATTGCCTAGATTCAGAAGGAAACTAAGCAATTCCTCCATTCAGCCTCCACCATGTGGAAGGGAACTACTAAAGTTAGTATGGGACATTATTTGTGTTTCTCTATATCCTTCATCTAACACATCTCCTTATTCACTTGATCGTTGGGTGGCACATGATTTGAGATCCATCTCCTGGCCTGGACTAATGAATGATCAAATCAATATAATGGAAAGGGAGATCGCATGTCTAATCACTGATGATTTGGTTGAAGAATTCATAAAGAATATGCTCTTAGGTGTAGTGTAAAGTATCATTTTGCTCATTATCAAGATAACGTATTCGCATTCAAGCAATGATTACCCTTTAGTAACCAATAAAAAGATAACTGTCTATTAGAATAGTTGAGTGATGGAAAACTACATGAATATGTATATATATTTTGATTAGTGTTTGTGATACAGGAAAAACACAGTGTATACAAGTTGTATGCAGGTTATTTTTTCAAAAACAGAAAATCGATTGGTTATATAATTTTTATTAAACCTTTGCAGTGTGTTATATATGATTGTTATTTTTATGTCAATACCTTATATTTGTACTGTCTTTAATATAATACATTAAATGCAAGGTGGCTTTTACAGTGGTCCAAACCAATATTTTCCCATCGATGGACCAAGAATCGATACAGTATAAATGAAAGAGAATAAAAGTTATAATATTTATAAAATAATTCAGTAAAAGACTATATTTATAAAATAATCCAATACAAAATAGATTTGTTAAGATTGTTTTCTGATAAAAAATATTTCTTTTTTTTTGTGACTGATAAAAATATTTCCAAATCATTCTCTTATCAAAATTCAATTAGAGTTTATTTTCATGAATCCTTATTTTACATAAAGAAGATAACAAACCTTTTAGAGTGTGTAGAGATATACCCAATATAACCATCTCATATTATTTCACTGTTGGAGTCCGGTAAGATTATGATAGAAAATTAAATAATTTATCAATTGAATACTAAAATAATTTTCTTTAATGAATAATATTTATTTGATACTTTTAAATTATTTTTTAATTAAAATAGACAGAAATTTAATATACTTTCTTTCATAAATTTTTTTATTAAATTAATTCTTTTAACTATTTAATACTTCTCATAAAAATTACTATTTTCATTCCTATTTAACTGTCCACTTGAATAAAAAACACATATATTAAGGAAAATAATTATTACTCTTGTTTTTATGCAAATAAATTTTAACCTTTCAGTTTTACCCTTTATCTCTCTTAATACAATTGGGTCTCATTATTTTTTAATAGTGAGTAGTCATTTATTAACATAAGGGTACAATAGAGAAAGATGTAATTATTATTGCATTAGGTTTACAAATGAATAGTTAAATAGGGACGAAGGTAGTATGTTTTAACACAATACACCTTCGAATATTAGTTCATAGTTTATTAATAATTTAATATATTTTTAAATTTTATATAAAATTTTAAATAATAAAATAATATGCGATCATAATTATGAAAATATATCCATGCTTAATAATATAAATTATAAATTGAAATTTATATTTTATAATATGAAATATATTTTAGTTGTGTGTTCATGTTTCAGTAAGAGTAATTTGCCCTAAAGTTACAAAGAGCAACTCAGTGAATTGCTACCGAGCTCGTTTGTAGCACGTTTGTCCTGCATGTGTTCACGCATTCGATTCGAGGGGAAGGTATTTTTGAATTCATGTATTATTCCAACTTTCAATCCAACAGAAGCAAAACCTGTGAACCGGTCGGTTTAGGCGATTTTCATTGGTTTGAGACCAAGTTGATGATGTCATGACTGGTTTATAAGCAAATTTGATCTGGTACATTGATCGGACCGACCATGGGTCTTGTATCCTATCCAACCAATTGAACTGACTGGGTCGGTCCCATATAATAACACCAATTTGAAAGTGCTCATTTATTTCTTTAAGTTTTTCACTATTTTCTCTCCCCTTTTCCTTCACTTTTCAGACTCCTTGATGGTTAGAAAGTTTTCTCTCACACAGTTAACCATTTTGGTAACTTCTCTTATATTTAAAAAGGAAGAGGAGTGGGATTTTAAAATAACCCTTTCTGACTCTATTTTCCATAGTGGGTCAACAACCATCACACTGAGCCCTATTTTATTAAAGCCAGACTATTAAAATACATGGCCACATTAATTAAATTAATTAAATTAATCTAACACTTAACACAACTTTTCGAAAGTTGAGAGTGACTATAGATAAAAACCTAAGTGTGATCTACTTAACCATTATCTCACTATATTATCATTATATTAAACTATTCAAATTGGTGTTAAGTGTGCATATGGGAAGGAAACATCTCTTAAAATTGGTTTTTAAAAGGAAAAAAATGTTTAAGACCTCATCTAAAGTCTTAGACAATCCTTTTTAAACTTTAGATAGTAGATCTAACTTAAATTAATGTAGAAACACAAGTAAACACAATGAGGAGGGTTGAATTGTGTTTATAATAACTTTTCATTTTCAGATGAAACTTTAAAAAACAACGCCTTAAAGATTTCAGACAGGTTTTAAAAGGTTATCTAAAATATTGCTCTATTATCTGAAGTTTTAAATAAGAGTTTTTCTTAAAGAAAATATTTTCAAAAACTCAAGCTTCTCAATCACTATTTAACCCGTGTAGCTTTAATGTTAGCATAAAAACTGAATTCACAAAGCTAAGGATAACGAGGAAGCAGCGTTGTTCTGAACCACAACAATATTGTAGAATATGTTTCCTTATTTGTGCTTCACTTTTGAAAGCTTCCCAGAAAATTGTCTTTTATCTCCCTTTCTTGAGCAAAGTCTTCTAATGTGTGGCAGAGAAGCTTTGACTTTACAGAGTTTGAAATAAATAATTACCAATGAATTAGAGAAAATATTTTTTAAAACATAATTTTTTTCTAGTAATTTAATTAACAATTCATTAAATTATATGCGCAATATTTGAAAAAAAAATATTAAGAACGTTTTGCTTGATAATTTTATAAATAATATTAATTTAATTAATGTTCATGAAAAATATTCATTCTTGTGTAAGATAAATATTTGATTATGAAATGTTATATATTATTATGTGTTCACTTGCGATTCAAAGATTCATACATTTTTATTTACTGTTTTAATGTTTTAATCATCTTATAATGTAAATACTTATTTTTACAATTATTATATTAATAAACACTAATCACTCGCTTAATTTAGAAATAAATAAAATTGCATGTAAAATATTTGAAAAAAATTTGTTTAAGATTATTTTTATCTGATAATTGTAAAAATCACTTTTAGGTTAATTAGTTAAAAAATAATAAAATTGTATGTAAAAATATTTGAAGAAAAAATTGCTTAAGATATTTTACCTAATAATTTGTTAAAAAATATATTTGTATAATAAGTTATCATGTAAAATATTTATCATTATGTAAAGTAAATTTTTATTTATGGTATATTAGATAGTGATATATATATTCATTTATGATTTAAAAATTTAAAATTTTTTCATTTAAAAGATACTATTAAGTGCAAGGACTACTTGACAATTTTATTATAATATCTACAGATGCTTTGATGTCTCTATATTATACCTTTTATAGTTTAAATTCCATAATTTATGGAATATACCATTTAGTCTATCGATACACCCGATTTTTATTGGTCCACCCTAAATAAAGCCTAAATACAATAATGCAAGTAACATAGGATTAAGCTCTACTTGCTCTGGTATATTAACCTGTCACGACCCAAATTCAAGGTCATGATTGGCACACAAACTAACACCTTTAACCTGGCAAGCCTAACAACAATAGAATAATTCTTGACAAATAATTTTTCAAAATAAATATACTTCCAGGATTGTACAGAAATTTTAACAATCTCCTATATTTTGGACATTCCAAAATTTACAGAGTTCCTAATATCAACAAATATCACCGGCCAGAGTTCCCAACAACATAATATTTATCCAATCAACATCAAAATATACATCTCAACATAAAACCATGACTCAACTTCCTATAGTTGCAGAATATACGTAAAATCCCAAAATAACATAAAATGGCCACAAACACAAAGGAGGCTTACCAAAATGAAATAACAGTAAAGCTGGAACAACTGAATCTGCCAGCAGCCTTCTACTCAACTGCCTGGGAATCTGGATGAAAAACAAAAAAAAGGGGTAAGTCACAAAGACATAATGAGGGCCTAACAACCACTATGAACTAGAAGGGAAACACACCAACGCATGAGTTGTTCGATAGAAACCATTCACAGTACAAAATTTACTTCTCAATATAAAACTTACTAAACAAGTGGGTTCAATAAATCCCACAATCTTAGATAACTTGTTTCCGATATCCATGAGGTTAAGTTTATCATATCCAAAGCAATAACAAATTTATCATATATAAATTTAATAAGCAAATTTGAAATGAAGTACATTAAGTAAAACACAGTATGGATCACTCATGATAGAACCGAGAGGCGGCTCCATCTCGCTGATAGCCCTTTCCTATGAAGGGTGGTCTCCCTCTAAAGCGGCTCCATCTAACGGACAACCCTCTCCTCTCTAGAATCATGTCCATGTCTCAATATCACCGTGGGCAGCTACATCTCGCTGATAGCCCTTTCCTCCAAGAGTGGCCTCTCCCTTGGGGCGGCTCCATCTAACGGATAACCATCTCTACCCTGATCATGTTATATCTCAATATCATGTTATCGTGGGCAGTTGCATCTCGTTGATAGCCCTCTCCACTGAGTGGCGGCTCCATCTAATAGATAGTCCTCCTCCCGAAATCGTATCATGTCTCAATGTTTCATTATATCATATCATCGGGGGTAGCTCCATCTCATTAATAGCCCTCTCCACAGAATAGCGGCTCCATCTAACGAATAGTCCTCTCCTCTCGGAATCATACAACTAGGAGCACCTAGGCTGCTATCATCCGCTATAGACATACAAGGTTCTAACATGGATCCCAATAATAAAAATCTCAAATATATTCTATTTCTCAAAGTCCGTTTCAAAATTCAATCTCCCTTTTCAACAAACATAATCAATATAAATCTATAAAGTTCTCAATATTTGAAATAAATTTCTCAGAGGGTAAAATCAATATAAAGAGTATATTTCTCAAATTTTTATTAAAAAAAAACAAAATTAAAATATAGCAAGCAAGATTAATTAAAATAGTAATTATAAAAATATTAAAATAGGCCACAATGACTGCTAAACCATTCACTACTATGGAGAGTCAACCAAGTTGCTTCCTAAGGATGTAAAAAAAACCCGTACCCGTACCCGTACCCGTGGATATCTGTGGATATAATGGGTGGGGACATATATTACATTACCCGCCCCGTGGGTATCCGCTTACTTATTAAAACATATTTTTCTATTAAGTATATTTGAATATTATGATTTTTTTATTATTTTATGATGAGATATAATTTATTTTATATTATTTTATAATGATTTTTTTAATATATTAACACATATAATGGTATTATATAATGATTATTTATATATATAATATGATATTATAATATATTATATAACATTTTCTCTCTTTTTATAAAATTTAAATTTGTAAATATTAATGGATATTCGTGAATACCCACGGATACCCACTACCCGCATGTGTATCTGTTAATTTTAGCGGATATGGATACGAGTAGTGCACTACCCGCCCCGCCCCCGCTCCATTGACGTCCCTATTGCGTCCCAACAACTCCAGGAGGATTGTGCGAGATAAAAACTAACAAATCTAATCACCAACAAATATTTTCAACATTTTGAGATTTATTTGAAGCTCTACTTATTATGGGTAACCATAAAATCTCCAAAACTGGTGCTCAAAACTCTAAAAATAATTCTACCTAAAGCTAACACATTCCAACAACCTATTCTTTAAGTTACGAGTTGTAAGTATACCTCAAAGAGCCGAAGGAGCAACCTTTGCGGTGTGGGTACTCTGCTCCTTCCTCAGAACACTAACCCTAACTCCAAGTGGAGGGGAAGTTTAGTTTTCATTACCTTTCACTGGGTGTAAGGGATTTGAAGGGAAGTGGAACACAAAATTTTGGAAGGGGATGAAATGAAAATTGGAGCGGAAGAGGGAGGGCAGAGTGATTCTTTTAGATAGGTGTGGGGTTTGCTTCTCGCAATTGAGAAGCTCACCCTTTTTAAAACACCCAGACTTCCCTTTCTAATTCTTTTTTAAAAAAGTGAAACAGTGCGTTTAATCTTTCCCCCTTAAAGAAAATTTGTCCTCGAATTTTGAAGTTAATACTAACCTTAGGATTCAAACAACTGAGGATACTTTTCACGCATGATAGTTTTGAGTGCCCAAGTCGTTTCTTCACCTGATGGCTCTCGCCATAAAACCTTCACTGAAACAATATCCTTTGAACACAAAATGTCTCACCTATTTATCAGCTATAGCCACCGGTTGCTCTTGATGGGGGAAACAACAACAACAACAATACAGAGCATACTCAAACAGTTATACAGCGGAAATAAATCCCCCTAACTTGCAAGAATCTATGAGGAGCAACAACCAATGAACAGCAAAAATAAATCACCAAAATCACAATCAAAGACACCAAGATTTTAACGTGGAAAACCCCTCAAAGCAAGGGTAAAAACCACGGGTCGTCCAGACCAAAGAAATAGCTCCACTATGATCAACAAAGGGTACAAAAGAGTCTCAATCAAGCACACAAAACAGTGCTAACACCCAGCCAAACAACAAAGCAATAAAGCTTACAAATAGAGAACAATGAAGATGAAAAGCCCCAAATACACAGCTGCAGTGCGAACTGAATCTGCAGTAGCCTGTTTTACAGTCTGAACCTGCTGTTAAATTTTCAGCCTGATCCAACGGTGAACGAATCTGCAGTAGCTGTTTTACAGTCGCAGCTCTGTGAAAAAACGGGAATGAATTTCTCTCTTCTTCTCTCTCAAAGTTCCTGGTGTTCTATCTGACTTAAGACCTTCACACTTCCCTCTTTCATGACTTCAAGCCCCTCTCCACTTACTTAAGTGAGACATCAAGTGGGCTTCTCAATTTGGGCCTTTTCTCCACATAGGAAGGGAGCCCAATACCCAACAAATCTCCCCCTCACAACTAGGTGGAGATAACCGCCAAACCGACGATCTCACAACAAACTTCAAACTTTCCTCTTGGCAGTGCTTTAGTCATCATATCAGCACCATTATCATCAATACGAATTTTAACCAACTCCAACAGCTTAGCATCCAAAGCATCACGTATCCAATGATACCTAACATCAATATGTTTGGACCTAGAATGGAAAGTTGGATTCTTACCAAGAAGGATAACACTTTGACTGTCAACAAATAAGGGATATATGTCCTGCACAAAACCAAGCTCCTGCAAGAATTTCTTCAACCATAGCAACTCCTTGCATGCTTCAGTAATGGCAATGAACTCTGCCTATGTAGTAGACAAAGCTACACACCTCTGCAGCTTTGATTGCCAAGCCACAGCTCCCCCTGCAAACTTAATCAAATAGCCCGAAGTGGACTTTCTGGAATCAATGTCTCCAGCCATATCTGAATCTGAGTAGCCAACCAAGGTAGGCTTATCACCTCCAAAACAAAGCTTCATATCAACAGTACCATGAAGATACCTCAGAATCCATTTCACAACATTCCAATGCTCTCTACCTGGGTTTGACAAAAATCTACTGACTGTACCAACAACATGTGCAATATCTGGTATAGTACACACCATTGCATACATCAAACTACCCACCGCAGATGCATAAGGAACTCTCTCCATGTCGGATTTCTGAGCTTCATTTGAAGGACTCTGTTTAGCACTCAGTTTAAAATGAGTTGCAAGAGGAGTGCTCACAGCCTTAGCATTTTCCATCTGGAATCTCTGCAACACCCTTTTTATGTACTGTTCCTGTGATAGCCAAAGTTTCTTCTCCTCTCTTTCACGAATGATTCTTATACCAAGAATCTGTTTAGCAGCTCCCATGTCTTTCATGGCAAATGACTCGCCCAATTGCTTCTTCAACCTGTTAATCCTGGAAACATCTTTCCCAACAATAAGCATATCATCAACATACAATAACATGATAATAAAGTCATCATCAGAAAACTTTTTAACAAAGACAAAATGATCAGAAGTAGTCTTCTTGTAGCCTTGCTCGCACATAAAAGACTCAAACTTCTTATACCACTGCCTTGGAGCCTGCTTCAAACCATATAGGCTCTTTCTCAGCCTACACACATAGTCTTCCTTGCCTTTAACCTGAAAGCCATCAGGTTGCTTCATATAAATCTCTTCCTCCAAATCACCATGAAGGAAAGCAGTTTTCACATCCATTTGCTCTACCTCCAAATCAAGAGTAGCAGCCAAACTCAAAACTGCTCTAATGGATGACATCTTCACCACAGGTGAGAAAATCTCATTGAAATCAACACCCTTTCTCTGTCTGAAGCCTTTCACCACTAATATGGCTTTGTACCTTGGAGACACAGAATTACTCTCATGCTTCACCCTGAATATCCACCTGTTTTCTAAGGCCCTCTTGCCCTTAGGCAATTTCACCAAGTCATAAGTGTGATTATCATGCAAGGATTTCATCTCATCTTGCATTGCATCCAACCACTGTTGCTTTTCTTCACTTTCCAAAGCCTCTTCAAAACACTCAGGTTCTCCACCATCAGTCAAGGTCACATACTCATTAGAAGAATACCTGGTAGAAGGTAGTCTCTGTCTGTTAGACCTCCTGAGTTGGACTTGAGGTGGTTCAGGTGCATCATCAACATTCTCATCATGTGACATATCATGCTCCTCTTGGTCATCATCAATAGAAACATCAAATCCACCTCCAAGTTGTTGATCATCAACATCATCATGTTGTTCACCATGTTGAACACTACTCTCAGCATTATCTAGATTGTGAATAGGCAATCACATAGGATCAACATCAGTCAGATTTTTATCTTTCTCGGGTGTAGTCTTCTCCACCTTATTAATGTCATCAATGGTTTGGTCTTCCATGAATTGCACATCACGACTTCTTACAAGCTTCTTCTTAACAGGATCATAAAACCTGTAGCCAAATTCATCTTCACCATAACCAATAAAGATGCACTGCCTTGTCTTCGCATCCAACTTGGATCTTTCATCCCTTGGAATATGAACAAACGCCTTGCAACCGAAGACACGCAAATGGTCATAGCTCACATTCTTGCCAAACCAAATTTTGTCTGGAACTTCACTGTCAAGAATAACAGTAGGAGTGAGATTAATAACATGCACCGCTGCGTATAGTGCCTCTCCCCAGAAATGCTTGGGCAATTTAGCATCTGAGAGCATACATCTCACCCTCTCAAGTAATGTCCTGTTCATCCTCTCCGCTAAACCATTTAGCTGAGGAGTTTTAGGAGGAGTTTTCTCGTGTGCAATACCATGCTGCTTTCAATAAACATCAAAGGTTCCACAATACTCACCACCATTGTCAGTACGAATGCGTTTCAGCTTCTTGCCTGACTGTCTTTCAACCAAGGCATGGAATTGTTTGAACTTCTCCAACACCTGGTCTTTTCTCTGCAAAGCATAGACCCATAGTTTCCTGGAACAATCATCAATAAAGGTAACAAAGTAAAGTGCACCACTAAAGGATTTTACCTTCAATGGACCACAAACATCAGAATGTACCAATTGCAACAACTCTGACTTCCTTGAGGGAGGATGCTTCTTGAAGGATACTCTGGTTTGCTTGTCAGCCATGCAATGAGAACATTTCTCCAATTCTGCACTCTTTAACCCTTGAAGAACATCCTTTTTAGCTAAGCAATTCAGCCTCTTTTCACTGATATGACTAAGCCTTCGGTGCCACAAAGATGCCTCCATATCCACGACATTCACACTGTCTTTAGCAACCAAAGCTTTTGTCCAATATGGTTTAGATGATTTCTCCCCTCTAGCCACAACCAAGGTACCTTTGGTGAGTTTCCACTTTCCAGAACCAAAGTGGTTATCATAACCACCATCATCAAGAATCTGCACAGAGATCAAATTAAAACGGACATCAGGAGCATGTTTAACTCCTCTAAGCAACAACTGCATTCCCATGTTGGTTTTCAGGCAAACATCACCAACACCAATCACCTTAGACACACCATCATTACCCATCTTCAACACTCCAAAATCACCAAAAGTGTAAGATGTGAAGAACTCCTTCCTCGGTGTAACATGCAGTGTAGCACCACTATCAACAATCCACATGCTCTCATCTGATACAAGATTAACTGACCCATGGTCACTGAGATTAACAAGATCACCACAGGTAGCAATAGCAACACGATCATCATCATCATGATCCTTCTCTTTCTGCTTACCCTTCTTGCCTTTGTTCTCCTTTTTCCACAGAAAACAATACTTCTGTATGTGCCCTGTTTTATGACAATAATGGAACTCCATGTTCTTGTATTTGGACCTGGACTTACTCCTGCTCTTCTCTCTACCACCCTTCGGTTCCTTTTTCTGACTTCTCCCCCTATTTTCAGTGACAAACACCTCAGAATGAGATGAAGAACCCTGTGCCTTCATTCTCATCTCTTCATTAAGAGCACCACTCTTTGCTGCTTGCAAAGAAACAACACCATTAGGGGTCGAGTTGGTAATAGAAACCCGAAATGTCTCCCAAGACTCAGGTAAAGTGTTCAGTAGCCATAGTCCCAAAACTTCATCATCAAATTTGATACCCATTTCGGATAACTGATCTAGGAGCCCTTGAAATTCATTCAAGTGATCTGAAATGGAAGAACTCTCCCTGTACCTCAAATTCATCAGACAGTTCAACAAATACAATTTATTATTCCCTGATTTAGAAGCATACAAGGACTCAATCTTCTCCCACAAAGTTCTAGCATGTGTCTCATTAGCAATGTGATTATAAACATTGTCTTCTACAAACTGCCGAATAAAACCACAAACCTGTTGGTGTCCAAAGTCCCATTCTTCTTCAGACATAGAATCTGGCTTATGAGTAGCAAAGACAGGAAGATGAAATTTCTTCACAAATAGCAAGTCTTTCATCTTGCCCTTCCACAAGTGATAATTAGTGCCATTCAAAGCAACCATTTTAGTATTTGCCTCCATCATTCAAGCAAGTGAGACAACCCCAAAACCAAAGCCAAAGAGCTCTGATGCCACTCTGATGGGGGAAACAACAACAATAACAATATAGAGCACACTCAAACAGTTATGCAGCGGAAATAAATCCCCCTAACTTGCAAGAATCTATGAGGAGCAACAAACAATGAACAACAAAAATAAATCACCAAAATCACAATCAAAGACACCAAGATTTTAACGTGGAAAACCCCTCAAAGCAAGGGTAAAAACCACGGGTCGTCTAGACCAAAGAAATAGCTCCACTATGATCAACAAAGGGTACAAAAGAGTCTCAATCAAGGACACAAAACAGTGCTAACACCCAGCGAAACAACAAAGCAATAAAGCTTACAAATAGAGAACAATGAAGATGAAAAGCCCCAAATACACAGCTGTAGTGCGAACTGAATCTGCAGTAGCCTGTTTTACAGTCCGAACCTGCTGTCAAATTTTCAGCCTGATCCAACGGTGAACGAATCTGCAGTAGCTGTTTTATAGTCGCAACTCTGTGAAAAAACGGGAATGACTTTCTCTCTTCTTTTCTCTCAAAGTGCCTGGTGTTCTATCTGACTTAAGACCTTCACACTTCCCTCTTTCATGACTTCAAGCCCCTTTCCACTTACTTAAGTGAGACATCAAGTGGGCTTCTCAATTTGGGCTTTTTCTCCACATAGGAAGGGAGCCCAATACCCAATAGCTCTGAGTAAGATAAATTCTCATCTAATTGTACATCTTCATGACAAATCAAGTGAGAAGGGTCGTAAAGATATTTACGAAGCACGAAAACATGAAAACTGGGTGAACTGCTGAAAGACCTGTTAGAAGAGCCAAACGATAAGCAACAGTCCAACCCTCTCCAAAATCTCAAAAGGTTCAATGAACCTTGGGCTTAACTTGCCCTTCATGCCAAACCTTAACACACCTTTTATCGGGGAAACACGTAGGAAGACATGGTCCCCCACTGCGAACTCTAGAAGGAGGCAGGGGAATAAAATATTGCAGGGGAACAAAATATTGTATAATGTGAGATTCTTCAAGTACCACCTTAGCTTCAACAACCCGTAACTGAACAACCACCTCTTTAGGAGTATGCTATTGAGAGATCAGAACACTCAATAAAATTTTCTACTTCAACTCGCCCTGTTCTTCTTGTGTCAACTCCTCCTCCTTGGCTATGGTCTCAGCTAGGAGATTGTCAGATTCTATCTTCTCAGCAGTTTGACTCTCAAGCTTCCTCAACAGCCTCTTTCTCCTAGGTAAGTCAAAGGGAGGAACGAAAGGTGGAAAAATAGTTCCCTCAGTCTATAAGGGTGGTTCTACTATCTCAGACTCAGGGGTGGGTTTGATAGTAAAAGCCACGTCAGATACATGCCCTTTAGCTACCTTTTCCACACATGGAATGGTTTAAGCTTCAAACTTTCACTTCATTGGAAGCTTGTGTCTAAGAATCCTTACACCATTGTCTTCAACACCTTTGCCCTCGTGCCTTTTCTTTGTCCTCCTCTCCTTCTGATACACTTGAAGAGCTTTTTTTCTTTATTTGAGGGGCTTCAGAGTCATCACTGGAATTTGAGTCTGATCTCGAAGAAGAAGAGCTGATAGAACCACTTCCTCCAATAGTTGCAGGGTTTCTGAATCCTTCAGCTTTGAGTACTTCTTCATCTCCTTCTTTTGAGCCTCCACCACTTCACACTTCTTCTTAGCTGGATAAAGGAATAGAGGAATCCTCATTCTCTTTACATTTTTTCCCTAAACTTAAAAGGGAAGACCTCCTCATAGTTGTCCATTGGCAGATAGAACTTCTTATTGCAGTCTGTAGCAATGTCTTTAATCGAAACTCATAAGGCAATGAGTGTGCAGTTTGCTTGATCTATGGTTAAAAAAATACAAGATGAATTTTTCATTTTCAATTTATATGTAAATTAAATTATTTTAGATGGTTGAGATGATGTCCAGTTTGTTTTAAACAGGAGAGAATCCCAATCCGAACCAGAGCGCACAGATCCTCTCCAGTTGAGTTTCAACTGGAGAGTGTGCAGTTTGCTTGATCTATGGTTAAAAAAATACAAGATGAATTTTTCCTATTTCAATTTATATGTAAAGTAAATTATTTTAGATGGTTGAGATGATGTCCAATTTGTTTTAAACGGGAGTGAATCCCAATCCTGAACCAGATGAGTCATTCATTGCTTTCTTACAGTACTACATTATGAGGTTGGGGAGGTTGATTGTGTTCCTCTCGTGATCCTCTCCCGTTAAAAATTAACGGGAGAAAATATTAACCGCAAAAAGATTATTTATATAAAAAGAAAAAAAAATTAAAGCATGGTTGCCGTGGGATGAAAACTGGACCTCCAGTTCCACTGGAGAGTATCCAGACGCGTGTTCCTCTTGCGATCCTTCATCAGGTAATAGAGGGAGAAGTTATCCAACAGGGAGAAGTTATCTTTGCTTCCCTCCCTAGGTAAGACCACTTACCTTAGGATTGTATGCAAAATCGTAGCAAGATTCTTCATTTTGGAGGTCACCATCCTCTCTGGCTTCCTGACCCTATGATGCACTTCCTGAACATCTTCCTTGTTCAGGTCTTCCTCCTTCATCCGAGACTGGGAGAACTTCTTTCCACTCGAGGAGCACTAGATTTTCTTCACCACCATCTCCTCAATGAAGATGTATTATTTCCCTTTAAGAAGCCTTAGAATTGAAATGATCCCTTGAGAATTAGAGGCCTTTCAAGTATCATAGAACTCTTAAACCAATTCTAGAACCCATCTGTGTTGATTGACAGTGAAAAACTTTGTCCAGCTAGCATCGTCAAACACATCATATAGTTTCACTCCTAGCTTCTCCATAGCCTTTTTGGGAGCCATGAGTTATTGTTGTAGTGAAGGTGAGCCAAAGTTAGGGTTTAGGTTTGCGGAAGAAAATAGCACTTGTGTAGAAAGGGAAAGGCTTTGATTCATTAATTATTATTAAAATTTATTATTAAGTCCCAAATCTTAACATTTGACTAAGAATGGAACATGAAACTATTTTTTCATCGAGTTACCATTTTAAAGAAAGGCACATGGAATCATTATTTAGCATATGCAAACATGTACACATGTCATGAATCATGTATTACATTTTTGAACCCTAATCATGTAAAGAATATTTTCATGGGCCTATGGCCAAGAGTAAATTCATGGGTCTTCGGACCAAAGAAGAAAGAGAAATTTTATGGGTTGTTGGCAAAGAGGAAAAGAGATTTTCAAAGAACAAATGTAATGCATTGCATCCTTGAGTTATAATAAAATGACTTTCAGGTTTTTATGGCCCTAAGGACAACGGTCCTTAGTTTCAGGTTCTGAGCGCTCAGTTCTCAAAAGTACCACAGTGAAAAGACCCCCTGGGTGTGGGTTTAACACCAGAGGTTGCCCTATGCTGTATGAATGCATGGGTGGTTTTCCACCAGAGGTTGCGTGAACTTGCCTGATTGCCTGGAATAATTGTGATATGCACGAATATATATACATACATATATGTGTTCAATGATCCATTTTCATTTGCCTACTATCCTACACTGTATGGATGATCACATACACTGGGACATAAGTCTCACCACACATTGTGGATTTCGTTTTAGATGTTCAGGATTCTCAACCGGAAGCATGGCCGGATGGATTGAGAGCTCATTGGTGGATTAGCTCACCTAGCTTCTTGTGATGCCCTACTAGGAGACTTTCGAAGTCATATATGTATAGTTGTAGGTTGAATTTAATGTGAATTAGTAGTGTTGTATTTTAGGCCACTGGTTGGCATTTAAATTACAACATATGAATTATGCAGGCAAGGTTTCCGCTTATGTAAAAGTTGGAATTACATGAAGCATTGATTATATTGTTTGGCGATATTGGTAATGTCGTGAAAAATAATTCGGTAAATTTAGGAATATGCTTCCAACGAGCATTATTTCTAGGTTTACGGAATTAGGGCATTACATTATGGTATCAGAGCAGTTCAATCCAATTGGATTGTGGATGAGTTAGTTGTTTAAGTTTAGTTATGATCTTATATGCATTGTATGAAATATAGAGCCTGATCAACTCCATGTTTTGTTCAATGTGTATAAAATTATGGTTAGAGGCAAACGAGGAAGACATCAGTATACAGAAACCCCCCAGGATGCTTCCATTGCGGCTATCGAAGTGTTAACTCACGCCTTGAACCAGCAGACCATTGTTCTTTCTGCCCTGTTGGGGGAGAGCGAACGTACCACGCCTGTAGGATAAGCGGTCCAAGTAGCTTTGAGGTCGGATCACCAGGTGAGTGGATTCTTGGGGTTTCGGTTGTGCTACCCACCAATCTTTGATGGGAGCCTGGACCGTCTCGCGACAACTACTTGGCTTATGAAGATTGAGGAGATTCTAGTTGCCAAGGGTTACCCCAATGAGCAAAGGGTGACTTATGCGTCCCTGATTCTCAAAGCGGAGGCTTAGAGTTGGTGGAGGAGCACTAGAGACCGGTTTGGCGATTTTGGGCACCCCTATCTCTTGGGAGGACTTCAGGACCTCTTTTCTGGAGAGGTATTTCCTGACTTTTCTCAAGAGAAGGAGGGACGAATGACCACTAGAGGGAAGCTCGAGTGGAAGTGCGAAGAATGATCAGATTGCCCAGTAGACTGAACATCAGACTCCAGCTTGCGTGAGGTGTGGAAAGAGCCACAGATGGGAGTGTCTGCGGGGCGAAGCAAAGTGCTTCTTTTGCTTCCAATAGGGACACATGGTGACGGATTGCCCGAAGAGAAAGAAGGACAAGACCCGAACCTTAAGCTCCAGGGAGGACCACTGCCATTAAGAATGGAGACACGCCTAAGGCCGGAAATCGAACTCTAGGTACATTTATACTTGAAGAAGTATATATGCCTATATTGTTTGGTGTCAAGATAACCCACTCCTTTATTTCATTGCAGTTGATTGTGTAAAATTCTTGAGTTAGTTATATACCCTTTCATTTCTTAGTTTATGTGTCAGAACCCAGCTAAGAAGGCGCTTCTTATTTTCCCTAATGCCTAAGAACACCCATTGGTTAACCATGGGGATCTTTCGAAGTAGATTTGAAATGTCTACCCTTAAATAATCTAAACATTCTTCTTGGCATGAACAAAGGGCCTAAGGCCTAATCGTGCGTGCTGGTTCCAATCAGATGACTCCCTTCTAACTCCTTTTCTAATGATAGAAAGGGCATCATGTTAAGTCCCAATGTGTCTTCTTTTGTGTGATTGCGGTTTCGGGTATCTTACGAGAAGTAGAGCTCACCATATAACTTACTTTGGAACCCAACCCGCTTACACGCCTCTTGATCAAGAAGGAAACGTGGAGTAAAGCTTCATTATCATGTTACCATTTTCCAAGAAAGGTGCATGAAATAGATGAAGTTGTAATGAAAAGACATCAAGTAAAATATGTTACTTCACAACGGCATCGATAGCATCACCTACAATAAAATTTACCAAAGACCTTATAATTTCATAAACAATGATATATAATGCAAAGTTTTCTTTTTAGCTACCTTCATATCAGCCACATCAAACAAGTGGTAACAATAGTTGCAATGTTGATGTGGAAATTCAGTTTCCACCTCAACACTTAATAGACCTCATTTAAAATCGGAGACTAAAAAAAGCTTAAACTGACCTCTTAATCAAGAAAGAAACGTGAAACAAAGCTTCATTATCGTGTTATCATTTTCAAAGAAAAATGCACGAAATAGCTAAACTTTAACGAAGAAGATGTGAAACATGCCATTTCGTAACACAAAGGCATTGGTAGTATTGCCTACACTAAAATTTACCTAAGACCCTATAAAAGATTATGGAAATGTGGCAATCTATTTGCCATTTCGTAACCAAAATACATTGGTAGAATCACTGACAATGAACCATGTGGCAGTCTATTTGTCACATCAACACTTAATAGACCTTATTTAACAAAAGAGACTAAAAATGCTACAATCAGATTAAGTGGGGTTTAAAAGCTAGGATAATTTTGTTGATGAACTAAAGACAAATGAAGGTATATTTCGAGATATTAAAAACATTTCTCTAAGTCTAACTAATTAGCTTATGTTAATAAATCCATTGCATTTTTTTTCACTTTTAGCAAATGACATTTAATATTGGGTCCCGAATTTAGACATTTGATCACGAAAGAAACATGATGTAGAGCTTGTCTATGATGTTACTATTTTCAAAGAAAGACACATGAAAAACTTGAAATTGTAATAGAAATGAGTAGAAGTGAAGCATGTCGTTCCAAAATGCAAAGAGATCGACAACTTCACTTGTAGTAAAGTTTACCTAACAACTTATAATTTTGATAGTACTATTTTATAATCGGGTGAGTTTGTTTTTCTTCTTTTTTTTTTTCACTTTGTTCGTGGTTTAAAAGTTAATCTCAAAAGGGACTTAGAATCAAGTCCTCAAAAGGGACTCTATAAGAAGTAGATTTACAGTGTTTTAATCTTTTGGAAACTTAACGTGTATTGATTTTCAGAATTGCAACAATACTCACTTGATATGAAAATCGAAGTGGTGTGTAAGGAAGAAGAAAGAGAAGAATAGTGGAAATAAAAAGGAAATTCAAGCAAAGAAAATAAACAACTAACAAATTGTAGAATTGAAATGCGTGAAATGAAGATTAAACAAAAGAAAACAACAACATTGTAAAGAAAAAGTAATTGCATTGACTGAAATTAGAATATGGATGGAATTGCATACTTGAATATCTCTTTAGGACTAGTTGTCACTAACAGGATGGACGTATTGGTGTTTCAGAGAGTTTTCAAAGAAATGAATTCAACCTTTATTACATAATAAGTTTGCCTATTTATAGATTTCTAATCCTAACGGCTAACTAATATACATAAGACACATCAACAATCTTCATATGTGTTGGCACAATGCATGGCTGACACGTCTTCTAACAGACAGAAACCACTTTATCCTTTTTGAACTTTTATGAGGCTCCACTATAACTTTGACATCTGTCTTGAACAGTAAACTTCCAATAATTGTTGTTAACTTCTTCTTTAAGACTCCACCTTCCTCGAACAAACCTTTTTCTTCAGAAATATCTTCTAAGTCTTTTTGAGTTAATCTTCCTTCAATCTGTTCAACTTGTCTTTCGATTCCTATAACCCATGAAATCGAATATCTCTTTAGATTATGCACTTTCCAAATACTTAGAATTTATTCTGATGCTTCAGCTTACTCGAAAGTCACAAACTTTTTGTTGACCATTTATCATTATGGTCTGACACATGTCAATTTTCCTTTGGTTAATTCTAAGGTGACATTGACCACCTTCCACTGTCCACTTAGCCTTATTCATGAAGGCTTCATTGATTGGGCCATTTTTGGGACGTATTTTTTAATCTTCCAATCTTTGCTCCTATAAATTGGAGTCCATATGGAATGAATTCTTCATTCTTCCATTGGTTTCAAAATGGAAAAGCTTTTTCCTTTGGCTACTACGTTCGACCTAATCTTTAATGATTTCATTTTTGATAAGGTTGACGAGGTAGCCAAAGCCATAAGTTTTTTCAATCCTTTTAAGGATTTTCTTTTGGGTCGAATGTTGTAGCCAAATATTTAGTTTATTTTGTCTTCACTCCATCTTTCTCATTTCTTTAATGAACCACAGGGATTTTCATTCTTACTTGCACAAAGCCTTTACCCTGGTGGCTCAATCAAAGCTTGTGGGAAAGGAGGAAGAAGAGGCGAAAGAGTAGAAGAAACAGAAGTTGGGAGTCTAATCTTCTGAAGATTTAGGATAGTCTTTATTCTATATTTTTGTATTTTTTCTTTATGTATTTCATTCGAACCTCGTGTAATTCGAATTATCTTTGCATATGAATAAAAGACATTCTTCTCTTTTCTATTTCTTAAGAATATTTCGATTTCTAGCATATATCTCAATGTGTCAGAGTTCTTTCAAAACCAAATAAGCTTTTTAATCTACTAAGTTAATTTGACTATTAACCAATAATAAGTCATTCAAATTTCTTCTTTATTTCACAAATTCGAAGACATTGGTTCTATCATAACTTAGCAATATTTCTAATCTCAACCCAACAATACCTTATTCGAAAGTATTCATCAACCAATATTATCCTTTTCGAATCATATAAAGACCTTTCTTGAAGGTTTTCTGAAATTTGATACCAACACACTTTTAACAAATGACATTTATTATTGGGTCCCGAATGTAGACATTTGATCACGAAAGAAACTTGAAATAGAGCTTCTCTATGATGTTACTATTTTCAAAGAAAGACACATGAAACACTTGAAACTGTAACAGAAATGAGTAGAAGTGAAGCATGTCGTTCCAAAATGCAAAGAGATCGACAACTTCACTTGTAGTAAAGTTTACCTAACAACATATAATTTTGATAGTACTGTTTTATAATCAGTGAGTTTATTTTTCTTTTTTTTTTATTTATTTTTAATTCTTGTGTTGAGAGATTATATGAGATAAAAAAACCAGTTTCTTGTAAGAGAGATTTTTCATTTGAACAAGTGAGATAATAAGGGAAAAAGGAAAGTTTTTTGACAAAAAAATGTCTTGTCACATTTATATTTTTGTTATAATGGGTTATATGTTTAATTTTGCATTAGGAAGAATTTGAATAATAAATTAATAACCTTAAAAAACACACCAGAAAACCAAATGTGCTAGTGAGACAAATAGGAAAAGGAAGAAATTGTTTTTTGAAAAAAAAAAAAACTAACTTTTTACTTTTTATGTTTTGTTAAAGTCATCTTATCATATACATTATGGTTAGGCTAACTTTTCAACAGAAATTATCCATACACAATTTGTATTCGCAATCCTATTCTGCTTGAGGGGATTCAAATATGTAACACTTACTTAATTTTTTGCTTCTTTTAAACAAATATTTCTTTATTTCTTTTTTTAAAAAATTGGGTTATATATTTAATATTGCATCAACACAATGTTTGATAAGCAACAAAATAACTAGAAGTTGTAATGAAAATAACTAGAAGTGTAGCATGCAATTTCAAAATGCAAAGGCATCGATAAGATCACCTGCAATAAAATTTACTTAAGACCCTATAGTTTTGAAGATAATAACACATAACGTCTAAGTTTGGTTTTTAGATATCTTCATATTAGCTACATCAAATAAGTGACACCAAGTAACAATACTGAAATGGCAATCCAAATGCCACATCGTTATTTAATGATAAAGACTAGAAATGTTGAAATTAGATTCAGTGAAGATTAAATGCTAAGAAAATTTTGTTTTAGAACTAAATTAAAATTAATGTATATTTTTAGAGATTAAAAATATTTTGAAGTCTAAATAATTAACAGATATTAATAAATTCCTTGCAAATTAAATACATTTTTTTACTTTTGTATAATTCTTATTGAATTTTATTATTGGTTTCAAAATGTTAATGTTTGATTTAGAAAAAAAAACATAAACTATGTTTCATTATCGTGTTATTATTTCAAAGAAATGCACATGAAAATAGCTAAAGCAATAACAAAATGAGTAGAAATGAAACATAGTTTCTAAATGCAGAAACATCAATGGCATTGCCTGTAATAAAATTTACCTTTGACTCTATAATTTGGAAAATAGTGACATGTAATTTCTAAGTTTTCTTTTAACCGAGTTTTATATCAACAACATCATACAAGTGGTAAAAAGTAGCATTGTTGATGTGACAATTCATTTGCCACTTCAACATTCAATAGACCTCATTTAAAAATAGATGAGACGGAAAAAGTTGAAATAGACCTCATTTGATAAAGAAAGAAACATGAATCAAAACTTCATTAACGTGTTACCTTTTTCAAAGAAAGGCGCATGAAATAGCTTAAGCTCTAATGAAAAAGACCAAAACTAAACATGTTATTCTGTAACTCAACGACATCGATACTACAATAAAATTTATAATGAAAGTATAAGGTACCTTATAATTTAGAAACGATGATATATAATTTTAAAGTTTTCTTTTTAGCTACCTTTATATCAGCCATATCAAACAAGTGGTAAGAATAGTTTCAATGTTGATGTGGAAATTCATGTACCACCTTAACATGTAATATACCTCATTTAAAATTGGAGACTAAAAGAATTGAAACAAACCTCTTGATCAAGAAGGAAACATGGAGAAAAGCTTCATTATCGTGTTATTATTTTCCAAGAAAGGTGCATGAAGTAGATGAAGTTGTAATGAAAAGACATCAAGTAAAATATGTTACTTCGCAACGACATCGGTAGCATCACCTACAATAAAATTTACCAAAGACCTTATAATTTCAGAAACTATGATATATAATGCAAAGTTTTCTTTTTAGCAACCTTCATATCATCCACCTCAAAGAAACGATAACAATAGTTGCAATGTTGATGTGGCAATTCAGTTTCTACCTCAACACTTAATAGACCTCATTTAAAAACTAAGACCAAAATAACTGAAACGGACCTCTTAATCAAGAAAGAAACGTGAAACAAAGCTTCATTATTGTGTTCCCATTTTCAAAGAAAGGTGCAAGATATAGCTAAACTTTAACGAAAAAGATATGAAACAAGCCATTTCATAACACAAAGGCATTGGTAGTATCGCCTACAGTAAAATTTACCTAAGACCTTATCAAAGAGTACGGAAATGTGGCAATCTATTTTCCATTCCGTAACCCAAATACATTGGTAGAATCACTGACAATGAACCATCTAGGAATCTATTTGTCACATCAACACTTAATAGACCTTATTTAACAAAAGAGACTAAAAATGCTTAAATGAAATTAAGTGGGGTTTAAAAGCTAGGATAATTTTGTTGAAGAACTAAAGACAAATGAAGGTATATTTCGAGATATTAAAAACATTTCTAAGTCTAAATAATTAGTTGATGTTAATAAACCCATTGCATTTTTTTTTCACTTTTAGCAAATGACATTTAATATTGGGTCCCGAATTTAGACATTTGATCACGAAAGAAACATGATGTAGAGCTTGTCTATGATGTTACTATTTTCAAAGAAAGACACATGAAACACTTGAAATTGTAACAAAAATGAGTAGAAGTGAAGCATGTCGTTCTAAAATGCAAAGAGATCGACAACTTCACTTGTAGTAAAGTTTACCTAACAACTTATAATTTTGATAGTACTATTTTATAATCAGGCGAGTTTGTTTTTCTTATTTTTATTTCTTTTAATTCTTGTGTTGAGAGATTATATGAGATAAAAAAACTAGTTTCCCTTAAGAGAGATTTTTCATTTGGACAAGTGAGACAATAAGGAAAAAAGAAAAGTTTTTTGACAAAAAAATGTTTTTGCTTATGTAGAACAACGTTGTGTCACATTTAAATTTTTGTTAAAATAGGTTATATGTTTAATTTTGCATTAGGAAGAATTTGGATAATAAATTGATAACCTTAAAAAAACACACCAGAAAACCAAATGTGCTAGTGAGACAAAGAGGAAAAGGAAGCAATTATTTTTTGAAAAAAAAAATACTTACTTTTTACTTTTTATGTTTTATTTAAGTCATCTTATCATATACATTATGGTTAGGCTAACTTTTCAGCAGAAATTTTCCATACACAAAATTTGTATTCACAATCCTATTCTCCTTAAATGGATTCAAATATGTAACACTTAATTTTTTGCTTCTTTTAAACAAATATTTCTTTATTTATTTTTTTAAAAAATGGGTTATATATATTTAATATTGCATGAAAACAATTTTGGATAAGCAACAAAATAACTAGAAGCTGTAATGAAAATAACTAGAAGTGTAGCATGCAATTTCAAAATGCAAAGGCATCGATAGGATCACCTGCAATAAAATTTACCGAAGACCCTATGTAACGTCCTAATTCCCAGAACTCGAAAATTTTTGCCCGTTGGAAGCATAAGTCCCGAATTTAGATAATTATTTTTCATGACATTAACGATATCAACAACAGAGATACAAATTTGATTAACTAAGTCCAACGTCTAATTAAACATAATCTTGAAAATTTACATAAACAATTATAACATGGATAGTCAATACATGTTTCCTATCAAAGCGGAAACATCATGAGCTATACTTGTACTAAATATCCATTCAAAAGAATATACATATAGGAACATAACAAAATACAATCAAAAGGTTGCTCCAAAGCCAACAAACACTATGCTCAATTTGCATCATGGCGTTCAACGACCTGCCTGGGGTGAGACTAATGCCTCAGTGAGCAAAGCAAGGCATGCATGTGTAGAATACAAGGAATAATATACAACAATGTAATAAAGACATGAACAGGAAATATATTCACATAAATAATGATAACTTGAGACTAAATATAACATGAACTGCTAACCCAGCAGTATGAAGTTGGCTGGATGTCTCTAGAAGGGGTGATAACACTCTGCTAGGAGCTTGGACCTGAAAGACCTACATTGGAGGATATGCACCAACTTCAAGCAAGGAAGAGTTGGAGAAATTAGTGTCCTACAAATAAAGGGACACTACCCTACAAAATAAAGGTCACTACCCTACAGAAGGACACCTTGACCCTGGATAGGACCCTTGTCCTATGGACCACCCTTAATTAGGACTCTCTTGTATTTTCTTTTTATTTTTGTATTTTCCTTTTTATTTCATTCCACTTGGGTGCTAATTGTATGGGTTTTATTGGTTAGTAGGTTGTCTGGCTACAAGGTTTAGGATGTCATGGGATCTAATCCCACATAGGATAGAAAATTTATTCATCTTTTAATTCCTATGTAAGAGTGGGTGCATTTTATGGGTTTATTGGCTTAAGGCTTAGCTTAGCCATAAGCCATTAGGGACATGGGTTCAAATCCCACTTAGGATGGGATTTCACTCATCTTTTATTTTTCTCCCCCTTCCCTCATGTAAGTGGCCGCCCCCTCACTCCCCCTATCCTATATAAAGGGGCCTCCTCTCTTGTATTTGGACACATTGAATTTTGAAGTAAAGGCATTATGCCAAATTTTCTCCTCCCTTTGTGAGTTGAGTGAGGCTTGGTGGTTGTTGCTCAAACCATACTGAGACTTATCTAATTCTCCTGAATTAGTGGCGTCTGGCATTGGACTTATCTACTGCAAGTGGATTCTTGCTTCAGTGGCGTCCTTCCCATTTCTTCCTCTCCACTTTTTCTTTCATTTTCTCTCATTTTCCTTCACTTTCTTGCGTGAATATAGCTACTGTTCCAGCACCTATATTTCGCAATTAATTGCTTAATTGTGATTCTAATCGGTTGGTTTTGCTCAATTCTAGATCCTACAACTATCCGACTATCAAGGGGGGTTGAATAGAGACTTTCAAATTTGTTCCTGAAAAAGCACACTTAAATTCAAGCAGAGACGTGATCTCAAGTTTGATAACTTGGAGTCTCAAATTGATTAGATGAGATGTAACTTGAATTTTAACTATCCATAATTTTGTGATCAAGAAGAAGTGATTCTTTTGTTATTTAAAAACTTGATTTACGTAGAATAGATTTAATTCAGTTTAGTAAACAGACTTAAGACGTGAGACATGAAATGTAAAAGAGATAAGAGATAGAGAGATGCACACAGATCTTATCCTAGTTCACCCACACCTTGGGCTACGTCCAGTCCTCACAACTTGTGAGATTTCCACTATTGACAACCTAGTCAATTACAAGTATTCTTACAGCCTCTTCAGGACGCCTCTCACACCAAGCTTAAACACCCTTACCTTGGCTGAGTCACAAGTATTCTTACAGCCTCTTCAGGACGCTCACACTCACACTGAGACTAGGCTTCTTCCTATCTCAGTTGAGACTTAATTACAATGGTTGAAAGGATATTGATCAGTCTAGCTTACAACATACAAGATATGGATAAACAGTGAGCTTAGCTAGAGATATTCTCTTCTAAAAGGATAGGAACTAAGGACTAAGAAGAGAAATAAACTGAGACTACAAGGTGTTCTCAAGTTGAGATCAGATCTGAAATGATAAACTTGAGATGTCAGATGAGATAAGATGAGATGAGATGTAGAAGCTATTCAATAATCAACGCAGTCTCTCCCAATTCTTCACTGTTGACTTCAGCATTTATTTCAAATAAAAACTAGCCGTTTTTAGCCGTTTTCTAACCGTTGAGATCCGTTGCAAGTGAGAGAAGATCTTCTTCCAAAAGGTATTGTGCCACTGCTTTGTGTCAGTGTGCAGTGTACTTGTCTTGACTCTTGTTGACCCTTGTGTCTTGTGTTCAGAAAGCTGAGTCTGAGTCTCAACTCTTGGCAACTCTTGCATCCGAGTCTGATGTCTACAACTGTTCTCTTGAGCTTGCGTCTCACGCTGACTTAGAGTCTCTTCTTTGTTCATTATCTTTTAGTCTGATATTTTCTTAATTCTGAAGCTAAGACTGAGTCTCATCTCTTAACAGATCTTGTGTCTGACTTTTGTTCCTTCTTTTAAGTTTGTGTGAGTCTCTTCTTTGAGCATTTGTCTCAAGCTGAGTCTCTGTCTGAGTCTGTATCTGAACATGAGATAGAATCTGTGCTTGAGTCTGCATCTGATCTTAAGCCAGCGTCTCAAGCTGACTTTGAATCTCTTCTTTGCTCAATATTTTGATTTAAGTCTTTTTGTCTTGGCATATTTTGATTCTGACTTCTATGCTTCATATCCTCAAAGATGGTCTTTGAGCTTCCTTTTCTGATCATTTTCTACAAATCTAAAGTCTAGAAATTCTGCCATAAACTTGAGCACACAGTTAGAAAATAACAAGATGCATCTTAGACTTGATTTTGTGATCATCTCAACTTAATGGTTTGACTAGATTAAAAACCTTAGGAGTGAGTTTGTCTTAACAATCTCCCCCTTTTTTATGATGGAAAACCATGAAGTTTTAGTTTAGAATGATTCAGTTTCAAATCTTAAGACTTAGCTCCCCCTGAATTCTATCATTCATCCTGATGAGAGGGTCTAATCATTTTTAAGAGCTAAGCTCCCCCTGAGTCTAAGACTCATGTTACTGATTTTTTAATTTAAACATTTTAAGAGCTCTTAACAGAAATGATAAGCTAAGATTTGAAGAAAACCAAAAATGCAATCAAAAGGAAACTTCATTGATCAGCAGAAAATAACATTTGTTTAATCAAAAGATCACAAAGAGTAATTTTCAGCAAAGATGCCATTGCATCTTATAACACAGAAAGAAAGATGCTATTACATCTCAACTTTCCTAAACTATGAATATTAAACATAAACTACTGGAGACTCTTATCAGGTTAAAACACCTAACCAACTCTCCCCCTTTTGCCATTATCAAAAGGAAAAACTAGCCCAGCTAGGATGAAGGGGAAGAGGATGAGTCAGAAGTAGAAGCAGGTGGCCTTTGTACAGTTTGAGGAAACTCAGGAAGAAGAGGCAGATTGGAAAGATGTAGGTTCATCTTTTTGTAAAATTCATTGGAAGCATGTAGGGCTTGAAGAACCGTGTCAAGTCCGTTGAGAATAGCCTCTTGCCTCTTCTTGTGCTGCTTCAATTTCTTGAGAATCTTCTTCTAGTTTTGCTCAGTTTTGGTGCTTAGATTTTTCTGTTGCTATTGCTGCTCGTTTTGAAGTTGATTGAGAAATGTATTAATTAAATCAAAGAGATGAGTAGGAATGAAGGGTTCAGATGTGGGAGCTTGAGATGGTGCAGGTGAAGGTGCTGACTGATCATACTTTGGTGGAGGTGAGCTGAAAAGAGAGTCAATAAAGAACTTCCCTGGTGTAGGTAAAGAGGTTGGGAAGGAGTGAGATGGTTCATACTGCATAGGGGTTTTCTGTGATGGCGGTGCTTCTTCCTCAGTCTCAGCACCATGAGTGGTCTGTGCTTGCATTACTTCAGGGGTGGAAGTGGTTGTTTCTTTGTCCATGTTTGTAAGAGCTTCAGCCACAATCTTGGTGATGGGGGAAGGTGAGGTTTGTGGAGTTGTCTGTTTAGGAGATGGAGGTGGAGACGGTGTCTGATGAGGTGAGGGAGGATGAGACTGCGTCTAAAATTCTGGTTCTTCCATCTCAGGAATTTGTTCATCTCTTGCAGGTTCTTCAGTTGTTATTGGTTGAGGATCAGGTTGTGTGAGAGCAGAAGAGGCATGTTCAGACCTTGTCTTCTTTTTCTTTTTCTTCCTCGTCTCAGTCTTAGTTGAGACGACAGGTTGAGACTTTCTCTTCTTTTCTTTTCTAGGGATCTCAGATCCTTCTTGAGATCCCTCAACAACTTCTTTCTCAGCCTTCTTCTTTTTCTTTTTCTTCACTGTCTTAGACATCTTAGAGGAAGGGGATAGTTGTGTAGTAGGGGGAATGACAGTGGGAACATCAATTTGAAAATTTAGGGAAGGAATAGACTTACTATCCGAGCTGAGTGACATGAGATTGGACTTACCTACATAGCCAGGCTTCTCTTTTGTCTCCTCACAACCGCTCAGGTCCACTTTGAAATGCTTCATGATCCAGGTGGTGAGCATTCCATATGGGAGAGAAGCAGAGACCTTTGGGTTGTTAAAAGCGTGCTCCATGTGTTTGAGAATGATGAAGGGCAGATTTAAAGCCATCCCATGCTTTAAATGGTACATCACCATCAGGTCAGTGGAGTAGACTTTGTTGAATGTCCCAGCGCGAGGCATGATACACTTGGAAACCAAATGGAAAAGGAATTTTCCAAAGAGATTGAGAGATGAGGCATTGTTACTGATGGTAGCATCTTTGAAGAGAGATGTGCCAACGTTCTCAGCAGGGATTCCTAGGTTGTCCCACCATTTATCTTTACTGTAAAGTCTATTTCCAGCAACTGGGGCTTTGATGATACCTCCCAGGGTCTCCTCTGTGAGTTCAATGTGAACACCTCTAAGATTGGCCACAACATGAGACATGAGAGGGAATCAAGCATGTGGTCAGGGTGCAGCAGAAATAAATGGATTCCCTCCCTTGTTATAATCGTTTTGCGAAAACACGAATCAAGGCATAAAAGGTATTAAAACGAAAGGTTGTACCTTATTAGGATTATGAATGAGGCAATAGCAGCCACGTCTCTAGTGGTGTCCACGCCAACAGCCGAACTAGGAAACCCTCCTCAACTCTGCTAGTAGCCTTAGAGAGTAAAAGGCGATTGCTCATATGTATAGGGTAGTGCATCTCATGCTCTATTTATAAAGTGGTGGCTAGGGTTTTACCCCCTCACTCACTTAACCCTCACACTTATGGGCCTGGCCCATTATGTTATAATTCTAATTAAATTAAATTAGAATTATTATCCTTTCCCAGTGGCATGTTGTATGCGTGTGACCCAATAGTCTTTTAATATTTGGTTCTGATATTAAATAAAAATCCTTTTATATTTAATATCATAAATAGTGAGCGGTATCTAGCAATACATCACTATCCAAATATTGAGATTATCAATAACTTTGATAAATCCTATTTTATTATAATAATTTATATGATCTGTCCCTTTGTCCAAATATCTAATTGAACACAAGGGCATGGATTGTGTCAACCTTGTATAGTTCAGTTTATGTTTTCTTGATCCCCAAGTAGATTGTACAGAAAATAAACATCTCATGTTTATCCTCCTGAGCATGGCCATGCATTTTGCAGTCTCACTTTATCAAGAGGCCTACAGATATAACTCCTGTTACATAGGAGGGATAAATCCCATCTAGGGCACTCACATTCCACCACATAATTTATTATAGGTCCAAAAACCAACTTTATGATTACCCTGCTACAGGTAACGTTTGATGATAATTAAAACATATAATTCCTTATGTAAGAATCGTAGTGATTTCAGGTTGAAGGACTTCATATAACACTTATCAATTTAAGAAACGTTCATGACACTTATGTAACAATCCATGCAACGTTCTTAAGGTGGGTCTGTCCAGTACACCATTACTCTTAATGTGTACCTATGTGAGCACATGATATCTCATATCCATGATCCGTGAGATGTGATCATCAATGAACTCACATACTAGTCTAAAGGCATCTTTGTCCTAAGATGATACTTGACTAGGGACTATTTAAGAATAGTTCTTTATAAGATCTCACGATCAAGTAATCTACTTGATTTCTTATGAAATTTGAGCTTACTATTCTAATGACATTAATTATATTCTAAAAGAATAAGTTGCCTTTATAACATGATACAAGTGATGGATGTTCATAAACATATAAGTGTCTAGTGCATATTCCTAACAATCTCCCACTTGCACTAGAGACATTCAGACATAATTCTTATGCCTAATGATCTAGTGTGCCCTTCATGCTTCTGCTGCACAATGGTTTTTGTTAGTGTGGTAGAACCAACGACTGTTTTCCTGCTTGGAACTTTTCCAGCTCACAGCGCCACCATTGAAACAAAACACATAACATGATTGCGATCTTTAATCATCTTTGTCGGTTTGGAAGCTAGCACCAATGTAACCCTTTACAAGTAGCTCTTCCTCACCTTCATACATATATATATATATATCAAGAATGAATCCTTAGTTCTTCTCAAGTACTTAAGGATCTTCTTGATTGTTGTCTAGTGACCTTCACCACGATCAGACTGGTATCTGCTAGTCATGCTTAAAGCATATGATATTTCTGGTCGAGTACATAACATAGCAAACATGATAGACCCTATAGCAGATGCATAAGGAATCTTACTCATGCGATCTCTCTCTTCTTTACTGGAAGGAGATTGAGCCTTAGATAGGCTTATACCATGTGACATAGGCAAAATTCCTTTTATTAGAATCTTGCGTGTTAAATCGCTTTTAACACCTTGTCTATGCATGTACTTTGATTTAGGCCAAGTAATGATCTATCTCTATAGATCCTGATACCTAACACATAGGTTTCTTCGCCCAAATCTTTCATAGAAAAACAATCTCCTAACCAAATTTTTACAGACTGAAGGGTAGGGATGTCATTTCCTATGAAGAGTATGTCATCTATATACAAAACCAGAAAAACCACTATGCTGTCACTAACCATCTTGTAGACACAAGGCTCGTCTTCATTTTTAATGAAACCAAACTGCTTAACAGCTTCATCAAAACGAAGATTCCAGCTTCTAGAAGCTTGCTTTAATCCATAAATGGATCATTGCAACTTACACACCTTTAGGTATAACAAAACCTTCAGGTTGTATCACATACACATCTTCAAGAAGGCTTCCATTCAAGAAGGTTGTCTTGACATCTACTTGCCAGATTTCATAATCATGGTAAGTTGCAAATAGCAAGCAAGATCCGAACAGATTTGAGCATGGCAACTGAGGAAAAGGTTTCATCATAGTCTACACCATGAATTTGCGTGAAACCCTTACCCACCAACCGTACTTTAAAGGTACTTACATTACCATCCATGTCAGTTTCCTTTCGAAAACCCATTTGCACCCTATGGGGTTTATCCCTTCGGGTGGCTCAATCAAGGTCCATACCTTGTTAGTGTACATGGAATCCATTTCAAATCTCATGGCATCAAGCCATTTCTCAGATTCTGGACTCAAAAGAGTTTCTTGGTAAGTCACTGGGTCATCTTGATCCATTAGCAATACATCGCCTTCCTGAGACACATGGAACCTGTATCTCTCAGGTTGGTGACATACCCTGTCTGACCTACACAAGTCTTGCGCTACTTGAGCAGGTGGCTCCACAACACTTTGTGGTATCTGCTCTTGTTCCATTATTGGCTCATTGCTACTCTTTGGTACTTGAATTTCTTCAAGTTCTACTTTCCTCCCACTCATTTTCTTAGAGACAGATTCCTTCTCTAAGATTACAGCAGTCCTAGCGACAAACATTTTGCCTTCGCTAGGATTACAGAAGTAGTAACCCTTAGTTTCTTTTGGGTATCCCACAAAATAAGCACTTATCTGATTTGGGTCCTAGTTTATCTGAAACTTGGAGTATTCTCCACCTCGATCTCATCGAAGTGTTTTAATAGTCTTGCCAAGTTGGTTTTATACTTTATTCTTAAATTCCTTGAACTCTTCAAAGGACTCAGATTTGTGTTTCATCAGATACACAAATCCATATCTACTGAAATCATTAGTAAAAGCGATGAAGTATTGAAAACCTCCTATAGCCATTGTGCCCATGGGCCCACATACATCACTGTGCATGAGACCAAGAAGATCATCGACCCTTTCACCTTTTCTGATGAATGGGTTTTGGTCATCTTCCCAATAAACAAGATTCACATGTCTCAATTGATTCAAAATCAAATGAGTCCAAATAACCATCTTGGTGGAGTTTGGATATGTATTTTCATTTATGTGGCCTAAGCAACAATGCCAAAGATAAGTCGGGTTCAAATCATTTGTTTGGACCCTCTCAGTACTTATGTTATAGACAGACACTTCATATTGTTCAACTTCGCACAACCATAAAATATATCACTCAAATAAATTGAACAACTATTGTTCTTTATTATGAATGAAAAACCACTCTTGTCTAAACAAGAAACGAAAATAATATTCCCACTAATGTTAGACACAAAATAACAATTATTTAGTCCAATAACTAGTCCAGTTGGCAAAGTTAAATAATATGTTCCTACGGCTAAGGCAGCAACTCTTGCTCCATTTCCCACACGTAGGTCGACTTCTCCTTTAGCCAATGACCTACTCCTTTTAGATCCTACACATTCACACAAAGGTGAGATCCACATCCGGTATCCAATACCCAAGATGCAGAAGTAGGTAAATTAACTTCTATAACATAGATACTTGAAGTGAAAGTCTCACTTCCCTTCTTGATCTCCTCCAGGTACTTTACACAGTTTCCAATGTCCTGATTGGCCACAGTGGAAACATTTTCCTTCCATAGCTATCCCGCCCATAGGTTTCAAGAATTTCTTCTTGCCCTTGCCTTTTCCAGGTTGGACCATTAATATGGCCTTCCCTTTACCTTTATTAATGTTCTGCTCAGCTGTTCTCAACATGCTTAGCAATTCTGGTAGGTGGTTTGTCAAATTCATTCATGTTGTAGTTCATGATGAATTAACTATAACTGTCCGGCAATGATTGCAGGACAAGATCAGTGGCCAACTCTTGGCCTAATGGGAATCCAAGCCTTTCTAGGTTTTCAATGTACCCAATCATCTTGAGTACATGAGCACCTACAGGGCTTCCCTCTGCCAGTTTACATTGATAAAGTGCCTTTGAGACTTCAAATCGTCCATGCCTAGTTTGGCCTTGATAAGGTCTCTTTAAATGTACGATCATATTGTACGCCTCCATGTTCTCATGCTGTTTTCAGCATTCATGGTAGCAAGCATAAGGCAATCTACATCGAGAGCATCATCCAGATGCTTTCTAAAAGCATCCTTGTTAGCTTTCGAAGCATTTGTAGCGGGTGTTTCAAGAACATGCTCTTCCAGGACATACAACTTTTCCTAAGGACAATCCTTAGGTCTTATACCAGTCTAGAAAATTAATTCCAGACAATTTGTCCTTCTCAAGGACAGATCGGAATAAAAGTTAATAGTTGTGTTCGTTGCCAAGGTAATTATGCACGTAAGTATCATATAACAAACATATTTAATAAGGTCTTTAAATAAATATGCCTCCCACTATTTTGATTCAAAACAAGTACCCTCAATATAAAGAATCAGAAAATCCCATCACTAGATTTTGTAGTGGGCCAAGATCCATATTTAACCTAATTTTAAGTCAGCTTTGGTTGATCGCTTAAGAAAAGGTTATTTAGGTAGGAACACGCTTTCCAATTATATCTCATACAACTCTTGGATAGTTAGGTGAATAACTCTTATTCTAATTCATCTTATGAATTAATGCCTAACTTAGTGCCTCTAGGTTCTTCAATCCTATTGAATATACCTAGTTAAGTCAAAACCCAATGATTGACAATTGGATATTACTTTTATCCCATCGCGTCTCACTAGAATAGATAAATGCACCCTGCTTTGGCAGACCCACACTTAATCGATTCTAACTTCGACGAGTGTCATACATTGGAAGGCAAAACAAGATTTAATATTAGTGCCTTTGGGTTTTTCAATCCTATTGAATATACCCAATCAAAGACCAACGGTTGACATTCGGATATTACCTTTATCCTATCGTGTCTCACTAGAATAGATAAATGTACCCTGCTTTGGCAGACTCACACTTAATCGATTCTAGTCTTGACGAGTGTCATTTATTGGAAGGCACGCAAGCATTGAGGGATTTGATCGCTTTAATTTTATTCTTTTGTTAACTATTTAACAAAACAAGCATGCATCTCATACAAATACATGACATGGTTATGGCCTCCTAAAAACAAATACAAAATCACATCAACTATATAATCTTGTATATAACCTTGAGTTCTCCAAATCTCCCACTAAATCCATGCTTCATGTCCTCCCGGTTACATTACATAACAAAAAGAAACCTCGTTTAACATACGAGGGGGATAGGGATGAGAAGATAATTACAAGAGGAATGTTAAGAGGTAAGGCACGACACGCAGGTCGTATTTAAATTAAAACAACTAAGGCTATAACCAGTCATCATGCAAACTCAACATCCATTGATTGTAAAACGAGTGATATAATAAGATGTATATATTAAGCGAGGTTTGATTATGCGCATACGAAATAACACACTACGCAGTGTAGCACGGGGGTCAAGGGGAGGCCGCCCCTTGCGGGGATCGGGGCAGCGCCCCAAAACAAAAAATTGGATTTGATAAACACTTAACCAATCATCAATAAGTGTCTCGCATCAAACGAATACTTCACGAACCTGTAAACAAGTAAGTCCCTCGTATCATTCGAAAACGCTCTTGTCAGAAAATTGATAAGTGGCATGTTTATCGCAGCCAACATTTGAGTCGAGACAAGGTTTCAACAATTGAACCCTTTGACGCCCAAGACATGAACTCTTCATGTTCCATGGGACCCTCTAACACCAGAACATATAAATATATATACATCGCACATAAAACAATCAATAAAGGAATCAAAATAACTGAAACGCGCACCTGCGCTTCACCTGCGCCCAGCGTGGGTGAAGTGCAGATTGCAGTTTTAACTTCTGTAAGTTGCGTTTCACCTGCGCTTCACTTCCGCTTCACTTGCGCTTTACTTACGCTCAACGTGAGTGAAGCGCAGGTTCGAGATTCAAAATCTTGTATGCTGCGCTTCACCTGCGCCCATCGCAGATGAAGCGCAAGTAAAATCGTTCGACGTGCAGACTGTGTTTTTTAGCAGAAAAATAGAATATCAACATATTCAAAACGATAAAAATCCTAAAACGTGCTTATCGCAAACCAACGCTCTGATACCAATGAGAGGGAATCAAGCATGTGGTCAGGGTGCAGCGGAAATAAATGGATTCCCTCCCTTGTTATAATCGTTTTGCGAAAACACGAATCAAGGCATAAAAGGTATTAAAACGAAAGGTCGTACCTTATTAGGATTATGAACAAGGCAATGGCAGCCACGTCTCTAATGGTGTCCACGCCAACAGCCGAACTAGGAAACCCTCCTCAACTCTGCTAGTAGCCTTAGAGAGTAAAAGGCGATTGCTCATATGTATAGGGTAGTGCATCTCATGCTCTATTTATAAAGTAGTGGCTAGGGTTTTACCCCCTCACTCACTTAACCCTCACAATTATGGGTCTGGCTCATTATGTTATAATTCTAATTAAATTAAATTAGAATTATTATCCTTTCCTAGTGGCATGTTGTATGCGTGTGACCCAATAGGCTTTTAATATTTGGTTATGATATTAAATAAAAATCCTTTTATATTTAATATCATAAATAGTGAGCGGTATCTAGCAATACATCACTATCCAAATATTGAGATTATCAATAACTTTGATAAATCCTATTTTATGATAATAATTTATATGATCTATCCCTTTGTCCAAATATCTAATTGAACACAAGGGCATGGATTGTGTCAACCTTGTATAGTTCAGTTTATGTTTTCTTGATCCCCAAGTAGACTGTACAGAAAATAAACATCTCATGTTTATCCTCCTGAACATGGCCATGCATTTTGCAGTCTCACTTTATCAAGAGACCTACAGATATAACTCCTGTTACATAGGAGGGACAAATCCCATCTAGGGCACTCACATTCCACCACATAATTTATTATATGTCCAAAAACCAACTTTATGATTACCCTGTTACAGGTAACGTTTGATGATAATTAAAACATATAATTCCTTATGTAGGAGTCGTAGAGATTTCAGGTCAAAGGACTTCATATAACACTTATCAATTTAAGAAACGTTCATGACACTTATGTAACAATCCATGCAACGTTCTTAAGGTGGGTCTGTCCAGTACACCATTACTCTTAATGTGTACCTATGTGAGCACATGATATCTCATATCCATGATCCATGAGATGTGATCATCAATGAACTCACATACTAGTCTAAAGGCATCTTTGTCCTAAGATGATACTTGACTAGGGACTATTTAAGAATAGTTATTCATAAGATCTCACGATCAAGTCATCTACTTGATTTCTTATGAAATTTGAGCTTACTATTCTAAGGACATTAATTATATTCTAAAAGAATAAGTTGCCTTTATAACATGATACAAGTGATGGATGTTCATAAACATATAAGTCTCTAGTGCATGTTCCTAGACCTTGAGATGCTCCTTTGGCAGTGGAGCAAACAACATAAAATGCACGAGTCATCTTGGGAAAGACTGGCTCTGTCATAGAGAGGTAGTCTTCCCACCCTTGTTTCCTAACATAGGGACCAATGTCCCAGTTTTCTTCCTTCAGTTCTTTAAGATCAATGACCCTTCAAATTACAATCTTCTTTTCAGTGAACTTCTTGGTGAACTTGTCCTCTATAGCAACACTCTCAAAAAGGTCAGATTGGAAAGATAGTTTCTTTCCCTTGCTTTCTTCAGTTGCCTTCTCTTTTCCTTTTCTTGAAGGCTCTAGTTGAGTGAGATCTATGTGGACAGGTGATCTTGGAGCTTTTGGACCAGAGGTTTGAATGACGTTAGAAGCAATCCTTTGAGACTTAGGTCTACGGGGAAGAGGAGTGCTTTTCTTGGATGAGGTGGATTTGGAGGATGGTGAAGGCCGAGTTTGAGGTTAGGTGGTCTCAGACTCAGTGCTTGGCTGTGGTGAGGGAGAACGGCTCAGACGTTCTTGGCTAGAATGGATGCTTCCCATGGCTTCAGATGAGTTGGAGGAAGACATATTGGTTTCTAGTGAGGAGGAAGAAGATGAGATGTCAGAATAAGGAAGTTTGAGAGCAGTTACTTTGATGCGCATTGAGGAAGATGAAGTTGAGATTAGGTTTTGCCTTTTATAGAATCAGAGAGGCTAAGATGAAAGAGAGAGAGAGAGGAATGGCTTATTGGGCAGTTAATGAACGGTTGAAAGTGGTTGGGCTCTCCTTTTTATACATAACGGCTAGTGGAGCGCGTGCATTGAGGAAGTTACTGTTTCTTAACTAGCCGTTGGCAAACGGTTGAGAAGCATTCTCAGGTAACGTCTCTTTGACGTTTGAGATTCTTCATTAAGACGTTCTCTCTCATAATATCTCATTGATACTTGAGACGTTATGTTGAGACGGTCTTTTATAACGTCTCTTGCTTAGAGACGTCCTATATTAGACTTAGTCTTAGAGGTCATCTAATCTCAGGATCTGTTGTCATAAAATGCAAAAATAAGGTTTTCAATTAATCAAAGGCACACTTATTCAATAGTTTCAAATTTGCAACAAATATTTCCTCCACTAAGGGTTTAGTAAAGATATTAGTCAATTGATTTTTAGTATCAACAAAGATTATCTCAATATTTCCTTTTTGAACGTGATCTCTTATAAAGTGGTGCTTAATATCTATGTGCTTAGATCTTGAGTGATGAATAGGATTTTTTGCAAGATTAATAGCACTAGTGTTATCATAATAAATTGGGATTTTTGAGTACCTGAGTGCATAATCTAGCATTTGAGACTTGATCCATAAGACCTGTGTACAACATGCTGCGGCTGAGACATATTCAACTTCAGTGGTGGATAAGGCTATTGTGTTCTGTTTTTTGCAGGACAAAGAGACAAGGCACTTTCCTAGGAACTGGCAAATTCCACTTGTGCTTTTCCTATCCATCTTGTCTCCAGCAAAGTCAGCATCACTATAGCCTACAAGATCAAATCTAGATCCTTTCTCATACTAAAGACCAAGATTAATTGTTCCAATTAAATATCTAAAAATTCTTTTAACAGTAGTGAGATGAGATTCCTTAGGGTCAGATTGGTATCTAGCACAGATTCCTACTGCATACTGAATGTCAGGTCTACTAGCAGTTAAGTACATGAGAGACCCTATCATACCTCTATACAACTTATCTGATACTACCTTACCTGTCTCATTAAAATCAATTTGAGTTGATGGATGCATGGGAGTTTTCATAGGCTTGGCATCACTCATTTTGAACTTTACCAATAAGTCTTTTGCATATTTTTCTTGGCAAATGAATATCCCATCAGACTTTTGTTTGAGCTGCAAACCTAGGAAGAATCTCAGCTCACCCATTAGACTCATCTCAAACTCTCCCTGCATGAGTATTGAGAATTCTTGACAAAGAGATTCATTAGTAGAACCAAAAATAATATCATCCACATAAATTTGAACAATAAGTAGATCATTGTGATACTCCCTTTTGAATAGTGTTGTATCAATCTTACCTCTGGAAAATCCATTTTCAATTAGGACTAAGCTCATCCTATCATACCTAGCTCTTGGAGCTTGCTTGAGCCATACAAGGCTATCTTGAGTCTGAGCACATACTCTAGATGGTGTGGATCTTCAAACCCAGGGGGCTGTCTCACATAGACTTCCTCTTCAATGAGTCCATTTAAGAATGCACTCTTCACATCCATTTGATACAACTTGAAGTCTTTGTGAGCTGCAAAGGCTAGGAGGATTCTGATGACCTCAACTCTGGCCACTGGAGCAAAGGTCTCATCATAGTCTATACCTTCCTGTTGGTTGTATCCTTGTGCTACCAGTCTTGCTTTGTTCCTCATAACCTTTCCTTTTTCATTGAGTTTGTTCCTGAAGACCCATCTGGTTCCAATTATAGATTGATGATATGGTGGGGGGACCAGATCCCAGACTTGGCTTTTTTCAAACTGGTTGAGTTCTTCTTCCATTGCTTTAATCCAAGACTCATCATTGAGAGCTTCATGAATATCTTTTGGCTCTATTTTAGATAGGAGAGCCATTATATTGTCAGCATTCGTGAATGATGATCTGGTTCTTACCCTATCTGAGGTCTCTCCAATGATATGATCTTTTGGATGAGATCTCACCAGTCTCCAGCTTCTGGGTAGCTCAGATGCGTGCTCATTCTGGATCTCAAGTACCCCTTGTCTTGTTCCCCTAGTATCTGTCTGTTCTTCAAGCTTGTCTTCAGCTTGAGAGTTGTTGTCCATTTCAAGTTGGAGATTTCTGTGAGATCTTGTCTGAGCTGACCTCCAGGTCTCATTTTGAGCTTCTCTTCTTGGTTCAGATTGGGGAGATCTCATGTGCTTCTGTTCAGGTGAACATTTTTCCTCAGCTTCTTGAGTTGAGATCCTTAATTCTCCCATCATTTCTTCAATTTCTTCATCTATTTTCCTCTGTGGATTGTCCTACATCTCATTGAAAACTACATGCACAGATTCTTCAGTAGTTTTTGTTATTAGATTATAAACCCTATAAGCTTTGGAGGTAAGGGAATATCCAAGGAAAATTCCCTTGTCAGACTTTGAATCAAATTTTCCCAACTGATCTTTTGTGTTTAGGATGTAACAGTCACATCCAAACACATGAAAGTAAGAAATTGAAGGCTTTCTTCCTTTCCATAATTCATATGGAGTTTTGTTCAAGATCTTTCTTATTGTGACTCTATTGATAATGTAGCAAGAGGTGTTTACAGCCTCTGCCCAGAAATATTTTTCAACACCAGAATCACATAATAAAGTTTTTGCCATCTCTTGGAGAGTCCTGTTCTTTCTTTCAATTACACCATTTCTGTTGGGGTGTTCTTGGACATGAGAAGTAATGAGTGATGCCATTTTTATCAAAGAAATTTCTGAACTTGGCATTCTCAAATTCTCCTCCATGGTCACTTCTCACAGTGCCAATTCCATACCCTTTCTCAGATTGGATCTTTTTGCAAAATATTTTGAAAGATTCATAAGACTCATCCTTCTAAGAAAGGAACAGAACCCAGGTATATCTTGAATAATCATCCACAATTACAAAACCATATTTTTTACCACTAAGACTGACAGTCTTAGTTGGTCCAAACAAATCAATGTGCAGGATCTCAAGTGGTCTGGTGGTACTGACATGAGACTTAGGTTTGAAACTTGATTTGCTGTGCTTGCTTTTTATGCAAGACTCACATATCATGTCTTTGTCAAATTTTACTTTTGGTAATCCTCTGACTAGAGACTGATTTGCGAGTTGACTCATAGTTCTCATGTTAATATGTCCAACTCTCTTGTGCCATAACCACTTTTCATGGTCATGAGACATGAGACAGGTGAGATCAGATATGCTCTCAAGTGAGACTGAGTAAAGATTTTTATTTCTTTTTCCAGAGAAGATAATTTTTCCAGTCTTTGAGTCTATGATCTCATAGAAGGTGGGTTGAAAATTAACATGATAACCATTATCACACAATTGGCTAATACTTAGAAAATTATGTTTCAGACCTTCAACAAAATAGACATTTTCAATTTGAGTTGAGTTTGTCATACCAATTTTACCTATGCCCTTGATCTGGGCTTTGCTGTTGTCTCCAAATGAGACAACCCCTGAAGCATTCTCTTCAAGTGATAGGAACTTGCTTTTGTCCCCTGTCATATGTTTTGAACATCCACTGTCCAGCACCCACATCCTTTTTAATCTTGTTGTTGCCAGGCACATATGTAACACAAAGAGATTTGTTTTTAGGTACCCATTTGTATTTGGGTCCTGGATGGTTAGTAACCTTCCTCTTTGTTGCTACTTGTCTCATGTAGCAATCTAAAGTTTTATGGCCAAATTTACTGCAGCAAGAACATCTTTCTCTTTTCTTTTTTCTTACTGGAACAAAGAAATCTTTGTACCATACTTCACTTGAAGACTGCTCATTGCCTAATCCAGCTTTGTCAAAAATTCCTTTTTGAGATCCAATTAATCTCTCAAGGTTTTTTGTTCCTTTTATAAATTTTGCTAGATCATCTATGAGAGTTCTATTTTGAATTCTAAGTTTCTTATTTTGTTCAAGAAGGTTTCTTGATTCCAGCTAGAATGAGCTTGAGTCTTTGCCTTGATAAGTTCAGACAGTCTCATGTGAGACAACATGAGACTGTTGTTTTTGTGATTCAAATTTTCATTTTCTTGTTCAAGGAACTTGACCTTCTTAAGAGCTGAGCTTAGCTTAGATTTTAATAAAGAGCTCTTGGAGGTAAGAAGATTTGAATCATACAAAAGATTTTCAAAGGCAGACTTAAGTTCATTGAAAGAAAGATCAGAGTCAGACTCATATACCTCCTCACCAGATGAGTCTCCATTAGCCATGAGACACAGATTTGCTGATTCATCATCTTGGCTCTCATCCCCTTCTGTGTCATCCCATGTGGCCATCATTTCCTTCTCCTTTGGGCTTTTCTTTGTTTCCTTTCTGAGTTGAGGTAACTCAGACTTGATGTGCCCAGGCTTCCTACACTCATAGCAAATGAATTGCCCTTTCTTTTCAGACTTGATCTCTCCTCTTCTTGATGGAAATCTTCTTCTATTTCCTATGGCTCTCCACATGGGTCTGATCTTTCTTGAGATGTAGGCTAGCTCATCGTCCATCTCAGTCTCATCATCATCTTCATCATCTTCTTCACTATCTGTGTCATGAGATGAGTTAAGTGAGGTCTGTTGAGATAAGCTTACCTTCTTGCCTTTGGTATTACTTGATGAGGCTTTCAAAGCAATTGACTTTGATCGTCTGATGAGATCCTCTTCCATCAGCTCTTGCTCATGAACTTTGAGAGAACCAAGGAGCTCATCCAATCTGAGTGTGCTAAGATCCTTGGCTTCTTGTATTGCTGTGACCTTGGGTCTCCAAGGCTTGGGCAGACTCCTCAAGATCTTTCTCACCATGTCTTGATTTGAATATGTCCTACCCAAAGACTTGAGATCATTTGTAATGACTGTGAAGCGTCTCACCATGTCCTCAATGCCTTCATCCTCATTCATCTTGAATAGTTCATACTGTCTGACCAATATGTTGATTTTGGCTTCCTTGACTTGGTTTATGCCTTCATGTTCTACTTCAAGTGCATCCCATATCTCTTTTGTTGATGCACAACCAGCTACTTTATCATACTCACTACGGCTTAGTGCACAGGTGAATAGGTATTTGGCTCTTGAGTTGAGAACATATCTGGCCTTTTCAGCATCTATCCATGATTCTCTAGGCTTTGCTGCTCTCAGACCTAGTTCATCTGTGATGTAGGGTACATAAGGACCCAACTCAATAATTTCCCATAGGTCAGCATGTTGAGATTCAATGAACAATCTCATTCTGTCTTCCCAGTAATAGTAATATGTTCCATCAAAGGCATGAGGCCTGTTGGTGGATGCTCCTTCAGGAATGAAGAAACTTGTGCTTGGTCCAGCCATGGATCTTTTCCTCTTCACACGTAGGTGTGCTCAACCCCAAAGAGTCCGAGTTCTAATACCAACTGAAGTTGGCTGGATGTCTCTAAAAGGGGGGGGGTTGAATAGAGACTTTAAAATTTGTTCCTGAAAAAGCACACTTAAATTCAAGTAGAGACGTGATCTCAATTTTGATAACTTGGAGTCTTAAATTGATTAGATGAGATGTAACTTGAATTTTAACTATCCATAATTCTGTGATCAAGAAGAAGTGATTCTTTTGTTATTTAAAAAACTTGATTTACTTAGAATAGATTTAATTCACTTTAGTAAACAGACTTAAGACGTGATACGTGAAATGTAAAAGAGATAAGAGATAGAGAGATGCACACAGATCTTATCCTGGTTCACCCACACCTTGGGCTACGTCCAGTCCTAACAACTTATGAGATTTCCACTATTGACAACCCAGTCAATTACAAGTATTCTTACAACCTCTTTAGGACGTCTCTCACACCAAGCTTAGGCACCCCTACCTTGGCTGAGTCACAAGTATTCTTATAGCCTGCTCACACTCACACTGAGACGAGGCTTCTTCCTATCTCAGTTGAGACTTAATTATAATGGTTGAAAGGATATTGATGAGTCTAGCTTACAACATACAAGGTATAGATAAACAGTGAGCTTAGCTAGAGATATTCTCTTCTAAAAGGATAGGAACTAAGGACTAAGAAGAGAAATAAACTAAGACTACAAGGTGTTCTCAAGTTGAGATCAGATCTGAAATAGGATAAACTTGAGATGTCAGATGAGATGAGATGAGATGTAGAAGCTATTCAATAATCATCGCAGTCTCTCCCAATTCTTCATTGTTGACTTCAGCATTTATTTCAAATGAAAACTAGCTGATTTTAGCCGTTTTCTAACCGTTGAGATCCGTTGCAAGTGAGAGAAGATCTTCTGCCAAAAGGTACTGTGCCACTGCTTTGTGTCAGGGTGCAGTGTACTTGTCTTGACTCTTGTTGACACTTGTGTCTTGCGTTTCGTAAAGCTGAGTCTAAGTCCCAACTCTTGGCAGCTCTTGCATCCGAGTATGATGTCTACATCTGTTCTCTTGAGCTTGCGTCTCAAGCTGACTTAGAGTCTCTTCTTTGTTCATTATCTTTTAGTATGATCTTTTCTTGATTCTGACGCTAAGACTGAGTCTCATCTCTTAGCAGATCTTGTGTTTGACTTTTGTTCCTTCTTTTAAGTTTGTGTGTGAGTCTCTTCTTTGAGCATTTGTCTCAAGCTGAATCTCTATCTGAGTCTGTATCTGAACATGAGATAGCATCTGTGCTTGAGTCTGCATCTGATCTTAGGCCAGCGTCTCAAGCTGACTTTGAATTTCTTCTTTGCTCAATATTTTGATTTAAGTCTTTTGTCTTGGCATATTTTGATTCTGACTTCTATGCTTCATATCCTCAAATATGGTCTTTGAGCTTCCTTTTCTGATCATTTTCTGCAAATCTAAAGTCTAGAAATTCTACCATAAACTTGAGCACACAGTTAGAAAATAACAAGATGCATATCAGACTTTCTTTTGTGATCATCTTAACTTAATGGTTTGACTACATTAAAAACTTTAGGAGTGAGTTTGTCTCAACACAGTGGGGATCTTATCTCTTTCCTACAGCTAGACCTGAGCTCATACTACAAGGGATATCTCCCTTGGGGACATAAAGTCATCGCCGTTACCTGACGACCAAAGCCAAGTTTTAACATGAACATTATGATCCTAGACCCGTGATGGCTGAAGCCTAACATGAATTTCTTTTACTTGAGATGCTTGATAACATGATTGCATGTATAGTTTTCACTTAATTTATACATGAGTCATAGGGATGCATATGCTTATCAATAAACATGAACATGAGCCATTTTGGAAAATACCCTAACCTAGGGTTTCTTCTCAATGGGGGCCTAAACAAGGACAATCCCTAAGAAGTACAACCACCCACAGTAATAATCATACAAACTAATCCATACACAAGCAAATAGAAGGGGAAAGATAGATTAGGGCACAAGAAAGGATTTTCACACGAGAGAATGTGAGGTGTGTGAGCTCTACTCACCAAAGAGTGACCAAGAATGAGGAAATGGAAGAGTTAATGAGGGTGAAATTGAGCCAAACCTTTCTCTACGCCTTCTCTCAGTTGGAGCTTCCTTCCTCTCTCTACGCTCTCTCTAAGGTATCAATGGGAGAAATAAATGTGGTTGGGACCTAGGGCTTTTTATTTTTAAAAACTGGTCACATGCGTTCTCGCTCAAGTGAGGATTTCTCGCTTGAGCGAGACGGCTAAAGGGGCTCTCTTTTCATGTTCTCGCTCAAGCGAGATGCCTCTCGCTTGAGCGAGAATACTCCAGAGAGTACCCCCTCTAGATCATTCTCGCTCAAGCGAAATTCTTCTCGCTTGAGCGAAAATCTTCTAGAGAGCACTCAATTCCTCCCCTGTTTCTTACTTGAGCAAGGACCTTCTCGCTCAAGCGAGAATATCAGAACTCACTTTTACTCATTTTTAGTGATATTCTCGCTCAAGCGAGCGCCTCTCGCTTGAGCGAGAACATCAGGATTAAAAATCCTAGTTTCTCACTTCAAAACCTTTTCTTATCAATTCTTTTCTTAATACCTTATTATTGACTACTTTTCCTTTACAAGGTGATCCTACTTCTTGGGATGTTACAATTCTACCCCCTTAAGCAATTTTGTCCTCAAAATTGTCTAGTTATTAAAAGTTACTTAAAATTCAGTTATTAGGGATTACCTCACAAAATTAGCTCGAGATATTGAGTTTTGACATCATCCTTCTTTTCCCATGTGACCTCATCTAGTGACTAACCCTCCCAAATAATCTTCACCAACGGGATTGACCCATTCCTTAGGGTTTTGACGCTTAGGTCAACAATCCGTACGTACAAGTCTGGCTGGAACTGTCAAATCCTCCCTCAGCTGTACCGACTCACAACTAATGATGTGTGATGGGTCATGAATATACTTTCTGTGTTGGGAGACATGAAACACATCATGAAGGTTGTACAAATGAGGAGGTAGGGATATTCTGTAGGCTACAGGACCAACTCTCTGAAGGATCTGGAAAGGACTAGTGTATTTGGGGTTAAGCTTTTTGGCCCTGATGGCCCTTCCTATGCCTGTGACCGGGATGACTTTGAGGAAAACATGATCTCCTACCTCAAACTATAGATCTTTTCTTCTCCTATCGGCAGAACTCTTCTATCTACTCTGAGCAGCCAGAAGTTTCTCTCTAATGACCTTGATCTTTTCCGAGGTTTCCTGGACCAATTCCGGCCCCAGGAGTTTCCTCTCATCCACCTCATACCAACACAATGGAGACCTACACCTCCTATCATACAAAGCCTTGTAAGGCGCCATGTCAATGCTACTATGAAAACTGTTATTATAGGAAAACTCAATCAATGGCAGGTACCTATCCCAGCTACCCCTCTCCTCCAAGACACATGCTCTAAGCATATCCTCTAGGGTCTAAATGGTCCTCTCAGACTGGCCATCAGTCTGAGGATGGCAGGCTGTGCTAAAACTCAACTTAGTTCCAAAGGCCTAATGGAGGGCTCTCCAAAACCTCTAGGTGAACCTCGGATCCCTATCCGAGACTATGCTAGAGGGTACACCGTGGAGCTTTACAATCTCCTTGATGTACAAGTCCCCTAACTTATTCAAAGGGTAGGTGGCTTTGATGGGTAAGAAATGGTCCGATTTGGTCAACCTATCAACAATGACCCAAATGACGTCATGACCAACTGGGACCCTAGGTAGTCCCATCACAAAATCCATGGCTATTCCCTCCCATTTCCACTCAGGAAACTCCAGGGGCTGAAGTTGTCCCTAGGGCTTCTAGTGCTCTATCTTAACCTGCTGGCACACTAAACACCTAGAAACAAACTCAGCTACCTTTTTTTTCATACCTTCCCACCGGAACATCTTCCTAAGATCTTGGAACATCTTAGCGGCACCATGATACACCGAGAACTTGCTCTTATAAGCCTCTCCCAAGATGTCCTGTCTAAGGCTACCCCCCTTAGGAACACACACCCTTCCTTGGAAGAGTAGCATCCCATCTTCTGACATTGAGAACCCTGGTTGACCCTGCCTGGCTTGGAGCTCCGGCTCAGAGCTTTGAGCCTCCCTGATTAAAGACCTCAACTCACTTGACACCTCTAGCCGATGCAAACTCAGGTGATATGCCCCGACACTCACACTCAGGCTCACATCCCTAAACTCCTTTATTAACTCTAACTCATGGACCATCATAAGGGATGCATGCAGGGATTTCCTGCTCAAGGCGTCGGCCACTACGTTGGCCTTGCCTGGGTGATACTTCAACTGAAAGTCATAATCCTTAAGGAATTCCATCCACCGCCTCTGCCACATATTAAGCTCTTTTTGGTAAAAAAAGTACCGAAGGCTCTTATGGTCACTAAACACGTCAAACCTCACTCTGTACAGATGATGCCTCTATATTTTTAAGGCAAACACCACGACTGCAAGCTCTAAGTCATGTGTGGGATAGTTTTCCTTGCGGGGTCTAAGTTGTCTAGAAGCATAAGCTACTACCCTCCTTTCCTACATCAAAACGCATCTCAGTCCCTTCCCGGACGCATCACTGTAGACCTCAAAGGTCTTCAACGGGTCAGGCAACACTAGCACAAGGGCGGAAGTTAACCTCTCCTTGAGCTCCAAAAGCTCTTCTCACACTTCTCATCCCACACGAAGGCTTGTCCTTTGCGGGTCAACCTAGTGAGGGGCAATACAAGCTGAGAAAACCCCTTAATGAATCCCCGGTAATACCCTGCTAAGCCTAGAAAGCTCCTAATCTCAGTGATAGTCCTAGGCATCTCCCATTCTAAAACGAATTCTATCTTAGCAGGATCTACCGACACTCCCTCCCGAGAGATCACATGGCCTAGAAAATGCACCCTATCCATCAAGAATTCACATTTCTCGGGGTTTGCAAAAAGCTTCTTCTCTCTCAGTACCCCAAGAACTACCCTCAAGTGGTGGTCATGCTCCTCTATGGTTTGGGAGTAGATAAGAATGTCGTCGATGAACACAACGACAAACTTATCTAAAAAGGGTCGGAAGATCCGGTTCATGTAGTCCATGAACACCGCAGGAGCATTGGTTAAGCCAAACGGCATCACCAAATACTCATAGTGCCCATACCCAGTCCTAAAGGCAGTCTTAGGTATATCCTCACCCTTAATCTTAATCTGATGATATCTTGACCTCAAATCTATCTTAGAGAAGACAGACACTCCCCTATGTTGATCTAACAGGTCATCTATCCTAGTTAAGGGATATTTGTTCTTAATAGGGATGACAATTGGACCCAGGCTCAGTGGGTACCCTAAAAAATTATCTGTAATGGATAGGGTAATTACCCATCAAATGGGTCTGAGTCTTAGTAATTATCCGCATTTTTTATGGGTGCGGGTACGGGTACTATGGTACCTTATCCTACCCATACTCGCACTTATATAATATATATAATTAATTTGATTTATATATATGTTGATATTATTAATTAACATTTTCTCAAAAAAATTAAGTAATGTTAAAATATATTACAGTCACCTAAAAACATTAATATATATATATATATTACTAATTTAATTTTAATTAATTTAAATGTTATAATTTTGAAACTGTTATAATTTTGTATCCCTAAACACTAAAATAGAAAAACTTGAACTAATTTATATTTCTCCTCCCATTGTAACGTCTTAATTTCTAAATTTGAAAATAATGTCTGTTAGGAGCACTATTCCCAAATTCGTGAAATTATTTCGCGCATTAATGATATCGACATACATACATTACAATGCTTAGGTAATTCCAACACTTACTTAAGTAGAAATTAATCATCCATATAATAAAGTCAATGTTGTCCATATAGGCTCATAGTACATACATCAAGTAAATAGGCATAATGGGATATCGAAATACATATGTCCTGGAAATATAAAAACATCCCTGAGGGCCCCACATGTACATCCCTATCCCACCAAAAGAATAACATCCTATGCCTATACAAAATAATCTAGAAATCCAAAATAGAGTTGGGGACTAAAAGCCCAACCCCAAACTCCAACCTCTCCGTCAAGCAGCTGGACGGTTACCCTGCACATCTTGAACATAATTCCCACATCGTGGGGTGAGACTAACGTCCCAGTGAGTATGATAAAGCATGCAGTATGGGGAGTCAGGAAAATGATATGCATCACACATCTACAATTCACAATTTCATTCAGAATACAAATATAAATACATGAATGCGAGTAAAACATGACTGTGAGGTGTTGTTACCTGACACCCAGGATCTTTTCACTATCTGTGACTATGATTGAGCGTTCGACCGTGTGACCAAGGACCGTCGTCCAGGACAACCTATGATTAAAGCTTATTAACCATGAATAATCATGCATGAGTCATTTTTAGATTGAGGATCCCCATCTCCCTCTTGGCCATGAGTTTGATGTGGTTACCTCGTTGTTATTACCAGTAATTGCCCGGAGGCCTGTGATGGTTTGGAGACCCTGTGATGGCCCGAAGACCTTGTGATAGCCTGAAGGCTTATGATGGTCCGAAGACTCATAAAACACGTTTTATGATGGCCAATGGCCCATGAATGCTTAAAAATACAGTAAACACAATAACCAATCCAAAATCCCCAAATCACCTACCCTAGTGTTTGGAATGCATGAGTATACAACCAATCAACTCAACATTCCATCCTAGGTTTGTCTCTAATCAACCATAATCAATAATAAGAGCAAGGGAAGTAAGAATAGGGAGCATACATGAGTATCCATTCAAGAAAGAAAGTGAGTGGAGAACCACACTCACCTCAAAGTAAGGAATGATGGAGATGGAGAGTTGGGGATGAAGATCCAAGCTCCTTGAATGGTGTTGGTAGCTCCAAACCATGCTTCTCCCCTCAATCTCCCCCTTCTCTCTAGCTTCTCTCTCTAGAAAGAGAGAAAATGAGAGAAATGAAGGTCAAAAGCCCTAGCTCTCTGTTTTTAAAACTGAATATGCGCGTCTTCGCTCAAGCGAGGATACGTTCGCTTGAGCGAGCAACACAAAACATTGCTGAAAACGCTCTCTCGCTAAAGCGGGGATCCGCTTGCTTGAGCGAGCCCGATGTCAGAGAACATCCCCCTCCCTTTCTCTCACTCAAGCGAGGATCCGCTCGGTTAAGCAAGCACTATCTCAGAGAGCACCCCTGATGGTGCAGGGGTTCTCGCTCGAGCGAGCCTTTGCTCGCTTGAGCGAGCCTCAACTCAGAGAGCACCCCTGATTCTGCAGGGGTTCTCGCTTGAGCGAGCCTCAACTCAGAGACTCCCCTCCTCTCTGCCCTATCCCTCGCTCGAGCGAGCCCTTGCTCGCTTGAGTGAGCCTACCTGAACTCAAATCCTTCCTTCCTTCACTCTTACTCCCTTCTCCCCTCTATTCCTAGTGTATTAACCTCCTTCTAACTTAGTTCCTTTCATCCGAATCTCTTCCCTCATTTCCGTTAATCCTCTAACTAATCCCTTCCTTCTATATCTAATTCCCTCGTTCAACGCCCCTACTTTCGGTCTCATCTTTATACCTGTAATCCTCTTTGTCTTAAGGTATGATTTCTTCTAAGTTAGTTCTACAGTTGCGTTTGGCTTAACACTTGGTTTCCCTTCTAAATTCTCTTAAAACTCATAGCTCTTAATACATTCCCTACTTCTTATCAAAATTCACACTCAAGCCCCCAAGTTCTCATACTACTTCTAACCTCCCTTTCCTTGGCCGGATTCACAGCCTAAGGCTCCCACTGTATTTCTAGATTCTAATTTCTGGGATGTTACATCCACCGTTCTTTTCTCTGATCCGCTTTCACTTCCAATGTTTTTTTTAATTAATTTATTATTTTATAGTTAACAACAGTGCGGATAATGGGTACAGGTATGGGTACTTAAGTACCCAACGAGTAAGGGTGTGGATATTAGAATCATTACCCACGCGGGTATGGGGACGGGTACTATAATACCCTACCCTGACCTTACTTATTGCCATCCCTATCTGTATGGAAGTGATGTGTGAAAAAAATTATCTTTTGGATTTATTGAATTATACGATAATAAGATATTTTATACGTTTCAATAGAATTGTTCTTTAAAATATATATATATATATAAGAATTAAAAAGTTATTAAATATTTTTAATTTTAAAAATATAAATTCATTTAATGATATCATTTTTAATTCATTAATATTTTTTGTTTTAATTAGCGAAGTTATAAAAATATAAAGTGATAATTATTATAAAATTGAGAGTTATATCTAACTTATAATTTTTTTCCTATACTTCATGGAATAAAACAAATAAATAAGAATGGATAAGGAGAGAAAAAATTTTAATACTGCCTCACGGGAGGATACTCATGGTCCATAAAAAGTAATCACTTTACCAAAGAGAAAATAAAAAGACTGAAAAGAGTGTAAGTGAGAAAACGTGACACGTGTACTAGAGGAACAATTTTAATGTAGAGAGTAATAAATAAATAAAATAGATAAGAGAGATAATATAAAAATGAAAACATTAATGAATAAATTAGAGAGATAAATGATATATTAAAAAATACTTTAAATTTAATTTAAATCAATACATTTACTGTATTTTTTAATCTGTATTTTTACGTAATGATCACTGATTAATAGAAAGAGAGTAAATAGATTAATAAAATATATAAGAGAGGTCATATATAAGTGAAAACATTAATGAACAAAATAGAGAGATAAATGATATATTAGAAAAAAATATTTTAAATTTAATGTAAATCAACACATATTTTGTATTTATTAATGTGTTTTTATTAATGAAACAGATAAAGATGTAATAATATAAATTGTTTTATAATAATAATAATAATAACAAAAAATAAAGTTTGATAAAAAAGTAAAAAAAAAATGGCTAGAGCAGGACCGCCTCCCGTGGAGGATACCCGTGGTTCGTGAAAAAAATCACTTTCCTGAAGTGAGAATAAAAAGACTAAAAAAACACAAGTGACGGAACATGACACATGTACTGGAGTAACAATTTAAAGATGAAGAGTAAATAGATAAATAGAATAGATAATAACGATAATAAGTGAAAACATTAATAGATATAATAGAGAGATAAATGATTTATTAAAAAACACTTTAAAATTAATGTAAATCAACACATTTATTGTATTTCTTAATCCTTATTTTTACGTAATGAAACAGATTAACAGGACCAGAGCAATAGATTAATGGAATAGATAAGAGAGATGATATAAAAGTGAAAACATTAATGAACAAAAAAGAGATAAATGATATATTAGAAAAAATATTTTAAATTTAATGTAAATCAACACATTTTTTGTATTTCTTAATATGTGTTTTTATATAATGAAACAGATTAATAGGAAACAGATAATAAGAAAAAGTGTTTAAATATAATAATAATAAAAAAATAAAAGTTTAATAAAAAATAGAAAAAAAAATAAAAGTGTTGAAATGTAAAAAAAGAAAGAAATGAAAGGAAGGAGGAGGAGAGGTGGATGTGTGGTACATGGGTGAAGGATTTTTCTAGAGTATATAGATATATAGATGATATATTGACCAATCAGAAATTTTAAAAATATTAATTGCATATGGGCAACCTAAAAATGAATATCAAATCATCATCATTCAAGCTTTTTAAAACCCATCCACGGCTGATATATAAGGGATATAAGTTACGTCCCTAAATATAGGGATGTATAATAGATTCCAACGTGAAACAAAGCTTCATTATCGTGTTACCATTTTCAAAGAAAGGTACATGAAATAGCTGAACTTTAACGAAAAAGATGTGAAACATGTCATTTCGTAACGCAAAGGCATTGGTAGTATTGCTTACAATAAAATTTACCTAAGACCTTATAAAAGAGCTTGGAAATGTGGCAATCTATTTGCCATTTCATAACACAAATGCGTTGGTAGAATCACCGAAAATGAAACATGTGGCAATCTATTTTGTCACATCAGCACTTAATAGACCTTATTTAACAAAAGAGGCTAAAAATGCTAAAATGAGATTATGTGGGGTTTAAAAGCTAGGAGAATTTTTTTGAAGAACTAAAGACAAATGAGGGTATATTTCGAGATATTAAAAACATTTCTAAGTGTAAATAATTAGTTGATGTTAATAAATTCATTGTAATTTTTTTACTTTTAACAAATGATATTTATTATTGGGTCCCGAATGTAGACATTTGATCACGAAAGAAACATGAAATAGAGTATCTCTATGATCTTACTATTTTCAAAGAAAGACACATGAAACACTTGAAACTGTAACAAAAATGAGTAGAAGTGAAGCATGTCGTTCCAAAATGCAAAGAGATCGACAACACGTGTCCTAAAATTTACCTAACACCTTATAATTTTGATAGTACTGTTTTATAATCGGAAGTTTGCTTTTATTTTTTCATTTTATTTATTTAATTTTAATTCTTGTGTTGAGAGATTATATGAGATAAAAAAAATTGTTGCCAAAGAGAGATTTTTCATTTGTACAAGTGAGACAATATGGAAAAAAAATGAAAGAAACATAAACTATGTTTCATTATCGTGTTATTATTTTCAAAGAAATGCGCTTGAAATAGCTAAAGAAATAACAAAATGAGTAGAAGTAAAACATATAGTTTCTAAGTGCAGAATGTAACATCCCAAGAATTCAAACTCATTTTGTGAATTAAGTGTATAAGATAAGAATTTGATAAAAGAGATAAGGCTTAGGTGGGAAGGAATTAAGTTAGGATTAAAGAGAAGAGAAAATCAGAAAATTGAATTCTGATATTCTCGCTCAAGCGATATTAGCTCGCTTGAGCGAGTATATCAGTAAAACTTGCAAAATCTTTTTCTGGTTTTCTCACTTGAGCGAGAACCTTCTCGCTCAAACGAGAAACAAGGGAGAATTTGGAGTGATCTCTGGAAGAATTTCGCTTGAGCGAGAATGGCCTCGCTCAAGCGAAATTCAACCAGAATTGAGGAGCTCTCTACACGTTTTTTGTTTGAGCGAGTTGGCTCTCGCTCAAGCGAGAATCTTCCAGAGAGGGGGATACTCTCTGGAGTATTCTCGCTAAGCGAGAAGAGTCTCACTTGAGCGAGAATGCAAAAGCTGAGGAATCCCATCCCTCTCGCTCAAGCGAGAACACGCGTACCAGAATAAAACATTAATTAGGGCACCAAATTAATCACTTTCTTCTTCTTCTTTTTCGGTCTTAGAGAGAGATAGAGAGATTCTAGAGAGAGGTTTCACCTTTGGAGCTTGAAGCAAGGATCCAAGGTCAAGAGCTCTCCACCCAACCCTTTCCCCAACCTTTCTTCATCCCTTTGAGCTTCCTTTGAGGTGAGTATAACTCACACACCCACTTACATCTTGAATGTTCCTCTTAGATGAGCCCTAACTCTCTCTATCCTCTTCTTTATGTTGTATGTTCTTGACTATTTGATGGTTGTTTTTCATATTTGATGTGGTTAGCTTTGCTTGAGATGAGTTATATTATATCTTAGGGCTTGTATGTTAGGGTTTGAATCTCTTGCTCCATGGTTGTTGTTGTAGTCTACACCTTAGAATATACCATGTGCATACATTTTAGAACTGCAAAATGAATTTGGCTCATGGTCAAGTTGACTTTGGTCCAGAATAAAACTAAAATGAATTTGGCCATTTGGCTTTGACCCATAGAAAGTTTGGCTACGGCCTAGAATATGAATATTTGGCTCCGCCCAGAATAACGTATGAAAACTTGACTTCGGTCCAAAATAAGTGGTGGGATATGTACCCAAGGAAGACGTTCCGTGTAGTCTGAGCTCAGGTCTAGCCTTAGAATTAGTGGAAAGACCCCGTCTACTGGGAAAAGCAAGTTATGAGTATTTAGATGTTTGAATTGAGAATGATTGTGTTATTAAATGTTTACATGATAAATTATTGCATAGCATTTGCCTGCCTTTCCTACACTGCATGAGCATGGTTATATTCACTGAGACATCTGTCTCACCACACGTTTTGTGGTTATATTTTAGATGCACAGGTTCCTCCCCAGCCAAGGCAATGAGTTGAAGACTTACAGAAGTTTTAGTTTTGTTGTATATGGCTACATTTTGTATTTCTTGGATTACTCTGACATTCTAGATTATGTGTAATATTTTGGAGGGATATGACTGTATATGTGCTGCCTGTAAGAAAAACAGGGAAACACTATAAGGGGGTTGAATAGTGTTTCAATGGAAACCTTTTGATTTTAGAAAATACTTTAAAAAGTTTCTGTAAAAACTTTAGATGATGAAAGATCGTTTGAAGTTAGTTACTACCTTCTGAACCTTGGTTCAGACATAAAGACAGTTTTGATAAATAGTTTTGTTTGATGTTAAGATTTTTGCTCTTGAAAACTTTTCAAAACCCCTTCATTAGTTTAAAAACTGAATTGAAAGAGTTTGAGGGAAAGAAAACTCAGCCAAGAATTTATCCTGGTTCACTCACTACCACTTGTGAGCTACGTCCAGTCCCAGGGCAAACCACCACTGGATTTCCACTAATCTTGCAACATTACAAGTATTCTTTTCTATCAAGCCTCTTCAGGCTCTACCACAAGTATTGTTTCTTTCACCAAGCCTCTTCAGGCTCTACCACAAGTATTGTTTCTTCCACCAAGCCTCTTCAGGCTCTACCACAAGTGTTGTTTCTTTCACCAAGCCTCTCCAGGCTCTCAGACACTTATCCAAGTGTAACCCAAGTATTCTTTCAGAAAATAAGCCTCTCCAGGCTTGTAACCCAAATTGTTTTAAGATAAAAACAGATAAAGTTCAATCAACTATTTTCAGATGATAGATTGAACTTGTCAGAAGTGTACAAGTAACTGAGATTTTCTCAGGATAAGCAAATAAGCAAATGTAAAGAAAATATCAGAGTATTTTTGCAGCGTTTACGCAGAGTAAGATTTCTTTGATAACTTTGCTTCACAATTTGCTTCAATCTGTATGGGCATATTTATAGTCTTCGAGAAAAATGTTGCCCGTTGTCAAATAGCATTAAATGCTTCAGGAGACGTTGAGACACACTTTGTCCAACACGTTCTGAGCAGTCTTAGGTGCAGCAGGTCTGTGCACACAATGCTTTTGAGCAGGTACAGCAGCTTTACAGACTTTCCTTAAAAATGCTAAACATTTGAACGAGGAGAGAAAGCAGCTCTGATTCTTATGCTGAAAAGGGTTAGACCATTGGGATGAACGTTCTTCTTACATAGTAACGTCTTCACGGGTCAACCCTTAAACTTGATACCTTCAGCCTTCAGATGCAAGGAGTGCTTCAGATGATCTTCAAGTCTTCAGATGATAAACACTCTTCAGATGCAGTCTGGCTAGATATCTGAATCAAGTTTAGAGTAACCTGACAGAGAGGAAGAAGATGGTGAAGGTGGGGGTACTTCTCTTGGTGTGATGATAGTTTTAGGTGGAGGAGGGGCTTCATTTTCTGAGGATGAGACATTTCCAAATAGAACCCTAGGTCTCTTAACACGAGCCGTAGAGCCTTCAGTGGCTGGCTTCTTCTGCCTCAGTTCCTCCAACTTCTTCTTTCTTTGAGCTTCAGCAACCTTCTGAAACTTGATAGCATCTTCTTGTTGGATGATTTTACTTCTAGTCAACCTCTGAGGGGCATCAGCAGTAGGAGACAACAGTCTTCTCCTTTGATTTCTTCTAGTCTTAGCACTGGCTCTTCTTCTTTTTAGCCTGTTGGCTTGCTCAAGCCTTTCATCTTCAAGAACGACTTGTTGAGCTGAAACAGCAAGAGTATAGTCTTGCCTTTCTTGTTCTTCCTTCTGCTTTCTTTCTTCTTCTTCAATCTCTGCGACCACTTGTCTGATGACAGCTTCAGGCAGACTCGTAGCAAGAGGGATGGCTTTGACAGGCTCAGTTGAATCATCTAATGCAACTGAGATTCGTTCAGACTCTAGACTATTGTAGTCCTCTACCTGTCCTCCCGAGATGAGAGTAGGCTGAGTAGCAAAAGCTAGGTTCTCAGTAACCTGACCCACAATCTCAGAAGTATGTGCAAACATACTCTGAGCAGGTTCAGATTGTCTGAACCGAACTTCTCCTTCTGGTGATTCTTTCTTCTGAAGCAACTTTGTTCTTTTCTTCTTCAGAACTTTAGTGGGAGTCTGAGCAGACACGAACTTGTCTTTGTGAGTGTCTCCTTGCAACTCCTCCTCCAGAATCTCTAAAGGACTTTTCCCAGTTCTGCTAGCCTTGGTTTGAACAGCTTCTTCTAGCAGAGTCCTTTCTGGTGAGGGCTTCTTCACAACAATCCCTATCCTCTTGATGTTGGTCAAGGAGAAGAGAGTAGGACCTTTGTGGTCATACACTCTTTCAATGGGAACATTGAACTTCAGCAGAATCTTTGTGATAAGAGTGGTATGAGTATAGCTTGAGGCAGAATCATTTAACCTTTTCAGCATATTGTAAAGGATGATCTTGGGTAGATTAAGAGGCTTTTTGTCCAAAAGATGGATTATGCAGAATCTTTCCAGCTCAAACACATGATTCTTATTTCCATACTTGGGCAAAATACAGCACCCCAAGATGGCATGAAGAATCCTTGCCTTAGGATGCATGTAAGAGCTTCTCAGATCACCTGGGTCTTCAATCCCATACAACTTCTGGGTAAATCTCTTAACTCCACCATTCTTTACTTCCCATTCTGAAATGAACATATCTCCAGTATTGGGAACACCAGTTACAACAGCAATGGTGTCAACATCTACAATGATTTTTATACCCATCACCTTAGTTTCAAAACTTTGATACCTTCCATCCTGGGAAGGAGTATCTTGAGCATTTTTCCAGAAGTTCACCACACTCTGTTCATGCCATGAACAGTCAATGGCAGAGAAGAAATTAATCCAGCCACATGCTTCGAAGGTGTCAGTGAGATCAATGCCAGCAGCTCGGAGCATCTCCAGGTCTACAGTTCTAGAAGGAACAATCTGACCACCAGCCGATTTCTTGGAAGCCATTGTTATGAACTAAGAAGGAGACGAAGAATACAGAGAGGACTCAAGGAACTTAGGGCACAAGGAAGGCAGCAGTTTGCACTTGGAGAGAGAGAGCAGTAGCCAGTAACAGTAGCAATCACGTCTCTTAAATGGCCGTCACACATAGTAATGATGACAGTTGAAGTTTCGGAGATCGTGCAAACATGCTTAGAGTAGTTACTCAGAGAAGAAGACCAAACGTTTCAGCTTGCCACGTCATCAGACGGAGTTGCTTCACACATACATGCTATTCAGACAATCATGCATGTTCAAATGCAACAACTTCAGATGCATGTTTAGATGCAACAATTATATTTCAGATAAAGCCAAGATATTCAGATTATTTCTTATGAACTTAAATCTATCTTCAGTCAGGGCTTTTGTGAATATATCTGCCCTTTGATGCTCAGTATCAATGAACTTTATATCAAAAACTCCTTTCTGAACATAGTCTCTAATAAAATGATGCTTGATTTCTATATGCTTTGCCCTAGAATGTTGAATGGGATTCTTGGATAAATTAATTGTACTTGTGTTATCACACATTACAGGTATAGAAGATACATTAATGTTAAAATCCTCTAACTGATATTTTACCCATAGCAGTTGTGAACAACAACTGGCTGCAGCAATATATTCAGCTTCTGCTGTGGAAAGAGCAATGGGGCTTTGCCTTTTGCTGGACCAGCGGATCATGTTGTTACCAATGAAATGACAACCTCCACTTGTTGATTTCCTCTCAATTCTATCTCCAGCAAAATCAGCATCACAAAATCCCACTAACTTGCAATCCTTACTTCTCTTATAGCAAAGACCAAGATTAGTAGTACCATTTAAATATCTGAAAATTCTTTTTACAGCTTTATAATGAGTAATTCTTGGATCAGATTGAAATCTGGCACAAAGACATACACTGAACATAATGTCAGGTCTGCTTGCTGTCAGATACAATAATGAGCCAATCATTCTTCTATACAAAGTTTGATTTACTGGTTCTTCCCATTCATCTTTGTTCAAAACAACAGAAGGATGCATGAGAGTAGTCATGGACTTGCAATCACTCATATTGAATTTCTTAAGCATTTCTTTTGTATATTTTTCTTGATGGATCCATATACAATCAGATTGTTGCTTAATCTGAAGTCCTAGGAAGAACTTAAGTTCCCCCATCATGCTCATCTCAAACTCAGATTGCATAAGTTCAGAAATTTCCTTGCATAATGAAGAATCAGTAGAACCAAATATAATGTCATCCACATATATCTGAACAAGAATGAAGTCTCTGCTGGACATTTTTCTGAAAAGAGTTGTATCTACTTTTCCTCTTTGAAAACCATTTTTGATTAAAAAGTTGCTCAATCTGTCATACCAAGCTCTTGGGGCTTGTTTCATACCATAAAGACCCTTTTTCAGTTTGAAAACATGTTCTGGAAAAGTAGTGTCTTCAAAACCTGGTGGTTGTCTAACATAGACCTCTTCCTCAATAAACCCATTGAGAAAGGCACTCTTAACATCCATCTGATATAAGGTGATGCCATTATTTACTGCATTAGCTAGTAAAATTCTAATGGCTTCAAGCCTCGCTACAGGAGCAAAAGTTTCAGTGAAGTCAATACCTTCTTGTTGATTATAGCCCTGAGCAACAAGTCTTGCTTTGTTTCTGACACTTTTCCTTCGTCTGATAACTTGTTTCTGAACACCCATTTGGTTCCTATTATAGTTTTCCCATGGGGTTTAGGTACAAGTGTCCAAACATCACTCCTAGCAAATTGATTCAGCTCTTCTTGCATGACTAGGATCCAACCTTCATCATGCAGAGGAGTACTTCAGATGATAAACACTCTTCAGATGATAAACACTATTAAGATGAAGTTGATCTTTCAGATGATCTTTTACACAGACAATATGATCTGAAACAGTGCAACATCCTGTGAGAGCAAAGTATCATATAAATGCCTTTTATATTTTATATTTGTTGTTCATTAAAACTTAAGAGAGTGAGACTCAAAATATTTTTAATTTCATATATTTAATCCTTTGAGACTCAGCACTGTCTTCGGGCCCTCTATTTTGCTTAGGGGACATGAATAAGGGTATCCCAGTTGATGTATACAAACATTTTTATGTTTCGCCCACGTGGCAATTATGTATTTAGTTTTTTTCCCATATATTGTTCAAGTTATCATTGGACGCTTAAACAAATATGTGGTGTTTGTGTATCGATATTTAAAATGGCGCGAAATAATTTCAGGGATTTGGGGATTTAGCTTCCAACGAGCTTAATTATCAAATCTAGGAATTAGGATGTTACACTGAAACATCAATGGCATTGCCTGTAATAAAGTTTACCTATGACTCTAAAATTTGGAAAACAGTGATATATAATTTCTAAGTTTTCTTTTAACCTAGCTTTATATCAGCAACATCATACAAGTGGTAAAAAGTAACAATGTTGATGTGAAAATTCATTTTCCATTCAACACTCAATAAACATCATTTAAAAATAGGGACTGAAAAAGTTCAAACAGACCTCATTTGATCAAGATAGAAATGTGAATCAAAGCTTCATTATCGTGTTACCATTTTCAAAGAAAGGCGCATTAAATAGCTTAAGCTATAATGAAAAAGACCAGAAGTAAAACATGTTATTCCCTAATGCAACGACATCGATAACATAACCTACAATAAAATTTAAAATGAAATTAGAAGGTACCTTATAATTTCCAAAACAGTGATATATAGTTGTAAAATTTACTTTTTAGCTACCTTCATATCAGCCACTTCAAACAAATAGTAAGAATAGTTTCAATCTTGATGTGGAAATTCATGTATCACCTCAACATGTAATAGACCTCATTTAAAATCAGAGACTAAAAGAATTGAAACAAACATCTTGATCAAGAAGGAAACATGAAGAAAATAGCTTCGTTATCGTGTTCCCATTTTCAAAGAAAGGTGCATGTAATAGATGTAGTTGTAATGAAAAGATATCAAGTAAAACATGTTACTTCGTAACGCAATGCAATCGATACCTTCACCTACAATAAAATTTACCTATGACCTAATAATTTTATAAACAATGATATATAATTGAAAAGTTTTCTTTTAAGCTACCAGCCACATCAAACAAGTGGTAACAATAGTTGCAATGTTGAGGTGGAAATTCATTTTCCACCTCAACACTTAATAGACCTCATTTAAAATTGAAGACTAAAAAAGCTGAAACGGACCTCTTAATCAAGAAGGAAACGTGAAACAAAGCTTCATTATCGTGTTACCATTTTCAAAGAAAGGTGCACGAAATAGCTAAACTTTGACAAAAAAAAAGATGTGAAACATGTCATTTTGTAACGCAAAGGCATTGGTAGTATTGCCTACAATAAAATTTACCCAAGACCTTATAAAAGAGTATGGAAATGTGGCAATCTATTTGTCATTTCGTAACACAAATGCATTGGTAGAATCACCGACAATGAAACATGTGGCAATTTAATTGTGACATCAACACTTAATAAACTTTATTTAACAAAAATGACTAAAAATGCTGAAATTAGATTAAGTGGGGTTTAAAATCTAGGAGAATTTTGTTGAAGAACTAATGACAAATAAAGGTATATTTTGAGATATTAAAAACATTTCTAAGTCTAAATAATTAGTTGATGTTAATAAATTAATTGCAATTTTTTTCACTTTTAACAAATGACATTTATTATTGGGTCCCGAATGTAGACATTTGATCACGAAAGAAACATGAAATAGAGCTTCTCTATGATGTTACTATTTTCAAAGAAAGACACATGAAACACCTGAAACTGTAACAGAAATGAGTAGAAGTGAAGCATGTCGTTCCAAAATGCAAAGAGATCGACAACTTCACGTGCCCTAAAATTTACCTAGCACCTTATAATTTTGATTGTACTGTTTTATAATCGGTGAGTTTGATTTTCTTTTTTTATTTTCTTTATTTATTTTTAATTCTTGTGTTGAGAGATTACATGAGATAAAAAAAGTGTTGCCAAAGAGAGATTTTTCATTTGGACAAGTGAGACAATAAGGGGAAAAAATGAAAGAAATATAAACTATATTTCATTATCGTGTTATTATTTTCAAAGAAATGCGCTTGAAATAGCTAAAGAAATAACAAAATGAGTAGAAGTAAAACATATAGTTTCTAAATGCAGAAACATCAATGGCATTGCCTGTAATAAGGTTTACCTATGACTCTATAATTAGGAAAATAGTGACATATAATTTCTAAGTTTTCTTTTAACCTAACTTCATATCAACAACATTATACAAGTGGTAAAAAGTAGCAATGTTGATGTGAAAATTCATTTTCCACTTCAACACTCGATATACATCATTTAAAAAAAGAGACTGAAAAAGTTCAAACAGAACTCATTTGATCAGGAAAGAAACGTGAATCAGAGCTTCATTATCGCGTTAACGCGATAATGAAATAGCTTAAGCTATAATGAAAAAGGCCCGAAGTAAAACATGTTATTCCCTAACGCAACGACATTGATAACATAACCTACAATAAAGTTTACAATGAAAATATAAGGTACCTTATATTTTCCAAAACAGTGATATTTAGCTACCTTCATATTAGCCACATCAAACAAGTAGTAAGAATAGTTGCAATGTTGATGTGGAAATTCATGTACCACCTCAACATGTAATAGACCTTATTTAAAATCGAAGACTAAAAGAATTGAAACAAACATCTTGATCAAGTAGGAAACGTGAAGCAAATAGCTTCATTATCGTGTTCCCATTTTCAAAGAAAGGTGCATGGAATAGATGTAGTTGTAATGAAAAGACATTAAGTAAAACATGTTACTTCGTAATGCAAAGACATCGATAGCATCACCGACAATAAAATTTACCTAAGACCTTATAATTTTAGAAACAAATGATATGTAATTGAAAAGTTTTTTTTTAAGCTATCAGCCACATCAAACATGTGGTAACAATAGTTGCAATGTTGAGGTGGAAATTAATTTTCCACCTCAACACTTAATAGTCCTCATTTAAAATCGAAGACTAAAAAATTTGAAATGGACCTCTTAATTTAGAAAGAAACGTGAAACAAAGCTTCATTATCTTGTTGCCATTTTCAAAGAAAGGTGCACAAAATAGCTAAACTTTGACGAAAAAGATGTGAAACATGTCATTTCGTAATGTAAAGGCATTGGTAGTATCGCCTACAATAAAATTTACCCGAGACCTTATAAAAGAGTATGGAAATGTGGCAATCTATTTGTCATTTCATAACACAAATGCATTGGTAGAATCACCGACAATGAAACATGTGCCATTTTATTTGTCACATCAACACTTAATAGACCTTATTTAACAAAAGAGACTAAAAATGTTGAAATTAGATTAAGTGGGGTTTAAAAGCTAGGAGAATTTTGTTGAAGAACTAATGACAAATGAAGGTATATTTTGAGATATTAAAAACATTTCTAAGTTTAAATAATTAGTTGATGTTAATAAATTCATTGCAATTTTTTTCACTTTTAACAAATGGCATTTATTATTGGGTCCTGAATGTAGACATTTGATCACGAAAGAAACATGAAATAGAGCTTCTCTAAGATGTTACTATTTTCAAAGAAAGACACATGAAACTCTTGGAACTATAACAGAAATGTAGAAGTGAAGCATGTCGTTCCAAAATGCAAAGAGATGGGCAACTTCAGGTGCCCTAAAATTTACCTAACACCTTATAATTTTGATAATACTGTTTTATAATGGGTGAGTTTGGTTTTCTTTTTCTTTTTTATTTATTTATTTTTGATTCTTGTGTTGAGAGATTATATGAGATAAAAAATAGTTGCCGAGATTTTTCATTTGGACAAGTGAGATAATAAGGGAAAAAATGAAAGATTTTTTGACAAAAAAAATGTTTTTGCGAACAACGTTGTGTAACCTTTATATTTTTGTTAAAATAGATTATATATTTAATATTGTATTAGGACGATTTTGGATAATAAATTAATAACCCGAAAAATACAGACCAGAAACAAAATGTGTAGTGAGACAAATAGGAAAATGAAGGAAATTATTTTTTTGAAAAAAAAACTAACTTTTTATTTTTTTTATTCTTTGTTTAAGTCATCTTATTGTTTATATCTCGGTTGTGCTAACTTTTTCGAATTTTTTCATACACAAAAATTGAATCTGCAATCTTATTTTGCTTAAGGGGATTCAAACTTATAACACTTACTTAATTTTTTGCTTCTTTTAAACAAATATTTCTTTTAATTAGTTTTTAAATGGGTTATATATTTAATATTGCATCAAAACAATTTTGGATATTTTAAAAATACACACTAAACACATTAAACACGCTCTTAGAAAGGGGTGAGAATTTAACTGTCACAAAGCCCCGAATAGGATTACACCAGATAATAGGGGATACTTATGGTGAAAAAAAAAATTGGATGAGAAACAAAAAATATTATTAAAAAAAATATTTTGGATGATAACCCCTAAAAACACACCAAAATAACAATGGAACTATAGTGTTTATCAATGTTTTTAAAACCGGACCGGTCATTGAACCGGCCTGGCCACCGGTTCAAGGTTCAATGGTCGGACCGTGGTCGAACCGTAGTCGGACTGGTAGTAAATAAAATAATAATTTTTTATATTTCTACCTAGTAAATTAAAATTTAAATAGCAAAAAATTGATAACCATGACTTCAAAACATTTAAAATTAAAACCCACTAACTTTAATAAAGCACAACAATTTTAATATATATGTTGTTCTCACACTAATTTTAATATTCAGGTTGGACAGGTTCTCACATATTCAGCAACACTAATTTTAAGATAGGGTTGTGGCTGCATTTCCACCAACAGTAATTGAAAGATAGGATGTATATACTAGAACATGCGCAAGCTGTTGCTGTGCTTCATCTCCGGTGGCCATGAGGCACGGCTGGGGGCAGCTGATCACGACTGGAAGCGGCTGGGAGGAAGCAGATCGGAATCGCACCAGCTGGGACGCGCGCTGACGGAAACAGGAACGAACAGCCCGGACGCGCGCGACGGAAGGAGGAGGAACAGCAGCGGACGACGGTTGGACAGGCGGCGAACGACTGCAGGACGGGTTGTAGGGTTCTCGGCCGCGAACTGAGAAGGATAAGAAACTAGAAAGGGTTCTTTGTTCTCTCACTCTGTTGCTATGCTTTTGTTATGTTTCCAATTAGGGGTAAATATGTAATAGGCTAATAATAGGTGTTTTTTTACTCTCAGCTCAGCTCATAAAACGCACAGCAGCATTGTTCAATTTATTTTTTTTTTTGTAATTTTTTAAATAAAACGACGTAGTTTTGAGTTTTTCTCCCAAAACCAGTAAAAACCGGTGAACCACCGATTTTGGTCCGGTTCACCGGTTTGGGACCGGTTTTACCGGTTCTTCACCGGTTTTCTGACCATCCGGTTTCCTGGGCCAACCGAACCACTCTCCCCACTGGTTACCGGTCGATCGAACCGGCCGGTCCGGTTTTTACAACACAGGTGTTTATCCACTTTCCATTAATTATCAAATAGAATTTCATGTACCTTTTTAAAGTCTATGAAATGTGTTTTTCCTATATAAATTTACATGGATCGCATCTTAAAAGGAAAGAATCAAAATTCACCTTTCATACAAACTTCTTTTGAATGTTTTTAACTTTAAGGAATTTATTAATTAATATTCCTTTAAAATAAGGCGAAGATTTAAAACTTATTTATACAAATTAAGTTTAATTTTAACATTATAATTTTTTATATTATTATTTAATCATGACTTGATATCTTATTTAACTAATTTTATTATATGAATAATTAGACGAGAAGTTGCGCTCATATCATAATAAATAAATAAATACATAATTGAATATTAGTATAAAAATGGTATAAAATTCTTCACTTCAACTTCAAGGTGAAGCTATATTCCCTAATAAAATGTTAGATTTGATATTATAGTAATCGAACAATGATTTTCTTTTATAAACTTTCTTTTAACAGAAACTTCATTTCATTGCAATTTTCCTCTCGACACCAAACTTATCGCAACTTCAAAAAATGCAACTGCAACGTTGTCATTGACATGGTTTGACAACAAAAAAAAATTGCAATATATATTTTAAAAATAAAAGAAAACAGAAGTTGCTTGTAAAGAAGAGTAGTTAAATGGTGTTGTTTTGTGGGATTTGCGTGTTTACCGTTCTTGAACCATAACCAATTGAAATTCTCCCACTATCACATTTTAACATTTAAAAAAAAATTACATTACATGTAATATATAAGAAAAGATCTTGGGTTTTCCACATGCCCTGGATTTTCTTGTTCACCATCACAACCTCTTCTCTTCTCTCTCTGAAAACCCTAATCTGGATCTTCCTTTGCCCCTCTTTCTCTATCTGTCTTTTGCTTCCTCAACAGGATCAGGTACATATGGACCTCCTTCATTCTCAACTCTCTTTTGATCCTTTTCTCTGTTATTGAATTTGACTAATGGAATCCCTTATGAAAATGATTTTGCATGATTCTGCTGAATCCAGATTTATGCTGTGTTTGGTTGCTTGCTGTTCCTGATTCATTGCTCTGTGGATTGATTCAAATTGTTTTGGGAATTGAGGTGTGGAAGGAAAAAAGAAAAAAAAAAACCCTGTCTTGTGTGCTGCATGGTGGATAGAATTCAAGTCATGCTCTGTCATCGATCCTTTGATTATGTTGCTGAATTATGCATCCTTTGCGGTTTTTCCTTTTTGTTTGGTTGCTAAGAATAGTGGGGTTTGGGAATTGACCTTCTATGCTGTTGTGTTTTTCCTGTTTTTCATAGATGAACTGATCCTGATGAATGAAATCGTTTGAGATAACGTTTAATTTGAGTTTGATTTTTGTTTTTATTGTTTCTATGTAGGAATCGAAGTGGTGGAATGGAAGAAATTGATGCTGGGTATGAGTCATGATTCTTCTTCACATGGAGGGTTCTTAACAACAGAAAATGGTACCACCTTCGGTATTGCTTGAATTGACCTAAGTTTTATGTAGGGTTTGTTAAGGATCTTGTAGGTTTATTAGAATATTGATTTCATCAGGGATGTTGAGTTTGGAAATGTTTGATTATTGTCCCAATGATATGATTCTCAATGGAGTGGCAGTTAATTCATGTGTATATTTAATCCTTGTTTTTTGAGTATTAAATTGAATTTACTGGGGGACCATGGAGAATGTGTGTGAGGTCAATCAGTTGGATGCTGATGTTCTTTTGCCACCTCGGAAACGTCTTCTTGCTGGATTGAAAAAACAGAGTTCAGATGGTGATGCTACTGCCTCTCCATCTCCAGTTGCTGCTTCTTGTGTTACAGATGTTGCTTCCCCTTCATCCTCATCCTTTTCAAGTGAATTTGAAGCCCGGCTTAAGAATTTGTTGAGTTGTCATTCAAATAAACCTAACCTTACACCTGAGGAGGTTGTGGTGGCCTCAAAAGCAGCAGCGGTCGCTGCAACTAAGGCCGCAGAGGCTGCAAGGGCTGCAGCTGAAGAAAAAGCTGCTATAGCAGCAAAGGCAGTCGCTGCAGCAAAGAGTGCTTTAGATTTGGTTGCATCTTTCTCTGAGGAGGCAATCAGCAAGGAGAGAAATCTGAAGAAGAGCAAGTCAAAGAAGCATCTCCCGGTTCAGCTGTTGTACAATAAAAACAAACCAATTGAAAATTGTAGGAAAGATGAAGAGTTAGCTCGTAAATTACATCGAGCCATGAACAGTTCTCCAAGAATCACTAAGAATTCTCCAAATTCAAATTCAAAAGGTAGTAAAGCGAAGAAGCCTAAAAGCTCTTCAAGTTTTGAAGTAACTGAGGGCGGCTCTGAATCTGGTACGGTGATTGGACAAGATTGCTTATCTTTGAACAATGGACATGCAATAGCAGGCAAGATTGATTCTGAAGGATCCAACCAAGAGGTATGTTCAAGTAAGAAAGATAAGAAAGGAATCAAACATGATAGATCATCTAGCCAAATAGAGATAGATAATGGGGAAGCAGAGTCAAGCCAGACAAAACAGAAAAACTGCGAAGACTCCTCTCCTATAGGTAAGAAGAGGGGAAGGGCAAAGCTAAAGAAGTTGCCCTTAAGCATTTGCACCTCCAAAGATAGGGCACAGCCAAAGGAAGAAATAAAAGCCAAAAGTTCTTCATTGCCTGAAATGAACACAGGCAATCATCCTGTTGATAGTGTACCCTTGTTTCAAGTGGAGCCATCAACGGACAGAGTTATGCCGATTGAGGCTACATCAATGTGGAAATGCCAGGAGTTCAAGGCACCGGCTTGTATCAAACAAAATAAAGCTGTGCAGTCATAATATTCATATATTACATTGGGATGACTGTGTGCTACTGTGATAGATGTTGATAGCTGAGGTAGGATTCATGATCCTTCTTTTTTTAACAATATGGCATTTACCTTTTTGTTCATCTTTGGTTTTGTAATGGATTTGCACTGATTAAATGTAAATTTAGATTTTTAGTGGCTTGCTTTACTTCTTTCAATTTAAAATTGTGTTACTTTAATTGACAGGAAACCTTGAGTTTATATAGGAAGATGCAATGAATTGAATTGAACAGCTTTTTCATTATGTTGCATATTTCTATCATTCCTTTGTGTTGAGAATAAAAAGTGGAAAGCTGTTGGTGTTATTATATTTGTACTTCTTTCTTTGCTGTTTATTTTTGCCTTATGCTCAAATCTTTGTGAATGCTGACGGTGTTTTCCATTTGTTGCTCTAATATTGAAATTTAGATTAAGAGCTCCGTGAAATGGGGATCCAGCCATTAAAAACTTGGAAGCATTCCTATTTCCTACCTTGATCGAACACCAAATTTCTTATTGTTTCCTGTAATCAGTATGTTATAACTGGCCATATTTGTTACTTCATTTAAAAAAAAAAAAAAAAAAAAAAAAAAACTTGAAAGTGTTCTGAAATTTATTTTAATTAGAGTCCATTGGAAGCATACCTACTTGATAAGATGAATTTAGTTCTGTGTTGAAGAATTCAGATACATCTCTATAAAATATGACTAACTTGGTTTGTAACAATAAGAATAAAATTCATCTACTTATTAAAGAAATAATGGAATAATTTTACCATCTATTTTTTTCCCCTTCAGAGTCTTGAATGCGGTGATGGTTATCCTGATGGTTATCCTCTACATGGATCCTGATAACCTCATTGATGTTGTAAACGTTCTCTTGAACCAGGAATAGTATGTTGATAAAGTGTTAATGTGTTGACAAAAAAAAAGTGTGTTAATGTGACTCTTGCACCATATAAGAGAATCTAATAGCGTGAGAAAAAAGTGTGACAGCATAAGAATCAATAAAAATAATGTTATATACAAAAAAATTCAGTGTCCCATTGTATTATATTTGAGTAGAATTAACGTTAAAAGAATTCATATTTTAAAAAAAATGAATTTATGTTTAAAATATATTTTAAAATTGAGGTTAAAATATTAACTTTATATGTTTGTCCAAATGGCCGTTTGGAAACAAACAAATTGTTAGGTAATGAAGTATGATCATTTTTTAAATGAGTCTAAATATATTTTAAAAAAATTTATGAGTATAACATGTATAATCAATTATACTCATTAGAAAAGTTAAAATTTTTATTCATCTCAAAATCAATTGTAATCACCAAAATTGATTGTGAGAATAAAAAAAATGTATTAAACATCTGTGTGCAACTTGGTTCTATTTGCACGAAACGTGGCCTTTTGGATAACCAAAGAGGCACTAAACTATAAAGTTGCAACATTTTTTGTATAACAAAAATAGTTAAAAAAATGCATATGGACAATGTGTTTGTTAATAATAATAAAAACTCATTTCTAATTAATTTATTATAAAAGCTCTAGGTCTTCGATTAATACTTCACTGCTTAAATCATAACCTGGTTTCAATTATTTTGGATCTTCGTTTTCTTTTGAAGGATTCCTATTACAATTTATAATTGACCTTTTGTATAGTTAATCTTTTTTTCTTGACCATGGTTAAGTTCCGTTGTTTCGTTCTTTTTTATCTGTTCCAAGGATATTTGTCACGTTAATGTTACAAATTTTGTTAATTTGTAAAAGAAACTAAATGAGCATACAAGCTATTCAGTTTGGATGGTGGTCATTACATGTATAGGAAAATGTTGCTGTGGATCATTAACTTATTAAATTATAATTTTGTGGGTTTTAGTAACTAATGTAATCAAATATATTAATATTGACGTCTTTTGTTAATTAATATTAATTTTTTAATTATAATATGAATTTCATTTAAAATATTATTCCACGAGAGATAATCTTATTAGAGCGGGGTAGGACTTCTATGGGCGACAATATTCTCCCTCAGAGTATTTAACACAACGGCATAACACGGCTTGAACTCGAGACCACTAGTTAAACTGGAAGAACCCTTGTCAGCTGATCCACATGCTCGGTGGTTATCACTATTTACCTTTGAAAGTATTTTTCACACTTCCCACATACAAAAATTCTTAAACATTACCTTCAATATCTCTCAATCTTTTGGAAAATTGATATTTTAAAATCTAAAAAATTGTAATTGTAATCCTTAGCCTATTTTTTCTTATTCCAAATTATTTTTAATTAAATTTAAAATTTATTATTATCATTTAATAATAAATATTCCTCAATTAATAATTTTAAATTTAAAAATTTGAATAATATGAACATCTAAAAATACAAACTATATAAAAGGAGATGGTAATTTTAAAATTATATGAAATATTATTGTTTGAGTAGTATTTTTGAAAGAATTGATTTTTATAAATTAATAATTCAAATTAAAACAATTATTCTTTAATATATAACTTTAAATTAAATTTCAAATTGAAACTAATTATACTATGAGAAGGGATCAAATAATACCAGTGTAATTAAATTACACCAAGTATTACAGTATTGAATAATTTCTTTTAGATAATTATATATATATTTCAAAATCCAACATTGGATTGAAAATTATTATCATATAAATCATATCTATAAAATTTTACATTGACATAAAATTATTGAGAAAAGAGTATAAAATCACCACTAAACTTTTTTCATTTTACAAATAAACGCTATGAACTTTCAATTTATCCCAATTAATATGTAAACTTTTATTATTATTGCTATGTGCTTTCATTACTATAAAGTTAAATAATTAACATAACTAATCTTAAATTAAAATTTTTTATTCTTAAATACTATCAAATTTCAAGCATATATATTTGAAATTCTAAAAGAGAAACATGATAGTGTGCTCTTTTAATTTTGGGCTTTTTTTAAATTTTTTATTTTTGAAACTTTATTTTATATGATTTTAATATTTTAAACACAAAATTTTGAAGGGTTGAGATTTGTTTCGTTAATTATTTTACTTCATGTTGCTGATGAAAGGACCTATTGCAATAAAGATAAAATTTTAAGGATTAACTATGACAAAATAAAAATTCATGGTCTCTATTTGCAAAGGGGAGAAAATTTAGGGTGAATATATACTCTTTTCCCAAAATTATTTAATACATTATCTACATATGTCAAGATTAATGTCATACATACTTTTGAAATATATAAAAATAACAACAATTTGATTATCAAGTTATTTGAATTAAAATTTTATAAAATTTGATACAAATAATCACAATGATAAATAGTTTTAAATCAATGGTTGGATCAATAAAATACACATTCAATTTAAAATTATCCACAGTGTAATATTTGATATATATATATATATATATATATATATATATATAAGTAGGCATGGCAATGGGTCGGGTCGGGGGTGAGTTTTGCTCTCCCCGTCCCCGCCTCCGTAAAAGTCAGGACAGGTTCAAGTTTAGATTTTTAATAGAGCGGGTATGAAATTATGAAATCTAACCCATCCTTGCAGGTCCCCGTCGGGTTCGGAGAAACCTGCGAGGATTTCACCTTTTTCTATTTTTCATTTTTTCTCTATGTTTTTTATAACTTAAATACTTGTTTTTAAATAAGTCATATATATATATATAATATTCTAATTCAAATAATACGTTAATATAGACATTGTTACGGTTTAAACCTAAGGCCCAATAATCAAAGTGGCCCATGCACAATATAATTATCATATCCATAATTATATGATATATAATTATGATATCCTCAAATATATAATATATAATATATAATTATGGTATCCATAATTATATGATTATATCTGCTAAACTTACTCCTTTTATATTTATGCCTACTTACCATATTTATACAGGGAAAACCCCTATAAATAGAGATCATTAACAGATCATAAAGTACCCAATCTCACTCAGTCAATCACTTTGACTATTATACATATCTGACTTGGGCGTCGGAGTCCCTTTACAGGTACACCCCCCGGGTTCAACTCGGATTCAAGCTTCGTCAAGCCGGATCCAGATCCGAGTTCATTCTTGCTGACTCAGACCCAGGTTCGAGTTCTATCCCAGAACATTTGGCGCTAGAAGGAGGGCCTCCCCTCTCCAGCATGACGATCACAACCCGCCGCCAGACTACAAGGCACCATCATGAACCGACACCTGAAGGATGGGTAGAGGATCTCGGAGCCCAAGACGAACTAATAGAGCAAGAAGGAACTTCACAGCCTCACAACGAAACTGAACCACGTGAGGGAGATCACCAAGACGACCCCCGGGACGAGATTATCCGGCGCCTCGAGGCCCAACTCAGGGAGTTTTAGGAACAACGCCAGCAATCACTCCGCGATCCGCAACCTAGGACAGTTGACGAGCCGACCGTAAACCAACTTGAGGAGCGCCTCTGACACTTGGAGCGCAGCATAAACCCTCAACCTCAACCCACTATTCAGTCTCGGCCTGCATCGGACCGAGATCACCAAGAAGTCCTCCAACCGAGGGTCATGATCCATCCGACTCCATTTAGACATCCTTTTTCTGAAAGACTAGCCCGGGTCGAGATACCTAAGCAGTACAGAGGCGCTTTACCCATTGAAACCTTTAATGGCACTACAGACCCGGTCAAACATTTAGACGCCTTCACCAATGAAATGCTTTTCATTGGCGCCCCTGAAGTCGTCATCTGCCGCTCATTCCCCAGAACTTTGAAGGGAGAAGCCTTAGCCTGGTTCAAGACTCTTCCCTTGGGATCCATAGATTTGTGGGATGATATGCAGCTCACCTTTCTGGGAAGATTTACCATCTCCACAAAGATCCCCAGGGATCACTTCACACTAGCCAAGGTCAAGAAGAACAAAGACGAACCCCTTAGAACTTTCCTATCCCAGTTTTACAAAGAATGTGCCCTCATCCCGGACCTGGCCGAAAATGTTCAACTGGTATGTGTCGTCTCGGCCCTCTCACCAGGATCACCCCTCGCCGTCTCTTTATCAGAAGAACCGGTTAGATCCATGGAACGGTTCAGACAACGTTCTCACAAATACGTGGGACGGGAAGCTCATTTGGCAGTAGCTTCCAAACAGGATACCCACCAAGGACAGGACCGAGGTTCCTACAATGACCGACATAAAGGGAAGGATAGAGGACATCACCAACAAGATCAACGTCGACCTCCCAAAGGCCGATACAACAACTATGCTCCTCTAAACACTAACCCTGGGAAGATCCTGAAGGAAGTGATGCACACTGAGCTGGCCGACATACCTAAACCCCCACCACTCAAAGCCTCAGCTCAAAAAGACAAGTCCAAATACTGCTATTTCCATGAGGGGTATGGGCACAACACTGATGAGTGCATACAGCTGCGCGATCTCATCGAGCAACACATTCGGGACGGTCGACTTGGTTGTTATGTGAAAAAGAATTAGTCCCAGGGAGGATATCGAAAGAATGATGAGCGGAAGAGATCCCCTAGTCCAGAAGGAGGGAATGATAAGAAACGAAAGCGTTCTGCGTCCCCCAAGAGGTACGACAATAAGGAAGACAAAACTGGTTCCAGTAACCACACAACTCAGACTACACCAAGGGTGCGAATCAACAAGATTTCAGGGGGATTTGCTGGTGGAGGACCGTCAAACAATGCAAGAAAGAGACACCTCCGGGAAGTCTATAGTGTCGACCAGACCGACATGAAGATAGTAACAAAGAGACTCCCAAACCCGGTCATCACCTTCTCGGATGAAGACTTTTTTGATGATGTGGTGGACCATGACGATCCTTTTGTGATCCGATCTCGGATAGGAGACGGTCATGTCGGACGCATCTTTGTAGACCAGGGCAGCTCAGCCGACATCCTCTTCTACAGGACCTATACCCAACTACTGCTACCCCCAAAATCACTCCTACCTTATTCAGGAGATTTGGTGGGCTTCTCTGGAGAAAGGATCCAACCCAAAGGATACCTTCAGACTACACTCAGGGTCGGCTCTGAAACCGAAAACAAGGCCGTCTCAACCACGTTCTTGATAGTTGATTGTCCCAGTCTATACAATGCCATACTCGGACGTCCGTCCTTGAATGCCCTAGGAGCAATCATCTCTACCAAACACTTGGTGATGAAGTTCCCAGACCGAGATGGTAAAGTGATCACAGTTCAAGGGGACCGGAAAGAAGCAAGAAAGTGTTACAATGCTGCTCTGACCACCCTGCCCACATCTCAGCCAGAAAAGACACCCTCTAGAGGCCAAGTTCACATGATTGATCTTGACCCCAGAGCCGAGTCTGATCCCAAGGGCCGAGATAGAATTGAGTCGGCTGCAAAGACAAAACCTTTTCAGATCGGGACTTCTGCTGAACAGACGACCAAAATTGGCTGTGACATGGATCACACCATGGAGGAGAAACTGAAGAAGTTGCTTTCCAAGAACTCAGACCCGTTCGCATGGACCTCAGCCGACATGCCAAGAATTGACCTCAACTTCTGTTGTCACAAACTATCTGTTGACCCCAACGCTAAGCCGGTCGCCCAGAAGAAGAGGAAAATCGGCCTTGAAAGACAGCAGGCAGCAGACCAGCAAATAGAAGAGCTCCTTAAAGCCAAGTTCATCAGGGAATGCAAGTACGTCACTTGGTTATCTAATGTCGTCCTTGTGAAAAAGTCAAATGGCAAATGGAGAATGTGCGTGGACTACACAGATTTAAATAAAGCCTGCCCCAAAGATCCTTTCCCCCTTCCCAACATCGACCAGCTGGTTGACAGTTCATCAGGGTACCGTTGGTTGTCTTTTATGGACGCCTACTCAGGCTACAACCGAATTCCTATGGACCGGGACGATGAAGAGATGACGACTTTCATCACTGACAAGGGTGTTTACTGCTACACCATGATGCTTTTTGGCCTGAAGAATGTCGGCGCCACATACTAGAGAATGATGACAAAGGTTTTTGGAGACATGATGGGAAAAACTGTTGAAGTCTACATAGACGACATCATAGCCAAAACTGCTGAGGGAAACGACCATGTGGCCGACTTAGAGTCAGTCTTTGACTGACTCAGGAAGCACACCATGAGACTCAACCCTCTCAAATGCTCCTTCGGCGTACCATCAGGACACTTTCTGGGTTTCCTCCTTACCAACAGAGGAGTTGAAGCAAACCCGGACAAATGTAAAGCTGTGTTGGATATGAGAAGTCCGACTTGCATCAAGGAAATTCAGCAGCTTAACGGGAGGATCACTGCTCTCAGCCGATTCATCCCCAAGGCAACCACAAGATCTCTTCCTTTTTTCCAACTCCTTCGCAAGGGAAAATCCTTCACCTGGTCCAGTGAATGCGAAGACGCCTTTCAGCAGCTCAAGCGGACATTAACAAATCCCCCTATTTTGGTTAAACCGGCTCCAGGGGAACATCTTTACCTCTATATCTCCATAACCAACCAGGCCTTAAGTTTGGTTTTGATTAGGGAAGAAGGGCGCGACCAATTCCCCATCTACTTCATCAGCAAAGCACTCCAGGGGGCCGAGTTAAGATACCAGAAGTTAGAAAAAACTGCTCTGGCCGTGTTAACCACTGCCCGCGGACTACGACATTACTTCCAGGGACACAAAGTCACAATACGAACCGACTTACCCCTCAGACTCGTCCCTCACAAACCAGACCTCTCCGGACGCATGACGGCTTGGGCTCTGGAGTTGTCCGAGTTTGACATTCACTTTGAAGGTCGCACGCTCTTAAAAGTCAAATCTTGGCCGACTTTGTTGCTGAAATGACCCCCCCTGAGAATACCCCCAGTTCTGAATGGACCGTTTTCGTGGATGGCTCATCTAACAAAAAAGGTGTCGTAGCCGGGATAGTCTTGGAAGGACCCAACGGAGTTTGCATTGAAAAGTCTCTAAAGTTTGAATTCTCTACTTCAAACAACCAAGCAGAGTATGAAGCGTGCATTGCTGGCTTGTTGATGGAAAAAGAAGTTGGGGCCAAAAAAGTCTTAGTATGCAGTGATTCTCTATTGATGGTATCTCAGATCAAGGGAGAATACCAAGAAAAGGAACCATTGCTATAGAGATACTTGGAGAAAGTAAAACTCTCAAGCGACGGGTTTGAAGAAATCATCTTCCAACACGTTCCAAAAGCCGAAAATACCAAAGCCGACATACTCTCCAGGTTGGCAAGCACCAAAAAGCTGGGAAATAACAAGTCAGTTCTCCAAGAAGTCGTCTCGACCCCAAGAATTTCGGAACCTTCCGTCCTGGCAATCGAAGAGTCTGAATCATGGATAACTCCCATCAAGTCTTACTTCTTGATGGGCAAACTCCCTGAAGACGAGAAGGAAGCTAAGAAACTAAGACGGCTGGCATCTTGTTTCACGGTTGTCAAAGGAAAACTGTACAAGAAGGGATTCTCGACCCCTCTGCTCAAATGTGTTGAAAACAGTGAGGCAAAGTACGTCCTAGCCGAGTTACATGAAGGTAGCTGTGGAAACCACCAAGGGGGAAGAACACTTTCAAGAAAAGCTCTCAGGGCCGGATATTACTGGCCGACCCTGATTCAATACTCCATGGACTATGTTAAGAAATGCGAAGTGTGCTAGAAGAACGATTCCATCCACCATCAACCCTCTTCTGAGCTAACCACCATGTCGGTCCCTTGGCCCTTCCACCAATGGGGCATTGACATACTCGGTCCTTTTCCACCCGCTCCAGGACAAGTCAAGTTTCTAGTGGTAGCAGTGGATTACTTCACCAAGTGGATTGAAGCAGAACCCTTCGCCACAATCACTTCAACCAAGGTCCAAAAGTTCTTTTACAAGAACATCGTCTCCAGGTTCGGAATCCCTCAATCCGTAATCACGGACAATGGAACCTAGTTCACTGACAAGAGATTCAGAGAGCTCTTATCAGGATTGAAGATCAAGCACCATTTCACTTCGATGGAACACCCTCAAACCAATGGCCAGGCCGAGTCTGCGAACAAGGTGATCCTCAAAGCCCTTAAACGTAGACTAGACAACGCCAAAGGTAACTGGGTGGAGCAACTCGACCACGTGCTCTGGGCATATCAGACCACTCTGCAGTCATCTACCAACGAAACTCCTTTCCGGCTTACCTATGGGACTGAAGCACTTATCCCGGTCGAAATTGGAGAACCGAGCTGGAGGGTAGAAAATTTTGACCAAGACACCAACGATAAAGCTATACTTGAGGAACTAGACTTCTTAGATGAAACTCGGGAAGTGGCACACATCCGAGACTCAACATTGAAAGAACGCCTCACAACACGGCGTAATGCCAAAGTGATGGCCAGAAGCTTCCAACCCGGAGATCTTGTCTTGCATAGAGCCGACATTGGAAACAAGAATGCAACCCAAGGAAAACTTACAGCAAACTGGGAAGGCCCTTATAGGGTCACCGAGGCAACCGGGAATGGAACATACAAGATAGAAACACTTGAGTGAAAAGCCGTACCAAGATTTTGGAACTCGGACAAGCTTAGGACTTACTATTCTTAAGGAATAATTACACTTAGGAAATTTTATTTCATTATTAGTTCATTTTGTTAAAAACCGAACGCGAAGAGCATCTCGGTCGTTGAAATCTAATATTAATAAAACTGGATGCGAAGAGCATCTCGGCCTTGAATTATGAAGAGCTTCTTCAAAACAAATAGGTTCTCTAACGTTAAAAACGTGAGTCCGAGATTAAAGCGTTAAAAGCGTAGTAACGTTAAAAGCACGAGTCCGAGATCAAAGCGTTAAAAGTGTACTAACGTTAAAAGCGCGAGTCCGAGATCAAAGGGTTAAAAACGTACTAACGTTAAAAACGTAAGGTCCGACAAATCAAAGTGTAAGACTTGCAAGAATAACAAGCAATAACAAAGCACACCCAAAACGAAAAAGTTAAAGCACACGAAACTTAGCCCAAAGAGAATGGACATTAGAGGAGCACATGGTCTTCACAAAGTACAAAATTTAATCACAAAGTACAGAATTTAAAAAGAGAAAAATTACAAGTTAAAAAACAAGGAGAGATCATTCTTCGTACGGGCCGACTTCCTCTCCAGAGGCAGCATCAACATACATCTTTTTCTCTATGTCGACCCAGCAAATCCTCCCTTGGAAAACACCGTACTCGGCTGAAGTCCCATCCACCTTCAGACCGGGATTTAATATTCCCAATTGCGCCACAACATTCCCAAAAGAATCCTTGCTAATCTGCTCAGAAAGCTTCACGAGGCCGGCTTTTTCTTCATTAAACCTAGCCTGAGCCTTTTGTAAATTCTTCTTCACAAGATCAGTCATGGCCTCCTCAGTCATCCCGGACGCTGGAGGAGCCACCTTCAATTTCTCCAAGTCGGCCTTCAGCTGGGCTATCTCAGTCTCGAGAGTCTTATTCTTCTCCTTGGCCGCCTTGAAGTACCCCTTGTATTTCAACTTCTCCTTTTTCTCAGTACTCAATGCCTCCTGCGCAGCCTTGAGATCCACCAACGCGGTATCCCTCTCCGCCGTTCAAGCATCCAAGTCTGAGTTGACTCGGTCAAAAGATGGCACAACATCCAGCCGCATGTGCCTAAAAAACGCAGCATGCTGAAGGCACTGACACTCCACATCCCCCAGATATTCGATAATCAGCACATTATCATGAACCGACTTGAGAAAAGGGTTGTACAAAATTCGATCTATCTCAGGAGTATCCAATTCTTCCTCCGAGTCATATAGGTTGACACCCAACTCTCCAGAAGACTCATCAGTCCTGAGCCTCTTCTTACCCTTAGCAGATTTTTTCTTCTGAGGACAAGGCTCCTCACTGCCGTCCCCACGTCCTGCATCCTGAGTCGGTTGACCACCACCTAGAGTCGGCCAACCAGCTACCCCACTCCCACCAGCCTGCTGAGTGAAGTCAATATCAACATGCACGTCATCTTGAGGACCGACATTGGCATTCTGTGCATTTTGCAAAGCCCTCAGTTGTTTAAGCGCAGCGTTGGCCATCGAAGCTACAAAGCAGAAAGTAAAAGTTAGCCGAGATAGAAGTAAAATTAATTTACTTGCAAGAAATACAAGCCTCACCAATTCTTGAACCGACACTGCGAGTCGGGCCATCTAAAACTTTCTTAGATGAAAAAACTCCACACTCCTCAACCGAATTCATCAACAACGTCCTCACCACCGCATCTTGTGAGGAAAGAGCCGACTCAGCAACCTCATAGTTGGACGTCTTCCTATCAAAGTGCCTCTCACTCCAGTAAATAGGAAATCTTGGTGTGTTAGAAGACCTTTCCTCCCAAAATGGCTTCACACCCTCGGCCGCCTGTACTTGGAAGAACTCTTGTTTAAAAGTTATATTCCCCCTCTTGGCCGACTCAGCATAAGGCGTTATCAGCTTACGATCCTTATGCCCCCGTAACGAAATCCAAATCTTTAATGTCTCGGTCTTCTTCCCCTTAGGATGCTTCCTCAACACTAGGAAGAAATGAAAAAATAACTTTACAGAAGGGGTGAAGCTGAACTCGGTCAATATCAACTCAAAGCACCTAATGAAGGCCCACGAGTTGGGATGTAGTTGCGAGGGAGCACACCTCAAATACATGAGCACCCTCTCTTGAAAGTCAGTGAAAGGAAGCCTCAACTTCACCTTAGAATGGAAGAAGTCATAGGTGTACAAAAATGGAGTGTTGGTTTCAGACAAATGACAAACTCAGCTCCCTCTTGGGGGAATCACCACATTATATTTTTCCTCCATCTCAGTCGAGTCAGACACCTCCAAATCAAACAGACGCTCCTGAGTATGCTCCGGGCAGCCGAGTCTATACAGAGAGCAGGTACCAAGAACCTCCGGATCCACCCACCTATACCTATCCGCCCTCACAGGCACAAAGTAATCTCCGTCACGAGCCTCAACCATTTCAACACCTATAGAGGCTGTATAACAACTACCCTCATCAGAACCGAGACGACTAGTACCCGACTCGGACCAATCGAAAATGGAATCATATGAATCCGTCTCATATTTCACCAAAGTCTTATCCATCTCGACCCGAACAACCCTCCCAGAGGTAATGTTCCACCGTCTCAACACCTCGGCCACCTCATGACTAAAACTCTCATTTTACCCACAAGATGACCGACTTCGAGATACCCACGACTCAGGTTTCCCGGACAAAACTTCTAAAGACTCACTATCACTCATTTGCACAAGATGAAGAAAGAAAAGGAAAAGAAATACCTGTTAGTCGGATCCTGAGTACGAGTCTATGTATGAAAGTCGGTTCTGGATTCGAGATTGATTTCACAAACAGAAGCAAAGAACAAATTCAAAGTGAAGTAACGAAATGGCAAGACTTTGCCACTTATTTATAGGACCGGAAAGGCCCATAACCCCCTGCGGCCCAGGAAGTCGAACCGTCGCGACCCTGTAAAGAAGAGACACGTCACAGGGGAGACGAAACGTCACAAGAAACCAAAACGTTTCGAAACATTTAAGGAACAACGAAACGTCGCAACGATACATCAATCAGGAACCCGTCTCGGATCACCATAAATGAAATTCGTCTCGAACCATTGCTCCAACAAGGGACGACTACAATCATCTCGATCCATCTCGTCTCAAACGACAGCTCCTAAGTAAGTTTTAAACTCCAAAACCGTCCCGAACGAGTAAAGTTGTCCCGGACATAACATGAAAAAATACTTGAGCTCAAAGTCAACTTCGTCAAAGTCGACCAGAGCTGGGGGGCTTCTGTTACGGTCTAAACCTAAGGCCCAATAATCAAAGTGGCCCATGCACAATATAATTATCATATCCATAATTATATGATATATAATTATGATATCCTCAAATATATAATATATAATTATGGTATCCATAATTATATGATTATATCTGCTAAACTTACTCCTTTTGTATTTATGCCCACTTATCATATTTATACAGGGAAAACCCCTATAAATAGATATCATTAACAGATCATAAGGTACGCAATCTCACTCAGTCAATCACTTTGACTGTTATACATATCTGACTTGGGCGTCGGAGTCCCTTTACAGTTACACCCCCGGGTTCAACTCGGATTCAAGCTTCATCAAGCCGGATCCATATCCGAGCTCATTCCTGCTGACTCAGACCCAAGTTCAAGTTCTATCCCAGAACAGACATTAATAATCATAAAAAAATACAAAACTTAAAAACTATATTATATTTTTAAAAAAAAATATAATTTTAATTTTATTATTTAATTATTAATATATTAAAATTATTTAATTATTATATGAGGAGGGATTTAGAGACTAAGCGTGTTCTTACACTACAAACCCGTACTCACCCCATTAAAGACGGGTCGGGATCTGACTTTACTGAGCGTGAGTTGGACCCTACACTAACTTAAGTTGGACTCTCCTGCTATATTAATGAATGTTTAACCTTAAATTTCTTGTATCAAGGTTGTGTAATAATCCCGCCCAACCATAACCACCCCCACCCCCTCTTCTTTCTATTCCATTGTTCCCTTCCCTTTCTTTCATCCATGTCCCTCATCTTCGTCGAATCCGTTCCACGGCCCAACGCCGCTGCAACAACCGGCCCAGTTGGCGTGAGAGCTTCAAGAAACGTCAGCGTCCGTGTCCATGCCCCTTCTTCTGTCAACGTCCTTGCTCTGCGCAATATCACCAATATCGACAAGCAGGTAAAAAAACTCTGTTTCTTTCTGAATTAATCAAGATTTTATCTTTAGTTTTGTTATTGATTTACAATGGGCCAATATATATATATAGGTATTGGAAGAAGAGAGAAGAAGGAGGAGAACTCTTAACGAACATCAACATCAGCAAATAAGAGAGCAAGATCAGTTGCACACCGCAGATCATCAATTTCTTGTTGATGATTCTCTCATGTCTTTATCTACTTCTAGTCACCTCAAGAGAACTACACATTTCAACAAGCTGGCAAAGCCAGAGTGCGATCAAAGAATCAGAACATTGATGTCTTTAAGGTGATTTTTAAGGTTGAAGCATGCATAGTGATTATTGAGTGAATATCTCATTCAGAAATTTTTTTAAAAAAAATATGAAACATTCAATATATTAGTTTGCTTTTTTACTAGATATTGGTTTTTCACGTTTTTGTTGTTGAAGCAAATTATGTACAGATAAATGCTTTAAGAAAACAATTTTTGTTTCTTTCTCCCGCTATTCTCCCCATTTCATTTTTCTTCCAATCTTTCTCTCCCCCGATGCTTTTCATACCAGAATAGTTAGTGTGGAAATATCCTTATTCTTTAAGAAAATAAATTCTGCAGTGTGAAATTTCACGTTAAATAAAATAACCGGTTTTAATGAAAAAATAAAATAAAATAACGGCAAGTATGTTAATTGATTAAATAAAATCTGCAAAAAGAAAATCACTAAATTGGTTTTAATTTCAGTTAGCCCAAGTCCAAGATCCAACCACAAGGCCGTATTCTTCTGTTTCTATCAATTAGACTAGAAAAGAGGTGTTGTCTACCGTGAGTTTACAAAAGTGTGTCACAACGGTGAGACATGTGTTACTTACTGTCAGATTTATAGATTTATATAGAATTTGGTGTGTTAAATTTGTTAAAAAAACCCTCTTCTAAGTGTAAAATGATGGTCCCTGTAGTTCTGTCACAGCTCCCTGAAGCAGATAGCCATCCATCCATTCTTTTATATATTTTTCTTACCTTTCATTTGTCCATGTGTTCTTTATGCTTGGTGTTAAGAGAAAAGAAAAATGTCCCAAAACTAAAGGCAAAATGAATTGGAACCACCTTATGTCAAGCGACCCAAAGCACCAAATGAAAGTGAAAACTAAATTTGAAATGGCCACCGCGAGAGAAAACCACCTTTTGATTGCTGGAATGCAGGTAACGTTCGATGTGGGCCTCACACTCTTGCCAATTTGCAAAACCGAATCACTAACAAATGACTAAAATGTGGTCTAAATTAATACAATGTAAATGTGCAAGGTGTGTCTCAGCCAATAGATCGGATGTCGGACGCATCACTCACTGGTCAAGGTTATTGAGTGGTCGAAGCAGTCACCACAATGTTATGGCAGAAGAGCAGAAAAATAGTCTGATGAAGGATGTTCACTGAGGGTATGTTTGTGAGTTGAATTTTGGAGGGGAATGGAGGGAAGGGAAGGGTTTATTGGAAGTATTTCCCTCCTTTGTGTTTGTGAGTTTAAGTATTTTACAAAAATTTTCCCTCCTCTACTCCCCCTCCCTTCTCCCTCCAATCATTTCTTTTCCCTCCTCTCTAAACTCACAAACTGTTGGAAAGTCCCACATTGACTAGTGATAAGGCCATTTAATAGTATATAAGCTTTGGGCAGTCCTCACCTTACAAGCTAGCTTTTGGGGTTGAGTTAGGCCCAGGTCCAAAATCTAATATGGTATCAAGAGTCAGACTTTGGTACACGTTGAAATCTTGATCAAACATGGCTGAAAATGGGAGTTTGATAAACATGGCTGAAAATGGTATCAAATAGCGTGTTTGATTTACTGGAAAATGGGAGTTTGATAAACATGGCTTTGATCAAACATGGCTGAAAATGGAGGGTTTATTAGAAGCCCTTCCTCTTTTATATTTGGGAGTTTGATTCTCACAAATGCATTTTACAAAGTCTTGTCTTCCCATTCTCTACTCCCCCTCCATTTTCCCTCAAATCCTTTCATTCTCTTCCCTCTAAACTCACAAACACAACCTTAAAGAACAGTCATGGATGGTCACTCAAGCTTTCACAACAGTAAAATGGAACCTTATGGCAGACGCGTTGGATCACAACGCGGGTCAGGTTGGTATCAAATAGTGTGTTTGATTTACTGGAAAATCACATTTTAAACGTGGAGTAGTGTTGGCCTGGGTCGATGTTTAAAACGTGTCGGGTAAACCAAAACACAAAGACAAAGCCAGATTGGTGTCACAATTGGGATCAAAACGCGGGCTAAACAAAACATCAAAAAATTTAGTGTCATGGAGTCGCCATCAAATTTTGTTAAGGGAAAATTTTAAAAAGTCACTTTAAAAGATTTGTTTTTGAAACTAGGTTTAAATTCGGGAGTCAATTATGCATAGGGAATGTATTAATAGTGTAAACTTGGTTAACTCTGAAAATATTTATTTTACTCCATTTTATAAAAATTGACAAGGAAATTAAATTTATTTTTGTTATTTTTTTTTGTATTCTTTAGAATAAATGACAGATTTATTTAAGTAGAAATTTGAGTTTCGATTGAAGTGGGAAAAAAATTTTCGAAATTTATTTTGGCATTTGAAATTTGAATTTTTTTGTTTTTTAGAATAATTGAGAAAATTTGTTTGACGTATAAATTAAATTTTGAAATTTTCGATATTTGTTTAGAAAGAAATTTTTTAGAATAGTTTTGTTTAATGAATAAGAATCGCATTGTATAGAACTCAAGATAACCAGGTGTACAATAAGTTTTTACAAATTTTTATAGTGACGGAAGACCACAAGTTATACAATCCATCTTATATTTTATTGTGGGAAACTTGTTTGAATTTATGAGATAAATTATTATTTATATATAAAAGATTTATTTAAATTATATAAGACTCAAAATAGTACACTATATACTCAGTTCATTTATAAATTTATCGTGTTTGAAAGATGAATATTTGTACAATCAAAGCCATGAACGAGTGAGTTGATTAATTTTCACTACAAGAAATTTTTGGTCGTCGCTATAAGGGAAAATCGTCGCTACAATTCAATTAGTGACGACTTAGCAACGACCACAAGGATGTCGTTAAAATCCTCGTCGTTAATACCGTAGTGACGAGCAAAAACGGTCGTCGCTACGTAGTGTCTGCTTGCCCGACGCTAAAGTCGTCGCTAAGCTGAAGTCCGTCGCAAAGTGAAAAGATCACAAGTCGTCACTAAGTTGTCACATCGTAGCGACGGCCTAGGCCATCACTAATAATAATTATATTATTTTTTTACAAAAATTTATAATTAGTGACGACGATGGCCGTCGCTAATGATTATATTAATTTTTTTTAATTGAATTTAGGGTTTTATATTTAATTTTATTTTAATTTATGGATTTACGGTTGAATTATTATAGAAATTCAAATTTTTATTTCTTTTATAAATTTATATCATATTTGTTAACAATCTAAAATATAAAGAAAAACAATAAATACTATATAAAACACTCATATAGAATATATATATATATATATATATACACACACACACACACAATATGTATACACAATATGTATAAAAAGTAAAAACATAATACAATAAAAAAATCACGGCTGACAGCGACAACGCTGCTATGGTGGTGGGCCACGATCCTCATCCTCATCCACGGGCTGGTCATCCAGGACGCCATCATAGTGTGAATGCGGCTGAGCCTGACTGTAGCTGGTAGAACCACCTGCATTGCATGCATCCAACACTAACTGCAATAGTTGTCGGAGTCGTGCGAAGTCCTCCTCCAACTGTGCGTACTGGGCCTGAAAGTGATCAACCCTCTCTTCAGCTCGGCTAGCTTGCAACTTTGCTTCGATGACTTCCTAGCGTAGCGCCTCATTAGACGAATGTCGTGACCCGTCGCTCCCGCTGGTATGGGCCCCAGACTCCTGAGTGAGGCTAGTCACACTAGGACAAATGTTGCTTGACAAGTCCCCGATGCCATAACAGCGGCCTCGAGTCTTGCCACCAGCAACATCCTTCCAGATCTGTAGCTTGGTGTACCTTGCAAATATATGAAATTATATAAAAAAAACAATGCTAAGCATAATTTTGACTTACATATGTGGATCGCGCTCGGACGTCTACCCAGCCACCACCCTTTTTTGTGTGGGTGGCCACAAAAAACTCATCGGGATCTACATCTCACCCAAACTGTCGTCACTACACAGAAAAATTACACTAATTATTTTAATTACAAATACAAAAATAATATAGAAGAGTAGGTTTTTACATACCATATCCAACGCGACTTCATTGTGGGCCTTGCGGGCCGTTGTGTGGATTGCTCTGCTCGTACACCTTCTTAATCCGGACCTCGTCCTCATGAGCCCAAGTAACTCTGCTTTGTAAAAGAAAAAACTTTTAGGGTAAGTCATTTTAAAATGTCATAACAAGTTAAAAAAAATAATGTAAAATGAAAATATTTTACCGTAAATTCCTCCCACCACTTGTCCCTCACATCCTTCGGGATGACCTCCCACAAATAGTGAGGATCCCGGAATTGTGATCGGATCGTATGACCAATGGCCACGATGGGGGGTTGTTAGGCACCCAACTGCAAAATAAATAAATTCAATGTTAACACTACAACTTATAAATATTAAAAATATTAAAGAAATAAAAAATTGTAGAAACTCACCCTTTACCATAAGGCCGAATGATAACCCTACCGTGAGGGTCCCGCTCATGATCGGCACTGGAGCTGGCACCTCGGTGTGGAGGCTGTTGTACATCAGGGTTGGGGTCAGCCTCCGCATCAATGTCAACCTGGGATTTGAAGTCATTAATCACAAGTGCAGAAATTCGAATTGGTAGAAAACAAATCAAGAAAACAGATTGATTCTCTTGTGCCTTAACAATTGGATCTCTCATTAGTCATTAGATCAATCTCAACTCCCTAACAAATTCTAATTAACTAATGAAGCATCAATTAATTCATCAATTATCTCATTCATGAATTAAGCATTTTTGTGTGAAATTCCTAATCATTTACCTTCAAAATTAAGCAAACAGTAGGTTGTTTTAATTAAGCAAACTAAACCGAAATTCAAGATAAAGAATAGAATCAAATTATCATCAAGCATGCAATTCAATTTAAGATTCAAAACCTAGAATTCTAAAGGAAAAGGAGGAAAAGGAGCAAAGAGAACATGTTGGAGATTGAAATCCAAAATTCAATAAAGAAAACCTCAAGATCCATTGTCAATTCACTTGAGAACCAACCTTCAATGTTCAGCCTTCCATGGAGGAAGCACAAAAATCCGAAAATACAAAGGAAGAAGAAGAAGGAAGAGGAGTGAAAGTTAAAAGACTCAAATCTGAAATCTGAAATATGAAAAACTTCCCTCCAAAAATGTAACTGCCCCTATATATACAACTAACATAAACCACATGATTAATTTGATTAGAATGACAACTGGGCCCTGATTAACAAGTATCAAGCCCAATATACTAAAACAAACTAAAAATTAAGTTGTTTCCCGAGTCAGCAGCAGTAGATGAATTTCAAATTACCACTACTCTCAAGTCCGTCAATGAAGTACCATAATGCAGAATATCAAATTGAAGCCCCAAATCTCGGCTTTCCAATGCAATTGGAATCACCTCAATCGTCCACCTATAAATAGGTCAATAGGCTTAAAATCCGAAATTAAGCAACAATTGCAATTAAAGCCCAATTAGGTAAATTTCAATAAAAACAGTGTAATTAATCAAAATAATAATCCAATAAAACTAAGATTAAAGGTGTTAAGTGTGAATACAAATGTGCTCATCACTTACCCCACCCATCATTTCCTACCCTTAATCATAAGCAATTATGCCCAAGACGGAAAATTTTGTTGTTAATTTGGGGTTTGGGGGTTAAGATTTTGTTTGTTTGCATGGGGGGGATACATTATTGAATACAATAATAGCAGAAGTGATGAAAATGAAACCATTGATATTAATGGGAACTAAAATTAACTATTTTTGTACTATATAATGTCATGTGTACATGATGATGTGTTAGTATTTTGCCAACTAAGCACAGTGATGGTAAAACAAAAATAGTTTATTTTAATTAGTCCCTCATTAATGTCAATGGTTTCATTTTTATCCTTCTTGCTAACATTTTTTTCAACAATATATTTCCTCCCAAATCCAAACAAAAGAAACTTTAACCCCCAAATTACCAAATCGATAATAGATTTGGATATAGTAATAAAAACACACATTTCTTGTTATTGAGTATTAACAATAAAAAATCATGGTAATTTAAATTTATTACACTATAGAGATAAAAAGCTTAATGATAAATTGAAAGATAATTTCATTCCATCACATCACTTAAAGTACATAAGTAAAAACATTATACGTTAGCAATTGTTTATATAGCCCACGCTAAACCTTACCAAACAAAAGCTAATCTACAAAGACCCATAGTCCTATAACTACTATCAACCCATTTACTTGAACATTACAACCAACCCATTTGAGAGGGGAGAATACGTTATTGAAGACAATGACACTGACACATCATTGTGTACATATAGCACTTAATATGTCACAAAAGAAACCAGTTCCTTCCTTAGGGTTAACTAATAGATAGTAATAGAGGAATTAAACTAAAGGAGAAAGACCAAATTTATGGCTTAGTTGGTTTTAAATAAATATGGTAAAATTATAAACCTTTTGTAACATTGCAAACTTTTGGTAAAATGTATGTACATGGTTTTGTAATGGAAAAATAACTTTGGATGTTGATGTACACATTATCTTGTAAACAAAAGAATTATGTTTTCAAATTTTCATGCACGTTTACTTTGAGAAAACATTTTTTTGTTTTCATTTCCTATTTTTTAATTTTAACTACCAAACTATTTTCAGTTTTGATAATAAAAACATTATTTTTTTTTTCTGTTTTTAAAGTTTTGTACAGGAAACTGTGAAAACAACTTTGTATTGGTTTCTCTGTTTTCTGTACAAAACTTTGAAAACAGAAAATGAACTGAAGAAACAAGCTGATATTTTTTTATAATTAAAACTAAAAAACAGGAAATAAAAACAGAAAATGTTTTCTCAAAGTAAACAATCCTCTTTGTTTAAAACATTTACTTTTTTCATTTCCTATTTTTAATTTAAATTACCAAAATATTTTCAGTTTTGATTATAAAAGCATTATTCTATTTTATGTTTTCAAAGTTTTATACAGAAAACAACAAAAATAACTCTGTTTATTTCTATTTCATGTGCAAAACTTTGAAAATAAAAAATGAAATGAAAAAATAGGTTGACAAATTTTGTAGTTAAAACTAACAAATAAGAAATAAAAACAGAAAATATTTTCTGAAAGCCATTTCTTTTCTTTTCCTGATAAACCCTCCACTGAAAGTAATTGGAAAATTATGCTTCAATCATCTTAGATGTGTAAATTATGTTGTGTTTTTTCTATTATAAAAAGTTACATTCTTCTTTTTTTACTCTTATCCATTTTAGTATAAATAAATCTTAGTAATATTACTCCTTTTCTTCGAAATTAAAATATTCTATAACTTATAACTCGTTTAATTACCAATTAATAATAGTACAGAATCAATTTTACAGAATTTGTTTAATTACCAATTAATAATAGTACAAAATCAATTTTACAGAATTTTATTTTAAATCAATTCCGTTCAACATACTTCGTAAAACATTCGTCACTTATTTTCAACCATTGATTCTAAAATCAATTCTACTCAACTGTAAATCAAACTGCCACTTAAGCATTTCTTGCGCCAAGTAATATCACTCCGCTTGCATTAACGTGTACCGCTGAATATTTGCTGAACTTCTCAATGCCAATTGTTTGTGTTTGATTGTTACCTATGACACTTTTCAACTTGATTTTTTCCCAGTTCCTATTCACATTGAAGTAAGGAAGCTACGTTTGCTTTCATCGTGTCCTTTTCTAATCATAAATCTTTTACCAGCATACACATTTTTACACAAAATCAAGTTTGTGACGCCCAGTTTACCTAAAAACTGACAAAATCTTTCCCACTTACGTATAAAACACTGCCTTATACTAACATGGTTGTTAGATATTGGTAACAAAATGCTATAATTCTCAAATTCAGTAGGAAAAATGATCAGTGGATAAACCACCAGAAACAGTACTCATAACCAATAATAAAAAATCATTTCTCCTCTCTTTGTGACTTCATTGAGGAGAAAAATGTAAGACTTGACTTGAATGAATGCCATCACCACTTAAAAATCATGTGGAGAATATACACACAAATTTCTTTGTCAGATATTTCTGGATAAACAAAATTCTTTACTAATTTACATCTTTGTAGCAGTTAATCCAATGAAAAAATAAATCTTATTAAACTTGATCAAACCAAAAATAAATCACAATCAATAGTAATTAATGTGGAAGGAGGAGGGCCTGGAGGGTGACTGTCAAATACCTTTCTCCCCTTCATTTTCCCACCTTGATTTTAAGGTTGCTCATCCCAACATCAACCTTCTCCACACTAGCTTCATTTCTCATTTCATTTGTTGTAGACTCCCTATCATTGAGCCATGGGTGTTGGAGGCACTGCTGTGCAGTTGGCCGCTTCTCAGGTGCAAAATCAAGAAGTGGTAAAAGAAACTCTGAAAATTCATGAGCATCACTCTCTGAAAATTTATATCTATCAATCAACAATTTGTTCAGCGGCCAAAATTTTAGTCTTCGAATCCTTTTGAGATCGCCATGTCTGTCAAAGAAATCCTTCGATTTTGTGCCGGCAGTAGCAATCTGCAACATGCAATGCAAGTATTAGATTTGCTATAATAGCTATTTAAACAATATGCAGAAATTGTGAGAGTGTACCACCTTCCGGGGCATCTTTCCAAGGAGTTCCATCATCAGGGCAAGGTGATCCTGATATCAACACAATGCAAAGTTTTATTATTCTAACATGCAACCTGAGGTGAAGAGACTTGTGATTCACCAAGTTGAAGCAATCACAACTGATGTATCATTAACCAGCTACAGGAATAACCAAAGAATAATTGTTTTCCACTTCTTTGCTGAACAAACTAAAGAATAATTCTGACACCAGAAGTTTTAATTATAAAGTACTTACTGATACAATGAAACTCATAATGCAAACGTCTGAATCTACATAATTTTCTTTCAACATGTTCATCAAAGAATAAAAGAGTTCATGATGAAAACTATGATTCAACAGCTAGTCTGCTAACAACTACTTCAACACAATTTGAGATCACTGATGGACACCATGAAACTAAGAATTTCATCCTATTTCAATAGAATCTCAATTTTAAAAACAAAATAACCATCCAGGAATTATTCAGAGTGCATAATTGTTAGTTCTTCTCTCACCATATTGTGAAAGGATCATAAATACATAAAAAAATGAAAAATTTTAGATCAATTCTGTAATATATGATCCTCAACATATCCATGGATCCCACATCATAATTCATCTTGCTGTCAAGAATAAGTCTTAAATTTTGGACCTGGGCGTAATCTTAAATTTAGGACTTGGGCCTAACTCAACCCCAAAAGCTAGCTTGTAGGGTGAGCATTGTCCAAGGCTTATATACTTTTATTTGGCCTTATCACTAGTCAATGTGAGACTCTCCAACAATAAGGAACTGTGAACCAGCTACAGAAGGAATATAAAATAGTCCTGGAACTATATTGTACAAATTCCAATCAAAACTATGTTCTGAAGTCAAATGAAAAGTTCTTTACTATTACAGAGAATATATAAATATATGCCAGCTTGACATCAAATGGACTGGTAACACAGGTAGCTTCAATGAATTCTGTTCTCGAGTATCTCCTTGTATTGATTTTTCATTATTTGATTAACTTTACTCACATATTCCAAAATATTTAAGTATTAACTATTGTAAATGCATTTACGATAATTAGAAATTAGATAAAAACTCATGACCCAACCTTTCTTGTTACAAAAAGCAAAGTGATCTAAAACATCTATTGTATCATTTCAGACAAAGACTAACCGTAAGGTCCTCTAGTTTGGAACCTTAGATGACAGTTTTCAATTGTTCCAGAAGCTTTTCCTTGCATATGAATATATGAGCATAAGATTTCTAATAAACACTCAAGAATTCATCAAGTAAATTATTAAATAATATAATATATACTTAGTTATGACTTGCAGTAATGGAAAGGAAGTATGAGGCAAACAGCCTATGCTCCAACAATTATCATAAATGCTATCATAGTATCATGTATAAGGAATATAATTTAAATCACAGTAGTGTGCAAGCAAAACCATCATACCTCATCTTCACTAAAACCTTGTCCAACCTTGGGAGTAAACAACATATCACCAGTGGCAAGCTCAAAAGCAATACAAGCAAAAGACCACATGTCAACAGAGAAGGAATAACCAGACTGCAGTATTACTTCAGGAGCTCTGTACTGTCTTGTCTGAATTTCTTCTGCAAACTGCTTATCAGCCCAACATGCATTTCCAAAATCTACCACCTTGCATCTCACGTCAATCCCATCAATATTTCTATCAGATTTTGGGGCGTCTCCTGTTCCTCCCATTGAATCTCTTCTTCCAGATATTTTAGCAACTGCCCTCCTTGCTCTCCTTTTTAACTTTTTCTCAATAAGACTTGTAACTCCACCATTTATGCTTCCCTCAGGCTCAGGCCTCTCTAAAATTGGGGCGAGTCCAGATCTTATAGGGTCTTTTGCAGGGTCAATGGTAGAAACCAGAAGAACATTTTCTGGTTTCAGGTCTGTGTGGATAATACCATGTTCTCTATGCAAGTAATCCAAACCAGTCAACATGCATTTAGAAATCTCCCTAACTTTATTCATTGGAAGGCCTTTGTAACGGTTGTATTTGATTAGACGAAGCAAGCTATCTCCAAGAAACTCAAGGACCATGCAAAGGTGCTGGCCATTAGGGCCTGTGTGCTTAAAGTGGTCAATTAATTGGACAACAAATTTTGTATTCAAAGGGGCACCATCAGCGATGGATGAAAGAATATCAATCTCATGAAGGGCAGCCTGAACAAATTGAGCTGCACTTTTCTGGATCTTGAGAGCAACATATGCCTGAAAATGACAAACATAAACTTAGAAAGATATTTGATAAATATGAAAAAAGAAAATTCTGCTGCACCAAAATTTTATAGAAATTATCACTGTCTGTGATAACATAGATACATGAACAAATTAGATGAAGAAAGGATAATACTTAGACCTAGTTCTTAGCAAATGTCTAAGGGATTGTTCCACTGTTAAACCACACCACTTTGATCAATGGACAGTGTGATTGCTATACACGTTAACCTTCTTTTATTTATCTTAGTTTCTTATTTCTTTTGGTCCTTTTCTTTTCTAAATTTAGGAATCCAGACACATCCTACAACAAGTGATTAAATGGTAGCAAAAGTTCTGGATCCATGAATATGGGGAGCGAATACATAAAAGATTAAGTCTTAACATTCAACTCTGCTGACTTAGAATTGAAATTCAGAATGACAGTATTTCCATATGCAGCTCACTTTACACCGTCCGACAAAATTAATATATATGTATATACACACACAAAAGAGTAAAAGACACCAAATGTCACCGCTAAAAAGGAGCATAATACACAAAATTACCAAATCAGCATCAACCTATTTAAAACAAAGAGGCGCAGACACACATTTATTGCTCCTCTGCTAACAGACAAATATATGTATTCCAGGTGGTCACATCTTGTAATCCCAACTCGATCCATTCAAAGAAATGATACCCTTAAGACAGGAAACGACAACACACATTCAAACACATGAGATACAATAAGCCATAGTTTTTGTTGTATAAAGACAGGAAACCAAGAAGATATTGAGATAGAGAGAGAGAGAGAGAGAGAGAGAGACGGCACAAGCAAAACTATATTACATGAAACTTCCAATTACACATTAAAACTCAACAATATATTCCGGAATACTCTATGAACCTACGAAAGGGAAACCTTGTAACCTCCACCAACATTTAAAGCAGACAAACTTGAATAAACAAACACTTTAAAGCTAACAAAGAATTTCACTACTCCACTGCTCCTACAGATTCAAAACCGATTGCAACAAAAGGGGATAAAAAAAGTACAATTTTTTTTTCACATCAATGACACAAATCACAGACCAAATCAATCCCAAAATTTAAAAATAAAAATTAAAAGTAGAGAGAGAATCAAAACAACCCCTTTAGAAGGGAACAAAAAGCAAAGAAAAATTGAGAGAAGAGTGTAGGATCAAAGACATACAGAGGTGGTAGTATCATAAGCAAGCCAAACGGTTGAAAACTGACCCCAACCGAGCTTCCTCTGCGCTATGTACCTGCCGCCGGCGAACTGATCGCCGACCCTGACTGCGTGGTACCCTCCCTTCCGGTAGGAGTCGAACCCCTCATCATCTTCTTCCGACCCAGATGAAGAAGAACACGACATCACTCCTCTGATCTATTCACAACTCACCAAAACTTCACCTTTTTTTTCTTGCAAGTAATCCCTCTCTCTATCTCTGTTTTCTTTTACCCCTTTATTCTCTGCGCTCACAAATCGTGTGATTGTAGGAGAAGGGTCGCTAAAATTTGAAGCTTTTGTTTCGGCGAAAACTCTTGGTTCTCTATTTTGTGGGTGTGTGGTGTGGTGTGGGTGTGGCCTTTTCAATCATAACAACGCTCCCTCTTCATCAATCCTCCACTTTTTTCTCTGTTTTTCTCTTTTCCTTTCAATGCTTCTTGTGAAGTTTTTTTCTGACATTTTCATAATGGGTTCATTTATTTTATAATTTTTTTAATTTTAAGTTCGTCATTTATTTGTTTACAGTTATGCCCTTTGGCTTCTCATTTTGTTTTCTTTTTACAATGGGCATTTTGGGAATTAAATAAATTTGGGATGTTGTTTTAGGTGAGAAGGTGTAATCAGCTCTTGAAAAGGGTTGGGAGTTGCTGCCCTTTCCTGCGTCACCCATCTGCCTACTATCTTTATACTTTTGCTCTTTTGCTTGCTTTTCCTTTTTCCTTCTCACTTCTTTTACCATGTTGGGCCAAGATGGTGTGGTTCTTCTTTGATACCTTGTTTAAAGTGTGCGGACATTCAAGATTAAAACATCCAAATTGTCATTTTATAGAACACCATGTATCAAGTCTACATGATGTCAATCTGTGAGTGGCAAGTGGGAAATGGCAAATGTCTGAAAATTGCCAAATGTCATGGAATGACTAAAGATCTTTTTCTTTTGAGAAAAAAATTTAAGGTGAGGGGATGTGTCCTAGTCTAGGTAGGAAAAAATTTTGAGCTAAAAAAAGTACTTATAGAAGAACTTACATTTACCTCAACTTAAGGAGACGAGCGAGGGTTTGAATCTAGGACCTATCGGTAATTAACCAAATATGAACACAATATATTTTCCTTCCTTCATATTTATGTATTATAAATGGGCGGAGATCAACTTACTCCAGAAGTAACTCTAGCAAAGTTACTTCGCTTAATAACTTGGTGTAGAATGTGAATTTAACAAATCTAACCGTTGAATAATGTGATATTAATATGATGATTATGCACACCAAATTTTAGATCAATTGGACATTCATAGGTATGTAATCTTAGAGTAGACTTTTACTTATATTTTAAAAAGTATATTGTACATTAAATTGAAATGAATTGATGAAACATCAAACAATTTTTAAATTTTATGAATTTTTTGTAAGCTTGATCTAGTTAATGAAAACTTATAATATGATAGTTGGATTGATAAAATTCACATTTTACAATAAGTTATTAAGTGACGTAACTTTACCAAGAGTTACTCTTGGAGTAAGTTGATTCACACTCATTATACATGGGATGAAATCATGCTCAAGGTGAAAACATTGTCATTATAGTGGGACTAACTCTGTTAGTGGCTTTTTCCTTAAATCCTAAATATCGTTGGTTGAATATGAACATGCTATTTTTGGTGTTAACCACGAGCATACACCATTACTACATGAAATATGCTATGAACATAATATTTATATATATAATTAAATTTAATATTAAAATTAAAATAATAATAAAAATATGGTAATAATATCAACATGATGAGAGATGAAAATAAGAGTAAAAAAATAAAAATAAAATTATTACCTTTTGTTGTTATTTATCTATCTCACTATAAAAAAACACTAAGAAACATAATAAATGTGTTAATTTATATTAAAATTTTTATTTTTTATAGGGAAATGCTTCTTATATTTTGGATCGAGCTTAACTCAACCACAAAAGCTAGCTTGTAGGGTAAGGATTGCTCAAAACTTATATACTTTTATTTGACCTTATCACTAGTTAATGTGGGACTCTCCAACACACCCACCTTATGCCTAAGGTTGGACATCTTGAGCGTGGACATCTATGGGTGGGGGCCCAATAATGGATCCAGGATAGGCTCTGATACCATCTTAGATTTTAGATCGGGCCTAACTCAACCCCAAAAGTCCAACTGAGCTTTGTAAGTTGCTGCTTCGTTGAGACCGATTTTCATCATGTTGTGAGCTTTGGTCTGAATTTTCTGGAATGATTGCTCCATGGTTGTTTTGTTCAGGTTCTGTAAAAACAAAAGGAAAGAAAAATGAAGTAGGTTTAGTAGATGTTATTGTTGAGATGAAGAGAAAACGAGAGACATATGATGGAATCTGTGTGTTCAGAATACACAGTGGAAAATAATATATATATACACACACACAAGTATATTTACAAATATACATAGTGATTGGCCCAAACCTATATCTATCATATGATACAGTAACAATAACAATCTAACACTCTCCATAAAGCCAGAGCATATAAATCATATGCACCAAGCTTGTTACATATATAATCAATCCTAGGACTACTCAATGATTTGGTGAAGACATCTGTCAACTGATCATTGGAATTAACAAACTAAGTAGTAATGTCTCCAGATAAAATCTTTTCCCTGATGAAGTGGCAATCTATCTCAATATGTTTGGTCCTCTCATGGAATATTGGATTAGAGGCAATGTGAAGCGTAGCTTGGTTATCACAAATGAGAGACATTTGTGTAACCTGTAACATCCCACAAATTAGAGTTTCTATTAATTCATTAGGTTAAAATAGAGATTTAGGTGTTAGTAATTGAGGTAGGAAGTTTGAGAAATTAGGAGTTAAAACTTAGGTTAAAAACCAAGTTTCAGGGGTTTCGCTCAAGCGAAAATGTATTCACTTGAGCGAATGTTGCAGAAAGATTTCTAATTTGAATTTCTGCTATTTTTGCTCAAGCGAATATAAATTCGCTTGAGCGAGAATCGTCCAGAGAAGGTGTGTTTCAGGGGTCATTTTCGGAGCGAGATTTTGAATTCTGCATGCAAATGCCTTGTTCGCTCAAGCGAGAATATCTCGCTTGAGCGAGAATCCACTTAAGTCACCAGATTTCTCTTTCAGTTTCATAACTTCATTTCTTCCTTCTTCTCCTTCTTAGTATAGAGAGAGAGGGTCTGCATTCCTAGAGAGAGAGAGAGAGGTAGAATTAAAGCTTAGAAAGGAAGATTTGATCAAGAAAATCTCAACGTGGATCACTCCTACGCACTCCTCTTCCTTTTAAACTTCACGATTAGGTGAGTATAACTCATACACATTTACATGGTTGTTTCATTTTCTCAAAGTATGAACCCTATTCTCTATTTCCCCGTTCCTCCTATCTGTATGGATTGATTATTGTTGTTTGCATGAAATTCTTGTGATAATGTTGTTGAATTGAGTAATTTCTTTAGAATCATTATTGAGAACCTTAGGAATGCGAAATTTACGAAATTAGCGAAACCTACGAAATTCATGAAATGTGTTAATTTTCAATTATTAGTTCATTGAATTATATAAGTCGGTTTCGACCATGAGTTAATTAAGTCGGCCTTTGTGCTGTGAGTTAAAATGTAGTTATTGATGAAGGCATACGCGCCGAGTTCAGTTGAGGGCGTATGCGTCGAGTCAGAGTTCAGTTGAGGGCGTATGCGCCGAGTCAGAGTTCAAGTGAGGGCGTATGCGCCGAGTCAAAGTTCAACTGCGGGCGTATGCGCCATAGCCAAATTGGTATTATCCAACATGCTTGCATATATGTATATCTTAATTTGTGATGATTGTGGCATCTTATTTGTCTAATTTTCCCACACGACATGTTTGCATGGTTATGCTTCACTGAGACATTAGTCTCAGCACACGTTTTGTGGACACAATCTAGGTGTGCAGGTACCTCCTGGCAGGGACCAGTGATTGGAGATAAGGAGCTTCTCTCTAGTTGGAGTTTAGTTTTCTTTTTGGGACTGTTTAGAGAACTCTTATGTATATATTTTGACTGATGATTAGTATTTAGCCTTCGGGCCAGTTATGTACATATTACGTTTCTATATATATACATAGAGTTTGAATTCTTCACAAATTGTATAAGTTATCGTTGGTCACTTATCGAATTGTGAATGTATGCTTGATTCAAAATGACGCGAATTGATTTCGAAAATTTGGGATTTGGTTTCCAACGGACTAAATCTTGAATTTAGAAATTAGGACGTTACATAACCTCCCTAAATCTCAGTTCTTCAAGTAACTATTTAGGCCAAATAAGCTCACAAGTAGTTGAAGCCATAACTCTATACTATGCTTCTGCACTCGATCTTGCCACCACATGTTGGTTCTTACTTTTCCAATAAATCAATTTGTCACCAATAAAGACATAATATCTAGAAGTGGACCTCCTATCAGCAGGAGAGCCTGCCCAATCTACATCTGAGTCTCCCAGAACTCGAGTATGTTTATTGTCTCCATATAACAAACCTTTTCCTGGGGCTCCTTTAATATATTTTAGAATGCGAATGACTGCATCCCAATGACCTACGCAAGGAAAATTATGAAACTGACTTACCACACTAACTACAAAAGAGATGTCTAGACGAGTGACAGTGAGGTAGTTCAGTTTTCCAACCAGTCTCATGTATCTCTCGGGATCTAAAAGTGGCTCCCTCTGACTTGGTAGATGTTTAGCATTTGGATCCATAGGTGTGTCAATGGGCTTGGAATTCATTATCCCAGTCTCCTCTAAAATATCCAATGCATACTTTCTCTGAGAAATTACAATTCCATTCTTGGATTGTGCTACCACAATCCCCAAGAAGTATCTCAGTCTGCCAAGGTCTTTAGTCTGAAAATGATGACAAAGGTGTTGTTTTATCTGTGAAATGCCATGGTGATCACTACCTGTAATGAAAATGTCGTCAACATACACTACCAAGTAGATACACCCAACAGTTGAATGGTGATAAAACACAGAATGGCCAGCCTCACTCCGAGTCATACCAAACTGTTGGACTACTGTATTGAATCTACCAAACCAAACCCTGGGAGACTGCTTAAGACCGTATAAAGACTTGTGGAGACGACACACAAAGCCTGAAGATTCCCCTTGAGCAACTAAACCAGGAGGTTGCTCCATATAAACTTCCTCCAGCAGGTCACCATGAAGGAAGACATTTTTGACATCCAACTGATAGAGGGGCCAACGACGAATAACAGCCATGGATGAAAATAATCTGACAGAAGCCATCTTGGTGACGATAGAAAAAGTGTCACCGTAGTCTAACCCAAATATATGAGTATAACCTTTTGCTACTAATCGAGCTTTGAGCCGATCAACCGTGCCATCAGGGCCAACTTTCACTATGAAGATCCACCTACAACCAACAACATATTTCCCATGAGGCAAAGGAACGAGATCCCTAGTACCATTATTCTAAGGAGAACATATATCATCAATCATAGCTTGTCTCCAACCAGGGTGGGCTAAGGCATCACCTGCAATTTTAGGAATAGACACAGAGGAAATGGAAGAGAGACAAGTATAATAGGATGGGGATAACCTGTGATAACTCAGAGTGACATAATGAGGTGAAGGATTATGAGTGGAGCGTATACCTTTACGAAATGCAATAGGGAGATCAGACTTAGGAGGTGTGGCTGAAGGGGACGGAGGAGTGGGCTCTCGAGGAGAGTCAATAGGCAGACCGTCTTGAAGGCGCGGATGTTGCTGGCGATGATAAACCTATTAAGGTGGCTGAGGTGGTGGATCTCCCTGCATAATGGGCATGCCTTAGGTATCAAAGACAAAAGGAGTGGTGATGGATACTAAGTCAGACCCAGAGGTGGAGGAATTAGACTCAAAGTAGATAGAAGACTCAAAGAAGTTGACATCAACTGAAATGAGATATCTATGAAGAGAGGGTGAGAAACACTTATACCCCTTCTGAGACCGAGGGAAGCCTTAAAAGACACATTTATGGGACTTAGCTGACAATTTATCAAGACCAGGACTGAGATTGTGAACAAAGCATGTAGACCCGAAGACTCTAGGAGGTAAGTGGTGGAGAGGCTGATAAGGGAACAATATAGAGTGAGGGACCTGGTTGTTTAGGATAGAAGAGGGCATGCGATTAATGAGATAGTTGTTGAGTCTTAAAAATGTTATTAAGTAATTAATAATGTTTTAAGTCTTACAATCCTGAGTTTTAATGAATAACAAATTTGAATAAAGTATTCTGAAAAATGGTACATATTATCTTAAGGGTATTTTCTATGTTTCAGCAACCCTCTAAAAGGGGAACCTTCTGAAGAAGAAGAACCTACTGAAGAGTCAGGACCTGCTGAAGTAAATCAACTCTCTGAAGAGATGTACTATCTAAAACATGAAGACCTGCTGAAGACTGTTAGTATATGCACTAGAGACTTATATGTTTTTGAAACATCCATCACATGTATCATATTATTTTATAAAGGAAATTCATTCTTTTAAGAATACAATTAATGTCCTTAGAATAGTAAGCTCAAACTTCATAAGAAATCAAGTAGATGACTTGATCGTGAGATTTTATGAAGAACTATTCTTAAAATAGTCCCTGGTCAAGTATCATCTTAGGACAAAGATGCATTTAGACTAGTATGTGATTTCATTGATGATCACATCTCACGGATAATGGATATGAGATATCGTGTGCTCACATAGGTACACATTAAGAGTAATAGTGTACTGGACAGACCCACCTTAAGAACGTTGCATGGATTGTTACCTAAGTGTCATGAACGTTTCTTAAATTGATAAATGTTATATGAAGTCCTTTGACCTGAAATCACTACAATTCCTACATAAGGAATTATATGTTTTAATATAATCAAACGTTGCCTATAACAAGGTAATCATAAAGTTGATTTTTGGAAATATAATAAATTATGTGGTGGAATGTGAGTGACCTAGATGAGATTTGTCCCTCCTATGTAACAAGAGATATATATGTAGGCCTCTTGATAAAGTGAGACTGCAAAATGCATGGCCATGCTCAGGAGGATAAACATGAGATGTTTATTTTCTGTACAGTCTACTTGGGGATCAAGAAAACATAAATTGAACTATACAAGGTTGACACATTCCATGCCCTTGTGTTCAATTAGATATTTGGACAAAGGGACAGATCATATAAATTATCATAAAATAGGATTCGTCAAAGTTGTTGATAATCTCAATATTTTGGTACTGATATATTACTAGATACCACTCACTATTTATGATATTAAATATAAAAGGGTTTTATTTTAATATCATAACCAAATATTAAAAGCCTATTGGGTCACACGCATACAACAAGCCACTAGGAAAGGATAATAATTCTAATTTGATTAGAATTATAACCTAATGGGCCAGGCCCATATGTGTTAGGGATAAGTGAGTGAGGGGTAAAACCCTAGCCACCATTCTATAAATAGAGCATGAGATGCATTACCCTACACACATATGAGTAGTTTCTCTTACTCTCTAAAACACTACTAGCAGAGTTGAGGAAGGTTTCCTAGTTCGGCTGTTGGCGTGGACACCTCTAGAGACGTGGCTGCTATTGCCTCGTTCGTAATCCTAATAAGGTATGTCATTATGTTTCATGCCTTTTATGCCTTGATTCGTGTTTTCGCATTAACAATCATAACAAGGGAGGGAATCCATTTATTCCGCTGCACCCTGACCACATGCTTGATTCCCTTCAAAGACATCCAACGTGGCATTTTGTCTACAGTCAAAAGGCTTTCTGTTCAAGACTTAAATGCATCCTCAACGTCTTCTGCAAGCATGTCTCTTTTAAGGAAAGATTACAGAATCCTTTTGAACATTTTGAATCATCATACCGGAAAGGGAAACTTCTGTATCATAGTACCTGCAGTGTGTCAGAACTGTATCATCCCTGCACACCTGCACTGCTCAAAGTCAGAAGCTATTAGAAGATTGACTCACAACTGTTCCTACAGCATTTAATGCTATCTCTCAATGGTGAATTTAACAATCTTCAACAGACTCAAATTCATCTCTATATATATAACTTCATGAAGGGCTTCATAAAAAAAGAAAAAGAGAGAAGAAATAATATCAAGCCAAAACGCTGCAAAAATCTACGCTGTATACTCTCTGATAGATTGTACTCAAATTCATTTTATCCTGAGTTATACCCAGTTATTCTGTACAACCTTTTTTAGTTGAAGTTAAGAACTTGTTTGGTTCAGTAACTTAAACAAATTTCTTTGTAAACACTTTTAAGTGTACGAGAGCCTGGGGAGGCTTGGTGGAAGAAAGAGTACTCGTTGTTGAGTCTGGGGAGGCTTGGTAGGAAAGAATACTTGGTGTAATAGAGCCTGAAGAGGCATGACTGTAAAAGAATACTTGTAATCTCTGAGATTAGAGAAAATCCTTAGCTGGTTGGCTTTAGGACTGGACGTAGCTCACAGTGGTAGTGGGTGAACCAGTATAAATCTTTGGCTAAGTCTTCTCTTACCCTTAACTCTTTATATTTGGTTTATACTAACTTGGAGGGTTCTGAGTACATTGTTTTATAACTTTGAAACTGCAAATTTATTTAAATATATAGAAAACAAGTTTTCAAACTGTTTCATTGAACCTGCTGAAGTTACTTCAACAAGTATATAACTCCCAATTTCAGCAAGTTGTAAAAACTTTTTTGTGAAAAGTATTGCTTGTTATAGGTTTTCCAAAATTGGTTGAAATTTATAAAACACTATTCAACCCCCCTTCTAGTGTTTCCTGTGGTTTCTACAGTTGGTATCAGAGCTCAACCTTGGGTTGAGCATCTAACAGTGGTGAGGAAGAAGATCCTAGATGGAAACCTCAACAAGCTATGATCACTACATTTTAGAAGGAGCATTTGTCACCAGACCTCCAATCTTCAATAGAAGTGATTATCTTTACTAGAGAGAACACGTGAAGTTGTTCATTGAAAGCCACAATATGGATCTTTGGGATATAATTGCTAATGGTGATTATGTTCCTAGGAGATATGGAGTACCTATTCCTAAAGTTGAGTGGTCCTATGAGAAAAAAAAACTAAAGTTCAACTAAATGCTCAAGCCAAACTCTACTTAATTTGTTCTCTGAACAAGGTTGAGTATGAGAAGGTTCAAGGATGCACCTCTACCAAGGAAATATGGGACTTTCTGGCTTCATCTGTTCATGAAGATGTTATGGATGTCAAGTCTGTTCAATCAGATCTAGAAGATTCTACCACAGAAGATGGAGAGAACTCTTCAGAAGAAACAAATCTGTGCTTGATGGTAAAAGAACTCTCGTCAGAAGCTACAGATTCTAAGGTAATATCTCTAACTCTTCAAGATGAGTATGATGATTTGGTGGATAGTTCCAATGAACTTTTCATAAAGTATAAGAAACTCTCAAATGCATACATTGTTGTGTGCAATGAAAACAAAAGTCTTGAAAAAGAGAATCTTACATTTAAAGAAAAGCTTCAGGAACATGAAGATAGTAATTCCAAGAATCTATTTAAAGAAAATCAAAGTCTTCAAAGACAGATTAAGGAACTTACTAAAGACCTAGCCAATTTTGTTGAAGGAACTGATAATCTTAACAGATTATTAGGAGCTCAAAGAAGCTTTAAAAACAAACGTGGCTTGGGTTTTTCTGGCAAATCATCATAAAAATCATCCACCTCTGATTTTCCCAAAAAGGTAAAGAAAAAGGTAGATGAGTGCATTTACTATGATAAACCTGGACAACAAGTGTCTAAGTGTAAACAAAAAGAAAAATCCACACCCAAAACTAACCCAAGTGGACCCAAGAATGTATGGGTACCAAAGATCTCAATTGTTACACTTGCAGATGTCTTAGAGAAATCAAAGAAGACTCTAAGAATTACCACAGAGGATTGGATGCGTGAAACTCCTGATAGAAGGAAGGTGTATGTGCCCAGACCTAAAGACAAGAGCTGCTGAAATGATCATCCTCAATATGTTTTAGAAAACAATGTTGAGTCTCAGCAAATGCAACTTACTTGATCGTTCACTGAGAATCCTTGTTGGTAACACTGTTTATTATTGCAAATAAATATCTGAGAATATATTCATTATCTGAAGAATTGTGATACTTGATTTGAGTAAACTTTATGAAATACATGAAACTTTCTGATATTTGTACTTGCTGATAACTGTGCGCTTGCTGAAATAAGTGTTCTTGCTGAAATTTTTGAACTTGCTGAACACTAATACTCTCTGAAGTGTCACTTGGTGACGTGGCTATCTGAGACAGTTGGCTTTTCACCCGTCCACTGTCTCTCGCACGACGCATGACTCCCTATGTCCGCGCAGCCTATAACTGTCATCATTATGGTTGGGAGTTGTACCTATTTATAGAGCGCGTGGGAAGTCTCTCAAGGCTACTCTCTCTTTGCTCTCTCAGAAACCCTCAGTGTTCTCAAGCTCCCAGTTTTCTTTTAAGCCCTAATTTTCTCTCAAGTTCCCTGCTACTGCAATGGCACCTAAGAAATGAGATGATGCTTCTAAGGCTGGTGGAATGATCGTTCCAACTAGGTGTGTGAAGCTTGACCATCTTGCTGAGTATGGTCATGACTTGACTGAGTACTTCGAAGCTACTGGGTGGACTCCGTTATTTGAGAACATATACTACTTATGGCATGAGGCCAGTGTCTACGAGTTCTGGAGAACTGCTAAGGAAGTTGAAGGTAACAAGAAGGTCTCTCTGAAGGCAATTATGATGAGGCAAGACATCTTTGTCAATGCCTCTGTGCTGGAAACTGTAACCAAAGTGAAAGGTGAAGGTGCACAGTTCGTCCCTGAATGGGAAGCGTACAACGGAGGACCAAGAATGTACAATAAGATGTTGTTTGGTTCAGAAACCCCTTCAAACGTGAATGGAACTGGGTTGCTACAAATTCCCAGGTTGTTGTTTGCTGTTCTTGGTTGCTGCGTGCTTTCAAAAGGAGGAGGTAAAAATCACATTTCTGAATTGGAGAGATTCTGCCTCATGCACTTGCTACAGAAGAAGAAGATCAACCATCCAAGGATCATTCTTTATCATATGATCAGAAGGTCAAGGGACTCAACTGTAAACCTTCCCCACAACACTCTGATAATGAAGATCATGCTTCATTACAAGCTTCCAGTGGAAAAGAAGTATGACCAGAATCCTCCAACCTTCTTCACTACCACCAACATAAAATATATGGGTATATTGACATCAGGAAACCTGCTCCTGAACCCTCTGTTAAGCAAGCCCTTACTGCTGAAAAGGCTTCTACTTATGGAAGATCCGTGCTTGAACTCCTGGAAGATGAATTGTAAGGAGATGCTAGGAAGGAAGAATTCCAACCAGTTGCTGAATCTCCTGAGAAGAAGCTGGTGAAAAGAAAAGAACTAAGGTATCTCAGAAAGCTCTTGAACCCGCTGACATGCAATGAGTAAGGGAGGTTGAAGTTGCATTTTAGAAGGCAACACCATCTGAAAAGGTGGCTGATGTGACATCACCTCAAGCTTCTGAACCTGTTCAGAAGGTTCTCAATGAACCTGCTGAAATTGTGGGTCAGGATGCTGAAGTGACTGTTACTAAAGTCACTGAGCCTACCTTAACCCCTAAGGGAGGCCATGATGGTTGATACTCCCAGTGAAAGTTCATCTGAGAAGCCACTTGCTGTAATGCCTCTAGCAATAGTTCATCCAGATCCTAAGCTTCAGGAAGTTGTTGCATTGGCAAATGCTTTGGATGAAGAAGAAGCAAGAAAAGCTAAGGAGTTAGAAGATACTGACCATGCAATTGCAGTTGCTACACAACAAGCAATTCTTGAGGAGGAGAAGCTTGAAAAATCCTCAGTTCCCAAAAGGAAGAGACTTTCAAAGTTAGTAAGATTGAATAAGAGAAAGGTGCTGTCTCTTATGAGAGAAGAGCCTCTTGCTCAAAGGATTACAAAGAGCAAATCCATACAACAAGAAGAAACTGAAGTTTTTCAGCAAGCTGCTGAAGAGGTGAGATCTCAAAAGATCTTGGAGCTGAAACAGTTGAAGCTCAAGAAGAAATCTGCCAAGCCTCTTGTAGAGTATGTTCCATACAATCCCATTACTGAAACCATTCGTTACAAGAAGAAGATGAAGGAGATCAGTACCATGCCTGTTGCTGAAGAAATGCCTTACAAAAGATTAAAGTTAACTTTGGGAACCTTGATCCCATTGACTTGGAAGATGATCTTAGCCCATCTAAGGTACCAGTAAAGGTTCTTGAACCAGTGGTTATTACTGAAAAGATTGTTGAACCTGTCACTGTTAATAAGGTTAATGAACATGTACCTGCTGAAAATATTGCTGAAGTTGTTTCTCCTGCACCTGCTATTGATACTGCACCCCCTTTACCACCACCATCTCAATCATTATCATCTGAAGAGGAACACGTAGAAGAAGTAATCCCTACTCATCATGCCATTGTTCCTCCTGTATCCAAATCAATCAATTGGGGAGCTAAAGGAAGTTTTGTTTGGAAAGGAGAAGGGAAGTTTGTTTAGGAAGGTGATCTCACTCTAAGGGAGAACATGTGGAAGCCTAAGTCTAGAGATTTCTCAAGGAAACCTTCTTTTGACAAGGTGATTACTATTAGCAGTTTTGATGACTTGCTGAAAGTTGCTGAAGTTCCTCATAAATTCTACTCTACCCCTTATGGAGATAGAATAAGAATGCCCACATTTCCGAATCTCTATGAAGAACTGCTTTTCTTCAGAGAGCATCCACCCCTGCACAAACACACTGGTTTACACATAGACTCTCTCGATGCTGCTAGGGATAAGAGGATAGCTGCTCAGAAATATATTGGAGGTAACGTATTATCTGATCAGCTGGAAAGGGTAGGGCAAGGAATTCAACCACCCAAGAATTTCTAGAAAAGAATTGATGTGTACTCCTCAGACCATGTCAAGATACCTGCTAAAGACTGGATCCTCATCAGGCATCTCAACTTGGAAACTGAGTTGTATGCAAGATACATTGTATCTTCTGCTGGATACAAGAACTTCAAGCCGCCCAAACCACTCTCTATGAAGCCATCCACCAAAACCTACTGGCAACCTGATAAAATTGTTCCAAGGCTACCCTTTGTTGAAGGCCCTAATGATAAGAAGAAGGAGCCCAAATTCTACTCAACATATTTAAATGATCGTGAGCCCATGACCCGAGAGCAATGGGAAAGGATTTCTGAAGATATAGAGACTTATGGTGGATTGGATCACTCTTACAGAGATTGGCTGTAAAACTCCTACTGGCATGAAAGGGAAAAGGAAGGATCTTTCTCAGGGACCAAATATGACTTTGCTGACTCCATTACCAAGAGCACTCTATCAGTTCAAGAGTTCAGAACTTGGTTTCCTGATAAATTTCCTGGTTCAAACCGTGAACTTCATGAGGATTGGATTCTGAAGAAATGGATCCCTGCCATCTTTACTTCCTGGTAGTCAAACCGGCTGACTATGGCTTGCCAAGTGGTTTTGGGCAGATTATGTTTATTAGAAAATATTTATCCATCATCTTCAGAGAAGCTGACCTCACTGAAGCCCTTGAAGCAAGAGAAAGGGAGATCAAAAGATTGAGAAACAAGAATGAGAAGATTTAGAGATTAATGAAACAGCTGCAAGCCACTCCAGCTCCACTGCAAGCTTAAGAATCAAGGCCAAAACATAAGAGGAGTTGTAGTCTGTGATAGCTGAAGTGACTACAGAGAGTATTATGTGTTCATGTTTTTTCTTTGTTTTTAAACTCTCTGAAAGTTATAAATGAATGAGTTGTTTTCCTCCTATGTGTTCATGTTTTTTTTGTTTCATTAAATGTGTTCATGTTTTCTCATTTGACTACGTAATGCAATGTCTGCTGAGTAAATGCATTTAACTGCTCCATTCATTAAATGAAAACATTTAATATGTTAAAAAAAGCTGAATGTTCTAAGAGTAACTGTTTGCTTGCTGCAAGTTTACCCCATATTTATTGCTCTGCTGTACATTTATTACTTCGGCATGCCCTAACAACCCTTTTGATTGATGACAAAAAGGGGAGTAATAATAAACTTAACAAAATATGAAGTTTAAGTGTTTTTCAGAGAAGAAATCTTATATTCAGGGGCAGCAAGCAATTCTACTTAAGTATCTGAGAAAGGGGGAGAATTGTTTAAACTTAATCTCTTTATATTCCCTTCAGATATTTGAGTTTAAGCAAATTTGTTATAATTAAAATGGGGGAGAATGTTGAGTCTCAAAAATGTTATTAAGTAATTAATAATGTTTTAAGTCTCACGATCCTGAGTTTTAATGAATAGCAAGTTTGAATAAAGTATTCTGAGGAATGGTACAGATTCTCTTAAGGGTATTTTCTATGTTTCAGCAACCCTCTGAAAGGGGAACCTTCTGAAGAAGAAGAACTTGCTGAAGAGTCATGACCTGCTGAAGTAAATCAAATCTCTGAAGAGATGTACTATCTGAAACATGAAGACATGCTGAAGACATCCAACGTGGCATTTTGTCTAAAGTCAGAAGGCTTTCTGTTCAAGACTTAAATGCATCCTCAACGTCTTCTGCAAGCATGTCTCTTTTAAGTAAATATTACAGAATCCTTTTGAACAATTTGAATCATCATACCGGAAAGTGAAACCTCTGTATCATAGTACCTGCAGTGTGTCGGAACTGTATCATCCCTGCACACTTACACTGCTCAAAGTAAGAAGCTATCAAAAGATTGTCTCACAACGGTTCCTACAACATTTAATGCTATCTCTCAATGGTTAATTTAGCAATCTTCAACAGGCTCAAATTCATCTCTATATATAGCTTCGTGAAGGACTTCATAAAAAAAGAAAAAGAGAGAAGAAACAATATCAAGCCAAAACGCTACAAAAATCTACGCTTCATACTCTCTGATGGATTGTACTCAAATTCATTTTATCCTGAGTTATACTCAGTTATTCTGTACAACCTTTTTCAGTTTAAGTTAAGAACTTGTTTGGTTCAGTAACTTAAACAAATTTATTTGTAAACACTTTTAAGTGTCTGAGAGCCTGGAGAGGCTTGGTGGAAGAAAGAATACTCGTTGTTGAGCTTGGAGAGGCTTGTGGTTAAACAATACTTGTTGTAGAGCCTGGAAAGGCTTGGTAGGAAAGAATACTTGGTGTAATAGAGCCTGAAGAGGTTTGACTGTAAAAGAATACTTGTAATCTCTGAGATTAGTGAAAATCCTTAGTTGGTTGGTTTTGGGACTGGACGTAGCGCACAGTGGTAGTGGGTGAACTAGTATAAATCTTTGGCTAAGTCTTCTCTTACCCTTAACTCTTTATATTTGGTTTATACTAACTTGGAAGGTTTTGAGTACATTGTTTTATAGCTTTGAAACTGCAAATTTATCTAAATATATAGAAAACAAGTTTTCAAACTGTTTCATTGAACCTGCTGAAGTTACTTCAGCAAGTATATAACTCTCAATTTCAGCAAGTTGTAAAAACTTTTTTTGTGAAAAGTATTGCTTGTTAAAGGTTTTCCAAAATCAATTGAAATTTATAAAACACTATTCAACTCCCTTCTAGTGTTTCCTGTGGTTTCTACAATAACACGCAGTGAGAACAACATCAGCCCAAAATTGTTGAGGGACATGACCATGAAGTAAAAGTGATACAAACCAGAAGTGTAAAGATAGGAACGTCTTGAAGATCAAATAACAGTAAATAACAGTAAGGAGCTTTACACAATCCAAGACCTACTGGAAGCACTAAAGCTATCAAAGAGAGGAACTTGACACAATCTGTGACCTGCCAGAAGCACCAAAGATATCAAATATAGGAACTTGACAGAATCTGTGACCTGCCGGAAGCACCAAAGTTATCAAATATAGGAACTTGACCCTAACCAAGACCTGCTGGTAGAACCTAAGTTATCAAGTAGTTCTTTAACCCAAGAACAAAGGATAAGCTCTCACAATGAGAAAACTCAGAATTTTATTGATAAAAAACTGTCTACAAATTGATTCTCAATGCTAATATTATAGCAAAGGAATTTCCTAAAATAAACTATTTAAAAGATACAGTCCTAAATTAAATAGATTTAATTCTAGATAAGATAAAATATAATCCTAGAAGATTTAATCCTAAATAAGATAAAATATAATCCTAAAAGATGTAAATATAATTCTAAGAGATCTGATATTGATTCCTAACAGATCTAATCCTAAATAAATCAGTTACGATCTAATTAGATACACTTTCCTGAAATAGGCTCTCCTAAGATTCGGATAATAGACATAACCGATTGTCAAATCGGATAGCACTCTTGTACTTCAATATGAGTTAAGTTAAACCACTTTTTTGGTTCTTCTTCTGCTCGGTGGTCTACTTTCCTTTGGACTTCAGTGATCAAGAATTGCAAAGCTCTCTTTAACCGCTTAGATCTGGGCCCTATCATTGGATCTTTAATCCCTTGCAATGCATCCGAGGCATCCTAGTTGAGGTCGGACGGGATCGTGTCATTCCCCCTTCTTTGAAAGGATTCGTCCTCGAATCTGATTCATCACCTACATCAAATAAGGATAAGCCAGTTACATTGAATGTTGCACTAACATTACCATATTCACTTGGAAGATCTATCTTGTAGGCATTGTCATTGATCCTCTCTAGAACTTGGAATGGACCATCTCCTCTTGGTTGAAGCTTGCTCTTCCTTTGAGTTAGAAATCTCTCTTTCCTCATGTGAATCCAAACCCAGTCGCCTGGTTCAAATATTACCTTCCTCCACCCTTTATTGACTTGTTTTGCATACTGCTGATTTTTCCTTTCAACATTAGCTCGAACCTTTGCATGTAACTCCCTGACATCACCTGCTTTCCTTTTACCATCTAAGCTGGAAAATTCAGAAATAGGCCATGGAAAAATATCCAAAGGAGTTAGTGGATTCAAACCATATACAACCTCAAATGGTGAAAAAGAAGTAGTATAGTGTACCGTTCGGTTACATGCAAACTCAACATGTGGCAAACATTTTTCCCTTAATACCTTAAAAACAACATGTAAGTGTTCAACATGTGCATTATAAGATTTGTTGTAAACCAAAATGTCATCAAAGTAAACTACCACAAATTTTCCTATGAAAGAGCGCAACACATGGTTCATTAACCTCATAAAGGTATTGAGTGCATTAGTTAAGCCGAAGGGCATCACTAACCACTCATACAAACCATACTTTGTTTTAAAAGCAATTTTCCACTCATCACCCTCTTTCATTCGAATTTGATAATATTCACTTTTCAAATCAATTTTAGATAACAAAGAAGCACCATGCAACTCATCAAGCATGTCGTCCAACCTAGGAATTGGATAACGATACTTTACCGTAATCTTGTTAATGACTCGACAATCAGTGCACACACGCCAAGAACCATCTTTCTTTGGTACCAATATTACTGGTACAACACATGGACTAAGGCTTTCCCTTATATACCCTTTTTCAATTAGCTCACTGACTTGTTTTTGGATCTCCTTGGTCTTTTCTAGGTTGGTTCTGTATGCTGGCTGATTTGGTAGAGCACAGTCGGGTACAAAGTCAATTTGATGTTCTATACCTCTTGAAGGTGGTAATCCTTGAGGTAGCTCATCCGGAAAGATTTCTCCAAACTTCTGCAACAAATTTTGAATTTCAGAAGGTAAAGAATTGTTAGAATCATCAAAGAAGTATAGGTCTTTAAAAACAAGAATCAATAATTGCTGTAACGCCCCCGAGCCGCTTGTAGGACTGATGAAGGTCCCCACAAACCAACACGAGTCTTTCCAGTATGCTTTGTCCTCACTTGCACACTTTCCAGGAAACTTCCCAGAAGGTCACCCGTCCCAGAATTGCTCCAAGCCAAGCACGCTTAACTATGGAGTTCTTATGTTATGGGCTTCCGAAAAGAAGATGCATCTTGTTGATATAGTTCTCCCCAACAATTTCCTTTAAGCTATTTTCAACTGTACAGTCTCATACCTGCACATCCTCTAGATCCCTCTCATTCGGGTGTGGGCTCGGTTCATCCATGTGTCTCTTCTTGCTTAGAAGTCTGCCAGGAGCCGCTCCTTGTCTGTGCCTCTTTGCACCGGCGATCACTCCCTGCCCTCATCAGCCTCCGGCTCTCACATGCCCACCAGCTTCCGCCTGGTTTGTCCCCGAACCACATCGTACTGGGAGAGGCTCGGCTCTGATACCATTTGTAACGCCCCCGAGCCGCTTGCAGGACTGATGAAGGTCCCCACAAACCAACACGAGTCTTTCCAGTATGCTTTGTCCTCACTTGCACACTTTCCAGGAAACTTCCCAGAAGGTCACCCATCCCAGAATTGCTCCAAGCCAAGCACGCTTAACTATGGAGTTCTTATGTTATGGGCTTCCGAAAAGAAGATGCATCTTGTTGATATAGTTCTCCCCAACAATTTCCTTTAAGCTATTTTCAACTGTACAGTCTCATACCTGCACAGCCTCTAGATCCCTCTCATTCGGGTGTGGGCTCGGTTCATCCATGTGTCTCTTCTTGCTTAGAAGCCTGCCAGAAGCCGCTCCTTGTCCGTGCGTCTTTGCACCGGCGATCACTCCCCGCCCTCATCAGCCTCCGGCTCTTACAATTGCCCTTTATCTAACAATACACTTTCAACTTCTCTTTTTATTGCAAAAGCGTTCAATTTGCTTTTGCCCTGACTCGGTTGTAATGTTGAACAGACATTCAATCTTGAAGTCGGATTCGATCTCATGCCCACTTCTCTCTTCTTCTCTTTTCTTTCTTTCTCTTGAACAAAAAACTGTTCTTCCAACTTCTTGCTCTCCCTAGCAATTCTTATTTGATCTGCACATGATTCAGAAGGCCAAAGAGGGGTTAACACAAAGGTTTTATTATTTCATTTAAAACTATACCTGTTGTGATACCCATCACGAGTTACTCGCCTATCAAATTGCCATGGTCAGCCAAGTAGAATGTGTCCAGCATGCATAGGTGCAACATCACACAAGACTTAGTCTTCTTATTTTCCGATGGAAAATGAAAGCAAAACTTGTTTTGTTACCCTTATATCCCCACAATCATTTAGCCAATGCAGTCTATAAGGATTAGGTTGTTTTATGGTAGGTAATTTTAATTTCTCAACCATCAAAATACTACCAACATTGGTACTGTAGAACACACAGGAAACACTAGAAGGGGGTTGAATAGTGTTTTATAAAACTTAAGCAGTTTATGGAAACTCTTTCACAAGCAGCAGTGTTTAAAAGAAATACGTTGATAACTTGCTGAAACTAAGATTTTCGTACTTGCTGAAACAGCTTCAGCAGGTTCAATAAAACAGTTCAGAAAACTTGTTTTGCAGCCCAATGTTATAAAACAGTAGTTTCAGAGCCCTCCATGTTAGAGTAAACTGAATTTAAATGGAGTTTAGGGATGAGAGAACTAAGCCAAAAATTTATACTAGTTCACCCACCACCATTGTGAGATACGTCCAGACCCAAAGCCAACCAGCTATGGATTTCCACTATTTGATCAGATAATACAAGTATTCTTTTCTGTCAAGCCTCTTCAGGCTCTACAACAACAAGTATTCTTTATCTACCAAGCCTCTCCAAGCTCTAAGCAAACCGTTTAAGAAGAAAAATAGCCTAAGCTTGAAACTACACAAGTTTGAAGCTTAAACTGGGTAAGCAAATTGTACAATCTTCTGAGTTAAACTCAGAATATGAAAGTTTTGTACCGATGAAACAAAGTGTAAGTTTCTCAAAGAATTTTTGCAGAACTTCAGCAAGTGGACGTTCTCGTTCTCTATCACTATTTGTTTTGCATGAACTCTGGTATATAAAGAGAGAGAATTTGAGATCCGTTAGACTCTCTATAATCCTGTTGTGAGATAGCTTTTCTCCTGTTGAGACATAAGCTTCTAATAGCTTTCTGCAGCAGACAAAGCAAAAGTAGGTGTGCAGCAGCGCTGACTCTACTTTTTCTAAACACAGTGTACTTTCGTAGCAGATGCTTCCTTTTTGGTGAACAGGATTTGGAATATTCCAAAAAGGTTATGTTATGCCTTGCCAGAAAGAGTGTGCGACACCCCTAGTTACCACTAAGAATGCCACATGTGTTACATGTGACCAACGGAAGTATGAATACAAATCGGAAAAATGCGGAATTATTTATTTTCGCTTTTTAAATGGATTAGTAGCCATCAACCTACTACATCTCTAGTTCCATTTTAAGTATTATAAAATTATTTTTTCCTTACTTGTGAAACTTGTTTTCAAAAAACGCCAAGAATATTTACCACGTCGCGTACACATACATACATATATGCATCTACGTAACTTCATAGGTGAAATAATCAGTGCATGAAATTATATACATAACCAGTGTACGCCTCGAGCATTACAAAAGTAATATGAAAATACGAGTTCTAGCAGTGAATCAAATAATTAACATGACCCCAACAAAATACAAAAAGAGAGGTCGCAACTCAGAGCTGTCACTACTAGACTCAATCAACAACTACCCTACTCGTCGTCGCTAGACTGGGAGGGATCCTCCTCTGGCTCCTCTTCCTCTGACGTGTCTTCAATGATGATCATCTCCAACTCGTCCGAGAGGGAACGGTCCCGCGCATCAGAACACAGAGACTGTGAACCAGGTGCCTCAGAAGCAGGCGAGTAACTGGGGGAGTTAGGCCCCACCAGGTCTTCTATCCGTGATGACCGAGAACCCACCGAAGATGCAGGGCGACGACGAGAACGACGGAAGGTAGTGTAGCGCACCAACTCTGGTGGCGTCTGGAACTCGAGAGTCACTGGTACAACGAAGTCCACTTCAGGTACTCACGGGAGGCCAGGGTGGGTGATGATGACTCGGACATCTCCGATAAAAACACACCTTCTAGGGATGTCTGTCACCCTCCAGGAACCCCTGGGCATCCAACGTAGCTCCACTCTCATTGACGTCATGCCGAAGATCTCCGATGCCAGCTATCGACGTAGCGAAAAGACACAACAACCAAATAACAGAAAGGAAGGGTGAGAACACATCACATGAACTCACAAAACATAGGATATAGTGTATTAGAGCACACACACAGGAAAAACCCACACAGTCCAACCCAACAAGTAATCACACATGACATTATCATGATGCACACAGACTATTGCATACTTTGCAACTACAATGCTATAACTGATGCATGAGGGCCCGGGGAAAATCACCATCCACAGTGCACACAGCAACTGCCCGACCATATATGTACAACGTATCAGTAGTTAGAGTTTGTACTAGCACCGGTACAAAGAGCATTGCTCATTTATTTTCTTTTGGCCAAATTCTTTTATACGTCTTCCAGACAATCTCAACTGACCCCGAAACCTTGAGAGCGACAGGATAGTCAAGCTTGATCCCCTTCGAACTCGACAGTAGGGAGCGAGCCTACGTCCCCTGAGTTCTTTCTAGAACTCAACTATCCTCAGGGCCGGTGCCCCATTTCAGGACCCGCTGGAGTTCTTTGCAAAACCCAGTGCACCCGTCCCAACCAATTTCACACTGTACCAAAGTGTCACTGTCATATTAGGTCGTAAGGTTTTCAACCTTGAACACCATTAATGTTTTATGATGCATGTCACACAATCAATGCTTCTCAGCATACACATCCTTACAGGCAAAGCCCATTGAATCATTCCACGTCACCACTCTCCGTGGTACGGCCCGATTCAATGTCTTTCCTTCACAAACATAAGGAGATCCAAACCCCATCTTGGGTTAATCCGCACTCTATCACTTAGGCTTCTCAAGTCTTATGCAAGAAGAGTGTGTTTGTTATAAACTTTTAAGGTAATTTGTACTAATGTTTTTCGTAAAATCAATGATCACTTTCACTTAAGTCCTATAGCTTACTAAGACTTATGGATGTGTCTTATGAATAGTGTTACCTATCTTAATTCATCTTGTATGACTAATTAGCATTAGGTTTATCCCTTAATCATGATTGATCTTCCTTAATTAGACTATGATTAATACTAATTATCCTTGATTAAGTCTTAATCTTTACTTAAGATCCTAATTATTCCTTAATCTCTTCTTTAATCTTGGATTAAGCTATTAATTATATTTGATTAAGGTTAATCACAATTAGTTAGTTCTTAATTACCATTAAGTCTTAATTACTTAATTAATACTTCATTAGTAACTAATGATTAAGATTAAGGTTAATTAAAATTAATCTTAAATTAATTCTTTTTCACTTAATTAACTTAAGTGGGTAGGGTTAATCATCTTAGGAAAGTTGGATTAATAAACCCACTAATTAAATTCTAAGTTTTGATCTTAATAAGTTGGATTAGAGTTGAAGCCCAAGTCTAACCTAAGCCCAAGTCCACATGATATTTTTGGTTGACTTTGTGATGAGTCTTTTGACTCTTCTTTTTTTTGAAGGCATTGGGCCTAAACAAAAGGCTCAATGGTTAGGTAACCCATAGGAGTCCAATTTTTCACATTATCATCAAATATTATGGATTTTAGGGTGACTTTTAAATAGGTTTATTTTTGTACCCGAATTTGGTTTATATGATTTACCAAAAATTTGTTTCCTTTTAATTTAGTTATCACTTTAAAAGGTTACACTTTTTAGCTTATTGGGCCACTAGGGCCCATAAACACTTTAACACTTTTCTCATTGCCAAATCAAGATCAAACCAATTCCTTCATGAGTTTCTCATGAATGTGTTCAAGAACACCAAGAACAAATGATGAACACTATGAATGTTCATCAAGAACATCAAAATCCAACAATTTCCAAAAATTACCAAACTCAAGTATAATCATCCACAAGCATTTTAATCAAGCAATTTCATACTAATTCATCCAAATATGCCAAACAACATCATCAAGTTCATATTTTGTTCATAAGTCCAAAAACATCATTTTTCATGATTCAATCACACCAATCAATTTTATAATTCCAAATAATCATATGCATGTACTTAGATTCATCATACAAACATGTTACAATCATCAAATAAATTTTTAAACACATGCAACCCCCTTAATATGTGTTGGCCGAATGTATTCAAGGAAAAAGGAGAAAATTTTCCAACCAAAACTCATGGCTTGCATGCATCCAAAATCACCAAATAAGCATATTTCAATCATCAAACAAGATTTTAGCACATGCATACAGAATCATCACACAATAGCTGAACCATTTCTCAAGGAAATAGGTTCCAATAAACTCATTTTTTTAAGGGAAAAGGGCTTAGGGACAAGGATCAAGGGTAATTGATATGAACCTTGAGGTTCTATTTTTCATGGACCTTAGAAATTTCTGAATAAAACAACACTTTCCTTGGAAAACAATTTTTTCTTGACTTTTCAATATTTTTCTTTCAATTCTTTTCTTTTTCTTTTTCTATTTTCTTTTCTTTTTCTTTATTTTGTTTTCGAGCAGCAAATAAAATAAGATAGAAAATAAAAAATTCTAACTTTGACAAAAACGAAATTCAACCTTGAATACTTGAAAGATAAGTCACATATAATTCAAGTAGTACGTATAGGAAAATAGGTTTTTGAACAAAATAGAAGAAGTAGGAAAAGTAGAAGGGATAGAAGGTGGACGTCACACTTTCAAGACTTGAAAGATAAGTCCTTGAAGATACACACACAAAGGTAAGGAACCTTTGATAATCTTCACTCTTGACTAGCAAGAAACTTAGAGAAAATCACTCTCAAGTATAAGCAAAAACTTTGTATATTTCATCTTCCTTTTCTTGCATGCATGAAGCATGTATTTATAAGGATTACAAGGTACTCAAAGGTCATGCAACCAGTTAGGTTTACACGCCTATTTCACCCCAAAATACCCTTCATGCAACTCCCATGCAACCCTAAATACATTACTAGAAATTAAATAAATTAAAGCTAATAAAACTCAATCTAAGTAAGCTTGTTTGGCCGCATTTTCCAACCAGAATTTTGGGCACATGTGGCTGCATTATTTCTTGAAATGTAACCACCAAACATGGATTAAAATGGCTCATGAATCAGCCAATAAGTGGCCGCATGTAACAACCCACAATCATCAAGTTTCCATTCATTTTGTAACCTCCCTCTTCATGATGATGGCCACCATCTTGATTGCTCTTCATTCCCCCATTTACTTCCTTGTTGGAACCTCTTGGAAGACTCTTTATTCAGCCATTTTTGCACATGTTGGCCGCACACTATGAGGATGTATTAGGCTTCCATGTGGCTCTAAAAATGGCCAGGTTCATGCGCACCTAGCATCCTCTTCCAACGACTAGTAGACAAAGTTTTAATGCAATTAAACAACATTACAAATTTGTTTTGTAACCACCAGAAAATTAATCCCTTGTCTATGTAACTCCCTAATCTTTATTGAAAGCAAATAAAATGAAATAATTCAGCAAAATGAAGGCTAAGTTGGCCGCCCACATGGCCTCATCAAATGCTCTTGATGGTTCTTCAACTTGTAGTTGCATTAATGGCAACTGACACTTCATCATTGGTCCCCCAAGTCCTTCAAGTGCCTTGTCATGGGTCATGTCCTCATCAGTAATCCTTAACTCTAGTCACCAATCCTACTAGAGTTCAAGGTTCTCCCCCCTTTACCTAAGGAAGAAAACTCTTGACAAGGTGCATCAAATTCCAAACAAACTCCCTCTTTAAGCTCCTCTTGATCACCCAAAAAAAATTCTTCAAAGGATGGAGGCTAGGGATTTTGTAGCTTAAGGTTAAAAAATGGAACCTTTAACTTAGAAAGTGATGGAGAATTGGAGAGAATGAGAGGGAGGGGGTTCACGGTTCTTTGGAAGAGAAATGGAGAGATGAAATTAGTTTTGCAATGTGGTGGTAGAAGAAAATGGACAAGTGTTTCATGATTTCATGGCACTTAAGGCTTTTCTTTCACCTTTTTGACTTTTTGGCTTAAGAAGTGTGTTGAAGAAGCTTCCCACATGCAAACACACACACGACCTTGGGAGAGGAGAAAGGAAGGATGCTGCAGATTTTTCTGGCCCGGATCAAGGGTATTCGGGCCCGGTTCCAAAAAGAGTAGAGGTAAAATGGTAATTTTGCACCAAAATTCCAAAATTTACCAAAATTTCCCAAAAATTCTAGAAAAATAGGAAATTCATTCCTAACCTTATTAAAACCAATTTTGATGATTAAAAATATTTAATCACTCAAAATTCAATAAATCACACAATAAAAAGCATACAACCAAAAATGCGGGTGTTACAGAGTGAGATGCAGACAGCTGGAAGGAAACAATGAAAAGACTTGAGTCTTCAAAGGATCTTTAGAGAGTCTCACTCCAAAGATGATTTGCTTCTCAGACACAACGAGAAGTATGACGTCTCCATACTTTAGAGAGTTCTCTTGCTTCAGTAGGTCCTGACTTCTTTAGAGGGTTCGTCTCCTTCAGAAGGTTGCACCACTTTAGAGGGTTGCATAACTTCAGAGAGTTGCTCTTTCAAAGGGTTGCTGAAACACAGAAAATACCTTCAAGAGAATTTGCACTATCTTTCAGAGTACTTTAACCAAATTTGTTACTCATTAAAACTTATGATAATGAGACTTAAAACATTATTAATTACTTAATAATATTTTTGAGACTCAACATTCTCTCCCTTTTTAATGATGACAAATTTGCTTAAACTTACAGATATCTGAAGGGAAATGATATAAAATAAAGTTTGAAGAATTCTCCCCCTTTGTTAGATACTTAGGTAAAATGCTTGCTCCCCCTGAACTGAAGCTTACTTGTCTGAAAACACTTGAACTTCAGATTTTGTTAGTTTATAATACTCCCCCTTTTGTCTTCAATCAAAAGGGTAGACAGAGCTTTCTAAAGCAATAGATGCATATACAGAGAAAACACATGTTTCAGAGATTTTATGTTGCTGACAGAGCATGTATTAGAGTAAAAGAAAATGCAGCAAGTAGCAATTACTTCAGCAGGCACGCATATTTCAGCAAGTTCATATAGTAGAGAGTTCAAACAATTCCAGAAAATCCATGAATGTTCAGATTATCTCTTATGAACTTAAACCTATCTTCAGCAAGGGGTTTTGTGAATATATCCACCCATTGATGCTCTATATCAAAGAACTTAATATCAAAAACTCCTTTCTGAACATAGTCTCTAATGAAATGATGCTTGATCTCTATATGCTTTGCCCTAGAATGCTGAATGGGATTTTTAGAAAGATTTATTGCACTTGTATTATCTCATAATACAGGAATAGAATCAACAATGATATTAAAATCCTCAAGCTGATATTTTACCCATAGCAACTATGAACAACAGCTTGCAGCATCAATATACTCAGCTTCAGCAGTTGAGAGAGCTATGGTGCTTTGCCTCTTGCTAGCCCAGCTTATCATATTTTCTCCAATGAAGTGGCATCCTCCACTTGTTGATTTTCTCTCAATTCTATCTCCAGCAAAGTCAGCATCACAATATCCTAATAACCTGCAGTCCTTACTCTTCTTATAGCACGGACCAAGATTAGTAGTACCATTGAGATATCTGAAGATTCTTTTTACAGCCTTGTAATGAGTTATTCTTGGATCAGATTGAAATCTTGCACATAGACAAACACTGAAGATGATGTCAGGTCTGCTTGCTATAAGATACAAGAGAGATCCAATCATACCTCTATACATTGTTGGTTCAACACGTTCTTCTCTTTTATCTTTACTTAAGACGGCAGAAGGATGCATAGGAGTAGACATAGGTTTGCAATCATGCATGTTGAACTTCTTAAGCATTTCTTTTGTATATTTCTCCTGATGGATCCATATACAATCAGACTCTTGCTTAATCTGAAGTCCTAAGAAAAACTTAAGTTCACCCATTAAACTCATTTCAAACTCAGATTACATTAGCCTTGAAAACTCTGTGCATAATGAAGAATTTGTTGATCCAAATATAATGTCATCAACATATATCTGAACAAGAATTAGATCTTTGTTAGACATTTTTCTAAAAAGAGTTGTATCAACCTGTCCTCGCTCAAAACCATTTCAGAGAAGAAAACTGCTCAATCTGTCATACCAAGCTTTGGGAGTTTGTTTAAGACCATATAGAGCCTTTTTCAATTTAAAAACATGATTAGGAAAAATTGAATTTTCAAAGCCAGGGGGTTGTCTAACAAATACCTCTTCCTCAATGAACCCATTAAGGAAGACACTCTTTACATCCATCTGATATAGTTTGATGTCATTTTTTGCTGCATAAGAAAACAAATTCCTAATGGCTTCGAGCCTTGCTACAGGTGCAAAGGTTTCTGTGAAATCAATACCTTCTTGTTGGTTGTACCCTTGAGCAACCAATCTAGCTTTGTTTTTGCTCACTTTTCCATCATCAGAGAGCTTGTTTCTGAACACCCATTTGGTTCCAATAATTGTTTTCCCATGGGGTTTAGGAACAAGAGTCCAAACATCACTTCTGGCAAATTGATTCAACTCTTACTACATGGCTAGGATCCACCCTTCATCACGCAGAGCTTCATCAATATTCTTTGGCTCAATTTCATATACGAGGGCAAGATTATTGACTTCTCTAAGTCTTGATATTGTTCTTACACCTTCTGAAGTTTCACCAATGATTTGCTCTCAAGGATGATGAGACTTGTATCTCCACTCATTTCTGCGAGGAAATACATGCTCAATTTGAGACTCAACATTAACTCTTTGAAGAGTAACATCTTTAGCAGGTTGTTCAAAAAGTTGTTCAACAGGTACTTCAGAGGGTTCTTTAGCAGGTTCCTCATTTTTTACCTCTGTCTTCTCTGAAGTTGGATTTAGCTCCATCTCTGCAAAATCATCTTCCAGATCTGATAGTTCCTTATCAGTCTCTTTAGCATCATTAAATCTAACATGGATAGATTCTTCTACTATCAAGGTTCTATAGTTATAAACCCTATAAGCCTTTGAAGTTTCTGAATATCCAATGTAAAATCCCTTGTCAGATTTAGGATCAAACTTTCCAATATCATCTTTGGTGTTAAGTATTAAACAGTCACAGCTAAAAATATGGAAGTAAGAAATGTTGGGTTTCCTTCCTCTCCACAATTCATAGTGAATTCTTTTAAGAATTAGTCTTAATTCTGTTTTGAATGTAGCAAGCTGTATGAACAGCCTCTGCCCAGAATGATCTCGATGGGTTACTTGAATTGAACATGGTTCTACCCATCTCCTGCAAGCTTATGTTCTTTCTCTCAATAACCCCATTTTGCTGAGGTGTTCTTGCCACAGAGAAATTGTGAGATCCCATTCTCATCATAAAACATTCTGAAGCTTGAGTTTTCAAACTCACAACCATGGTCACTTCTGATAGCATATATGAAAAATCCCTTTTCATTTTGCACCTTCTTACAAAATTTTGTGAAATTCTCAAAAGTCTAATCCTTGCTTTTGAGGAATAACACCCATGTGAATCTAGAGTAGTCATCCATAATGACCAAACCATATTTTTTACCACCAAGACTTTCAAATCTTGTAGGATCAAACAAATCAATGTGAAGTAGTTCTAAAGGTCTTGAGGTAGACACAACATCTTTACTCTTAAAAGAGCTTTTTGTCTGTTTACCCTTAAGACAATTTTCACATAAAATATCAGACTTGAAAGAGAGCTTGGGCAGTCCTTTTACAAGGTTATGTTTTGTTAACTTTGAGATTAATCTCAAGCTGGCATGCCCAAGTTTCTGATGCCAAATCTGTTTTTCATCTTTTACAGAAAGAAGACATGTCACATTTTGATATGCAAGTTCCTCAAGATTTATTTGTTAGTATATGCACTAGAGACTTATATGTTTTATTTTGAACATCCATCACTTGTATCATATTATTTTATAAAGGCAAATCCTTTTATTAATTCTTTTGGAATATAATTAATGTCCTTAGAATAGTAAGCTTAAACCTCATAAGAAATGAAGTAGATGACTTGATCGTGAGATCTTATGAAGAACTATTCTTAAAATAGTCCCTGGTCAAGCATCATCTTAGGACAAAAGATGCATTTAGACTAGTATGTGAGTTCGTTGATGATCACATCTCACGGATCATGGATATGAGATATCATGTGCTCATATAAGTACATATTAAGAGTAATGGTGTACTGGACTGACCCACCTTAAGAACGTTGCATGGATTGTTACATAAGTGTCATGAACGTTTCTTATATTGATAAATGTTATATGAAGTCCTTTGACCTGAAATCACTACGATTCCTACATAAGGAATTATGTGTTTTAAATATCATCAAACGTTGCCTGTAACAAGGTGATCATAAAGTTGGTATTTTGACATAATAAATTATGTGGTAGAATGTGAGTGACCTAGATGGGATTTGTCCCTACTATGTAACAGGAGTTATATCTGTAGGCCTCTTGATAAAGTCAGACTACAAAATGCATGGCCATGCTCAGGAGGACAAACATGAGATGTTTATTTTCTGTATAGTCTACTTGGGCATCAAGAAAAACATAAATTGAACTATACAAGGATGACACATTCCATGCCCTTGTGTTCAATTAGATATTTGGACAAAGGGACATATCGTATAAATTATTATCATGAAATAGGATTCGTCAAAATTGTTGACAATCTCAATATTTGGGTAGTAGTGATATATTTCTAGATATCGCTCACTATTTATGATATTAAAAATAAAAGGGTTTTATCTTAAAAATCATAACCAGATATTAAAAGAGCCTATTGGGTCACACACATACAACAAGCCTCTAGGAAAATAAATAATTCTAATCTGATTAGAATTATAACATAATGGGCCAGGCCCATATGTGTTAGAGTTAATTGAGTGATGGTACAACCCTAGCCACCTCTATAAATATTGCATAAGATGCATTACCCTAGACACATGAGCAGTCGCTCTTACTCTCTAAACGCTACTAGCAGAGTTGAGGAGGGTTTCCTAGTTCGGCTGTTGGCGTGGACACCTCTAGAGACGTAGCTGCTATTGCCTCGTTTGCAATCCGTAAAAGGAATTTCATTATGTTTCATCCCTTTTATGTCTTAATTTGTGTTTTTTGCATTAACGATCATAACAAGGGAGAATCCAATTATTCCGCTGCACCCTGACCACATGCTTGATTCCCTTCAATTGGTTTGTGATAAACACGTTTTAGGCTTTTAATCGTTTTGAATATTATGATATTCTGTTTTCCTGTTTAAAGCGCAGAATGTATGTTGATCGTTGCTATCTGCGCTTCACCTGCGTTGGGCGCAGGTGAAGCGCAACACACAGGATTTTGATACTGACACATGCGCTTCACTCACGCTGAGCGCAGGCGAAGCGCAGGTGCGCGCTTCAGTTTGTATTGATTCCAATTTTGATTGTTTTTTGTGCGCGATGTATATATATATATATATATGTTCTGGTGTTAGAGGGTCCCGTGGAACATGAAGAGTTCATGTCTTGAGCGTCAAAGGGTTCAATTGTTGAAACCTTGCCTCAACTCAAATGTTGGCTGCAATAAACATGCCACTTATCAATTTGTCGACAAGAGCGTATTCGAATGATACGAAGGACTTTTCAATTTTCTAACACTGCATAGTGTGTTATTTTGTATGCGCGTAATTAAACCTCAACTTAATATATACATCTAAATATATTACTCATTTTACAATAAAAAATGGATGTTGGTATTTCATGATGATTGGTTATGGCCTTAGTTGTTTTATTTAAATACGACCTGTGTGTCGTGCCTTACTTTTTACATTCCATTTGTAATTCTTTTCTCATCTCTATCCCATCGTATGTTAAACGAGGTTTCTTCATGATATGTAATATAACCGGAAGGACATGTAGTCAGTGGGACTTATGGAGAATGTGGATGAAGGCTTCAAGATTATATACGTTATGTAATTTTGTATTGGAATTTTAGGAGGCCATAACCATATCATTTATTTGTATGATATGCATGCTTGTATGATTTGTTAAGTGGTTTAACAAAGGAATAAAAATCAAAGCGATCAAATCTCTCAAGGAGAATATGAAGTCATGTTTTGCCTTCCAATGAATGACACTCGTCAAGGCTAGAATCGATTAAGTGTGAGTCTGCCAAAGCAAGGTACCTCTATCTATTCTAGTGAGGCACGATAGGGTAAAAGTAATATCCGATTGTCAACCATTGGGTTTTGACTTAACTAGGTATATTCAATAGGATTGAAAAACCTAGAGGCACTGAGTTAGGCATTAATTCATAAGATGAATTAGAATAAGAGTTATTCACCTAACTATCCAAGAGTTGTATCAGATGCAATTGGAAATCGTGTTCCCACCTAAATAACCTTTTCTTAAGCGATCAGCCAAAGCTGACTTAAAATTAGGTGAAATATGGATCTTGACCCACTAGAAAATCTAGTGATGGGATTTTTTGATTTTATATTGAGGGTACTTATTTTGAATCAAAATAGTGGGAGGCATATTTAATTAAAGACCTTATTAAATATGTTTGTTATATGATACTTACGTGCATAATTTTCTGTTAATAGATTACCATGGCAATGAACACAACAAGTAACCTTTCACTGCGATCTGTCATTGAGAAGGACAAACTGTCTGGAATTAACTTTCTAGATTGGTATAGAAACCTAAGGATTTTCCTTAGGCATGAGAAAAGGTTGTATTGTTAGAACCACAGGAAACACTAGAAGGGGGGGTTGAATAGTTTTTTAAGCTTTTTGATTGTTTTTGTTAATCTTTAATTTAAATCATGAAGATGAACAATGTTCAAAACAAGTCTTAAGATCAGAGATAATTAAAAAGTGCGGAAGATAAGAAAAACAGAGTTTCTTCTAAAGCTTAAGATTGTTTTAAACAGAGGCTTCTCAAAGTATCTTCTGAAGATTATTACAAAGAGTATTTTCAGAATGGTTTCTGAAATACTTCAAATGACTAGAGGTTGTCTGAAGTCTGTTTCTGATTTCTGAACTGAGCTCTTTCCAGACTCACTTCAGATAATTATTTCAGAAGTTCTTCAAGGTACATTCTTTGTAATGCTTCAAATGATATGAGAGACATTTCATGTTTTGCTCATATGAAAGATCATTTTATTGAAATTGTTGTGTTAAGTTTATTATGAAAAATACTTTTCAATCCCCAACATAAATATGAAAACTATAAATAAAGAGATTAAGGAAAAGAAGACTTAGGCACATAATTTATCCTGGTTCACCCACAAACCCGTGAGCTACATCCAGTCCCAGAGGCAAACCACCACTGGATTTTCCACTATCCGAATCCACAGATACAAGTATTATTCACAGCCTCTTCAGGCCAACACAAGTATTACTTTGTTTTCAACTGCCTCTCCAGGCAACTCATTGCAGTATTCTTTTACAGACAAGTCTCTCCAGGCTCAACAAGTATTCTTTGTTTTCAACTGCCTCTCCAAGCAACTCTTGCAGTATTCTTTTACAGACAAGCCTCTTCAGGCTCAACACTGAGTATTCTTTTACAGACAAGCCTCTCCAGGCTCAACAAGTATTCTTTCTTACCAAGCCTCTCCAGGCTCTCAGACACATAAAGTGTTTACAAATTAAACTAAGTTTAAGTTTCCACAAAACATAAACTTAATCTTTTCTTATACTAGAGGTTAATTGAGTACTACTCAGGATACAATGAATGAATTCTAAGTACAAGATTAAGACAGTGATACAAGTATATAAGTTTAAGTACAATCCCTGTCTCTGATATGAGGAATAACATCCTCTGAGAATTGGCTAGGTAGATACTGACTTTAAGCTCCAGCCTTGTTCTCCAACCATTGGTTTCCATGGGTTACATTCTCACCCGTATCATTGGAATAACCAAGGTACATTCGTGGCTTCAAACCATTATTGGTTCATTGTCATTTTGGGCCATCTTCTTCAACTGACCAACTTGGTTGATTCAAGTAAGCATGGTCAACAACCAATAAGATTGCTTCAAGTACTTCTTGATCAACAACCAATAAGGATTTTCTGATACATCTTGATCAACAGATTGAACCAAGTGAATGTGTTCAACAACTTCAAATTCTTCCTTGAGGCTATTTATATGTTTTGTTGGAATATAGCCGTTTGAAGATAATTCATAATACCGTTGAGATAATTGATGATGTGGCTCATATAGCCATTGTGTAGTAATGTCTCAAACGATTGCTTCTCCTTAAGCAAATAAGTGTTCAGACGAGCCTGTGCTGACACTTCTAGAGATGAGCTCTTTAGAGAGATTTTCTTGATATTATTTTGCATGTTCTCTCTCTTGATTTCCTTTTGCTTTCCTTCAGCTGTCTTCTGATTTCTTCTGTGTTCCTCAGCTGACTTCTGATTTCTTCTGCTTTTCTTAGGAGTGTATATGAGGAGATATCCGTTGGATTTGTCTTTTTGCTTATTTTGTATATGCTCCTTTTCTGTTTGCTTCCTGACACCATTACTTCTTTCTTCTTTGAATGAGGTGTCTTGTCGAATAACTGTTGTTGCGGTTTCTTCTTTGAATAAAGACATATGATATTATAGTCGTTGAATCATATAGTCTTAGCTTCTGTATTGATTTCTTCAATGTTGAAATCTGTTCCATGCACTTAGAGAGTTTATATGTTCAGAAAATTAATTTCTTCACATATACTCAAATGCTTGCTTTTATCTTATTGTAATTTTATCAGCTTCAACATGTGCTCATCTTATATAATTGTTCCAAGCTTATGTTAATTCTCCAGCTTGAGATGCTTTCAATAAGCTCTTTTCTTCAGATAATATATTTCTTCTTTTCTTCAGACGATTGTTGCTCTGTTCTTCTTTGCATTTTCTTCTTCTGAGATATAGATGAATAAAGATGTTGAATTTTAATATGTTTTATTCAAACATCTTTCTGGTTGCTTTTACTCAGTCTTCTGATCAGTTCTGGGCAGCCAGCAGGTGCAGGTGCAGTAGGTCTGCGCACACAAAAATGCCTTTTGTTGCAGGTGCACCAGGCGTTGCAGAAAGTCTTTGCAGAGTTTCCTTATTTGTGCAAGACTCTGATCGAGGCATAAAAGCATGTTTAGCTTTTATACTGAAATAAGTGTACTCCATTTTGGTAGAGTGTGCTTTACACTTTAGCAACGTCTTCAAGAGATAAATTCTTGATTCTGTTTGTAGGCTTCTTCAGATAGTCTTCACGTCTTCATACGGTCTTCACGTCTTCAGATGGTCTTCATGTCTTCAGACGGTCTTCACGTCTTCAGATGGTCTTCACGTCTTCAGATGGTCTTCATGTCTTCAGATGGTCTTCATGTCTTCAGACGGTCTTCACGTCTTCAGACGGCTTGCGCACTTCAGACAGCTTCAGCACTTCAGACGAGTTGCGTTCTTCAGACAACTTCTATGCTTCAGACGAGTTGCTTACTTCAGACAGCTTCTGCACTTCAGACGAGTTGCTTTACTTCAGACACCTTCTACGCTTCAGACGAGTTGCTTTACTTCAGACAACCTTTATATTAAATCCTGCATTTGTTCTTCTGATCCTGATCTTCTGATTCTGATTCTGTTCATCAAATCTTCTTCTTCTTCTAATGAATATTTCAACCTGAAACACAATCAACAAACCAATACCTTTCTCAGTAGAATCTGTTTATATAATCTTATTTGTTCTTATTATGTTCTTATATGTTCTTTATATACTCTTATTTGTTAATCATTAAAACTAAAGGATATTAAGTCTTTGAGTCAAGTTTGAATGCTCAAACTGATTAATAGACTTCACATGTATGTCCTGGAAGAGCCCGTTCCTGAAACACCCGTTGCAAATGCTTCAAAAGCTGACAAGGATGCTTTTAAGAAGCATCTGGATGATGCTCTCGATGTAGGTTGCCTTATGCTTGCTACCATGAATGCTGAACTCCAAAAACAACATGAGAACATGGATGTGTACGATATGATCGTACATTTAAAGAGACTTTATTAAGGCCAAGCTAGGCATGAACAATTTGAAGTCTCGAAGGCACTTTATCAATGTAGACTGGCAGAGGGAAGTCCTGTAGGTGCTCATGTAATCAAGATGATTGGGTACATTGAAAACCTAGAAAGGCTTGGATTCCCATCAGGCCAAGAGTTGGACACTGATCTTGTCCTGCAATCGTTACCGAACAGCTATAGTCAATTCGTCATGAACTACAACATGAATGAATTTGAAAAACCACTGCCTGAATTGCTCAGCATGTTAGGAACAGCTGAGCAAAACATTAATAAAGATAAAGGGAAGGCCATGTTGATGGTCCAACCTGGAAAAGGCAAGGGCAAGAAGAAATACAAGAAGCCCTATTTCAAACCAAACGACAAGGGCAAAGATAAGCCTAGTACCTCTGCTTTGAAACCTGTGGACGGGATAGCTAGGGAAGGAACATGTTTCCACTGTGGCCAATCAGGACATTGGAAAAGAAACTGTGCAAAGTACCTGGAGGATATTAAGAAGAAGGGAAGTGAGACTTCCGCTTCAGGTATTTATGTTATAGAAGTCAATTTATCTACTTCTGCATCTTGGGTATTGGATACCAGAGGTGGATCTCACATTTGTGTTAATGTGCAGGATCTAAAAAGGAATAGGCCATTGGTTAAAGGCGAAATCGACATGCGTGTGGGAAATGGAGCAAGAGTTGCTACTTTAGCCGTAGGAACTTATTATTTGACTTTGCCAACTGGGCTAGTTATTGAGTTAGACAATTGTTATTTTGTGCCTGCCATTAGTAGGAATATGATTTCTGTTTCTTGTTTAGACAAGAGTGGTTTTTCATTCATAATAAAGAACAATAGTTGTTCAATTTATTTGAATGATATGTTTTATGGTTGTGCAAAATTAAACAATGGACTGTATGTTCTTGACTTCGAAATGCCTATCTATAATATATATGCTAAAAGGTTCAAAACAAATGATTTGAACCCAACTTATTTTTGGTATTGTCGCTTAGGCCACATAAACGAGAAATGCATATCCAAACTCCACCAAGATGGCTATTTGGACTCTTTCGATTTTGAATCAATTGAGACATGTGAATCTTGTCTATTGGGGAAGATGACCAAAACCCCATTCACTGGAAAAGGTGAAAGGGTCAACGATCTTCTTGGTCTCATACATAGTGATGTATGTGGACCCATGGGTGCAATGCCTAGAGGAGGTGTTCAATACTTCATCACTTTCACTAATGATTTCAGTAGATATGGATTTGTGTATTTGATGAAACACAAATCTGAATCCTTTGAAAAGTTCAAGGAATATAAGAATGAAGTACAAAACCAACTTGTCAAGACTATTAAAACACTTCGATCAGATCGAGGTGGAGAATACTTAAGCCAACAATTTGATGATTATCTAAAAGAGTGTAGGATAATATCTTAACTCACTCCTCCTGGAACACCTCAATGGAATGGAGTTTCTAAAAGGAGAAATCGAACTCTATTAGATATGGTTCAATCCATGATGAGTCATTCTGATCTCCCTGACTCCTTTTGGGGTCATGCTTTGTTAACAGCAGCCTTCACACTAAACCGTGTTCCATCTAAGGCTGTAATAAAGACACCATATGAGATATGGACTGGGAAACGACCTAGTACGTCTTTTATACAGATTTGGGGTTGTGAAGCTTATGTGTAACGCCAAGTTTCAGATAAACTAGGACCCAAATCAGATAAGTGCTTATTTGTGGGATACCCAAAAGAAACTAAGGGTTACTACTTCTATAATCCTAGCGAAGGCAAAGTGATTGTCGCTAGGGCTGCTGTATTCTTAGAGAAGGAATTTATCTCTAAGAAAATAAGTGGGAGGAAAGTAGTGTAACGCCCTAATTTCTAAATTCAAGACTTAGCCCGTTGGAAACTAAATCCTAAATTTTGAAAATTAAATCGCGCCATTTCAAATATCATACATCACAATTCGATAAGAAACCAATGATAACTTATACAATTTGTGAAGAAACTCAAACTTTATATACATATATGTACATAATCTGCCCGCAGGCTACAAACCAAGCATCGCTAACATAAGTCATTATATCTAAATACATGAACTCTCTATACAATTCAAAAAGGAAAATAAACTTCAAAGAGCATACAACTCCTGCCCTTAACTTACTGATCCCTGCCAGGTGGTACCTGCACACCTAGATTGATTCCACGAAACGTGTGGTGAGACGAATGTCTCAGTGAAGCACAACTATGCAGATGCAGTGTAGGGAAATAAGAACCATTAACTAATATGCAGCCAATATACATACTCATATCCATGACAATTAAGTGTAACAATCATAGTATAATCATAATTCTAATAATAAAATCACATAAATGAACTAATGATGCAACTCACTGCTGTGCCCAGCAAGCATGATCTTATCACTTAAACTGGAGTTAGAACTGAGCTCAGACTACGGGAAACGTCTTTCCCGGGGACGTATCCCACCCATTACTGGACCAAAGTCAAGTTTTCACATAATTACTTAATTTTCTTAACTCACAGCGCAAAGGCCGGCTTGAATTAACTCACGGTCGAAACCGGCTTATATGATTAACTGAACTAATAACTGATCATCAACATATTTCGTAAGTTTCGTAACCTAAGTTTCTCAATATCATTATCAACATTAAATCTACAGGCGAGATACTAATTTACTAAACTTTATCACATGAAAATCACACAATTTCTAGCAATTAACCTAAACATGTATAAAGAAGGGGGAATTAGAGGATTGGGTTCATGCATCAAGACCTACATTCACAGAAGTGGAAGTGTGTGAGTTGTACTCACCAAATCTTGAAGCTCAAAGAAGAAAGATTGAGTAAGGGTGGTTTACTTGATGATTCCTTGCTCCAATTTCCCTTTTCAAGCTTCAATCTACACTTCCTCTCTCTAGAATTCCAGAGCCTCTCTCTCTAGGTTAAGGTGGAAGAAGAAGAAGAAGTCAAAATTCTGATTCTAAAATGAATTTTGGGGCTTTAAGTGGATTTTCGCCCAAGCGAAATATTTTCGCTTGAGTGAATGAGACTTTTGCATGCAAAAATACGAATTTTCACTCAAGCGAATCAAATTCGCTTGAGCGAAAATGACACAAGAAAAGTACTCTCTCTGGACGATTTTTGCTTGAGCGAATTTTCTTTCGCTTGAGCGAAAATTGTCCAGAGAGCCTCTCCCAGACCCCTGATTTTCGCTCAAGCGAATTCATTTCGCTTGAGCGAATTTTACAGCAAACTGAACTTCAAAATTTCTCTGCATAATTCGCTCAAGCGAATCCATTTCGCTTGAGCGAAAACCCTGAAATTTGATTTTTAAACTAAGTTTTATTTCCTAATTTCTCCAACTTCTTTCCCTTAATTACTAACACATAATTCTCTATTTTTAATCTAATGAATTATTAGAAACTCTAATTTGTGGGATGTTACAAGTAGAACTTGAAGAAATTCAAGTACCACAGAGTAGCAGTGAACCGATAATGGAACAAGAGCAGATACCACAAAGTGTTGTGGAGCCACCTGCTCAAGTAGCGCAAGACTTGCATAAGTCAAATAGGATACGTCACCAACCTGAGAGACATGGTTTCCTTGTACCTCAGGAAGTAATGGATCAAGATGAACCAGTGACTTACCAAGAAGCTCTTTTGAGTCCAGAATATGAGAAATGGCTTGATGCCATGACATCTGAAATGGATTCCATGTACACTAACAAGGTATGGACCTTGATTGAGCTACCTGAAGGGATAAAACCCATAGGGTGCAAGTGGGTTTTCAAAAAGAAAACTGACATGGATGGTAATGTAAGTACCTTTAAAGCACAGTTGGTGGCTAAGGGTTTCAAGCAAGTTCATGGTGTAGACTATGATTAAACCTTTTCCCCAGTTGCTATGCTTAAATTTGTTTGGATCTTGCTTGCTATTGCAGTTTACCATGATTATGAAATTTGGCAAATGGATGTCAAGACAGCTTTCCTAAACGGAAGCCTTCTTGAAGATGTGTATATGACACAACCTGAAGGTTTTGTTATACCTGAAAATGCTGGAAAGGTATGTAAGTTGCAACGATCCATTTATGGATTAAAGCAAGCCTCTAGAAGCTGGAATGTTCATTTTGATGAAGCTGTTAAGCAGTTTGGTTTCATTAAAAATGAAGACGAGCCTTGTGTCTACAAAATGGTTAGTGACAACATAGTGGTTTTTCTGGTTTTGTATGTAGATGACATACTCCTCATAGGAAATGACATTCCTACTCTTCAGTCTGTAAAGACTTGGTTAGGAAATTGTTTTTCTATGAAAAATTTGGGCGAAGCAACCTATATGTTAGGTATCAGGATCTATAGAGCTAGATCTCAAAGATTACTTGGCCTAAGTCAAAGTACATACATAGACAAAATGTTAAAACAGTTTAACATGCAAGATTCTAAGAAGGGATTTTTGCCTATGTCACATGGTATAAGCCTATCTAAGGCTAAATCTCCTTCTAGTAAAGAAGAGAGAGATCGCATGAGTAAGATTCCTTATGCATCTGCTATAGGGTCTATCATGTATGTCATGTTATTTACTCGACCAGACATATCATATGCTCTAAGCATGACTAGCATATACCAATCTGATCCTGGTGAAGGTCACTGGACAGCAGTCAAGAACATCCGTAAGTACTTAAGAAGAACTAAGGATTCATTCTTGATATATGGAGGTAAGGAAGAGCTACTTGTAAAGGGTTACACTAATGCTAGATTCCAAACCGACAAAGATGATTCAAGATCGCAATTAGGTTATGTGTTTTGTTTGAATGATGGTGCTGTAAGCTGGAAAAGTTCAAAGCATAAAACAGTCGTTGATTCTACCACAGAAGCTGAGCATATTGTGACCTCAAATGCTGTGAAAGAGGCCGTTTGGATCAGGAAGTTCATTATTGAACTTGGTGTAGTTCCTACCATTGTGGATCCTATAAGTCTTTATTGTGATAACAATGGGGCTGTTATACAAGCAAAGGAACCCAGGTCTTATCAATGATCCAAACATATACTTAGACGTTCCCATCTCATCCGAAAAATCATTGATAGGGGAGATGTAAAGATATGCAAAGTGCATACAAATGACAATGTTGCAGACCCTTTGACAAAACCCCTTGTGCAGCAGAAGCATGAAGGCACACTACATCATTAGGCATTAGAGTTATGTTTGAATGGCTCTAGTGCATGTGGGAGATTGTTAGTATATGCACTAGAGACCTATATGTTTTATTTTGAACATCCATCACTTGTATCATATTATTTTATAAAGGCAATTCCTTTTATTAATTCTTTTGGAATATAATTAATGTCCTTAGAATAGTAAGCTTAAACCTCATAAGAAATGAAGTAGATGACTTGATCGTGAGATCTTATGAAGAACTATTCTTAAAATAGTCCCTGGTCAAGCATCATCTTAGGACAAAAGATGCATTTAGACTAGTATGTGAGTTCGTTGATGATCACATCTCACGGATCATGGATATGAGATATCATGTGCTCACATAAGTACATATTAAGAGTAATGGTGTATTGGACTGACCCACCTTAAGAACGCTGCATGGATTGTTACATAAGTGTCATGAACGTTTCTTATATTGGTAAATGTTATATGAAGTCCTTTGACCTGAAATCACTACGATTCCTACATAAGGAATTATGTGTTTTAAATATCATCAAACGTTGCCTGTAACAAGGTGAGCATAAAGTTGGTATTTGGACATATAATAAATTATGTGGTGGAATGTGAGTGACCTAGATGGGATTTGTTCCTCTTATGTAACAGGAGTTATATCTGTAGGCCTCTTGATAAAGTCAGACTACAAAATGCATGGCCATGCTCAGGAGGATAAACATGAGATGTTTATTTTCTGTATAGTCTACTTGGGTATCAAGAAAAACATAAATTGAACTATACAAGGATGACACATTCCATGCCCTTGTGTTCAATTAGATATTTGGACAAAGGGACAGATCGTATAAATTATTATCATGAAATAGGATTCGTCAAAATTGTTGACAATCTCAATATTTAGGTAGTAGTGATGTATTTCTAGATACCGCTCGTTATTTATGATATTAAAAATAAAAGAGTTTTATTTTAAATATCATAACCAAATATTAAAAGAGCCTATTGGGTAACACGCATACAACAAGCCACTAGGAAAATAAATAATTCTAATCTGATTAGAATTATAACATAATGGGCCAGGCCCATATGTGTTAGGGTTAATTGAGTGACGGTAAAACCCTATCCACCACTCTATAAATATTGCATAAGATGCATTACCCTAGACACACGAGCAGTTGCTCTTACTGTCTAAACGCTACTAGCAAAGTTGAGGAGAGTTTCCTAGTTCGGCTGTTGGCGTGGACATCTCTAGAGACGTGGTTGCTATTGCCTCGTTTGCAATCCGTAAAAGGTATGTCATTATGTTTCATGCCTTTTATGCCTTAATTCGTGTTTTTCGCATTAACGATCGTAACAAGGGGGAATCCAATTATTCCGTTGCACCCTAACCACATGCTTGATTCCCTTCACTTTCCACAATGCATAACATTCACCAATATGCATCCAAACACTTAGAATCCAAGATCTTTAATATCATTCCAATAGTACATATCAACAAGAAACATGTTTCACAAGCACTTAGAGCTTGGAATCTTTAATAAATTGTTTTAAGTGTTAACAACATTCAGAAACATGCATCACAAATACTCAATTAATTTTTCTAAGTTCATCAGTTAGCTACTAACATTTCCGTTCCAGGTTATAAACCTCATTGTCTCACGTTATAAACATTTTTGTGCTTTGTTACAAACTCTTCCATGATGAGTTATAAACTCTTCTGTTCCAGATTGTAAATTTCTATTTTGATGTGTCACAACATTTATGACATAACTCTCTTCCTATGGGTCACAGACCTTTCCTCATCTGTTATAAGTATTTCAATTTCATGAATTATAACCTATTTTCTTAATGCGTTAATAACATTCCAATTTCAGGTTATGAATTCTCTTCTTCATATATCATAAACATCTTAAGTTCTAGGTCATGAGCCCTTTTTCCTCTTGTTATAATCATTTCATCTTAGTCTATCATAAGCATTAGATTTTCTATCATAGTTATTGTAACCTTAGCTTACAACTCTTGTAATTCTATTCGAGCAAAAAAAAAAAAACTCTAGTAATTCTAATGTTATGGCTCCCTTAGTCTCATGTCATGAATTGTTTCCCTTATGTTATGAACTTCTTAGTTCTTACGTCTTAAGTGTTTATCCTATTGTCATGAGTTTTATTTCTGGTTTACGTTACAAACTCTGTGGCCTCTAGTTTTAAGCTTCTCAATTTCCTGTTATGAACCTATGAGTCTTAGGTGATAAACTTCCAAATTTTCTGTCATAAACATTCATAAGTTTTTATGTTATGACCTCTTTAAACAATGAGATTATGGCCCTTTTATCTTTGTCCCAAATTCCTTTTATGTCTTCTAGCATAAATTCAATAGTATAAATATTATGTTATAGACTTATAAAATTTCTGTCATGAAATTCCGCGTACTAAGTTACAAACTATTTTTGCTTGTAATTATAAACTATCTTGTTACACATTACAAACTGTTTTCTCCTCAGTTATAAACTTACCTTGTTATGTCATGAATTTCTTGTCTTACCATATCAGTTCTATTTTTGTGTTTCAACAGAATTTCCACAACAATCAATTGTAAAATCATCAACAACCAATTTTAAAGGTCTCCATTCTCATCCAATCTTGTACACAAATTCAATACACATAATTTTCCATTCATAATGCACAATCCATCAACAAATCACCACATTTCTCATTTCATCAAGCTTCATATCAACATCAACCATCAATAAAATTTAATGTAAACTCAAAACATATTTTGTTTAACAAATCCTAAAGAGAATGAGGTCATCACGGTCTCTTCTCAAATTCATGGGTAACACTTGGTTTCACCCACATCAAGAAGCAAGGGTTTTCCTCAAAACCCTAACCCTCCATTACTTTCCACTAAGATTTTTCAAGCTTTCCCTCCCCCCTTACCTAGCGATAGATTCGGCCAAAGCAAGCCCTTGAGGTGACCAAGAAACTATCCTAAAATGTCTTCCTTCAGTGGTTAGAATCAAAGCTCCCAACACTTCAAAACCAAATCATGAAAATTACACAACTTGGGTTAGGTTTTACAACTTCAAAGAAGAAGAATGAAAATGGAGAATCCATGGTGTGAGGAGTGGTACCTTACGGCTGAACCAAGAGAGAAAGAGGAGAATGTGGAATTATCTTGAAAGGGTTGGAGCTTAGGGTAAATTTTGGGTGCTCAAGAGAGGGATATTTCTCTTGAGTAACTTTCTAAGTGTATGGAAGAGAGTTCACATGTGAAGCAAAAAGGAACGGAATGGAAGGAGGAGGAAGCCATTTATAGAGAGGAGGTGGGCGGTTGGTGGAGCAAAGAGTGGTGGAGGATGAGAGATGTGGTTTAATGGTTATCACATGAAGAAATTGGCCCATAATAAGACACACCACCCTTCTAAATGTGGTTAAAAACATTTCCACCAATTCAAGGTTAGATTAATTGGTAAATTCTAACAAAAATTTGGGCTCTCTCTCTTATTTAACTAATTAGGGCCGAGTTTTACTAGGTGGTAGTGAGGGACCATTTTGCAATTTCATAAATTTTAAGGGCATTCTTGCAAAATTACCAAAAATTCGGAAAAATTCCAGAAAAATTCTAGAAAAATTGTTTTTATATTCTAAATCCATTTTTATGCTCAAACATATTTTTATTAAATTTTTTAGATTTTTATTTCAATTAATAAAAATTAATTATGTTAGGTGCTCATAATTAGTGGCAATTTTAGTAATTATACTAAAATGAGTTTAGAAAATTCTGGAAAAATTCTCAAAATTCTGAAATATTATTCCAAGACTAGTTATATAATTATTTTCCTCAAATTCTATACCAAATATTTATTCACTATTTTAAACGGGGTTACCGTCCTCACGGTTTCCTGTTACGGGGAAAAACGGATGTTACATCAGATGAACGAACCACTTCAGATGATCCTACTTCTTCAGACAGTAGACCACTTCAGATGGTCATCTTGCTGAAACATGAAAAACACATTAAAAGCATAGGCAATTGTTTACAATAGATATTTTAACAGAATTTGTTACTCATTAAAACTTAGGAAATTAAGACTCAATCATTATTAAATACTTAATGATATTTTTGAGACTCAACATCTATGCTATGTGAAAGTTAGTTTCTCATGCTAAATCCTTAACCAAGAATGACACCATCCCTTTGTGACATGGTCACGAACCTCAAAACCAAGTTTAGTGAATTTTCTCAATAAAATGTAATTATTGTGAATTTTTAATTGATTAAATGGTAAAAAATCATTTAAAATTATCATGTTGGACATAAAATTATAGAAAATTCATTTTAATGCACTTTGGGGTGCCCCTAACAAGTTCAATGCCATGCTATATGAACCTTAGGTGAGGAAGATCCCCTGAACGGATGATTAATCCTAACTTTAAATGAGTTAAAAGGCACCCCATTTCAGTGGGTTGACAGTCAATACTTGTCGTAAGCTTCAAACCACATCTCGTTGACGTGTTCATGAGCCTCAAAATCAAGTTTCATGAATTTTCTCAGTAAAATGTAATTATGTTGAATTTTTAAGTGATTAAATGGTAAAAAATCATTTAAAATTAGCACGTTTGACATAAAATTATGGAAAATTCATTTTAACACATGTTTAAATAAAAAGAATGTTTAGACTATCAGGTGACCTATATATATAATTATAATTATATATAAAATTATAAACATATATTAATATTTATATTAATTTTTATAAATGTGAAATTGTTAGATAAGTTACTTTACCGTTCTTAACTTCTCTCACCCTCTAGAATTAGAAATACACACTCACAATTTCTACCAAAAAGAAACAGAGAAAGGAGAAAACACCCTTTGTCGGCGCACCTCTGTCCAATCCATCCCCTCTCCGGTGCACCTCTGTCCAGTCCATCCCCTCTCCAGCGCACCTCCGTCCAAGCACCAATAGCTGCTTCGCGTTCACGGTCTCAACGTCTCGCTTCAAGTTTGTTGCTTGCTGTCATCATCATTGTCCATGTCGTCGCACTCGCCGTCTTCCTGTCACCACGCCGGTAAGCTTTCATTTTCCCTCCATCTCAATAATCCTGTCCTTGTTTTGTGGGAGTGATTCCGTATACCTATTCTGTGATGTTCAATAATTTCTTTGAACTAAAACCCTAGAATGATGTCAATGGTCTCCCCGATTCTGCTTTGTTCGATAGGGATGTTATGTTCAATAGGGTTTTGGCATTTTGAATTTAGGCAAATGGAAGTTTATCTTGTATTGATCTATTATGTTCAAATGGAGTTGGTTTGCGATTTTGTGTGTTCTGTTCAATTATTCTGTTGGGAAATAGGCACATTATTTATGAACTAGGCACATCTTGTTGTGAATCAATGGTATTTTTTTTGTTAGAGCCACCACTGAGTCTCATACTGTGTCTACAGACAAGTTCATTAGTTTCTCACAGTCGTGCAAAGCTACTTCCTCTTTGGGATTGTTAATCCGGTGTTTGATAGCTTTGACTGTGTCTATAACGTTTTGAATGTGTGGTGTGGATTTTGTTAATAGATATATGAGTAAATTCAATCTGTGGTCTTTTGTGGTGGCCAAGATTGGACCTTGTGCTACCTCTGAGACATGAGCTAAGTAGAGTTTTGTGTCAAGTGCATGTTCACAAACAAAGGAAGGTTAGGAGACGTTGAAGAAGAAGGTTGGGCTATGCAAAAAAAAAAAAAACTTGCCGGTACTCTTTAGTATGTGTTATGTTCTATCTATTTAAACACAAAATTAAAAAAAATACTTACAAGAAACATTATTTTTGGGGTTAGTGTATATTGTATATTCAATGAGTGGTTGGAAATTTCAAATGGAGGCACAACTACTCATTAAAGCACAACTTTTTAACCAAGGTGTGTGCACCACTAATTTAAGCTCAATCTAAATATAATCATTTTATATTTTATTTTATTTCTTTCCTAATTACAGTAGTTAACTAACACTCCTTCCAAAATAAAGGAAAAGAGAGACTAAAAAATTTACCTTCAATAGAGAGAATTCAAAAGCCATTGGAAGCTCATAACACAAATTATGGGAAGCTGAGGAACAATGTCAATGTCAGTAAACAACATAATAAAAAGAATGAGTCCACTAGTGAAAAGCAAGACAAGGGAATTGGAAATAGGGGAAGTGGGTCTCATGCCACACAGGTACTACATATACTTCAGTCCTAAATCAATATATTTATAAATAGGTTATGTGCTTTTTGCAATGAAAAAGTGTGTATATTATGGTGAGTTGCAATGAAAAAGTTTGTATAATATGTCTCACAAATTGCTTATTTCAGTGGGATTAATTGAATTGAAGGACTCATCTAATTTTTGTGCATAAGCATTTTGTGGTTTGTGGTTTGTGGTTTAGTGCGTTCAATCATTCTCTTGCTTTTGCTCCTAGTTTGCGCTTCTGGTTCACGCTTCTAGTTCGTGCCCGACCTTTCTTTAATTTTGCTTTTCACATATTTGAATGTTGTTTATGTGCAGTAAACTAGTAATAGGTCACTAAGGACCATAATATATGAAAGTTGTTCAAAACAAGTTAGGCTTGTGTGTTCAGAGGCACATATTTATGATTTCATAAACTTTGTATTTTTATTATCCTTGTAAACTATGTTATTTAGCTTTTTGTTATATATATGCAGCTATGTTATTTAGCTTTGTTTATATATATATATAAGTATGTATTGATGTATTATTTGGATAATTATGGATTTGGATATTTAGTCATGGAATTTCAAACGTTAGCGAGGGAAATTTTCCCTTGCTATTTATGACGGATTTTTTAATTTTCTCACAAAAAAATTAGTGACGCCACTTTTTGCGACGAATTCATCGGCCGTTGCAAAACCCGTCACTAAATATTTAGCGAGGGATTTTTGCATGTTTAGCGAGAGATTTCTTCCCTCTTTAATAATAAAATTTTTAGTAGTGTAAATAGAGACCCAGGGACATAAAAGACATTATCAATGGAGAGAGAAGGAAGAGGGTGGACACTACCAACACCATGGGATGGGGCCTGGGAGCATTAGCCAAAGTCATTGACGGTAAGTAACCAGAATTGGAAAGGGTAAAGAAAAGTGATTTATTACCGGTAACAGGATTGGTGGCACCAAAATCAAGAACCCAAGGGCTTATACTTTTAGCAGAAAAGAAAAAAAGTTAGTTTTTCCAAGTTCCTGCAGGGAGTCAAAGTTCCTGAGGGCTTTTCCTCTAACATTAGAATTCTAGTATCAGTGAAAGATCAAAGATTGAAAGGTGTGAAATCTCATGATTGTCATGTTCTTATGGGTCATTTACTTCCGATTGTAATACGCTCCATTCTTCCAAATAAATTGCGTGTTACATTAAATAAACTGTGTCATTTCTTCAGATCTATTTGTAGTAAAGTGATTGACCCTGGGAAGTTGCCCATTTTGCAAAGATAGATTTTTGTCACACTGTGCGAGCTTGAAATGTATTTCCCCCCTCTTTTTTTGACATAATGATTCATCTCACAGTTCACCTGGTTCAGGAGACTCAATTATGTGGACCAGCTTACATGAGATGGATGTACCCGGTTGAGCGATACATGAAGATATTAAAAGGGTATGTTAAGAATTGTAGTCGGCCTGTGGGTTGTATAGTTGAAAGGTATATTGTTGAAGAAGTTGTTGAGTTTTGGACTGAATACCTTAGTGGTGTCAACTCCATAGGGCTTACCACCTCTAGACACAATAGAAGACTAGAATCAGGAGGGATTGAGGCAAGTGATGTCACAACTATTCAAAGAGATGAATGGGTTCAAGCACACCTTCTCCTTTATGTCTTGCATAATGATGATGATGAGGTAGAGTCGTATGTTGAAATTCACAAGGAGATACTTCGACATTCGAATCCTAATTGAGGAGAAAATTGGATTACAAAGGAACACAATCGAAGCTTTATCACATGGTTTAAGTCTAAGATTTTTTATGACATGAACCAAAATCCTACTTTAGTCTCTACTAGATTAAGGTTTTAGCATATGGCCCAAATGTTCATGTAATATCTTACAAGGCTTACATGATTAATGGCTACACTTTCTACACAAAGGAGGATGATGGAACAACAGTTCAAAATAGTGGTGTGACTTTAATTGCCCAAGCATTGCATATGCCAAGTGCAAAAGATAGAAATTCAATTTATGCAAATATGTCATATTTTTGGGGTCATTGATCACATATGAGAATTGGATTATACTCATTTTCGGTTGCTTGTGTTTGGTTGTGAGTGGGTTGACAACAATACCGGTGTCCGGGTTGACAACCTTGGCTTCATGCAAGTTAATTTTAGCAAGGAAGGGTACAAAGATGATCCATTTATCTTAGCATCCCAAGCTCAACAAGTTTTCTATGTTACTGATCCTGCAGACGTGAACTGCTCCATAGTGATGTTAAGTAACAAATTCAATGACGACCCAAATGTGAATGATGAGGAGGAGGATGTTGAAGATGATCCTTTTCTTACGACATCACAATTATTACAGGGTGACTCCACAACAAATGATGGCCTGTACATGAGAGCGGACCATGATGAGGGTATTTGGATCGATCCATCAATTCGTCTTAGAAATGGACCCACAAGTTTCAAACCAACTAGAAAAAGAAAAAGAATGAGTTAGTTAACGTATATATGTTTTCACATATTTAAATAACTATTTCTTTTGTCTTGTATATTAATAAAAGAATATATTATTATTCTCTTATGTTTCTCATGCAGCTAAAATGTCAGGCTCCAACAATGATAATGGTCAAAACATGGATGACCAACACAAATATGAGGCAACAACTATGGCCCGGGTCATTAAAGAGAGGAACAAGGGAAACAAAATTCAGGTAAAAAAATGTATGTTTACATCAAATTATGTTTATTAAGTTGAATTATGTCACTATATAGTTTTTCATTTTATTTAGGTTGCATGGAATTCAAGAGGCCAATCTATTAAACCCGGTGGCCCTACACTGAGTAGTTATATTGGTGCCATTGTTTGTGAAAGGGTACAAATTACTATATGACAATGGAAAAATGAAGAAATGAAGGAGTATAAGAATATGATTTGGATGGAAATAAAGGTACCTACGATATCCCCCCTTTCTATTTTAAGTTAAGGACACCTAATCTGACATTTATGCATTATGTTTTGTTTTTTATGTAGTCGGCTTTTGAAATTGATGATTGCCACATGAGATATATACTTATGTTGGCTGGTAAACGACATAGAGCTTTTAGGTCAACATTATCCACCCAACATGTTTTTTATGAGAATGGTGAAGTAATCCCACATCCTCCTAAGAGATATGGGGATTTAATATCACAAGAGCAACGGGATTTTTTTGTTGCCCAACGAACCCAAGAATATTTCAAGGTACTATATTCATCCATATGCTCTATTTTTATTGTTTTTGTTAACGAACAACTCCTTGAATATGTTTACCATGTGTTGTTGCAGGAAATCAGTGAGAAAAATAAGGCCAGGGCTTCAAATCTTTAATACCCATATAGAGCCTCACGTTTGGGTTATGCTCGGCTTGAACAACAACTGGTTATTATTGTCATTAACATAAAATACCCATATAGTACTTTTTGTTAGTACTAATAGTTTGTAAATTATTTCTTACAATTACAAGAAGCCGGTGATGGAATCACTAAAGTTTCAAGGCATATTTTCTGTAAAATCGCTCAGATTAATAAGAATGCCAACAATGAAAGAGTTGAAGAGGTCTTCACACAATGTGTAATTATATATCTAATGTTATTGTGTGTTAAATTTAGTATATATCTGTATCATTGAGTATTACATTTACTCCCATTTTTCAATTGTGTTACTAGGAAGAAATATTATCTCAAGCTGAGCCTGGTAACTCTGATGAGAGATATGTCCTGGACACAGTTCTTAAGAAAGATGTGGATAGGGGTCGTGTTCAGGCTATAAGTTTCGGTGTATATCCTAGAGAATATTTCAAAGCTCCTAAACCCAAAGAAAATGTACTATCTCAAGAGCAATATGACAATATTTTAGTGGAATTGAGGGAAATGAAATCTGGTTGGAAAGAGATGAAAGAAAGACTTGATGATACTATAAGAAAGCTTGACCAATTTATTAGAGATCATAGTTTAAGAGATTCTAATAGTTCTCCCAGACTTGTCTTGCCTAAGGTAATTGTTTGTTTCTTTATTTATAATATACATTTCAATAGTGTTGTTTTTTACACACTATTTATCCATAAACATATTTACTTATCTCAATGGTTTAGGGCTTATTTCAATGTATAATATATTTGGGAGACCCTATCTTGTAAGTGGTTGGTAAGGGGCAAGCACACAATTACCCAGACCAGACTTTACACAATTGTCCACTTCCCTCCAACCATTTGAAGGTCATGGTTCAAATTGCTATTGAACCACATGTTGCGCTTCCATGCCCAAATCGTTTTGGGGAATTGAATACTGTTGGAGATGCATTAGGGTGTTTTGTGGCTTAGCCATGTACTTACACTGGATTGGATGCATTGGTACATTTATAGTTTTATTTGTGTACAAAGTACATTTATATAGGTTCAATTACAAATACTAATTCTTCAATTTGTTGAATTCTAGATGACTCAAACTTACGCAACGGCACTGCCTGTGGAGACTTGTTTTTCAAATGAATCACCAATACATAAGTCTCCCATTCGAGAAATTCTTGCACGGGTTATCACCTCAAGGCCTGTCAATCCTTCCACCACGAACTTGCAATTACTAGATATGTACTACTCGGTAAAGATGCAAGAAAGTGGTGTTATCATTAGTTACAAGATAGGTGTGGGTATTGTTTCTCCGCATGAAGTAGATGCATGGATCGATGCAAATTGTCTTCATTCCGTGTTGTATCGGGATTGGTTAGATGCCACTGTCATAGACCTCTATTGCAGGTATTTTGAATTCAAAATATTTCATAGTATGTCATTCTCATTTTATGATAAGCATTGTAAATTTAGTTAACATTATCTATTTTTTTATTGTATAGTTTTTTGTACAAGGATCTATTAGTTTCATCTTCCCGCATGGATAGATTTGTTTTCATATCTCCACAACTAACCACAACTTTTAATGTAAGAACTAAGCAAGACGAAAAATGTGGGTAGTGTGTTGTATGACAATCGCGGGCAAGATAAGTTGTTTCTAGCTCCTTACAATTTTGCAGGGTATGTGAAGTATATGTTTATTTCTCAATATTATTGTTTTTTAAAAAATGTACGTTTGACACATCTTGCAATATGGTTGTAGGCATCATTAGGTTCTTCTGGCCATCAATTTAAGGGATTTTGGCAAGGTTTACTTTTTGGACTCCTTGCGCAATGAAACTAAACAGTATGACACGATGAGGTCTATAATTAATAAGTAAGTATTCCTTATCAATTAACTTTATACTATCACATTTACATTGTTTAGAGTTTGTCATACACATTATTTGTTATATTGGTTTAGAGCTTTTACTGAATATCGAAAACTAAACGGTTTTCAACAATCAAGGAGTAGGATTATCCCTGATCCCACTTGGTGCCGCATATAGGTAATATTGCGTGAACTCTTATGTTCCTTCGTAACTTATCACATAAGTGATTTTGATTATGAATTATTTTTGTAGTGTCCAAGGCAAACAAACAACAATGACTGTGGACTATTTGTTATGCATTTTATGAAGGAGATAATCAATCAAAATGCAGTCACAATACCAAAAGAGGTAATTTGGAATTGTCATAACAATTAAGTATTTTTCTCATCATTTAGTACTTCTTTTATTGAAAACAATTTATGGCTTTTATAGTACTTTGCTCAACACCGATGCTCAACTTACACTGTGGAGCAGCTTGATGAGGTTAGAGAAGAATTGGCAAAGCATGTAGTAACCAATTGTATATGATTGATTTGTACTTGTTCATGGTAAGTAAACACGTGTACTTGTAATCTGAAAATGTTGTACAAAGTTGTGTATTAATGATAAGTTCTGTAAATTTTGTATATTTTGATATTCTATTCTAAACTGGTTATAACTCTTTGAATGATAAATTATGGCTGTTGGTATGAAGTTTTACAGGTGTTTGATAAATTGGGAAATGTTGAATAAACGGAGGAAACTCTGTCGAAATTTTTATAGGTAAGTTTAGATGAATAGTAGTGTTATGAACGTAAAAATCATGATACACGGATGTAGTTAAGCATATTTTATTCAAAACTTTTTAGATCTGTTTGAATGATAAATTCCGGCTGTTGGTATGGAGTTTTGCAAGTGTTTGATAAATTGGGAAAAATTGAAAAAATAGAGGAAACTCTGCCAAAATTTTTATAAGTCATGTATGTTATATATGTTATATATTTACCAATTGAGTTGAGTATTGTTCCTTGTCATGATTTGTGGTTGCTTTTATGTAGTTGTATAGGTATTTCATGCTTTCGGAAAAGTTTAAAAAATATATAGGAAACTATTCAAAGTATTACAATTCTTGAATTCTTAATATGGAGTATTGATGATAACCTTACTCGTGTTTGTGTTGTGAATGTGTAAATGGAATGAATATATTCTTCTTACATCTAATAATGGTTTGAATGATAAGGAATATGCATGGTTTTAGAGGTACCTAATTGATATGAAAACCATTTAAAATAGAATGCAAAAAATATTAGGATCAGAATGAAGTAACTTGAAAAAAAAGACGAGGGCGCTTCCCAAGAGTGCCCTCCCTAAGAAAAAAAAGTCTAGTTGCTTAGGTCGCTCAGTTGGAGCGTCCTTGTTAACAAAAATTAGGGCGCTCCAAGGAAGTGACCTCCTAGGGAGGCGTTGTTTGGCCAAAACGCTGAGGACGCTTCTGTGTTTTTTTAAGTGCCCTGAACTGACTTCCGTCAGGGCGTTTCCAGAAATCCCCTTCTCTCAACGATCATACAAGAGCAGTTTCTGTTAGTGCAAACAGAAGTGCCCTTTTATTGTGAACGGGAGTGCCCTTGTTGACCTTTTTTTGACATAGTGGGTTCAAACATATGAATTACAAAAGGTGGATTTTTAAAGGCTCAAAGAGCCTTAACGTTCTTCAAATTTAGCAACTTTACCGTGCTTGGCAATTATTGCCTTCAGTTAACATTGAGAGTATGGATAATTTTTTTTTAAGGTAAAGAATCTAACTTTGTAATAGTAACATCATCAACTCACTTTGGAAGGGGCTAAGCGAACAATAATAATAAGTAAAGAATCCTTGCATTGAATTTAGTCTCGTAGTACCTTGAAGAGCAACTCCATGCTAAACTTTTGACTATAACATGCTTTATGTTTGTTCTTTTAATGTTAAACTACTTTATTGGGGATCATAGCTTCATTAAATTTATAAATAAATGTATTTGAATTAAGAATTTTAGAATTTTTAAAATTATGAAATGAGTGGTTCTTTTGGCTCAATTTATTTTATATTTATAAGTTACTTTAAAATTAAAATAAAAAATAAGATCTTTAAAAAATAAAGTAAAAGTCATTTGACAGTTTAAAATTTTTTAACTTAAAAACTACTTTTAAATTAAAAGTTGTTTGATAAAGTTTTTTTTATTAAAATTATCTTATTTTTTTTATAATTAACATAAAGAGTATATAATGATAAAAATTTTAAATATTTATAACTAACAAAAATTTAAAAGGTGAAAGATAAATTTTTACATAAAATTTAATATCATAAATTTTATTAATAATTTAAATAATAGTCATTAATAACAACTTACTCCGAAACAATAGAAACACAATATACATGCATTAAGAGCCAAAGCAGTAACATATAAGTTGAATTTGACCATAACTCAACAAAGTAAATAATAAATAAAGAATATTGTTTTTCACATATCGCTGCTTTCACATTTCTTGCACCTTGTTGCAGTAGTAACATATATAAATAGGTAAAAATCATTATATTCGACATGCATATTTCCATTTTAAGAAGTTTAAATTAGAGTTGGCAATTTAGCTCAAACTCTATGGATACCCGTAAAAATTATTCGTAATTGGGAGGGTAAAAACCCATAAAACAGATATGGATGCGAGTACGGGTATAAGACCGCATTATTTTATGGGGATGGACGCAGGTAAAGGAACTATGATACCCAGCACGTTCCATCCTCACTCTTATATATATATATATGAAATAAATAATACCATATATAATTATATGTATATATATTAATTTTATTAAAATATCTAATATATTTATATTTATTTTTAAAATTGATATATATAATATATTACATATTATAAATATATTTTAAAAACCACCTATTTGCGTTTCTTCACTTAATAATATATGACTAATTAATATCAATAATCATTTTTTTGCAGATGTTGGAGAATACTAACACATGATATTCCAGTTTATGAAATAGTGTAATGTGAAAATATATTGTAATATTTAATAAAATTTATGAACATAAGATCATGTACTATGTTTTAGAACCTTAACATATGGTGTTTCGATTTAATTAAATTGTGATGTCAGTAATCTAATAAATATGTTAGGATGATTTTAGAGTAATTTTTCATTTGAGTTATAATTTTCTTAATTAATATTTTTCCATTGAATTAATTTTTTCAATTAACTAAATTACGGGTAATGGGCTCGAGTATAAGGATATATGTGCCCATCGGGTATGGGGACAGACATTAAAGTTGCTGCCCATATAGGTACGAGCACGGGTATGAGATTGTTTGAAGACGCAAGTAGAAGGACAACACTATAAATCCCTGCTCATAGGGTACTCATTGCCATATGTTCTAAAAGAGCTTGGTTTTTAGTTAACTGTAGAGTCCATATATATGATTATTTAGGAATAGGGTTATTATTTTTCATAATGGACAAGTTAATATGAATAGTCTATGTTGTATCTAATTATTTTTAGGTTGATTAATGAAGGAATAATGGAATAATTGAACTAAACCAAAACCTCGTCTCCAATATGTTATGAAAATTTTCCCACCTTGTTCCCCTGATTTTGCTTTGCAAGCGGATCAAAGTAAACATCAAATTAGATCCAATGATTAATACCAATACAAGACTATAAGGTTATGATTAGAGCGGCTAGGAGACAAAACACAAATAAACATCAAATTAAACATCACATCGAAGGTGATGAGCTTCATGCTGCAAGAAGAGAAGGTTAGCAGAGCGCTACAAGGGTCCTGCGACACAGTAGAGATATGGGCAATGACCTCCAACAGCTAGGTATACGAATAGTGCAGTTATTTCAAAAACCAAACCATATTCAAATATATACAGCACTTTCGACCAAAAAAAAATATATAAAGCATTTATATGGATAAGTTTTTAAAATCGAACCAGTTTTTGCAACCCAAACTAGGTCAAATTTTTAACTAAAGTGGTTTTGAATTGGTTTCAAACCGGTTTATGAATAAAAATCAGTTCTAAATCGGTTTTTGGATTTAAAATCGGTTTGTAAAACTGATTTTGAACGAGTTTTTATGGGAAAACCAATTATGGACCTTTTTTTAAAAAAACAAAACCGGTTTTAACCAATTTAATGGAAAAAAAACAGATTTAAACCAATTAAATGAAAAAACTATTTTTAAACCAGTTCAAAACCAGTTTAAAATTTGGATTTTGTTGAAATTGGTTTAAAAACTGGTCATAAAAGTTATATGAACAAGACTTATAATTGTCATTTATTGTTGATGAAATCACAAAACTGCTATTGAAATAACAACCATAAAATTTGACCTTGTTCTCTTGTAATGTTGTCTGTATCAAATGACCTCCATAACCAGCTAAATCTATGGCAACTATTTTATAATAACTTTCTTCAACCTGGAGAAATAAAACTAAGTAAAAGAGCAAGGTAATATAAACTCAATTAGCAGAGCTTTATGAACAGAACAACAAATATCTAGATAAAACGACCTTAAGATGACCTTCTTCTAATTTAAATCTGCCAATAAGACGGGTTAATTAACACAGATTTAAAATAACCAATATGTAGATCAAACCATCTTCAAGTGAGAGAATTATAATGTATCTAAAAAGTGAGAATGGAACTTTCGGATCCACATTTTTATGTAGAAATTTCTATTAAAGAAAGGAAAATATTGACATGCAATATCTGATTTTCCGATCTGCTACCCAAAGAACATAGTACTCAACACTTAAAGAGAAAATTATTTCATCGAGGCCTTTAGCGCTGACCAAAATAACTTCAAGAGTACCATGAGGCATCTTTGGTTTTGGAATTGGAGTTTGAAATCACACTTCACAAATTCTAAATTGACAAGAACATATGATTATGGATGCTTCTCTTTAATATTCTATGCTTCTTATAGGTGAAGTAAAAATGGAATTCACTATACCATAAATGCCTAAAAGAATATAGTATTAAATGGATTTGGATTTTGGTTGGACCCAACTTTTTCCTTTTAAATGTTGGAGTCTTTTACAACTCTTTTTTTATACAAAAAGTTGAGATTATAAACGCAATTTTACACAATTACATAATTATGTAGAGAATTGCAAAAAAAAGTTACTTGCATAAACTTTATATTCACAAATCTTTCATAGACAACTTCAAGGTGAACACCATTTTTATCAAATTCTTCTCATGTTATTTCTTTATCTAACTCTCTTATAATTTTCTATCCTATCTTATCATACCTATCAAATGAAAATTGAGGAGTGCAAGATGTAGTAAGCAAACACATATCGGAACCCATGATTCATTCCTCTCAACACGTCCATGGTTTTGATGGTGAGTTATATGACTAATTATCCTGCCAAACTCGTGAGTCGATAACATGGTCTGGTTGTCAAATCAAATTAAAGATTTACTAAAAAAGGGCAGCTAATTAAAGAGAACCGATCATCCATGGTATAGTAGAAGAATTGAGGAGTGCAAGATCTGGCTCACCAGGCTATTTAGTATGGAATTGTTTGAAAAGCTTCCATGGCCAATGTTCAATGTGGAAAGTTAAAAACTTACCATGAAACACATAAATCCTGACCAATTGAAGTTATACAACTATTTATTATTCAGAAGGCATGACATAATAAGTGGAGTGAGCATAGTGCTAAAATTAATAATTATAAACCACTCACCAATCATATCCAAGGACAAATAGAGCCCAAAACACTGTGCCCTGAGCAGGCCAGTAAAGTGACCAACAGAACCAGCTATTGAGCTTTTATTTTCTTATTGGGTTGTTTTGACTATTCAATATTCAATTTTGAGTGTATAAACCGAAGGTAAGCCTACATGACATAATTAAAAATTCAATTTTTAAGTGTTACGTACCAGCTAAGCTCATACTCTCTCCAAACAAATCGGTCAGGATGAGCTCAGGGAGGGACCGACCTAACACATCATATCAGGATTCTTGGCATGACTAAAGGAGGGAATCAGGACAAATAAGGAAAGAGCTGATATTAAGCAGCCTGATAGTGGAATCAGCGCAAAGTACCTCCCAATCAGCAGATCATGCCATAAATGGAAGATATCCCTCAGCACCTATTAAAGGAGGGGCGTAGGCTGCATTAGGACACACACTAGTTTCTCTACATTAGCCTTCTTATACTGTAAAAGTAAAAATTAGGCTTTGTAAGAACATTTGCGCCCACCGTGGGGCTCTGGTAAAACTTTCCCAGAGAACCACAAGTATCATAGAAAATGGTTAGAACAAGAACGAGCAACAATGGAGAAGACCCAACATTGCATGAGCTTGTTCACCAATTCGAACAACTCATGCAGGAAAACCAAAGAGTGTTGAAGGAGAAGGGCCACGGTAAAACTTTTCCCGTTGGCCACAAGTGAAATACGAATTTCTGCTTGGGAAAAGGGTGAACCTTTCCATCGAGCGAGTGGTGCTTAGATAAGTCTTTCCTTAACTTAGTTACTGTACATAATCATTGATATATACATGGCATTGTTATTCATTCCCTTATCTAAATATACATTGTTGATTTATATTTAGTGACGTACAACAATCTGTATTTAATTGCTTACAATCATTCATACCACTGGCGATAATATAACACTACTTTATTCAAGAAATTGTTTTATTTTACTCAACATTTTTTTCAATAAATACTCTATCAAATTAATTATTTCAGTCAAATATGTAATAGAATTAATTCAATCAAATAAAGTTAGATTCATATTTCTATATATGTTTTCCTACGTGATGCCAATCATCATTATTAGTTAATTAATGTTATCTCCTATGATTTCTTTAATTGTAATACACCTATGATTTCCTTAATTATCATATTATGGAGCATGAATTTCAATATGAAATGACTAAACATTATCTCAATAATTAGTCTGGATTCTTTTCATTTTCTTTGCCATTTATTCTATTACAACCAATAAATTGGAATGCGTGCTTTCAAGTGTTTTTATTTGAAACAAGATGCAAAGTAGCATGAAAAAAATATTATACTCATACTATTATTGATCTATTTACTCAATACCAATGTTTCTGAACATCAAATTATATCTTGGAAAAGAAATACATAGATTTAATTCCTTGCAGACCAGGCCGACCTACTTCAGTCCAAATGACTAGGCCGACCTACTTCAGTCCAAATGACCAGGCCGACCTACTTCACGTTAAATATGTTTCAATCCAAATGATCAGACCGACCTACTTCAGATTAAAACAAACATTCAGTAAAAAGTATCAAACTGATCGAATTCATCAACTTAAATATGTTTCAGTCAAAAGGACTAGACCGACCTATTTTAGATTAAACATACTTTTCAGTACAAAGGACCATACTGACCTACTTCAGGTTAGACACATTTCAATCCAAAGGATCAGACCAACCTACTTCAGATTAAACACGCTTTTCAGTACAAAGTATTAGGACGATCTATTTTAGGTTAATTAGGCCGACCGACTTCATCAACTTAAATACATTTCAGTCCAAAGGATGAGCCGACCTACTTTAGGTTAAACATACATTTTCAATACAAAGTATCAGGCCGATCGACTTAATCAACTTAAATACATTTCGGTCCAAAGGACCAGGCCGACCTACTTCAAGTTAAATATATTTCAATCCAAAGGTTGAACTCACAAAGTTCTCCAAAGGTTCTCCAATACCCTAAAAACCGAGTTATACCTCGGGTAACGGGTTGATTCGCCTACTTCTCCAAAGGTTCTCCAATACCCTAAAAATCGAGTAATACCTCGGGGTAACGGGTTGAACTCACAAAGTTCTCCAAAGGTTCTCCGATACCCTAAAAATCGAGTTATACCTCGGGGTAACAGGTTGATTCGCCTACTTCTCCAAAGGTTCTCCGATACCCTAAAAATCGAGTAATACCTCGGGGTAACGAGTTGAACTTACAAAGTTCTCCAAAGGTTCTCCAATACCCTAAAAACAGAGTTATACCTCAGGGTAACGGGTTGATTTGCCTACTTCTCCAAAGGTTCTCCAATACCCTAAAAACCGAGTAATACCTCGGGGTAATGGGTTGAACTCACAAAGTTCTCCAAAGGTTCTCCAATACCCTAAATCCGAGTTATACCTCGGGGTAACGGGTTGATTCGCCCACTTCTCCAAAGGCTCTCCAATACCCTAAAAACCGAGTAATACCTCAGGGTAACGGGTTAAACTCACAATGTTCTCCAATGGTTCTCCAATACCCTAAAAACCGAGTTATACCTCGAGGTAACGGGTTGATTCGCCTACTTCTCCAAAGGTTCTCGAATACCCTAAAAATCGAGTAATACCTCGGGGTAACGGGTTGAACTCACAAAGTTCTCCAAAGGTTCTCCAATACCCTAAAAACCGAGTTATACCTCGGGGTAACGGGTTGATTCGCCTACTTCTCCAAAGGTTCTCCAATACCCTAAAAATCGAGTAATACCTCGGGGTAACGGGTTGAACTCACAAAGTTCTCCAAAGGTTCTCCGATACCCTAAAAATCGAGTTATACCTCGGGGTAATAGGTTGATTCGCCTACTTCTCCAAAGGTTCTCCGATACCCTAAAAATCGAGTAATACCTCGGGGTAACGAGTTGAACTTACAAAGTTCTCCAAAGGTTCTCCAATACCCTAAAAACAGAGTTATACCTCAGGGTAACGGGTTGATTCGCCTACTTCTCCAAAGGTTCTCCAATACCCTAAAAACCGAGTAATACCTCGGGGTAATGGGTTGAACTCACAAAGTTCTCCAAAGGTTCTCCAATACCCTAAAATCCGAGTTATACCTCGGGGTAACGGGTTGATTCGCCCACTTCTCCAAAGGCTCTCCAATACCCTAAAAACCGAGTAATACCTCAGGGTAACGGGTTGAACTTACAATGTTCTCCAATGGTTCTCCAATACCCTAAAAACCGAGTTATACCTCGGGGTAACGGGTTGATTTTCGCCTAAGTTATGATATTCTAAAAATTGAGGATGACCTCAGGATAACGAGCTCATAATCTAAAAACAAAGTACAACACTTAGGGTAACGAGTAGATTTTCTCCTAAGTTATTATACTTTAAAAACCAAGTACAACACTTAGGGTACCGAGTTGATTTTCACCTAAGTTATTATGCTTTAAAAACTGAGGATGACCTCAGGGTAATGAGCTCATACTCTAAAAACCAAGTCCAACACTTGAGGTAACAAGTTGATTTTCGCCTAATTTATTATGCTCTAAAAACTGAGGATAACCTCAGGGTAATGAGATCATACTCTAAAAACCAAGTCCAACACTTGGGGTAACGAGTTGATTTTTCGCCTAAGTTATTATGTTCTAAAAATTGAGGATGGCCTCAGGATAACGAGCTCATACTCTAAAAACCAAGTACAATAGTTGGGGGTAACGAGTTGATTTTCTCCTAAGTTATTATGCTCTAAAAACTGAGGATGACCTCAGGGTAATGAGCTCATACTCTAAAAACCAAGTACAACACTTAGGGTAACGAGTTGATTTTCGCCTAAGTTATTATGCTTTAAAAACTGAGGATGACCTCAGGGTAACGAGCTCATACTCTAAAAAACCAAGTCCAACACTTGAGGTAATGAGTTGATTTTCGCCTAAGTTGTTATACTCTAAAATCTGAGGATGACCTCAGGGTAACAAGCTCATACTCTAAAAACCAAGTTCAACACTTGGGGTAACGAGTTGATTTTTGCCTAAGTTATTATGCTCCAAAAATTGAGGATGACCTCAGGGTACCGCACTCATTCCCTGAAAACCAAGTCCAAAACTTCGTTGATTTTTATTAAGTTATTATACTCTAAAAACTGAGGATGGCCTCAGGGTAACGAGTTGAGTCTCTAAAAACCAAGTCCAACACTTGGGGTAACGAGTTGATTTTCGCCTAAGTTGTTATACTCTAAAAACTGAGGATGACCTCAGGGTAACAAGCTCATACTCTAAAAACCAAGTCCAACACTTGTGGTAATGAATTGATTTTTGCCTAAGTTATTATACTCCAAAAACTAAGGATGACCTCAGGGTAACGAGCTCATTCCCTGAAAACCAAGTCCAAAACTTCGTTGATTTTTTATTAAGTTATTATACTCTAAAAACTGAGGATGGCCTCAGGGTAACGAGTTGAGACTCTAAAAACCAAGTCCAACACTTGGGGTAACGAGTTGATTTTTCTCCTAAGTTATTATGTTCTAAAAATTGAGGATGACCTCAGGGTAACGAGCTCATACTCTAAAAACCAAGTACAACACTTGGGGTAATGAGTTGATTTTCTCCTAAGTTATTATGCTCTAAATGTTGAGTCTCAAAATGTTATTAAAAGGTTAATAATGTTTTAAGTCTCATAACCTCAAGTTTTAATGAATAACAAATTTGGTTATCGTTCTTATGAGAAAAGAACAGTTTCTGCTGAAGGTAGTGTTTAGTTTTTCAGAAGGTATCAACTGAAGAAATCCAACCCTCTGAAATAACGAAACCTTTCGAAGTAAAGGAACCTGCTAAGAGACCACGACCTGTTGAAGTTAGAGAACCTCCTGAAGTCGTGAAACGTCGTACTGAAGCCTGTACGTCTTCAATATAGTATTCTCTGCTTATTCTCCCTGAAGACTCAAGTCAACCGTAGCTGACTCAGTTACTTGTGCTTCTCATTGTTCTGGAAAGTCAGAAGATGTGCTTTCTGCCTTATTTCAAATTTCTCTCACCAAAAAGGCAAAGTCTGTTGCAAAGTACAATCTGCTCAAAAAAAGTTATGCCTATCTTGCTGACTCTACTTCCTACTATTGCAGAGGTCTCAGGCTATGTGTCTCAACGGGAGCATTTGCATTAAATTCTATCTCTCAACGGGAAATCAAATGGAGCTCAACGGACTGAAGTCTCCCAATCTATAAATACCAGACTCCATGCAGAAAACAAAAGAAGGAGAGAACTAAGTGAAATCAACTTGCTAAAATGCTGCTTAAATTCATACTTATCTGTTTCATTATTTCATCTTTGTACAACATTTCTATATCCTGAGTCTTACTCAGTTATTTGTACAAGTTTCCCAGTTCGAGCTCTAAACTTGTGTAGTTTAAGAGTTTGAGCATTTGCTTTCAAACAGTTTTTATTGGGTTAGCCTGAAGAGGCTGTGTTCAAAAAATACTTGGGTTTTTAGTTTGGAGAGGTTGTGTGTTCAAAGAATACTTGGTTTTTTAGCCTGAAGAGGTTGGGTTCAAACAATACTTGTATCTGATTAGATAGTGAAAATCCAGTGGTGTGTTTGCCCTAGGACTGGACGTAGCTCACTGAGTTTGTGGGTGAACTAGGATAAATTTATGTGGCTAAGTTCTCTCAACCCTTATCTCTTTACATTCAGTTTTTATCTAACCAAGGAGGGTTCTGAAAAGTGCATTTATAAAACCACGCAGAAATCAATCTCTTCTTCACGCTAAAAACACTTCAAAATCTTTTTAAAAGGATTTTATTCAATATGCTGAATTCAATCAGCAAGTTGCTGAACTTCCAGTTTCGGAAGGTTGATAAAATATTTTCTCAAAGTGTTTGCTTGTTTATAAAGGTTTTCAGAAAATCTGTAAAGAATTATAAAACACTATTCAACCCCCTTCTAGTGTTTCCTGTGGTTCTAACAATAAAAACTGAAGATGACCACAGGGTAACGAGCTCATACTCTAAAAAACCAAGTCCAACACTTGGGGTAACGAGTTGATTTTCGCCTAAGTTGTTATACTCTAAAAACTAAGGATGACCTCAGGGTAACGAGCTCATACTCTAAAAACCAAGTTCAACACTTGGGGTAACAAGTTGATTTTTGCCTAAGTTATTATGCTCCAAAAATTGAGGATGACCTCAGGTTACCGTGCTCATTCCCTGAAAACCAAGTCCAAAACTTCGTTGATTTTTAATAAGTTATTATGATCTAAAAACTGAGGATGGCCTCAGAGTAACGAGTTGAGACTCTAAAAACCAATTCCAACGCTTGGGGTAACGAGTTGATTTTTCGCCTAAGTTATTATGTTCTAAAAACAGAGGATGACCTCAGGGTAACGAGCTCATACTCTAAAACCAAGTACAACACTTGGGGTAACGAGTTGATTTTCTCCTAAGTTATTATTGTAACGTCCTAATTTCTAAATTTAGAAATAATGCCTGTTGGGAGCACTATATCCAAATTCGTGAAATTAATTCATCAATTTCGCGTATCAAAATCAAACATAGTCTCTTGAGTAACCTAACAATTACTAAAGCTCCACATTACATACATAAAGCAAAGAGGTCAATACAAGGTTTCCATCAAGGCTCAAATCCAATACATTAAAATAACATAGTAATCCCTAAGAACATCTTAACAAGTAACTATGGTGGTCCTAAGCACAGTTAGATGCAGCCATGTAATCAAATTCTAAACTACTGTCACTCAAGGATCCTCTACTGCTCATCGCCATCCTGAAGGTTATCCTGCACCACTGAAATATTGTTCCCATGGAATGGGGTGAGACCAACGTCCCAGTGAGCGTAACAAGTGTGTGCGGTATGGGGAAGCAATCAAGAATCATCACAGTTATACATAATAATTCAAGAAATGTAGAGAAGGCAATTAAACATAATTCAACATCTTCAAATCAATACTTATAATACAATGCATGATTGTGAGGTGTTGTTACCCAACACCTGGGGTCTTTGCTCTGTAACGTGACTGTGATGAGCGCTCGGCCATGTAACCAAGGACCGTCGTCCAGGGATACCTATGATTAAGTCTTAAGTAACATTTAAATTTCATTCTGTGATTGGGGACCCCCATCTCCCTCTTGGCCATGAGTTCGATGTGGTTACCCCGTCTTTCTTAATTAAATTGCCCGAAGGCCTGTGACTGTGACAGTCAATGACCCTGTGATAGCCCGAAGGCACTGTGATGGCTATAAGCCCTGTGATAACTTAACTCCTCATTCATGACTGTGATGGCCAAAGGCCCATGATTCCACAATAAAATATTCAAGGTTCAGAATACATAATCACTCAAGTCATCTACCCTATGGTTTTGCAATTCAATACATACAATCATTGATGCATTCATATTTTTTAAGTTCATCTCATACATACATCATTATTCCATGAAAGAAAGGGAAATAAGAATAGGGGTCATGTTATGGCATCAATCAAGACAAACAAGTGAGAGTCACACCCACCTGAAAGTCGAGAAACGAAGAACGAATGGAGAGTAGAAGGCGTTGATGGAGGAAAGATTGATAAAAGACTTGACCTTGGAGTGTAGGAGTCGTTCTTGATCCTTGCTGGGATGTTCTCTCACTAGAACCTCTCTTTCTGTCTCTGAAAATGTGAAGGAACAGAATAGAAACTGAGCGAAATTGACTGGACTCGTATTTTAAAAAATTGTTGTAACCGTCTTCTCGCTCAAGCAAGCCAAATTCGTTTGAGCGAGTCGTTCGAATCCACGTTCCCCCTCTCATTTTCTCTTAAGAAAAAACACTTTCGCTCGAGCAAAAAACATCCAGAGAGCACTCTAAATTCCCCTGTTTTTCGCTTGAGCGAGTTGCTACTCGCTTGAGTGAAAATTACAGAACCCACATTTGCAGTTTTTGCTGCATAATTCGCTCAAAAGCGAATTTCCTTCGCTTGAGCGAGAATCCTATTTCTAAGAACCTTATTTCTTGCCTCTTAAGCTTTTCTGTGCCTATTCTTTACTTCATTCTATTTTAAGTTATAATTCTCCTATGAATTAAGATCCTAATTAGCGGGATGTTACAATTATGCTCTAAAAACTGAAGATGACCTCAGGGTAACGAGCTTATACTCTAAAAAACCAAGTCCAACACTTGGGGGTAATGAGTTGATTTTCGCCTAAGTTGTTATAATCTAAAAACTGAGGATGACCTCAGGGTAACGAGCTCATACTCTAAAAACCAAGTCCAACACTTGGGGTAACGAGTTGATTTTTTCCTAAGTTATTATGCTCCAAAAATTGAGGATGCCCTCAGGGTAACGAGCTCATTCCCTGAAAACCAAGTCCAAAACTTCGTTGATTTTTTATTTAAGTTATTATGCTCTAAAAACTGAGGATGACCTTAGGGTAACGAGTTGAGACTCTAAAAACCAAGTCCAGAACTTGGGATAACAAGTTGACTATACTATAAAAATCAAGGATGACCTCACGATAACAAGTTGAACTTATAAAAACTTGGAAGTAACAAGTTGAATTTCTCCTATGTTATGATATTCTAAAAACCAAGGATGACCTCGGGGTAACGATTTGAGGCAACAGTTTGGAGTTTACAAAGAAAATGAGCAATTATATTCAATACTTCTTTACACCAGAAGACTACCAACCACACACAAGGATACATGACCGAGTTATGCCTCGGATGATTTCCCGCAGAATCTTTAAGTTTCTTCATGACCGAGTTATGCCTCGGATTATTTCACCAAAATCTAATCTTCTTCGTGACCGAGTTATACCTCGGAAAAAGTTGAATCTAAGTTTCCTCATGACTGAGTTCTACCTAGGATGATTTCACCAGAATCTAAGTTTCTTCATGACCGAGTTATACCTCGATTTAGTTTACCAGAATCTAAGTTTCTTCAAGATCGAGTTACTCTAAGTTCCATGACCAAGCTATACATAAAATTGACCTCTATTTAAAGGGCATCACATATATAAAGACGAAGTTGGACGACCTTGAATAGATTGACCTCGAGTTAACAAATCGGTCTACAACCCCTAAAGACGACCAAGTACATATAGCTAACCGAGCAAAGCCTCGAATAACAGGTGGACTTTATATAGCCAACCGAGCATAAGTCTTGGGATAAGCAAAATCTACCAAATCAACTTAGTACAAACTTTGAGGATGACATGTTAAAACTATTAAGCCGACCAAGTACAAGTCTCAAGATAACAAAAATACTGATCTCGGAATGGCCGATAACATACACTACATATTGAATATTGTATACTCCTCGATCGAGTTACTACCTCATATGACTTTAGCAAGCTTCATCGCTTTCCAAGTTCGTAGCTTGGGAGGCTTGTGTACCATACTTGGCCAATCAGGTACTTGGCTAATTAGAAGGGAGATCGATCATTAGCTTATCAAAGACAGGCCCAAGCAGGTTCCATATACTCCCCGACTGAGTTATTGCCTTGGATGACTTCATCAAGCTTCATCGCTTTTCAAACTCATAGCTTGGGAGGCTTATGTATCGTACCTGGCCGACCAGGTACTCGACCAACCTTGGTAGATACCTAATTAGCACTCCATCGTCAAGAGAGTCAATTACGATTATGATTGGGAAATCACAATTATTGGGGCATTTATGAAAAATTGACATCTACCCCATGATTAAGTTATCCCGTTCTATAACCTCTCACTCACTTATTATATAAATACATATTAAAGGGTACCTCAGGTATGTTCTCTTACTACTACTCATATTCTCCTGGATCCATGCTGACTTGAGCGTAGGAAAAGGCGCGAAACTCAAAAGGTGCGTCAATTAAAGGAACGGACGGTTGAGATCAAACCCATCCAACGGTTCAAATTCAATGACAACGGATGACAATGTTACGAGCTAATCGGATAGGACATCACAAAGATCGAATAAAGACCTCGGGTAAACTAGTCAAACTACTATGATAAATAACACATCAAAACAAGTATGGATTAAACCAACGTACCAGTTCAGATTAAAATAGTACATCTTCAACAGAAAATTAAGCTACTTTACTACATTACACTTCGTAGCTTGGGAGGCTTATGTTACATACCAGCTAAGCTCGTACTCTCTCTAAACAAATCGGCCAGGATGAGCTCGAGGAGGGACTGACCTGACACATCATATCAGGATTCTTGGCATGACTAAAGGAGGGAATCAGGACAAATAAGGAAAAAGCTGATATTAAGCAGCCTGATAGCGAAATCAACGCAAAGTACCTCCCAATCAGCAGATCATGCCATAAATGGAAGATATCCCTCAGCACCTATAAAAGGAGGGGCGTAGGATGCATTAGGACACACACTAGTTTCTCTACATTAGCCTTCTTATATTGTACGAGTAAAAATTAGGCTTTGTAAGAACATTAAGTATAATAAAAAATCTAAATAGGCTCTCTGAATTATTAATTGATTATTATTATTTGAAATGCATTCCTAAACCCTACTTACAAGTTTAGGGGAATTCAAAACACTAAAACTACTCATTTCCTTAGAGTACAATAATTTATTTATTATGAGAAGTAAAACACAAATTTACTTACAAATAATGATTTAAAAGTACAAGACCCAACGGTGTGAAGCTTTAATTCGTTCTCCTTAGCAACATTCAATTGAAAGACTACCACCAAAGTTGCATTCAGGAAACATATCAGCCAATGTCACCACTCAATAACCAATTTATAACAGTAATAATTCAAAGTCAATGATTTATACCCTTTTAAATAAACTTAAAAAAAATAAGGAAAAGATAATACAGATACAATACAGGTCAATATATCTTATTGATTTAGTGTATTTATGTTGTACAACCATGTTGTCCCTAACATGCAATCCACCGTCACTTCTCCTCCATGCACTGCACTAACATGTCCCCAACCATCTCAAATCCATCAATGTACCCTCTATCCCTGCAATCAATCCCAAACCAACCACCACAAATATGAAAAATCAGAAAATACCAAAACAAAATAGGAAGAGAAACAGCTAGAGAGAAATTAAAAATAATAAAATCAGAGACCCAGAAAGAGAGATAGAATTCCCTCCGAACCAAACCACCATCATCTTGTTGAGTCTCAAAAATATTATTAAGTAATTAATAATGTTTTAAGTCTCATAATCCTGAGTTTTAATGTATAACAAATTTGGTTAAAGTATCCTGAAAGAAGGAACAAATTCTCTTAAAGGTATTTTTCTGTGTTTCAGCAACCTTCTGAAAGAACAACTCTCTGAAGTTATGCAACCCTCTGAAGTGGTGCAACCTTCTGAAGGAGAGGAACCTGTTGAAATATCAGGACCTGTTGAATCCAGTGAACCTTCTGAAATCTTGAGACGTCGTACTGAGAATTGTATCTTCTTGGGAATGAGTTTCTCTATTGATCCCTTTTGAAGACTCAAGTCTTTTCTTTCCTTTCTGCCAGCTATCTGCACCTCATCCTCTCTGGCAAGGCAAATCAGAAGCCTTTTGGTATATTTCAAATTCCTATTCACCAAAAAGGTAGTCTCTGCTGTGAAAATACACTTTACTTAGAAAAAGTAGAGTCAGCGTTGTTGCACACCTACCTCTATTGTGTCTGCTGCTGCAGGCTACCAGAAGCTTGTGTCTCAACGAAAATAAAGCTATTTCACAATGAGATTTATAGAGAAGTCTAAACTGTCTCATATCTCTTTCTCTATAAATACAAGTCTTTTTGCAGAGAAGAAAATAGAGAACGAACGTGAACTTGCTGAAGTGCTGCAAAATTTCTCTAAGAAATATTTTCACTCTATTTCATTTGTACTCAATTTTAATATCCTGAGTTCAACTCAGTAGATTGTACATTTTACCCAGTTTAGGCTTTAAACTTGTGTAGTTTCGAAACTTAAGCAATCTTTCTTCTAAATAATTTTCTGTTTGAGCCTAGAGAGGCTTGTTGTTTAAACAATAATTGCTGTAGAGCCTGGAGAGGCTTGGTAGGAAAGAATACTTATTGTTGTAGAGCCTGAAGAGGCTTGATAGAAAGAATTCTTGTAATCTCTGAGATTAGTAGGAATCCTTAGCTGGTTGGCTTTGGGATTGGATGTAGCTCACAGTGGTGGTGGGTGAACCAGTATAAATCTTTGGCTAAGTCTTCTCTTACCCTTAACTCATTTATATTTGGTTTATACTAACTTGGAGGGTTCGAAAATTATTGTTTTATAACTTAAAACTGAAAAACTAATTTAAAGAGATTGAAAATAAGTTTTATAAACAGTTTTATTGGACCTGCTGAAGTTACTTCAGTAAGTATAAAACTTCCAATTTTAGCAAGTTATAAAAACTTCTTTGAGAAAAGTTCTACTTGTGAAAGGTTTTCCAAAATCAGTTTGAAATTTATAAAACACTATTCAACCCCCCTTCTAGTGTTTCATGTGGTTTCTACACATCTAATACTAACAGCCCAGCCACCGTCCCCTCACTGTCCGCCACTTATGGCAGTGACTCCAATTAACCACCAAATCCGCACCATTGGCACCTCTGACTTTGGTTTCCACCACAACCTCACACCACTTCCCCACAACGTACTCACTGTCTCCCTGTAACCCTGTCCGTCGCGAGCCTTGTCGTCTCGCTTGTCCCCGTCACCGGTCACTACAACCTAGCTTCCCCTCCATAATCGCGGCTCCGACTTGCAGTCATCCATTTTAGAGGTAGAGCAGATGGAGATGGAGTTGAGATATCTGCAAGATGACGACCACTATTTGAAAAGACAAAACTCAACTCACCCAACTTTTAGAAAATGTGCACCACCTGTGGTGCACAATTTTTACTTTCTATAGCCGGTGGCTTTTTGAAAAATAATAATATATAAAACTTGAACAAATTTTTAGAATTTGCTGTCTGGTAAACGTAACCAATGCGTGTTTTGAATTCAAAACACGGACATGTGGGCATAACACATGATCTTCTTTATCATTAGTCTCCTCTCGAAGAGCAAAGCTCATCTTCTCCACTACACCAATATCGAGTGCCTACTGGATCAACTACTTAAAACATAATGCAACACTGCATCTTTCTCCTACATTCTGAGTCCATATTAAATATAATAATTATTTATCTTTTCTGGAAAACAAAAATATATTCAATGCCAAACTAAAACCATAAATTGGGGATTCACACATATAGCCCTAATCTTTATCAATTGGAAATGGAGGCCAATCAAAATCACATGAACATTTTCTCCACCAAACCAACACACAAACATGTATAATTAACTCCTTAAAATGGTATCATCAATTTCTCTTATACTACACCCACAATGCAGTCAACCATTAAACCAATCCCATTTACATCTCTGACGTTAATAAAACAATAACAGAGCAAGTTGAATCCACCAAAATCTATAAAAACACCCTCTGCAAACCAAAGGAAGCCACCCCAAGAAGCCTACACCAAAATCTTTGAAATTTACTTCTTCAATGGTCGATAGAACTACCACCCTAAGGAAGCCATGGTGGATTTGCGCTTCACTTCTTCCAAGTCTAGAAACAAAGCATCCTCAGAAGACCGTTCATGAAATATTTTAATTTTCTTATCCAACAATTGATTTTTAGTGGTGACTGATATGGCAGCTAGCAGGTAATTGATCTCCACCGTTGATTATTAAATAAATATATCTAACGGTTACAGAGTTATGAATCACCGGTGGTGCACCTTTTTGGTAACCCACCCTAGACAACACCTTGTTTCTTCTTTCTCTTGGGTTTCATCTCTCGGTGAAAGAAGTGTTCTTTTCTTACTCCTTCAGACTAAACATTTGAAATTCAAAATTGAAGTGATAAAGAAGTAAGAAAAAAATTGAGAAAGCTGATGAATTTCAAATAAAAAAAGAAAGAGCTCGAAGTCAAAGAAGCTAGAATAGGGGTTTGGATCAGGAATGTCATAGTTTTTTTTATTATTCAAGAATGAGGGTGGCTGCTACAGTGAGTCACTAATATTGTGCACCACTGGTGGTGCAAAAAAATTACCTGTAGCTGTGGGTTAATAGCCAGTTAAGTCAATAAAATAATAAATAAAAAAAGGTTAGAAATAAAAATTTGCACATTGAGTCTTTGAGAAACCCTTAACTATTGTCCCATGCGCATTTGATTTCAGATACCTATTGCTGGTCCCTCCTCCCTTCCTTCATTTTTTCCGGTTCACTCCCTCCTCCGTCGTCCCTCCTCCTTTCCTCCATTTTTTCCGATTCGCTCCCTCATCCCTCTCCTCCCTTCCACCATTTTTAGCGATTCACTCGAAGAGATCCAGTAAACCTTATTCGTTGATTGGCTTTGACCTATTGCGTTTTGTTAATCGATTGGGGTGAAGATCGAGTAACAATTTGTTGAGTTGAGAAGCACTTAGGGGTGATTCCAAAAGCAAAGGCAGAGAGGCTTCTGGGGGTCGTTGTGGATTATGATTCTGAAACCAAGTGTTCCTGCGGGCTTTGATTTTGAAACCAAAGTAGTGTCCAAAGACATTGTCATCATACCAGAAACTGGTGTCACAGCCAGGCTATATAGTCCCAAAAATGTGAAGCTTCCTTTAGTTCTCTACTTCCATGGTGGGGCATATTACATCTCTTCTCCCTCCGATCCCCTCTACCATAACTCCCTAAACAAATTCGTAGCTGAGGCTAATGTTGTTGTTTTAGTTAATTATCGGTTAGCACCAGAGCATCCACTTCCAACTGCATATCATGATGCTTGGGCTGCGGTTCAATGGGTTGCTTCTCATGCTTCCCAAGATGGTTTGAGGACTGAAACAAAATTTTAAAAACTTTCCACTTAAAAAACCTAGCAGGTAACCGGTCATAGATCTGAATCGTTCACTAATTAACGAGGAAATCTAACGGTCCATAAGTATTGTATCACCGGTGAGTCACAATTTTTATGACCCACCGTAGATTGCACCAAGAATGAGATTTGAAACAAAACTTCTTTCAGAAGCTTTGCTGCTTAACGTATATTCATTGGATTTTATTTTTTGGAAAAATATAGACTGGCATCCACAAAATGATGGGTCTGTAGAGTGTAAGAATAGGGGTAGGAAGAAATCATGAAATAAAGAAAAAAATAGATGATTAATTAATATATTGGGAGAAGAAAAGAGAAAAAATGGAAAAAAAAAGTTTGCTTGAAATGGAGGATAAAATTTTATAGTGAAAGAATCACTACTCTTTATTGTATTACTATCATTCATATTTATTTGTCTTATTAAAAAAAACACAAATTAAGAAATATAATAAATGTATTAATTTATATTAAATTTATTATATTTTTTTTCAAATATATTCTTTATCTCTTTATTTTAATCATTAATTTGTTCCGCTTATTACTATCTCTCTTATTAAGATTAAAAGTGAAAAAAATGGGATATATAAATAGAAATAAAAAATCTTCAATTGGTATGATAAATAGAAAAGAAGCTAGTACACACCAAGAGTACCTACTTTTGCCTGGTTAGTTTTTCCCATTTTAATTTTTTTGTCAATTAAAATAAAAAAATCTACCCACAAATAAGGTAAGGAAATACTAAGTCTTAATTACTACAAAAATATTGAAAATTTATTCCAACTAAACACCAAGTACAAGATTGGAATAATATATATTAACACCCACAAAATGATGGGGTTTGTAGGGTGTAGGGAGAGAGGGGTGAGGATTCTCTCCCGTTCTGTTTTAAACTGGATGAATCTTGGGCCATTAAAATTTAGTTTTAATAAAATAAAGTATTTATAAAATAATATATTAATGGTGAATGATGAAGAGAAAATGAAATAAAGAAAAAATAAATGATATAATAATTAATATGATAAGAGAAGAAAAGAGAAAAAAAATGGAGGGTAATATTTTTTAGAGTTCAAGAATCAAAACCCTTTTTTCTATTACTACGTTTGTTCATATTTATTTGTCTCATTTCAAGAAAATACACAAATTAAGACATGTAAAAATATGTTAATTTATATTAAATTTATTATATTTTTTCTTAATATACTTTTTATCTCTTTATTTTAATCATTAATTTTTTCCACTTATTATCTTTCTTATTAACGGTTATAGTAAAAAATATGGAATAAATATATAAAAATAAAAATAAAAAATTCTTCAAATGGACAAATAATAAAAAGAAAGCTAATACACACCAATAGTAACTATTAACGGCGACAAAAAAATTTCTTACCTCAGAAAATTATTGTGCGAAGGAGAACATTCAAGTAGTCATGTAATAGGTACTACTACTACTAAAATAATGACACATACTCATGCAAGATTAATTTTTCCAATTTTAATTTTTTTAAAAATTAAAATAAAAATTTTTAACCCTAAATAAAGTAAAGGTTAATACATCTTCGGTACTACAAAAACATTGAAAATTTATTCTAACTAAACATAACTAAACACAGCATGTATAACTTTTAGAACAACTATTAAATTTATATTATTTGCAACTAAAAAAACATGACATGACTTTTTAAAAATGTAAACTCACATGTTTTATTGAAAATATAAAGCTTTATATATAAATTTATAATCATTAGTTTTAATTTAAAAAACCATAAGATAGAACAAAAAGTTGGTTTAATCTAATGAATAGGGAAAAAATAATAATAAAAACTAACCAAATTGTAATAGCTTATACGAGTTTGAATAGTGAAAAACAATTATACTGAAATTGATTTTAAATCTATATCATCCAATGTATTTCATAAATCTTAACAAACATAGTAGTTAAATAAAATACTACTTATTAAGGATTAAAGTTTAGGTAGATCTTGAATCTTAACTTTCTTATCTAAATAATAGCTGCAATTGTTACAAAAAAACAACATGATGCAACTCAACAAATAATAGGTTGGTTTCATGTGGATCATCATCAATTTTGGCAAGAAATTGAGGATGGCATCAAATCTAATTGATAACCCAAGTAAAAGAATCCTGCTCAATCAGGCCTTGGAGGAAGATCCCCTAAGGGATGACCAAGTTTTGCTGACACTAATTCTGCAACAATTTACCCCAAAACCTCCATTGCTCCATCCAAATAGCATAAACATTATCAAGCACATGAAGTAAATTGCAAAAGGAAGAGTTTTCTTTTCTTTTTGGTCTAATCAAGCCGTAGGTGCAAGAATATGCATCAGGGAAGACCATGTTCCTGTAACTGCAACAAGAAGCCCAAATACTATAATGGCCCCATCCCATACCATACAGCTCCAACCAAACTCATCTCTGAACACCATATAGTGAAACATTGCAGGCAATACAAAGCTAAGAATGACACAGACGCTACTACCCACCAGTGACAAAAAATCAGCAAAATTAGGCACTAAAAGTGCCACCAAGCTTACCACAAAAACCAACAACCACCTTAGCCACAAACAGTAATTAGAGTCACATAACCGTCTCTCAACCACCTCATAAACAGGATTCATCATCAATGGAAAAGTGATGAACAGGTTGATGCAAAGACCCAACTGTACCAAAGCACCTAACATTCCTTGTCCTAGATTGGTAGTGATAATCCCTTGAGTTTCTTCCCCAAAAGCAAAGTAACCCAAAGCACCAAATGCCCCATACAACAGAGAAATGACCATCACCCCCATACCCAAAACACCACCAAATTTCTCCTTATCCTTAGCTTCTGATTCCAACGGCAAAACCATTCCTATTCCTTCAAATGCATACACAGCCACACCTAAACTATAGAAAAAAACAGACAAACTTCCAAAAGTCTTCAAAGGAGGTCTGTTCTCCAAAAAGACAAGCACATCCTCCACCATCACCACACCTTTAGCTGCAATATCAACAGCATCAGCAAATATACTCAAAGGAGCCAAATGGGTCAGAGTTGGAATCGCATTCAACCCCAATTGAAAAGGTAAACAACCCCAAAGAAACAAGACCTTTGGCGTGAAACCCAAAATTGATGCTGAGTTCGTGTCATTAACAAGATATGCCAAAGTTGTAGCAATAAAAATAAGGTAGCTGACACAGAAACCGCATTGAGAAAGCACGACCATAGCATCAATACAGAATTTGCCAAAAGGGCCACCCGTTGCATACCCCAAATCGCCAAAAGAATTGATTTTTGGGAACCCCACAATGGTTTCAAGCTTGCGGCGAGTTTGGACAAGGAGCATCATGCAGTGATAAGTGAGATACGCAACGGTGAAGAGCATGATCAACCCCATGACCCAACCTGTTTTCTTGAAGCTGTAAGGGAGGCCAAGAACACCAGCACCTACAATGGATATGAAGACATTGGCAAAGGTCTTGAATTTGGAGGAGAGAGGGGGTGCATTGGAGAGAAGAGGCGTGTCTTCTCCATTATGAAACCCCATTGGAATGTGCTTGTTGTGTGCTTCTTCTGCAAATGGAGATTGATGGATGCAGAAGAAGCAACAACAGCATGCAGATGCAGGACGAGGAGGAGAAAAATGTATGTGGGGGTTGAAGAAAGAAACATTGTGATGAATGATGTGGAGGAAAGAGGGTTTTGTGTGAGTGTGACCTTAACTCAAGGTTTGGCAAATGCTGATATAGTAAATTGCAAGGTTTTGGGTGGTGAGCTTTATTGGTTGAAAAATAGAAAACATGTATAATTGGGTACTTGGATTGGATACGTTTAGCATTGCAACCACACCATTGAAAACTATATGAGAATTTCTATGGAACCTACTCAAATTGGAGGGTTTTAGAACAGTCCCTTTTCCGACCAATGAGAGCTCATCAGTCATTTATTAATAAACTAAGTAAACTTTTACTTATTTATAACTTGGTCCATTGCAATTTAGTATTTTTCAAAGAAATATAATTTTTTTAATTTCATTATATTTTATCAATTTATTATATTTTAAAACATTTTTTAGTTTTATAATACAAAATCAAAATCAAAATCAAAATTGTCTTCAACAATCAAACAAAAAAAAATTGTCTTCTCCTACTCCTTCATCTTTCTCTTCTCCCAATCCCAGAAACTCTGCAATTCTTGCTTAAAACCCTAACCCCCAAAAGTTTTCCTTAACATCGCAATCCACTTAATACCTTATGCGAGACCTCTGATTTCGTTTCCCCCTTGTTGTCGGTGTCGTCTTGCTCTAGCCTCTGATTACGTTTCCTTGCTGGTGTCGTCTTGCTCCGGTGAGTCCGTCTTCGTGTTTGTTACTGATGTGTTGGATTTGTTGCGTGTCTGACCAAGACTAGTGTCATCTGGTGTTGTTCGACCAAGTCTCGGCCGTTTTGTAAGGTTTGTAACATCCCAAAATTTAGAAAATTTAGAAATATAATTTAAATACGTATAATTATATTTTGATAACGTTAGTTGTAAAAATAGAAGTTACACATTAATAATAGTAAATATTAATATACTTGTATTTATGAGATAATAATAATATAATATTATAAATAGTAGGAGAGATGTTAGATTATTAGGATCTTAATCAAATATGGTCATATTGAATATAATGATAATATTGTTAAGAGATAAATCATAAGATTACAATTAACATTAATTGTTATAAATATAGTAATTATTATATTAATAAAATAATATCAGGATTAGTAATGATAATCTTACGAGAGAGATATGGTTAGTATTTTAAATTAGGATCAGATTCTAAATAGGGATATTGAGATCACGAGGATTAAGGATATGAATCAATACAATTTAGGATAAGATTTAATTATAAGATTTGAATTTAAATTTGAATATAGATGGATAAGGACTCTATAATATCCTAATAATTCCTAATATAAATGAATAAATAAAATAAAAGAAAAAGAAGAAATAATAGTATTATTATTTTAATTGATTAAATGAGAGGAATAAAATAGTATTAGTAATATTAATATTTTTATGAATAATGTTATTTAATAAAATAAGAATGAGTGGGTTGAGGGTGGGTCCAACCCAGTTAAGTATTTAAGTAAGGAGGGGTCACCAATTCACCCTAATCCTTATTTTTCAAAACGTTAGAGAGTGAAACCTTAAGGAGGGGAGAAACGATTCCACAAGGAGGACGTACCGCAGAGTAGATTAGCAAGGGAGTTCTATCTTTTCGTTCATGATCATCAACTCTAAGGTACGGTGGGGGAGAAGGTATTGCCTGTATATGCATGTAGGGGATGTTTGGGTAGTAATCTAAGAGTATAATTTTGAATTGATGAATTTATAACTTAGAATGAAGATATAATCTGTTGGTTGAGGATTGATTGTATGTAAATTGATGAGTATTGGATGAGATTAATGATGATATTGAGAATAATGGAAAAAGGGGTGATTAGGGATTGAGAAATTGGGGGTTTTGATGAATTGATGGTATAATCTGTAATTGATTGTTGATTTACGGAGTAATGGATGCTAATAAAGGTTATGTATGATGTTTAGACATAAAAGATTGATTAGGGATTGATTGGATGAGTTTGGAGAGGTTTGAAATCGTGAATTATGCGATCTGTATCGCGGGTAATCGATTACCAGGTGTGGTAATCGATTACCAGAGTGTTCTGGGCAACCCAGAAGCACTGTTTGCTTGCTGGTAATCGATTACAGGGGTGTTGTAATCGATTACCAGAGAGTCTGTTTGCGGGGAATCGATTACAAGGGAGTTGTAATCGATTACCAGAGACCTTGTTTGCGGGTAATCGTTTACTAGAGGTTGGTAATCGATTACCAGAGTGGATTTTGAGATCCTAACTGTTTGATGATGATTCATGTTGTTTGAGAGTAGTTTATATTGAGTATTGTGTTGATGATTAATTATGTTTGATGAGGATTGCGATGCTTATGATGATGAATAATGATGATATTTGATGATGAGTGTGATGATGTATTATGATGATAATTGATGATGAGTGTGATGATGATTATGATGTCGGTGTATATCACCTTATTATGATGATGTTTAATGATGAGCATATTGATGTATGATGATAATGATGTCGGTGTATATCACCTTATTATGATGATGTTTAATGATGAGCATATTGATGTATGATGATGATGATAAGTGTATATCACTTTATAATGATGATGTTTGATGATGAGCATGTTAATGCATGATAATGATGATTTATGATGATGGTGTAATCACCTTTTGATGATGATGTTATCTAAGTTGTGCGGGCCCATAGAGGGGGTACAACTTAGGAGAGATGCCTTGAGCATATGTGATGAGACCTGAATTGTGCGGGCCCATAGAGGGGGTACAATTCGGGAGGTGAACTGAGTTGTGCGGGCCCATAGAGGGGGTACAACTCAGGGGATCAAGATGGGGCGTTCGATGCACGGGCCCATAGAGGGGGTGCAACCTAGGAGTGATTGTACGGGCCCATAGAGGGGGTACAACCTAGGGTCGAATGTCGTTGTGTGGGCCCATAGAGGGGCTACAACCTATCGGATAGTGTGTGGTAACACTGGTAGACCATCTTGGTACTAACTAGAGTGATTGACGAGGTGCACCCATTGTGTGGAGTTCTAAGTCATGATCTTTGGGTAGATGAGGAGAGGAGTATTGATGTGAGTGATATTTGATGACGGAATTGTGTTATTAAATGATGATTGATGATGATGAGTATTTTGTGTGAGAATAGAATATATGATTACTTGGGTGAATGATGGTATGAGAACTATATGATGATATATGAATGATGTTACTATGATGATGAGCTTGGTGAATGTATAATGGATGTATCTATGAGTTAAAAAGAGGAACGATAGTATGGAATGTATATGTTGATATAAATGATTAAATATATGTTGAGTTTAGATGAATGTTATTTATTGGTGATTTAATGTATTGATGGCATGATGTAATGATGTTGTGGGTGAGGATGGGTATTCTCTATGTGTATGTATAGGTAGTATTCCTTTTCCTCACCGTATTATGTGGATATATTTTACAGGTGTTGAGGGGGACACGACTGGTGTAGACTATGATTGAAAGGGTATGCTCTGATAGATGTGACATCAGGGTGTATTCGGGATGTTTTAATATGTTTCTAGAGTAGGAGTATTTTTGTGAACTTTTGGATGCCTTGTATGGCAGTAGGCTATTAGTAGTTTTTTTTATGTATTGGAGATTCCGCTGCTTTATATTTGAATTATATTTGAAAGTTTAATTTCTTTTAATAAAGTCATTTTCGAACTATGAGATATTATAAGAGTGATTGTGAACCTTTTTACCTAACGTGGGGCTTTCCCTTTTCTAAACTGCAATTTCTTAAATAAAATAAGAGTATGGGGTAGAAGGGTGTCACATTAGTTGGTATCAGAGTAGGTCGGTTCACCGGCCTTGAGATATGAGTTTACTATGCTTCTGTGGTGTTAATCTGATTGATTGATTGAGTGAATTATATTGCTTTAAGTTAACTGTTTGTTTGATTGGTCGGTTCATCGACCTTGAGTTATGTGTTTGATGTGCTTCCATGATGTTTGATCGTGATATTGATTGAGTAAGGTGTATTATTGAATTTTTCTAGTTTTCAGTGTCCTGCAAGGTTGGTAAGTCTTTGATTATCTTGCTTCAAGTGATTGGGACTGGCCACCCTAATGATTTGAACATGATGAGAGAAGATTTAACAACTTGAAGGGAGAGTGTTTTGTCAATAACATTGCTAGAAGAAAATCTTTGCGAAAATGTTTTAAGAAAGAAAATTTTAAATAATATTTTATGTGTAAATGAATGATATGATTATTGAATGATATGATTGCAATGATATTTCTATCATATTATAAGAGGTGGATGATAATAAAATAATGTTTTAGAGATTTTAAGTTTCAGATTGATTTAGATTTAAGTGAAAGGTAAGATAAGAATAAGTATATAATAATTTGTTGAATATTTAAGATTGAGATTCTTTTGACAAGTAATAACATATATCTATGTGTGTGAGTATGTTTGAATTTGAATTTATTGAATTAGGATTGGATTTGAATAATATGCATAATTCGAATTTGAAGTGAGGATTAGAATTTCATTAGTTGTTAGTTATAAAAGATATGTATCTTGATTTTAAGTTTTAAAATTTGGATATGATTTTAAAAAAAATTGTTAGGATTTGGTCAAATTTGAATTAAATGATTAATATAATTTAGATTTAGATAGATTAGATTTTATCGGTAGTTACAAGGTGAGCTAAAAGGATGAGAAGGTGTTGGTTGAGAATGAATTTAAATTTTAGAAATTTGAATTAGTTTATGTGGAATTTCAAATTAAGATAAGACCTCATTTAGATTTGGATTAAATGCTTTTATGGATAGGATTTGAAAAATTGTTAGGACTTATTTAAAATTTAAATTGGAAGATTTTGGGATTTGACTATCTTATAGGTTTAATTTTTAGAGGAAGAAAGAAACTATGAAATATAGCTAAGATTTTGATAAATGTAGTAATAATAGTAGCCAACAAACTATTCGGTAGCCTTAGAGGATTGAGAGGAAATAGATGTTGTAAGATAAATAATAATTTTTGTGAAATAAGATAAGGTTTGTTGGAAATAGATAGATGTACGAAGGAAAGAGGCTAAATAACTAAGATGAGATTAGATATGGGTTATTGGTGATACTTATTAAACATTAATTTTTATGAGTATAAATTTATTTTAGGATAAAAGTTATTTTATGAATCATGACAATTATTGTGATTGATTTTACTTATAGTAAACTCCTCTCTTTACTAGAATTGGTATATACACTTGTACGTAATTGTTATAGTGTCTTAATTACTATTTCTGTATATTTAAAAGTTTGTTTAGTTTAGAGGAAAACTGGAATTATAAGATAGAGTAAGGTAAAAAAAATTTTAGAGAGAGATCCTAGTATTTAAAAATATATATAGTTTAGACAATAGAACCTTCCTAAAATAAATAAAAAATTTGTAAAAATTTAAGAAAGAATCCTATCAATATCCATGTTGGTATACACACATAAATTATAATCACTAATATGAGGAAGTAGGAATAATGACAATATGAAACTAGGGAATGAGAAAATTTTGTAGAAAATTGAATTATAGAAGAAAAATTTATAGGAGATTGCAATCAAATATAGGGATATTTCTAGATTAATGGTAAATTATTAGGACCTAGGAAGTTGGATATTGTTCTGCATAAAGTTTGAATGGTCTTTTATTTGAGGGAAACTGTTAAGTTTGTTTCTACGGTTTAGATATAGAGATTTAAATTTTAATTTATAGTCTTAAGGATAAAGATTTGATATTTTTAAAATTTTATGGTTCAAGAGATAGAGATTTAATCTTTTAGAGATAGAGATTTCCTTTAATTTGATGGTATAGAGAAAGGGATTTGATAATGGTGAAAATTTTATGGTTCTAGTATAAAGATTTTAAGATAAAGATCAAATCTTAAGCCTAATAGAAATTTGATTGATTGAGTATATATTTGGATAGAGGTATTGATTGATCATTGGACCTATGTGGATTTGGTGATGATATTGTGCAATCTTGATAGTTTTATAATTATGATAGGATCATAAGTCAAAGGCTGATAAAATTTTTAGTTATTTAGGCTTTAATCTTTGAACATATTGGAAGTAATTATTTATTAGTTCATAAGTTTTCAATCATACGAAAATATATAAACTTGAAAGATAATGAGCTTAGACTTAGGACGCAAAATTTGATCTTTTAAGCCATGATAAATGTGGTTATGCTAAGCGTGATTAGCAATGTAATGGATTTAGTTTAGTCATGATTAAATTTTATTTTCGATTATGAGTATTTGGTTTACAATTATATGAGTTAGTGGTGTGATATCCAACCCAAGCTATAGGTTATCAATATTTAGTGTCATAGACTTCAATATAAGAGAATAGTAAGACAAAATTCGAGGACGAATTTTCTTTTTAGGAGGGGAGAGTTGTAACATCCCAAAATTTAGAAAATTTAGAAATATAATTTAAATACGTATAATTATATTTCGATAACGTTAGCTGTAAAAATAGAAGTTACACATTAATAATAGTAAATATTAATATATCTGTATTTATGAGATAATAATAATATAATATTATAAATAGTAGGAGAGATGTTAGATTATTAGGATCTTAATCAAATATGGTCATATTGAATATAATGATAATATTGTTAAGAGATAAATCATAAGATTACAATTAACATTAATTGTTATAAATATAGTAATTATTATATTAATAAAATAATATCATGATTAGTAATGATAATCTTACGAGAGAGATATGGTTAGTATTTTAAATTAGGATAAGATTCTAAATAGGGATATTGAGATCACGAGGATTAAGGATATGAATCAATACAATTTAGGATAAGATTTGAATTTAAATTTGAATATAGATGGATAAGGACTCTATAATATCCTAATAATTCCTAATATAAATGAATAAATAAAATAAAAGAAAAAGAAGAAATAATAATATTATTATTTTAATTGATTAAATGAGAGGAATAAAATAGTATTAGTAATATTAATATTTTTATGAATAATGTTATTTAATAAAATAAGAATGAGTGGGTTGAGGGTGGGTCCAACCCAGTTAAGTATTTAAGTAAGGAGGGGTCATCAATTCACCCTAATCCTTATTCTTCAAAACGTTAGAGAGTGAAACCTTAAGGAGGGGAGAAACGATTCCACAAGGAGGAGGTACCGCAGAGTAGATTAGCAAGGGAGTTCTATCTTTTCGTTCATGATCGTCAACTCTAAGGTACGGTGGGGGAGAGGGTATTGCCTGTATATGCATGTAGGGGATGTTTGGGTAGTAATCTAAGAGTATAATTTTGAATTGATGAATTTATAACTTAGAATGAAGATATAATCTGTTGGTTAATGATTGATTGTATGTAAATTGATGAGTATTGGATGAGATTAATGATGATATTGAGAATAGTGGAAAAAGGGTTATTAGGGATTGAGAAATTGGGGGTTTTAATGAATTGATGGTATAATCTGTAATTGATTGTTGATTTACGGAGTATTGGATGCTAATAATGATTATGTATGATGTTTAGACATAAAAGATTGATTAGGGATTGATTGGATGAGTTTAGAGAGGTTTGAAATCGTGAATTCAGCGATCTGTATCGCGGGTAATCGATTACCAGGTGTGGTAATCGATTACCAGAGTGTTCTGGGCAACCCAGAAGCACTGTTTGCTTGCTGGTAATCGATTACAGGGGTGTTGTAATCGATTACCAGAGAGTCTGTTTGCGGGGAATCGATTACAAGGGAGTTGTAATCGATTACCAGAGACCTTGTTTGCGGGTAATCGTTTACTAGAGGTTGGTAATCGATTACCAGAGTGGATTTTGAGATCCTAACTGTTTGATGATGATTGATGTTGTTTGAGAGTATTTTATAATGAGTATTGTGTTGATGATTAATGATGTTTGATGAGGATTGCGATGCTTATGATGATGAATAATGATGATATTTGATGATGAGTGTGATGATGTATTATGATGATAATTGATGATGAGTGTGATGATGATAACAATGTCGGTGTATATCACCTTATTATGATGATGTTTAATGATGAACATATTGATGTATGATAATGATGATAAGTGTATATCACTTTATAATGATGATGTTTGATGATGAGCATGTTAATGCATGATAATGATGATTTATGATGATGGTGTATATCACCTTTTGATGATGATGTTATCTAAGTTGTGCGGACCCACAGAGGGGGTACAACTTAGGAGAAATGCCTTGAGCATATGTGATGAGACCTGAATTGTGCGGGCCCATAGAGGGAGTACAATTCGGGAGGTGAACTGAGTTGTGCGGGCCCATAGAGGGGGTACAACTCAGGGGATCATGATGGGGCGTTCGATGCACGGGGCCATAGAGGGGGTGCAACCTAGGAGTGATTGTACGGGCCCATAGAGGGGGTACAACCTAGGGTCGAATGTCGTTGTGCGGGCCCATAGAGGGGGTACAACCTATCGGATAGTGTGTGGTAACACAGGTAGACTATCTTGGTACTAACTAGAGTGATTGACAAGGTGCACCCATTGTGTGGAGTTCTAAGTCATGATCTTTGGGTAGATGAGGAGAGGAGTATTGATGTGTGTGATATTTGATGACGAAATTGTGTTATTAAATGATGATTGATGATGATGAGTATTATGTGTGAGAATAGAATATATGATTACTTGAGTGAATGATGGTATGAGAACTATATGATGATATATGAATGATGTTACGATGATGATGAGCTTGGTGAATGTATAATGGATGTATCTATGCGTTAAAAATAGGAACGATAATATGGAATGTATATGTTGATATAGATGATTAAATATATGTTAAGTTTAGATGAATGTTATTTATTGGTGATTTAATGTATTGATGGCATGATGTAATGATGTTGTGGGTGAGGATGGGTATTCTCTATGTGTATGTATAGGTAGTATTCCTTTTCCTCACCGTATTCTGTGGATATATTTTACAGGTGTTGAGGGGGACACGACTGGTGTCGACTATGATTGAAAGGGTATGCTCTGATAGATGTGACATCAGGGTGTATTCGGGATGTTTTAATATGTTTCTAGAGTAGGAGTATTTTTGTGAACTTTTGGATGCCTTGTATGGCAGTAGGCTATTAGTAGTTTTTTTTTATGTATTGGAGATTCCGCTGCTTTATATTTGAATTATATTTGAAAGTTTAATTTCTTTTAATAAAGTCGTTTTCGAACTATGAGATATTATAAGAGTGATTGTGAACCTTTTTACCTAACGTGGGACTTTCCCTTTTCTAAACTGCAATTTCTTAAATAAAATAAGAGTATGGGGTAGAAGGGTGTCACAAGGTTAGTGCTTTAGTTTTTTACTTGGCACCCATCTTACTTGTTCTATTTGTTTCATCAAGTTTTTTTACAATAAGGTTGTTAGTTTGTCAGATTGTCAATTGTTTTATGGATGAGAATAATTTTATGGTTATTTTTGGTACTCATGAACTCACTTTAGTTCTGTTCTTCCTTTTAAGTATGCTAGAATTGAAATTCAATATTTAATTTGTGGTGCTCACAATTTAGTGTACATTTGTTCTAATGGTGTAATCATAGATGGGAGTCAAATGATTTTTGTTTTATTATGTAATTTGTATGGTATTGTTAATAGATGAGAAGATCATAGTCAATCATAGATTATCCTAAAAAGTTTGTGTGTAAGATGATGAGTTTTTAAGTTTTGATGGACAGAGGAGGAGTGGATTCAATTTCCCTTACCTATAAGGACATTTTCAGAATGGTTGTGATATTATCAAACCAAGGGTTTAGGGTTTAGGACCTATTCACCTAAGTTGATAGATTGTGTGATTGAATCAAGTTTCTGGTAGGATTTTAGTGTTAGTAAGATGAGTTATAGTACTTATTGTTGGTTTCTTAAGTATTGTTGGTAGGAGGAGGAATGGATTCAATTTCCCTTACCTATGAGGACTTTTTTCAGAATGGTTGTGTTATTATGAAACTAAAGGTTTAGGGTTTATGACCTATTCACCTAAGTTGATAAATTGTGATTGAATCAAGTTTCTGGTAGGATTTTAGTGTTAGCAATAATGGTTATAGTACTGATTGTTGGTTTCTTAAGTATTGTTGGTAGGAGGAGGAAAAGAGACATTGTACCTATTCTTAGCATGTCTCCTGGTGTGATTAGTTTCTTGTGTGTGTTAAAATAGTAATTTATATTCTGTCTTTTAAAATGAAACTTAGTTTATAACAATGGTTATTTGTAACTTCTAGTTGACTTTGATTCATATGGATAATTATTTTGATGATCCATGTGTTAATTTGGACGATGACAAAGATATGAGCAATGATGTTGATTCTAGTGATAGTGGAGATAGTGGTAGTGAGCCTACTACTAATAATGAAACAAATGAGCCATTAATGATGGATGTTGGAAGTGAGGTCTTTAAGAGGGTAACAGATTTGACTCCTGATGATATACTAGTGTTACAGTTTGGTTCTCAAAAGGAAGCATATGTATTTTACAATGAATATGCTAAAACTCATGGATTTGTTGTAAGGAAAGATGAGGTAAAGAAGGATGTTAGGGGGAACATTGTGATGCGGCAATTTGTATGCAATAGGGAAGGACTAAGAAATAAAAAACATTTAATGAGATTAGATAGAAAAAGGGAGCATAGAGCACTTACCCGCACAAATTGTGTAGCAAAGCTTCGAATTCGCTTTAATCGAAAGAAATCCAAATGGAGAGTGGTCTCCTTTGTGGAGGCCCATAACCATGAGTTAACTACTTCTAGGTATGTGCATTTACACTCTGCTTATCGTAAGTTGTCAGATGGAGATAAGGCTCGGGTAGATAACTTACATACACATGGTGTGAGAACATGTCGCATTATGGGGTATATGTTGGCTCAGAAGGGGGGATACAGTAATCTTGGTTTTTCAAGAAAGGATGTGTACAACTATATTGATAGTAAGGCTCGTGGTAAGATAAAGGATGGAGATGCACTTGCTGCCCTTAGTTATTAGAAAGATAGGGGGCACATGACCCCACACTGTTTGCAGAATTTAGGGCTAATGACAAAGGTAAACTGAAGCATCTTTTTTGGGCAGATGGGGTCAACATATCGGATTATCATTGTTTTGGTGATGTTGTGGCTTTTGATACCACGTACAGGAAGAACAAGTACAACTATCCGTTGGTAATTTTTTCGGGGTATAACCACCATTCCCAAACCACCATTTTTGGGTGTGCTTTGGTGGCTGATGAGACAACGAAGACGTATAAGTGGGTTTTAGAAGCTTTTATGATTGCAATGGGTAATAAACACCCAAAAGCAGTTGTGACAGATGGTGACGGTGCCATGAGGGAGGCCATAAAGCAAGTCTTCCTGAATACATGTCACCGACTGTGTGCATGGAACTTGCATAATAATGCATGTGAGAATGTTAAATGTGGTCCTTTTTTGGAAGATTTCAAGACTGCCATGTATTCAAATTTTACAAAGGATGAATTTGAAGAGTTTTGGAAGAAGATGGTTGCTAAACATGGACTTGAAGAAAACAAATGGGTTTGCAAAACATATGATAACAAAATAATGTGGGCCACAGCATATCTTCGGGATAAATTCTTTGGTCACATAAGGACCACGTCACAATGTGAAGCAATCAATTATGTGGTGAAGACATATGTTAAGAAGAGTAGCACCATTATTGAATTCATACATAATTTTGAGGAAGCATTGAGGGGATATAGGAACAATGAGTTGAGTGTAGATTTTAAATCACTGATTTCTGAACCTGTTATGACTACCTGTTTGCAGAAAATAGAGAGACAGGCTTCAAAAATTTACACAATGGAGATGTTTAAAGAAGTTAGGGATGAAATAGATAAGGCTGGTGCATTAAGTGTTACTGAATGAACAACAAACAATGAGAAGTTAAGGTTCAAACTCAGTAGGTATGGCAAACCTGGTCGTGAAATCAATGTTTTGTATAATACTGCAGATTCTTCTTTCAGTTGTGATTGTCGTCTCTTTGAAAGTCATGGCATTCCATGCTCTCATATTTTTTGTGCAATGAAAAATGAGCATGTGGAATGTATTCCTAGCAGTTTGGTTTTGAAAATATGGACAAAGACTGCTAAGAGTCATCTCAATTCCTCTTATAGTGTTGGGGAAGTAAGTATTGATATCTTGGATGCTGCTCGTTTATCTGCCTTAACTGCATATGCTAATAACTTTGTTAAGGTTGCTTATGAGAAGACACGATGCTTCGATGAGATAGTAGATGACATTTTTAACCTTCAGTTAAAGTATGAGAAGAAGGGGGGTCCAAGTAGCGCTTGCTTCTGATCAGCAAAGAAAATTAGTGATCCCAGTGTTGTTAAGACTAAAGGTGCTCCGGAAAAGAAAAAGTTTGCCAAGAAAAGGAGTAGACATTGTTCAAATTACACAGGCGCAGGGCACACAATACGAACATGTCCTAATCTTGGTGGTGTGGATGTTAAGGCTGCAGATGATGATCATGATTCACATTCAGAGTCTAGTGGCTATGACATAACACATGACAATGTAATAGATTACTTTATACTTTAATAAATTATCATTTGAGCTGTCATTTAATCATTATATGTATATTGTTCTTAATTTGAAATACTTTTTTAAGGATAAGTCTAAAATGGGATTTGATGCATGTAACAACCAAGATCCTCAACATTCACAACAACTCAGTGGGAATAACAGAAAGGTAAATTTAGTCTTTGAATTTTCTTCTATTCTATTAGTTTAAAGTTTTAATTCACTTGTATAATACCTTTTCAGAAAGGGAAAGAGAAAGATGATTCTTCTATTAATAGGAGGGCGAAAAAAGTAAAAGAATGTGGTAAAAAACTGCCAAAAGAAGTTGTAAGTAATATAGTATTTCTATTTTTTATTGTATCTGTTATTCTTGTATTTTTATTTCACTTTTCTAATATATTTGTTTGGTTTATGATTAGAAAATAGAACCAATGAATTGTTCTGGTGGAGGAATAACTAATATTCCTCAAGGTGTGTCAACGTATCCCCAAATGAATATTCCAAGATATGGTTATGGCCCAATGAATGAAGGGATTCCCATGATGCCTCAGTATGTTGGAGGGTCATTTAACCCTCAAACTTCTCAAGTACCGAAATTCTCTCAACCTCCAAAGGTTTGCTATTTTATCTTGTAACCTTTTATTGCCTTTGCCTCTGTGGTTTATGTCCTTTTTTATAAAACTTGTTATTTTTTCTAGTATTATGCTCCAATCCCAAATGTGAATAATGGGACATCATGGAATGATTTGCTTCAACATGTAATGCATAATAGAGGTGCAAGCAGCAGTAAGTGTGCAATGCATTTATGAACGTGAGTTGGATTGTCTTCCATTTTTGTTTTTTAATTTCATGTATTCATCATTGTAGGTTCTAACAATATGAAGACTTCATGATAGTTGGTCAGCATTTTTTTGAAGGTGTGACAGTGACCAGCAGTTTTTAGTGTTTAGCATTGTTAGCATTATCACTTATTACTTATGATAAATCAATCCTACAGTAACTAGTTAGTTTTGTGCCTCATCTGGAATGTATATAAAGGACAGACAAGCAACTGTTAATTTTTTTTATTGTTTCAATTCCTGTTTCTTTTTTGTTTCATATTTGATTATATTTTCATGTTGTTTTTGTTTTTTTGCTTCAGGAGTTGATTAACAGAAGAAGTTATGTCCTTCATCAGAGGTTGAATGTTAATTAATTGGTTAAGGATGTGGGATGTGGTTTTGTTAAGAGAATACTCTGCTACATGTTTTATACAAAAACCTGGGCTCCAAATGCTGCAGAATACTTGTTTTATGCTGCAGAAAACAATTTGCACAATACTAGGCTTGGTTATGCGATATCTGTAACTAAATTTTTTTATCTATATATTTTTCTGTGAATTTTTAATAGTCAAAGGTAAATCTTGGTCCACCATAGAAAAAGCTTGAATCTCCATGCATTCTAACCTCTAAAAAGTGCGAATGCCTTGACTTGAGGGCTCTGGATATGCACCTCCAAAAGAGGTAAAACCTCTGGCTTCATAAATTTCCAGCTCTTGTAAAACAGTAGAAAGGGCTCCTTGGGATTCACTTTAACTGTGTTACCAAACCCGCAAGAAAAGAAGAAAAAGGAAAGAACAAAAAGGAAACCCCTTTTAGGAATTTAATTAATTAATATCATGGTGGGTTCTTAAAATGTATAGTGCATAATGGAGCACAATTCGCAATGGGATCATCATAATTGCGGAATATGATTGATCTATCAACTCACTGAAATTTTTTATGATATTGTTTTTAAAACAAAATAAGAGGGGAGATGAAAATTTGTTTAATTTTATAGGAAGTTGGTGTATATTTAGTCATAATGAATAATCATATAATTGACTTAAGAATTATATAATTAAGTGAATAGGAAGTTAAATTAAGGGGAACAAAATTTATTTTCCATTTTTTTCATTGCTTAGGTTAAGTTACAGACCAAAACTCTCAGTCCATGGTTTAGTTTTTAATTTTTAAAAAAATTATTTTGGGGGTATATATCCTTTAATGCATTTGATGTTACTATAGTAGTCTTGAATTGCTACATTATAAAATTTTTGGTATACAAATATGAGATTTTAAAGGTAAATCAAGTGTGATAATATAGTGTTGTATGTAACGGAGGCAGCCAAGCTTATAGATTTTGGGTTTGGCAAACCCCAATCCAGATATGAGATTTCTAACAACAGATAATGTAATTAAAATGCGGTGTATAATTGTCTAATATTTGTCTATATATACATAAATTAAATTGCCACCAAAGGGCAATGATAGAAATGGGTCTCAGAACATCCCACAAAAAGCCCAATCATGAGCAATAACTTAAACTAATTCAACTTATAAACTTTAAATCTTTAAAGTTGTCCCAGCCATGAATTAATTGTGTGATTTGTTGACACGCCATATTCACAACCTCATCCCTCTTTTGATTGTATCTGTCAATCATCAGGTCTAATACCAATCTCATCCTACTTTCAACATTCACCTACAAAAGAGATTTATGCAGTACAAGGTTCATATATAAAATTAAAAGTAATAAGGAGAATATTTATTAGGTTCTTAATAAAGTTTGACAAGTAACATGTATGCTCTCGTAGTTATCATTTGAGACACACTTCGTCATCCATTTTGAAACTTGGACTCCATAATCATTGCTACAAAGAACAGATATGTCATGTACTACTTGGTACAACTAAGTAATCTTTGATATAACTTCCATAAAAATGAAACAGAAAAACTTAATATACGTACTATGAGGTTAAATTGTGCGATAGTCCTTCAGGCTCAGTCAAAGTAAAGTCTGATATAACAGGGCATTGAAAAGATGATAACTCATAGAAGGTTCTATCCATTAATATCTCCTCAAAAATAATAGCCTACAGAAATGAATATTTGATTACAATTTAGTGTTTATGGAATTATGTAATCAGTTATAATGTTGATACAGGTATATTATATCAGATATCAACTCACCAATTTTTTTACAAGAAGCCTGTGTCATCTATTGCTGTCAGGGAATGGATTACAATCAAGAAGCCAGATATTTTCATCATCAAGATCAATGACTACCAGGAACCAATGAAGCCCCCCATCATTGATGGGTATAAATATCTGCAATAAGTACAAATCAATTATAAGGAAAAACCCATGCAATAAGTACAAATCAAGGATTTTATTAAATAAGTAATACATGTTTAGTATTAAACTCACTTTCTTGATGTTATCAACATAACCCATGAAAGTCTTTCTGAAATCCTCTGAAAGCTCTGTAGGAGTTTTCTTGTTACTGAGTGCAAGTTCCTACGAATGATTGGTGCTAAATTAGTAAAAGTTATGTTGAAGTTACAGGTTATTGTAAAAATGCATATGAAGTTATAGGATGAAATTATCGAAAATTGTGGAGGAAGAAACCAACAATTAGCAAAGTCCCAAAGCAATGATGAGTAGTGAGTCAGCTTGCATGCAACAAGGCTAATCACCTCATTACTTACGTATCTTGTTGGCATTATTGTTTTCAGCGTCCTTCGATCTCCAACCACCTTCCCATTCATTGTGGACACTAAAATTTCTTTGCTGCAGAATAAAATAATACAAGGACATAAATGTAAGTTAAAAAGATATGAATTTAAAAAACTTAATTCAAAGATATTAGAACCCATGAATTTAAAAAACTTAATTAAAAGATTTTTAAAAAACCTACTTATCAAAGATATTAGAGCCCATGAATATGTACGCTGCGACCTCTTCCTCGGTTTTACTGAGTAACATTTGTGGAGGGGGTTTGAACATCAGAGACATCCACTGAAATATTCAGAAAAGAACAATTAGCAAACGAAGAGTAAAAGGTAATCTATAATTAAGTTATTCATATATAGGTTTTTATTTTATTTAATACTTACATCAGGAATTATAGTGACCTTTTCACCCTTTGATAAATTTTGAGCATCTTGATCATCAGAATGTGTTGGTCTCTTTGTTGAGTGTATTTGGTTGCTAAAATATACAAATCATTACTTAAGTTATGGGGGAAGAACCCTAACATCTAATGTGACACACTCAATAAATGGGTGAAGAACCTTATTGATAGCTGGATGGGTACGGATCTAGAATTGAGCAAAAACAACCGGTTAGAATCAAGAAATAACACTTAATTTGCGAAAAGTAGTGGCTGGAAAGCAGCTACTTTGCGCAAGAAAATGAAGGAAAATAAGGGAAACTGAAAGAAAAAGTGGAAGAGAAAGAGATGGTTGGGACGCCACTGAAGCAGGAATCCACCCACAGCAGATAAGTCCAATCGATAAACGCCACTAATTCAGGAGAATCAGATAAGTATCTGGTTGGTTTAAGCAAGAACCACCAAGCCTACTCTCAACTCACACTTGAGGAGAAAAATGGGCATAATGCCTTTACTAATTTCATCAAAGTTCTGATTACAAGAGGGGAAGCCTCCTATTTATAGGAATTAAGGGGCGGCCATAATCAGGGAAAAAAGGGAAAAATAAAAGATGAGTGAAAAACACTCCTAAGTGGGTGTTGAACCCCTATCCCTTTGGCTAATTAGCTAATTTAATGCTTAAGCCAATTCTAGTAGCTCCATGTTGATCCTAGCTTTCAGCTGTCAGCCTAGTGTTCTATTGACAGGTGCCACCATTGCCATCATTCCCTCCCCCTTGAAGAGCATTTGTCCTCAAATCTGAAAGTTCAAAAGAGTATAAGGGGTAGAAGAGAGTAATAGGAAAGGATGACAAGAGTAGAAGGTTGAGACTTCCCTTTAGGACTCGTAAGTCCTTGCTAGGTCTTCAATCATTGACACCCTCATGCAACCTTATCCAACAAAAGAAGACTCGTTATTCCCAAGCATTTAGTCTCTAATTCTCATAACAATAATACATGGGAACCATGTAGGGAGCTTTGAGAGGAGGAGGAGGAGGAGGAGAAGAAGAAGAAGAAGAAGAAGGAGGAGGAGGAGGAGGAGGAGGAGGAGGAGGAGGAGGAGGAGGAGGAAAGGGTTGAGGAAACTCCCTTTGTAGTGTCGCTACTTCCTCTTTCCTTGGTCAGCAACTCCTTTTCTTGTTCTCCTTCAAAACAACTAAGGTCAGCAGTCTTAAATTGGTGAAGTAGTAACATTGCCTCCCTCTTATTTTTTTTGTTTTTCTTTTGTTTTCACCTTTTCTACCATCATTCTTGATCATTCTTCCTTCCTTTTTCTTTTATCCTCACCTTCTATTTTTAGTTTCTTAATTTTCTCAAGTTCAATCTCTCTCTTCATGTGAGCTTGATCCTCACATATTCTTGGATTGACATTGTCATCAAAGTGATTTTAGCTCCATCATGTTTAAAAGATATTTGATTAGAGTGCCCATCATGGATGGTTCTCTTATCAAACTGCCAAGGCCTACCCAACAAGATATGTGTGGCATCCATAGGTACAACATCGCATAAAACATTATCATCATAGTCACCTATGGAAATAAAGATGAGAGTTTGCTTATTTACTTCCCTTTCCCCATCATCACATATCCAAGATAACTTGTATGGCCTAGGGTGGGGAGTGGTAGACAACCCAAGTTTCTCTACCATTCTTGCACTTGCAATGTTAGTGCAACTTCCACTATCCACAATTAGGGAACAAATTCGTCCCTCAACCATGCACCTAGTGTGGAAGACAGTTTGTCTTTGCTCATCCTCTCTAATGATTTGGTTTCCTAAGGACCTTCTCACCATACAAAGTTTTCCCTCGGCCCTGAACACTTCTTTCTTAACCTCATTTTCCTCTTCACTAAGTTCATCTTCACTAGCACTAATGTATTCAATATTTTCCTTTAACAACATCGCCCTCCTATTTGGGCATTGGGAAGCTATGTGTCCCTTTCCATCACACTTGAAACATTTGATGTTTCTTGTGGAAGTAGAGGGATCCTATTTTTGTTTTGTGGAAGGAGGTGGGTTAGGAGCAACCCTAGAACCCTTAGGTTCTTCCTTCTCTTGGCCTTTTCCCTCATCTTTCCTTAGGGTTTCTTTGATCCTAGTTGTATAAATAGAATTTCCTCTTTTATAGCAACCCTTTCTTTTTAGTTGAGTTTCAATTTTAATGGCTTGGTGTACCAAGTCCTCCATTTCAACATAAGGATGCAACTCCACTATGTCCCTTATGTCAAAATTAAATCCATTGATAAACCTAGCCATAGTTGCTTCACTGTCCTCAACTATGTTTTCCCTTATCAAAGCAAGTTCCATTTCCTTAAAATACTCATATACACTCTTAGAACCTTGCTTAAGAGTTTGAAGTTTAATGTGCAACTCCCTAGTGTAGTGTTGAGGTATGAACCTCTTTCTCATGATGGACTTCATTTCCTCCTAAGAGGAAACCAAAGGAGCATTGCACCTTCTTCTATCAGCTTGAAACTGATGCCACCAAACCAAGGCATAATGTTTGAATTCAAGAGAGGCTATCTTAACTTTATCTTCTTTCCTATACCTATGACAACTAAAAATTTGTTCAATTTTAAGTTCCCATTCTAGGTATTGTTCAACACCATTCCTTCCATTGAAGGTTGGGACTTCTATTTTGACCCCCTTGAACCCTTATTCCCTTTTAGGCTTTTCTTCCCTCCTATGCTCTCTCCTAGGCCTCCAATGGGTATCTTCATAGTATGCTCCTATGAACCTCCTAGGTTCGCCCTCATAGTACTCTTCTCTATACCTTCTAGGTTCTTCCTCATAGTACTCTTCTCTATGCCTCCTAGGTTCTTCCTCATACATCTCTTCTCTATTCCTTTCACGCCTCCTAGGTCTCATATGTCCTCTATTTCCTACTTCCCTTCTCCTAAAAGTATGACTTGTATGCCTCTCTCCCTCACTACTCTCAGGGTGGTACCTATCCTTACTTCTTACTATGTTATATCTACTCTCACTTCCTCCTTCTCGAGAAGAGTGTCTTCTCTCCCTCCTATTCCCACTTAACTCTTGCCTAAGCTCATTCATCTCATGCCTCATCATTCTGGCCATGTCTTGAATTGCATGTTGCAACTCGGCCCTATATCTTAAAGTCCTAGGTGAAGGAGGTGGTGAGCTCCTACTACCCATTGTTTTTAAGTTTTTTTTATTTTTTTAAAATGGACCTTTCCACTCAACTAAGTGTTTACACTCAATGGAATGTAACACTCGTGTATGTCACTCTTTTTTGGCTTTTTCTATAATGAAAACTCTCTTGCCTCTTCTACTCGGTTGAGGTTGGTTTGATCTTGCAAAAACCAACAGTGAGACTAAGTCTTAACCCTTCCCAAAAACAAGCGCACTAACAAAAGAAAATATCTACTGAAAGAGGATTGGAATTTCCTAAGACAAAACAAAGAGTTGATGAGACAAGCAAGAAAAACAAGCACTCAAGAAAGCTTATACACAAGATTGGAGTGCAAACAAGACAAGACAAAAGAAATTGCAAAGAGAATTGTTTTTGGTGATTTTTTGTTAAAAGAGTTGCCAAAATTTGTTGTTTTGAAAACAACAATTACAACTCAAAAACACAATACCACCCCCAAACTAATGGACAGGCTGAGATCTCCAACAGAGAGATCAAGAGGATTCTTGAGAAGATGGTGCAACCTAATAGGAAAGATTGGAGTCGCCACCTTGATGATGCTCTTTGGGCTCATAGGACAGCCAACAAAGCACCTCTTGGGAAGTCTCCCTTCAGAGTTGTTTTTGATAAGGCATGCCACTTACCTGTGGAGATAGAGCATCAGACATATTGGGCAGTTAGAGCTTGCAACCTTGATTGTGACCAGGCAGGAGAGAAAAGGAAACTTCAGCTGCAGGAGCTTGATGAGATTCGCCTAGAGGCCTATGAGAACTCTAAGCTCTACAAAGAGAAGACTAAGAAATTTCATGATCAGTCTATCGCTAGAAAAGAGTTTGTTGTAGGCCAAAAGGTTTTGCTGTTCAATTCTAGACTTAAGCTCATGCCTGGTAAGCTTCGTTCTCGTTGGGTTGGACCTTTTCTTATTACTAATGTTTATCCTTATGGTGTTGTAGAGCTGCAAAGTGAGTCCACCAACAAAACCTTCAAGGTCAATGACCATCATCTCAAGTTATTTCATGAGAGTCCCACTTTGGTTGATGAGACGGTTGAGGAGCTTGGCTTGGAGCTTCCCACATTCCCTCAAGTGCAAATATTTCACCTTGATGAGGCAGTCTCTTTCCCCACTTTTCATTGCACTATGTCTCTTGTTCTCTAATTTGTCTATTTTTAACATTGAGGACAATGTGTGATTTAAGTGTGGGGGAGGAGAATTGTAGTTTTAGGACTTTAGAATTGATTTTAGGAATTAGTATGTGGTTAATTGATTTGTGTTAGTAATTTTTAGGATTGTATAAAAAATATATATATAAAAATTGTTGTTTCTGCAGTAAAAAAAATCATATAGTATGTTGTTTGCTGAAATTTACTATTTACTGTCTGAAACTACTTGCTGAAATTTGCTGTTTGCTGAAGCTATTAGCTGTTGCGTAGCTATTCTGTAGCTATTGCTATCTGAATTTTACTGTTTATTGTCTGAAAATGTTGTTTACTATTACTGTATGCTGTTTGTGCGTTTTTCTACTGCTATTTACAGCAGAATTTCAGACAGTAAGTCTTTCTTTGACAGATGAATTTATTTTGACAGCAAAAAAAGATTTTTGACAGTAGAAAAATACATTTGGCATGTTTTTCATTGGATTTTTAGGATTTGTATTAGTGGTTGGCATTTTCACCATTCTTGGAAAATTGATTTCTTGGCATATTTTGATTGAATTCCTTGTAATTGGGTGAATAAGTTGGTTTTGATAATTATTGGGTTGAATCTTTTGTGATAGAGTTGTCCTTGGTGAGATTTTGAGCCTTATTGATGGATGGACCATTCTATGCCATTCTCTCTTTTTCTAGTGTGATTTCGCTCATGTTTTGCTTGTGCTCTAGAACTTGGCTTGACACTCTTTGATTTGCAACTTTGTTCACATGCATGTATTGAGATGATTGAGGCATTTTTGTTGATAATTGAGCTACTAGCCATATTAGCCTACCTTGATGATTTTCCACTTGTTAGCCCCTTTGAGCCTATGGATTCCATTTCTTGTTATTAAAACCTCATTACAAGCCTTGAAAGTGAAAAACCATGATTGTCCTTGCCTTAGAGGATAAAGGAGCTTTGGAATTGTTTTGGGAATAGGTTCTTGAGTAAGTGTGGGGGTGTACTTAAATTTCTTATCTTATCTCCTCATGTGGATATTATATTGTTGACTCTTGGCTAGTTATAAAAAAAATGGAAAAGGAAATATAGAAAAGTAAAAAAAAAATGGGTTAAAAGGTAGAAAAGAGGAGTTTAATTGTAATCTTGAGATGTATGCTTCTTGCCTTTATTCTTGGGTTTATTCCCCATTGATCCTCTATTCTCTTTGGTTTATAGCTTCTTATCCTTCATTTTCCCTACCTTTACCTTGACCCCATTACATCCTTTATGAAGTCCTCTTGATCTTTGCTTGCTTGTGTTTCAATTGTTGTGCATATTAGAGTCTTGCCAAGCCTATGGTAGTGTTTGCTTACTTGAGTGCTTTGAGTGTATATACACAAGCCTAAACACTTGAGAGTTTGAGAGATTGTCTTGTGAGGATTCTATCACTCTTGATTCACCCTTTTGATTTGATCTACCTTCTTGTTTGTTTAATTATTGGGAATTTCATTCATATATTTCTTGACTCCATGATTCCTTGGATCTCTTGATAATTATGCCATCTGTATTTGCATCTTGCTCCTAATTAGTCTTTGGTTTCATGTGGTGTTTTGCCCGGAGTGCAAAAAGGGCAAGTGTGGGGGAATTTGATGACCATATTTTTATTCATACTTTGCATAATTAATCTTAGCTTTCTTGGACTCTAATTGTGACTATATCCACTGTTTTAATTGGAATTTATCAAATTGGGCTTACTTAGGCTTTAACTAGAAATGTTGTTTAAATTCAGATTTTTAAGCCTACTAACCTACCTGTCTTGTTTTGATGATATCTAGAGCTGCAGGTGTCCGATTTGAGTGATTCTAGTTGCATTGGAAAGCTATGATCCGGGGCTTTAATTTGATATGCTATATAGCTATATTTCATTGAGAGACAAGGTGCAGTTTTTAGTTTGAAGTTGACGTTCAGAAGCTGTCTCAAGCTGAGCGGGAACAACAAGTTTCTTAAGTAGTTGCTGAAGTAGTTTTAGTATTTTCGGCCTGAAACATGTTAGTCTGGGCCCACTTTACCTCTGCCATTAGATTAATCTTGTGGTTTAGGAGAATAGTATAAATACATGCAGTTACGATTTTGTTGAGCACGTTATTTACACTTTTTCATTTTGGACAGATTGGAGATTCTTGGGGAGGCTTGGTTCTCTCTGTCTTCTCTCTGGTTCTTCTTCTTCTTCTGCAATTTCATTTTCTGTTCTTCCTCTCATGGAAGGCTAAACTTCTGAGGATTGATTCTTGAAGTGATTTTACATTGGATTCTAAGGTTTATTTCAATTCAAATTCGTATTTCAATTTCGGCAATAGATTCAATTTCATCTTCTCCTTTAGAATTCTGGTTTAGTTTCTTGAACTGGATTTGAATGCTTATTGATGATCCAATTCTTTTCTTCACTTAAAATTCTGGTTTAGTTTGCTTAACTAAACAACCAACTGTTTGCTTAATTCAGGAGGTAAAGGATTAGAAATCTCACAACAGTACGCTTAGTCTGGTCTCGCAATTTCGCTTAGTTCTTGAGTGAGATTATTGTAGAATTGATTGACACTTGTTTGGTTAATTCGAATCTGTTGTGGAACTTGAGAACGATGCATTTTAACTGATGAAGAATCCAATTGTAAATGAACAAGAGAATCAATCTGTTTTCCTACATCGTTTTACTCTTACTTCTTTAATTGCAAAATTTAGTTCCGAAACAACAATCAAAACCCCCTGTGGTTGTTACGTTTCTGCACTTTTAAGAGAGTTTCTGAAATTTTGCATCCTTGGAACCTTCTAAAGTATACTTGCTGAAATGTACCTTCTGAGATACTTTCTGAAATTCAACCTGCTGAAGTTCAACTCTATGAAGTTCTTTTTGAATTCTGTCATCTGAAATTGCTTTTGAATTCCTTGAGATACGACTTTGGGTTATCTAACCCTTACTATACTTTAATTCATATTATTTGATTGGGTACGACCTCGATCAATCCATATACAATCAGAATCTTGCTTAATTTGAAATCCTTCTTATTGATTATAGCCTTGTGCAACCAATCTGGCCTTGTTTCTAACCACTTGACCATCTTCAGAGAGATTGTTTCTAAACACCCATTTGGTTCCAATAATAGTTTTCCCATGAGGTTTAGGAACAAGAGTCCAGACATCACTCCTTGCAAATTGATTTAGCTCTTCTTGCATGGCTAGGATCCACCCTTCATCATGCAGAGCTTCCTCAATATTTTTAAGCTCAATTTCAGAGAGGAAGGCAAGATTATTGACTTCTCTAAGTCTTGATCTTGTTCTTACACCTTTTGAAGCATCACCAATGATTTGATCTCAAGGATGATAAGTTATGTATCTCCACTCATGTCTGCGAGGGAATACATGCTCTTTTTGAGACTCAACATTAACTCTATGAAGAGGATCAGTTTCAGCAGGTTGACTGAAAGTCTGTTCAGCAGGTACTTCAGAGGGTCCTTCAGCAGGCGCTTCATTCTTGACCTCTGGAGTCTCTGAAGTAGGATTCAGCTCCATACCTGCAAAATCATCTTCTAGATCTGATAGTTCCCTATCAGTCTCTTTAGCATCATTAAATCTAACATGAATAGATTCTTCTACTGTCAAGGTTCTAGAGTTATAAAATCTGTAAGCCTTGGATGTTTTTGAATAACCAATGAAGAATCCCTTATCAGATTTAGAGTCAAATTTTCCCATATCATCTTTGGTGTTAAGTATGAAACTCTCACAACCAAAAATGTGAAAATAAGAAATGTTGGGTTCTCTTCCTCTCCACAATTCATAAGGAGTTCTTTTGAGAATTGGTCTTACCAAAATTCTGTTTTGAATGTAGCAAGTTGTGTGAACAGGCTCTGCCCAGAATGATCTTGGTAGGTTGCTTGATATGAGCATGGTTCTACCCATCTCCTGCAAGCTTCTGTTCTTTCTCTCAACAACCTCATTTTGCTGAGGTGTTCTAGCCACAGAGAAATTGTGTGAGATCCCATTCTCATCACAGAATATGCTGAAGCTTGAGTTTACAAACTCACCACCATGGTCACTTCTGATTGCAGAAATGAAAAAGCCTTTTTTATTTTTCACTTTCTTACAGAATTTTGTGAAATTCTCAAAAGTTTCATCCTTGCTTTTGAGGAATATAACCCATGTGTATCTAGAGTAGTCATCAACAATGACTAAGCTATACTTTTTACCAGCCAAGCTTTCAGTTCTTTTCAGACCAAACAGATCAATGTGAAGTAATTCTAAAGGTCTTGAGGTAGACACAACATTTTTACTCTTGAAAGAACTTCTTGTTTGTTTACCTTTAAGACAGTTTTCACATAAAATGTCAGATTTGAAAGAAAGCTTGGGTAATCCTTTTACAAGATTGTGCTTTGTAAGCTTTGAGATTAACCTCAAGCTGGCATGCCCAAGTTTCTGATGCCAAATCTGTTTTTCATCTTTAACAGAAAGCATACAAGTCACATTTTGAAATGCAAGTTCCTCAAGATCTATCTTATACACATTACTCTGTCTCTTGGCAGTAAAAATGACTTGGTCAGAAGCATCTTTGACTACACAACCATGCTTAGTGAAGGATACAACATATCCACTGTCACATAATTGACTTATGCTCAGTAGGTTGTGTTGAAGACCTTCTACAAGGAGAACATTTTGTATAACAGAGAGAGGGGATATACCTACTGAACCAATACCAATGATTCTACCTTTCTGGTTTCCTCCAAAGGTCACCACCCCTCCATCCTTAGGTCTAAGGTTTAGGAACAAAGACCTTTCTCCTGTCATGTGTCGCGAGCAGCCACTATCCAAGTACCATTTGTGGTGTCTCCTTTGTCGTATTAAACACATCTACAATAGGAATAATCAAAGACTTAGGTACCCACATCTTTTTGGGTCCTTTTTTGTTAGCAACAGGTTTGCCCTTTCTCTTATGTTTGCACTGAGACACACTGTGTCCAGGTTTTCCACAGTGAGAGCATCCCCTAACTTTTTTAGCTTTTTCAGCAGGTTTAAAATTTGAATCATGTGATGATTCACTATCTGAGTATCCTAACCCTCCTTTGTTGTTGGAGTTCTTTTGAACACCCAACATTCTGTTGAGGTTCTTAGTTCCATTGACAAAGTTGGCAAGGTCTCTAGTAAGTTCAGTAACTTGTTTCTTTAGAAATTCATTTTCTTTGATTAAACTTTCTGAACTACTAGCTTCACAATTCTTCAAGAGTTTTTCTTTAATTAAAAGATTTTTCAGTCTCAAGATCTTCACTTTTATTTGCAGCTTCAGTATATGCTCTAGACAAATATTTGTACTCTTGGAAAAGCTCTTTAGAACTTTCCAGCAAGTCATCATACATGTCTTGCAGAGTTTGAAGAATTACCTCTGATTCAGAACTGTCTGATGAAGGGAGACTTGCCATTAAACATAGGTTGGCTTCTTCAGCAGACTCATCTTCCTCTTCTGAGGTTGAATCATCAAAGTCCTCCCAGGTTGCCATCAAACCATTTTTCTTAAAGAACTTCATCTTCTTATAAGAGGGTTTCTTCAACTTTGGACAATCAGCCTTCATATACCTTGGCTTTTTGCATTCATAATAGATTACTATGTTAGTAGAAAAAGATTATATACCTGACTTACCTATTTTGGTTTCAGAGGATGACCCTTTTCTGAACCTTCCCTTCTTCTGAAGCATCCTCTTGATCTTTCTGCTCAAAAGAGCTAGATCATCATCATCATTAGAGAATCTCTCTGAATCTTCAGAACCTTCTGAAGACTCCTCAGCTTTCATGGCCTTTTGTGGTCCAGCCTTCAGCAGTTTGGACTTGGCATTCAGGGCAAGTCACTTTTTTTAGGAGCATCTTCACTAAGTTCCAACTCATGGATCTTGAGGGATCCCAGAAGTTCCTCCATTCTTAAAGTATTGAGGTATTTTACCTCTTGAATGGAAGTAACCTTGGGCCTCCAAATCTTTGGTAAACTCCTAAGAATCTTGCGATTATTATAACCAGAGTCATAAGATCTACCTAAAGCTTTGAGTCCATTAGTTATGGTTTGAAACCTACCAAACATTTGGTCTATGGTTTCTGACTCATGCATCTTGAACATCTCATACTGATGAACATGCATGCTGATCTTAGATTGTTTGACATTATCAGTCCCTTCATGGGCTGATGCCAAAGTATCCTAGATCTCCTTGGCTGAAGTGCATCCATGCACCTTCTCATATTCAGATTTACTCAAAGAGCAAACTAAATAGAGTTTTGCTTTTGCATTAAGTTGTACACGTGCCTTCTGTTCACCAGTCCATTCTGCCTTGGAAATGGGCACACCATTATTGGTGGGAATATAGTCACCATTAGTGACAACATCCCAAAGATCTATGTTGCTGCTCTAAATGAACAACTTCATACCTTCTCTCCAGTAATGATAGTCTGTACCATTGAAAGTCGGGGGCCTTGAGACAGAGGCTCCTTTTGCAATGTAGTGAGGATTGTTGGTTGAGGTTTCCATCAGGATCTTCTTTCCTCAGCACTTGTTAGATGCTCAACCTGAGGTTGAGCTCTGATACCAACTGTAGAAACCACAGGAAACACTGAAAGGGGTGTTGAATAGTGTTTTATATATTCAAACAGATTTTTATGAAAACCTTTTTCAAGCAGTACTTCTCACAAAGAGTTTTTATCAACTTACTGAAACTGGGTATTAAAGCACTTGTTGAAGTGACTTCAGCAGGTCCAGAAAATAGTTTTGGAAACTTGTTTTTAAAGAGCGTTTGAATCTGTTTTCAGTTCAAGCTCATAAAACAGGTTATTCAGAACCCTCCAGTTAGTTTAAATAACAGATATTGAGAGATAAGGGAAGAGAAGACTTAGCCAAGAGATTTATCCTTGTTCACTCACATCCACCGTGAGCTACGTTCAGTCCTAATGCCAAACCAGCAAAGGATTTCCACTAACTGATCAGTTACAAGTATTCTTTTTCAGTCAAGCCTCTTCAGGCTCTTTACAACAAGTATTCTTTTTCAGACAAGCCTCTCCATGCTCAACCCGAGTATTGTTTAAACAGCAAGCCTCTCCAGGCTCAAACACAAACAGTGTATGAAAAGAAAATGCTTAAGCCTTTAAACTACGCAAGTTTAAAGCCTTAAACTGATTAAGATGTACAAATAACTGAGTATAACTCAGGATAAGAAGTTGTTGTACAAATGAAACAAATGAATATTTCTCTCAGAGAATTTTAGCAGCGCTTCAGCAAGTTGGTTCGTTCTCTTATTTTCTTCTGCATGAGACTTCATATATATAGAAGAAGAGAAATGAGACCGGTAGACTTCTCTTAATCCCTTTGAGAGATAGCTTTCTTCCCGTTGTGACACATAGCCTTGGTAGCTTGAAATAGCAGGTGCGACAGGTAGTAGATGTCAGAAGTGCGGACTCTACTTTTTCTGAGCACAGTGTACTTCCACAGCAGACATTGCCTTTTTGGTGAATAGAGATTTGAAATATGCCAAAAAACAACTGTTCTGACTTTTCAGAAAGAGAAGAAACACATACAACTGAGAAAAGCTACGGTTGACTTGAGTTTTCAAAAGGAATTAACAGAGAAGCTCTTTTCCAAAAAGATACAAGTCTCTGTACGACGTCTCACATCTTCAGAAGGTTCTCTGGCTTCAGTAGGTCTTGATCAATCAGCAGGTTCCTCTTCTTCAGAAGGTTGCACCACATCAGAGGGTTGCATGATTTCAGAGGGTTGCTATATTAGATGTTTTCCGAAACACAGAAACTACCTTCAGCAGAAAATGTTCCTTCTTTTTAGGAAATTTAACGAAATTTGTTACTCATTAAAACTCAGGGTTATGAGACTTAAACATTATTATCCATTTAATAATATTTTGAGACTCAACATTCTCCCCCTTTTTACCGATGACAAATTTGCTTAAACTATCAAATATCTGAAGGGAAAATTAAAAAGAAATAAGTTTAAAGAATTCTCCCCCTATCTCAGATACTTGAAAGGAAAGAATTTCTCCTTCCTCTATAAGAACTTTAACCAGAAAACTTGCTTTGCTCCCCCTGAATAAGAGATATCTTCTCTGAAATGAGCTTAACTTCAGAATTTGTTAGTTTATATTACTCCCCCTTTTGTCATCAATCAAAAGGGTGTCCAGGGCATGCTGAAGTGATAAATAAGCAGCAGAGCAAGATTATTCAGGGTAAAGGAGTTGCTGAAAGAGTATATAACATTAACAATGCAACAAAAACCAAATAAGTTCAGCAAGAAAGCATATGACAGCAAGTTCAGTTTTCAGATAATGCAAGAATGTGCAGATTATCTCTAATGAACTTAAACCTATCTTCAGCAAGAGGTTTTGTGAATATATCAGCCCATTGATGCTTTGTGTCAATGAACTTTATATCAAAAACACCTTTCTGAACATAGTCTCTAATGAAATGATGTTTGATTTCTATATGCTTAGCTCTAGAATGCTAAATGGGATTTTTAGAAAGGTTTATGACACTTGTATTATCACAAAATACAAGAATAAATTTAATAGGAATGTTAAAATCTTCAAGTTGTGAACAACAACATGCAGTAACAATGTACTCAACTTCAGTTGTTGAGAGGGCTATGGTACTTTGCCTTTTGCTAGCCCAACTTATCATATTCTCTCCAATGAAGTGGCATCCTCCACTTGTTGATTTTCTTTCAACTCTATCTCCAGCAAAGTCAGCATCACAGTAACCTAATAAATCTGCAGTCCTTACTCTTCTTATAGCATAGACCAAGATTAATAGTACCATTGAGATATCTGAAAATTCTTTTAATATCCTTGTAATGAGTTATTCTTAGATCTGATTGAAATCTTGCACACAAGCATACACTGAACATAATGTCAGGCCTACTTGCTGTAAGATATAACAAAGATCCAATCATGCCTCTATACATGGTTGGGTCAACACATTCTTCTCCTTCATCCTTACTCAAGATTGCTAAAGGGTGCATAGGAGTTGACATAGGTTTGCAATCATGCATGTTAAACTTCTTAAGCATTTCTTTTGTATATTTCTCTTGATGGATCCATATACAATTAGAATCTTGCTTAATTTGAAGTCCTTCTTGTTGATTATAGCCTTGTGCAATCAATATGGCCTTGTTTCTGACCACTTGACCATCTTCAGAGAGTTTGTTTCTAAACACCCATTTGGTTCCAATAATAGTTTTCCCATGAGGTTTAGGAACAAGAGTCCAGAAATCACTCCTTGCAAATTGATTTAGCTCTTCTTGCATGACTAGGATCCACCTTTCATTATGCAGAGCTTCCTCAATATTCTTAGGCTTAATTTCAGAGAGGAAGGCAAGATTATTGACTTCTCTAAGTCTTGATCTTGTTCTTACTCCTTCTGAAGTATCACCAATGATTTGCTCTCGAGGATGATGAGTTTTGTATCTCCACTCATGTCTGTGAGGGAATACATGCTCATTCTAAGACTCAACATTAACTTTGTGAAGAGGATCAGTTTCAGCAGGTTGACTGGAAGTCTGTTCAGCAGGTACATCAGAGGGTCCTTCAGCAGGTGCTTCATTCTTGACCTCTGGAGTCTCTGAAGTAGGATTCAACTCTATACCTGCAAAATCATCTTCTAGATCTGATAGTTCCCTATCAGTCTCTTTAGCATCATTAAATCTAACATGAATAGATTCTTCTACTGTCAAGGTTCTAGAGTTATAAAATTTGTAAGCCTTGGATGTTTCTGAATAACCAATGAAGAATCCCTTATCAGATTTAGAGTCAAATTTTCCCATATCATCTTTGGTGTTAAGTATGAAACTTTCACAACCAAAAATGTGAAAATAAGAAATGTTGGGTTTTCTTCCTCTCCACAATTCATAAGGAGTTCTTTTGAGAATTGGTCTTACCAAAATTCTGTTTTGAATGTAGCAAGTTGTGTGAACAGCCTCTGCCCATAATGATCTTGGTAGGTTGTTGGAAATGAGCATGGTTCTACCCATCTCCTGCAAGCTTCTGTTCTTTCTCTCAACAACCTCATTTTGCTGAGGTGTTCTAGCCACAGAGAAATTGTGTGAGATCCCATTCTCATCATAGAATATGCTGAAGCTTGAGTTTTCAAACTCACCACCATGGTCACTTCTGATTGCAGAAATGCAAAAGCCTTTTTTATTTTGCACTTTCTTACAGAATTTTGTGAAATTCTCAAAAGTTTCATCCTTGCTTTTGAGGAATATAACCCATGTGTATCTAGAGTAGTCATCAACAATGACTAAGCCATACTTTTTACCAACCAAGCTTTCAGTTCTTTTCGAACCAAACAGATCAATGTGAAGCAATTCTAAAGGTCTTGAGGTAAACACAACATTTTTACTCTTGAAAGAGCTTCTTGTTTGTTTACCTTTAAGACAGTTTTCACATAAAATGTCAGATTTGAAAGAAAGCTTGGGTAATCCTTTTACAAGATTGTGCTTTGTAAGCTTTGAGATTAACCTCAAGCTGGCATGCCCAAGTTTCTGATGCCAAATCTATTTTTCATCTTTAACAGAAAGCAAACAAGTCACATTTTGATATGCAAGTTCCTCAAGATCTATCTTATACACATTACTATGTCTCTTGGCAGTAAAAATGACTTGGTCATAAGCATCTTTGACTACATAACCATCCTCAGTGAAGGATACAACATATCCATTGTCACATAATTGACTTATGCTCAGTAGGTTGTGTTGAAGACCTTCTACAAGGAGAACATTTTGTATAACAGAGAGAGGGGATAAACCTAATGAACCAATACCAATGATTCTACCTTTCTGGTTTCCTTCAAAGGTCACCACTCCTCCATCCTTAGGTCTAAGGTTTAGGAACAAAGACCTTTCTCCTGTCATGTGTCGCGAGCAGCCACTATCCAGGTACCATTTGTGGTGTCTCCTTTGTCCTGTTAAACATATCTGCAACAGGAATAATCAGAGACTTAGGTATCCACATCCTTTTGGGTCCTTTTTTGTTCGTAGCAGGTTTGCCTTTTCTCTTATGTTTGCACTGAGACACACTGTGTCCAGGTTTTCCACAGTGAGAGCATCCTCTACCTTTCTTAGCTTTTTCAGCAGGTTTAAAATTTGAATCATGTGATGATTCACTGTCTGAGTATCCTAACCCTCCTTTGTTTTTGGAGTTCTTTTGAACATCCAGCATTCTGTTGAGGTTCTTAATTCCATTGACAAAGTTGGCAAGGTCTCTAGTAAGTTCAGCAACTTGTTTCTTTAGAAATTCATTTTCTTTGATTAAACTTTCTGAACTACTAGCTTCACAATTCTTCAAGAATTTTTCTTTAATTAAAAGATTTTTCAGTCTCAAGAGCTTCACTTTTATTTGCAGCTTCAGTATATGCTCTAGACAAATATTTGTACTCTTGGAAAAGCTCTTTAGAACTTTCCAGCAAGTCATCATACATGTCTTGCAGAGTTTGAAGAATTACCTCTGATTCAGAACTGTCTGATGAAGGGAGACTTGCCATTAAACATAGGCTGGCTTCTTCAGCAGACTCATCTTCCTCTTCTGAGGTTGAATCATCAAAGTCCTCCCAGGTTGCCATCAAACCATTTTTCTTCTTAAAGAACTTCTTCTTCTTATAAGAGGGTTTCTTCAACTTTGGACAATCAGCCTTCATATACCTTGGCTTTTTGCATTCATAATAGATTACTATGTTAGTAGAAAAAGATTATTTACCTGACTTACCTATTTTTGGTTTCAGAGGATGACCCTTTTCTGAACCTTCCCTTCTTCTGAAGCATCCTCTTGATCTTTCTGCTCAAAAGAGCTAGATCATCATCATCATCATCAGAGCATCCCTCTGAATCTTCAAAACCTTCTGAAGACTCCTCAGCTTTCATGGCCTTTTGTGGTCCAGCCTTCAGCAGTTTGGACTTGGCATTCAGGGCAAGTGACTTCTTTTTAGGTGCATCTTCACCAAGTTCCAATTCATGGACCTTGAGGGATCCCAGAAGTTCCTCCATTCTTAAAGTATGGAGGTCTTTTGCCTCTTGAATGGCAGTAACCTTAGGCCTCCAAATCTTTGGTAAACTCCTACGAATCTTGCGATTATTATCACCAGAGTCATAGGATCTGCCTAAAGATTTGAGTCCATTAGTTATGGTCTGAAACCTACAAAACATTTGGTCTATGGTTTCTGACTCATGCATCTTGAACATCTCATACTGAAGAACAAGCATGCTGATCTTAGATTATTTGACATTATCATTCCCTTCTTGGGCTGATGACAAAGTATCCTAGATCTCCTTGGCTGAAGTGCATCCATGCACCTTCTCATATTCAGATTTACTCAAAGAGCAAACTAAATAGAGTTTTGCTTTTGCATTAAGTTGTACACGTGCCTTCTGTTCACCGGTCCATTCTGTCTTGGGAATAGGCACACCATTATTGGTGGGAATATAGTCACCATTAGTGACAACATCCCAAAGATCTATGTTGCTGCTCTCAATGAACAACTTCATACGATCTCTCCAGTAATGATAGTCTGTACCATTGAAAGCTGGGGGCCTTGAGACAGAGGCTCCTTCTGCAATGTAGTGAGGATTGCTTGTTGAGGTTTCCATCAGGATCTTCTTTCCTCAGCACTTGTTAGATGCTCAACCTGAGGTTGAGCTCTGATACCAACTGTAGAAACCACAGGAAACACTAGAAGGGGGGTTGAATAGTGTTTTATATATTCAAACAGATTTTTATGAAAACCTTTTTCAAGCAGTACTTCTCACAAAGACTTTTTATCAACTTACTGAAACTGGGCGTTAAAGCACTTGTTGAAGTGACTTCAGCAGGTCCAGAAAATAGTTTTGGAAACTTGTTTTTAAAGAGCGTTTGAATATGTTTTCAGTTCAAGCTCATAAAACAAGTTATTCAGAACCCTCCAGTTAGTTTAAATAACAAATATTGAGAGATAAGGGAAGAGAAGACTTAGCCAAGAGATTTATCCTTGTTCACTCACATCCACCGTGAGCTACGTCCAGTCCCAATGCCAAACCAGTAAAGGATTTCCACTAACTGATCAGTTACAAGTATTCTTTTTCAGTCAAGCCTCTTCAGGCTCTTTACAACAAGTATTCTTTTTCAGACAAGCCTCTCCATGCTCAACCCAAGTATTGTTTAAATAGCAAGCCTCTCCAGGCTCAAACACAAACAGTGTATGAAAAGAAAATGCTTAAGCCTTTAAACTACACAAGTTTAAAGCCTTAAACTGATTAAGATGTACAAATAACTGAGTATAACTCAGGATAAGAAGTTGTTGTACAAATGAAACAAATGAATATTTCTCTTAGAGAATTTTAGCAGCACTTCAGCAAGTTGGTTCGTTCTCTTATTTTCTTCTGCATGAGACTTCATATATATAGGAGAAGAGAAATGAGACCGGTAGACTTCTCTAAATCCCGCTGAGAGATAGCTTTCTTCCCGTTGTGACACATAGCCTTGGTAGCTTGCAGTAACAGGTGCAACAGGTAGTAGGTGTCAGCAGCGCATACTCTACTTTTTCTGCTTTCACAATAAACATTGCCTTTTTGGTGAATAGAGATTTGAAATATGCCAAAAAGCAACTGTTCTGACTTTTCAGAAAGAGAAGAAGCACAGACAACTGAGAAAAGCTACGGTTGACTTGAGTCTTCAAAAGGAATTAACAGAGAAGCTCTTTTCCAAAAAGATACAAGTCTCAGTACGACGTCTCACATCTTCAGAAGGTTCTCTGGCTTCAGTAGGTCTTGATCAATCAGCAGGTTCCTCTTCTTCAGAAGGTTGCACAACATCAGAGGGTTGCATGATTTCAGGGTTATGAGACTTAAACATTATTAACCATTTAATAATATTTTGAGACTCAACATTCTCCCCCTTTTTAATGATGACAAATTTGCTTAAACTATCAAATATCTGAAGGGAAAATTAAAAAGAAATAAGTTTAAAGAATTCTCCCCCTATCTCAGATACTTGAAAGGAAAGAATTTCTCCTTCCTCTATAAGAACTTTAACCAGAAAACTTGCTTTGCTCCCCCTGAATAAGAGATATCTTCTCTGAAATTAGCTTAACTTCAGAATTTGTTAGTTTATATTACTCCCTCTTTTGTCATCAATCAAAAGGGTGTCCAGAGCATGTTGAAGTGATAAATAAGCACCAGAGCAAGAATATTCAGGGTAAAGGAGTTGCTGAAAGAGTATATAACATTAACAGTGCAACAAAAACCAGATAAGTTCAGCAAGAAAGCATATGACAGCAAGTTCAGTTTTCAGATAATGCAAGAATGTGCAGATTATCTCTAATGAACTTAAACCTATCTTCAGCAAGAGGTTTTGTGAATATATCAGCCCATTGATACTCTGTGTCAATGAACTTTATATCAAAAACACCTTTCTGAACATAGTCTCTAATGAAATGATGTTTGCTACACATCTCGAAAATAAAATACTCTAGTTTTTTTTTTTTTTGCTACACATATCATATTTTAAGAATATATTTCAAATTTTAGATTATAATTTAATATTAAAATATAAATTAAATACTAAATTGATCAACTTCAAAAATAATTTAAAGAAAATTTTCATTAAAGGAAAATCAATAAAGTTATAAATGAACTAAATAACTCAAACTCAAACTTTATATTTTTTAACAAGTCAAATCCAAACTTTAAGTTTGGCTCGCTTAAATAAATGAGTTTTGAACCACCCATTTTTTCGCAAATCAAGATGGAGCTTTAGGTGCTCGACTCGGATCAGATCATTTACACCCCTTATTCCTGCTATATATAAGATAAAAAAAAGAAATGTTAATTATTTATTAATAAAATATTAATAGTTAATATATACTATATTATAATAAAATACACTCATATTACCAATAAGGTGTAAGTTTTATTAAATTTGTCTAGAGGTTTCCTATTTAAAGCAAGTTATTACTTAAAGAAACCATATTCGATGTTTAATTTAAGTGTTTTTTTATAGAACTTAACAATAACATCATCAATGTTTAGGAAAGAAAAATTATTTTATTTGTGTACTTTTGTCGTGATATTTAATAAATTAACAATTATTAAGATGATGAAAAAGGTAATTTAAATGGAAAGCACTAAATAAACAATATCATCTTTTTTATTAGGGTAAATGTTTGCGTATCGCAAACAGCGCGGAGCGTGCCGTGCCGCACTGTTTTGCGGCCCCCTCCCTTATATTTTTAATGCCCCTCCCACTTTTTTTTAATTTTTTTTAATGCCCCTCCCCCATTTTTTGTATTTTTTAAATAATTTTTATTTATTTTTATTTTATTATTTTAATTAATTTTAGCTATACGTTAATACAGGGTTAATTAAGGGACCATAAATGGTGAACATATTAAGAAATGAGGTTAATAGTGTTTTCGTTTGTGATTAATAGAATATGATTTTTGGTTAACACATGGTTAATTATGTGACCAGAAAATGTGAACACATTAAAAAAACGAGGTTAATGGTGTTTTCGTTTGTGGTTAATAGAATACGAGTTTTGGTTAATTGATTTTGTGAGTTTAATTGCAACTTCGGTTAACATAGGGTTAATTATATGTCCAGAAACAGTGAACATATTTAAAAAATGAGGTTAATGGTGTTTTCGTTTGTGGTTAACAGAATATGATTTTTGGTTAATTGCATCTCCTGCTAGCACGCGGTGAGTTAATGATGTGTCCAGAAACGGTGAACATATTTTAAAATGGGGTTAATGATGTATACATTAACGATTAACAGAATGAGATATTTGGTTAATTGAATTTATGAGATTAATTGTGTACATAGAAATTGTGAATGGAGTAGTATATTTAGTTAATAAATTAAAAAATAAATAAAAACTATTTAAAAAAACTTAAAAGAAAAAAACAGGGGAGGGGGCCACATACAGTGCCCAAAATAACTTTAAAAAAAAAGGGGGGGGAAGAGGGCCACATCGAGTGCAGCGGTACAGATGCGGTAGACATTGTACCCGGCATATATATCATTACTCCCTTTTATTATCATATTATCAGAATGCATTTACTCTTATTATTTATTATTCGTCAACGTCACGTCAGTCACCATTGTGCGTGCCGCTGGTAGAGAATGCCCACTAATGAAGTGCCCATGTAAACCACATTTCTTGTTGAGGATGATGGAAATTGCAGCTTACGCGTACATACCACATTAAATGTTTTAATTTTTTTTATCATATTATTCATAGAATTTAAGTATAAATTATTATAAACTAATATGTTAATGCATCAGAAAAAATTCTTATTTTGTTATCTCTAATTATACAATCCGGATAGTACATATTACTATTCATGAAATTTAATGATTTAAATAATCATTGGGATTTTCAATTAGAGATGATGTTGATATATTCTAGAAAAATGTGTAATTAGTTTTGGAATTATATTTTTGGGTGAAAAGCTCACACCCTTTTGGGAGGAAATTATATGTTTGAAAAAAATTGCAACAATAATGTTGAGATATTGTGGCGGGAAAGGTGAGCTTAATAAGAATTAATAGTTTCATTGGTTGACTGATTTTATAAACGGAAATTTGTTTCCTTTTAAATGTTAAAGTAAATGGAAAAATATTGTTGGTTTGTTAAATATATTCAACGGGTACCCGCATTTTTATTAAATTGGTGGGGATAGATATTATACTACCCGCTCCGCGGGTATCCGTTTATTTATTAAAATATTTTTTTTACTAAATTTATTAAAATATTATAATTTTTTTATTATTTTATGATGATATAAAATTTTTTTTTCTATATTATGATAATTTTATTGTTTTGATTAACATGTAATGGTATTATATAATGTTAATATATATTATATAATTTTAATATTATATGATAATATGATATATTATATGACATTTTTTCTCTTTATTTCTATAAATTTTGATTTTTTTTAAATATTAATGGGTACCAGTGGATACCTGCTACCCGGCCGCATGGGTACCCATTAATTTTAGCGGGCATGCGTCCCGTCCCGTCGACATGCCTAGATATATTTAATTTACATTACCCAGTGTTAATTTTTTTAGATTTAACTTATACAAACGGTTAGTGTAAAAAGGTTTAAAACGGACATCCAATGGTGTGCCGCCACATTATTTAATGAATATAACACTCCATGTGCTATTAAATTCAATAAATGATGTAGCAACATATTATTAGATATTTATGTAAAATTTTTGTAGACTCACAGTGTATATATATTAAAATTAATTTCACTATTTGTGTATATCTGTTAAATATGTAATATCTATCCATGGTTAGATGGATACCCGCATTTTTATTAAACGGGTGGGGACAAGTACTGCACTACCTGCCCCGCGGGTACCCGTTTATTCATTAAAAGATAATTTTTACTAAATATATTAAAATATTAGAATTTTTATTATTTTATGAAGATATAAAATTATTTTTTACTATATTATAATAATTTTATTGTTTAGATTAACACGTAATGGTATTATATAATTTTAATTTATATTATATAATTTTAATATTTTATGATATTATGATATATTATATGAAATTTTCTCTCTTTATTTCTATAAATTTTGATATTTGTGTAGAATTTTTGTAGACTCACAGTGTATATCTATTAAAATTAATATCACTATTTGTGTATATCTATTAAATATGCAATATCTATCCATGGTTAGATGGATACACACATTTTTATTAAACGGGTGGGGATGAATATTACATTACCCGCCTCGCGGGTACCCATTTATTCATTAAAAGATATTTTCTACTAAATACATTAAAATATTAGAATTTTTTATTATTTTATGACGTTATAAAATTAGTTTTTACTATATTATAATAATTTCATTGTTTAGATTAACACGTAATGGTATTATATAATATTAATTTATATTATATAATTTTAATATTATATGATATTATGATATATTATATGACATTTTCTCTCTTTATGTCTATAAATTTTGATTTTTTTTAAATATTAATGGGTACTGGTGGATACCTGCTACCCGCATGGGTACCCGTAAATTTTAGCGGGCATGGGTGCGAGTAGTGTACTACCCGCCCTCGCCCCGTTGACATGCCTTGATATTTAATTTACATTACTCATTGTTAATTTTTATAGATTTAATTGATACACACTGTTACTGTAAAAAAGTTTAAAACATACATCCAATGGTGTGCCGCCACATTATTTAATGAATATAACACCTCATGTGCTATTAAATTCAACAAATGATGTGGCAACATATCATTAGATATCTGTGTAAAATTTTTGTCGACTCGCAGTGTATATATATTAAAATTGCTTTCACTATTTATGTATATCTATTAAATATGTAATATCTATCCATGGTTAGATGGATACCCGTATTTTTATTAAACGGCTGGGGACGAATATTACACTACCCGCTCCGCGGATACCCTTATTCATTAAAAGATATTTTCTATTATATAATATTATTATATAATGTTAATTTATATTATATAATATTAATATTATATGATATTATGATATATTATATGACATTTTTTTTCTCTTTTTTTCTATAATTTTTATTTTTTAAATATTAATGGGTACCGGTGGATACCCGCATGCAACTCCTATCAGCCATGGACATATCATACATTAAATATGTGGCATAAACAGACTAGATTTTTCACCATCTTATGCGGTTACCCTGTCCAGACAGGTATAAGGTCATTCATCTCGTTACCTTTTCTATTACCATTGCTCATTATATTCAATGGCCACCTACATTTTCTAATCAATTTATAGCTAGGAAAACATAACTTATTATTCCGTGTATGAGCACGGGTTTCACACTAATTATTAATGTTGTTTTTAATTAATATATTTTTAAATTTAAAAAATTTAAAGAATAAAAAGAAATTCAAGTTACGTGATCATAGTATTGGAGAATGAGAAATTCAAACTCTTCCGAAGTTTTTATAATTTTTAAAATAAAATAAAAATATCAGGTAAATTGATCTTACTCATTTGAGAGTGTGAGATCTCCGTTAGTAATCAAATTTAATATACTGAAGTAGTAGATTCAGAAAAATTGTCTAGAATATGTATAAGGAGAGCTAAGGTCATCTCCATCCCAGCATCTCTCAAATTTCTTAAATCAATTATAATTTTTCACACATTTCTATACTTTTATATTATTTTTATTATTTTAAACAACTCAATCATTTTTTATATCCATCCCAACAACTCTAAAAAATTTCTTAAATGAACCTCATAACTCATCTATCAACCAATCACATACCACACAATAATTATTTAAAAAATAAAAAAGTTAAGCACCGTTACTAAATAAGTATCAGTTAAAAAAAACTGCTCCATCGCTTGATTGTGTGAAGCGCCACTTCTGCTTTGAAAAAGCAGTTAAGCATCACTAAGCATATCCTTGCGATACTGATGCTCTCTAATAAGTAATGATTAATTGTCTCAGCAAAAATATTTTCTACAAATCAGACAGAAAAGCAGGGAATCGTTTTGCCATCGTGTCTCACCATTGCTATTGTTTTGAAATATCCTTTTGAACTTTTTAAAAAGAAAAACGCAAGTCAATAACTATAATAAACACACAAAGCATACTTAATATAAAATAATAATTTAATTGTTATAAATTTCATCTAAACAAATATCGACACGAATTTATATAAATTCATACAATAATATATAAAAAAAATAAGGTAAATTGCATGACGATATTGGGAGTAATATCCACATTATTTAATGGACTTAAACGTGAATTTTAACTATTCACAAGCAGTAGCGTGTTAAAGAGTGTACAAATAGGTAATATTATCTCCTCTAAAATTAAAGAGAACATAACATTCTCTTATTGCATTATGTTAAAGTGTGTGTCGAAAACTACCTAAGTAGGTGTGTGTATTTTTTTTCTTTGTTTAGAGTGAAATTTATGTATTCATATATAAATATGTATGTTGATATGAATATAACTTAGCTCTTTTCTATAACATTATATCTTTTCAATTAAAAGGAGTTTTAAAAGCATTAAACACGGCACCGTCTAAAGTGAAGTAGTGTGTGGGTACTACACGGGTGTGTCAGCCTTTTTTCACTGTATAATGAAGTCTTTTTTGAAGGAACGACTGAGATAAAGTACCTGCAACCGGTTGAGTAAATTTTTTCTCGTTTGCAAAGAAATTCCTCCATGTTTTGCAGAGAAACCCCTCCGCATTTCGTATTGGTCTTTGTCCATTGAATAATGGGAAGCGTTCTTGATCCCTGTTATCGTGAAAAGAAGACATGGGTGGGATGGGTTATCTTCCCTTTAGATTCGTGATTAGAAGACATGGGCAACATGAGTTATCTTCCCTGTAAACGTGTTTAAATTTTTGTTGCCCAACAAAAATGGGTTATCTTCCCTTTGGTTTTGTGATTAAAATTTATATTGGGCTTATGAGTGTAATATTGTAAGGGTGGTAAATACAGTAAATAACAAGAAAGATGATTCATTTTCCCAGCAAACAAGTATTAATATGTTAGGTGAGATTGAGTTCGTCCAAAAAAAAAAAAGGTGAGATTGAGTAAAAAAAATGTTAGGTGATTAATTAGATAAATGCATATTTGTACATGTGTAGAATATATATATATATATATATGTATATGAATAGAAACTGTTATAGTAGGTAAATTAGTTTTGATTTTCGTTTAAAAAATTGGTTAACATATAGTATAGTGGTAATATAATTAAATTATTTGAAAATGATATTTATTTTATAGATAAATTATTTTAGGAAATCAAAGTGTGATATTAATGGGTGTTAAATATCCAAAGATAGGTTATCATAAATTTGGTGTCGCACTAGTATTAGGACATGCATGAGAGAGCTTCAAATTAAATTGGGTGACCTTTTGAATTAAAATGAAATTATGGTGAATTAAAATGTGAAAAAGGATTGAAAATAATTAAAAATAGAGGGCAATTGTCAAAAATCTGGAAAATTCAGTTTGGTGTCCTTCTAAGGGTGTAAGCCTTTGGTGAGAGTTTGCGGTGCGATGAAGAAATGGGTAGGAAGAGAGGCATTGGTTTTGTGTGTTATTTTTTTAAGTTTTAGGTGGTTATTTAGGTTTTGCAAAAGAAGTTCCCTTTGGATATGCTTTCCAAGTTGTGTAGGTTGATGCGTAAGGTGCTTGAAAACCAAGTTTGGTGATTTTTTTACTTAAAATGAAATTACTATGAATTTAATGGTGAAAAAAAATTAAGAAAATGCTTTAAAAATATAAATTAATGGTTAAAAAATACCAAAAAATCAAGTTAATGTCCTTTTGGGGGTTTAAAACTTGGGCGAAATCAATAAGGCCAATTGATGATCAAATGGGCAGGGAGTCATATGAAGCAGTTGGTTTTGGGTAATCTGTGAGTTAGTTATATAAAACCCTAAGCCTTAAGTTGGGGTCGTGATGGGTGTTGAATATCCAAAGATAGGTTATCGTAAATTTGGTGTCGTACTAGTGTTAGGACATGCATGAGCGAGCTTGTAATTAAATTTGGTGATTTTTTTAATTAAAATGAAATTATGGTGAATTAAAATGTGAAAAAGGATTGAAAAATAATTAAAAAGAGAGAAATCATCAAAAAATATGGCAAATTCAGTTTAGTGTCCTTTTAAGGGTGTAAACCTTTGGTGAGCGTTTGTGGTGCGTTGAACAAGAAATGGGTAGGAAGGGAGGCACTGGTTTTGTGTGTTATTTTCTTAAGTTTTAGGTGGTTACTTTGGTTTTGCAGAAGAAGTTCCCTTTTGGTGCAAGTTGTTAAGTTGTTTAGATTGATGCGGAAGGTGCTTGAAAATCAAGTTTGGTGATTTTTTGACTTAAAATGAAATTACTATGAATTTAATGGCGAAAAAAATTAAGAAAATGCTTTAAAAATAGCAATTAATGCTTAAAAAATACCAAAAAAATCAAGTTATTGCCCTTTTGGGGGTTTAAAACTTGGGCGAAATCAATAAGGCCAATTGATGATCAAATGGGCAGGGAGTCATATGAAGCAGTTGGTTTTGGTTAATGTGTGTAAGTCTTAAGTTGGGGTTGTGATGGGTGTTGAATATCCAAAGATATGTTATCGTAAATTTGGTGTCGCGCTAGTGTTAGGGCATGCATGAGCGAGCTTGAAATTAAATTTGGTGATTTTTTGAATTAAAATGAAATTATGGTGAATTAAAATGTTAAAAGGGATTGAAAAATAATTAAAAATAGAGAGCAATCGTACAAAATCTGGAAAATTCAGTTTGGTATCCTTTTAAGGGTGTTAACCTTTGGTGAGAGTTTGTGGTGCCTTGAACAAGAAATGGGTAGGAAGGAAGGCACTAGTTTTGTGTGTTATTTTCTTAAGTTTTAGGTGGTTACTTTGGTTTTGCTGAAGAAGTTCCCTTTGGGTGCAAGTTGTTAAGTTGTTTAGGTTGATGTGTAAGGTGCTTGAAAACCAAGTTTGATGATTTTTTGATTTAAAATGAAATTACTATGAATTTAACGGGGAAAAAAAATTAAGAAAATGCTTTAAAAATAGCAATTAATGCTTAAAAAATACAAAAAGATCAAGTTAGTGTCCTTTTGGGGGTTTAAAACTTGGGCGAAATCAATTAGGCCAATTGATGATCAAAGGGCAGAGAGTCATATGAAACAATTGGTTTTGGTTAATGTGTGAGTTAGTTATATGAAACCCTAAGTCTTAAGTTGGGGTTGTGATGGGTGTTAAATATCCAAAGATAGATTATCGTAAATTTGGTGTCGCACTAGTGTTAGGACATGTATGACCGAGCTTGAAATTAAATTTGGTGATTTTTTAAATTAAAATGAAATCATGGTGAATTAAAATGTGAAAAAGGATTGAAAAATAACTAAAAATAGAGAGCAATTGTAAAAAAAATCTGGTTAGTGTCCGTTTGACAAAATTCATTTCGGAAAATATTTATATTAAAAAATCTGGTTGGTGTTTCTTTTAAATTCTCGTGTGATTAAATTTTAAAAATATTTATATTAAAAAATTTATACTAAATTAAACTAAATTTATATTAAATTAAATTTCAAATATATTTTTATTTAAAAACATATATTAAATTAATTTTATATTTAATTAAATTTTAAATATATATTTAATTAAAAACTCTTTAAATATAAATTATATCCCTTCTAGTATATTAACACATAAAATTAAGGTGATTCAAAAGTCAATCAAATTCAAGTGCACTAAATTGTCAACTACTTACACAACAGCGCACATAATTTATGCATTCGGAAAAAATTACGTTGCAGTACAAATTATTTATTTAATTTTAAACAATAATTAAATAGTGAATATATGTGTGTATTTGGAAGTGTGGTCGAGGTTGGCAGACTGCAGCGCACAATGGCTGGAAGCTTTGTCCGCAGTACTACTACAATTGCCTTGTTAATATTAAGAGCATCTGACATCGCATAGATCTGCTGGGGTTCTTAAATTGAAGCACTCGGTGCATGTATTTTAAACGATGGAGTGCATGTGAAAGGGTTCTATGTTAACAGCAGGTGCTCCCAGAAACACCATGCTTGATTATAAAAAAAAAAAATAAAAAATAATTATTGTGTGATTGATTGATAATTAGATTGTGAGTTCTATTTAAAAATTTTTTTAAAGTTATCGGAAGAAAGATAAAAAATAATTGAGTTATTTAAAATAATAAAAATAATATAATACTATAAAAAATTATTAAAAAAATATAAAATATTAGTTTAAAAAATTTTGAAAATTTATTAGCAGTTTAGCACAGAGATAGCCTTAGGAGTCTACAACTTGTGTGCCATCTCAGCGTTCCAAGCAGTTTGCTTTTTAACATTTGGGGTAATTTTTATTTAAAGCCCACCGACGACATAGAGACAAGTAGTACTCATGTCATTATTAAAATGCAGGAGAATAGTAATCTCATTACCGTTTGATTATCCAAATCTGAAGATAAAAAAAAGCAAACAGAGCACACTACAACCCCCGAAACAAATTTAAAAAGAAAACAATTGTTCATGTTAAAATGGAAAAAAATCACAAATGATATACAACGCAGCGGAGTACCTAGCTTGCAATATGATCACAAATGTTCATGCGATAATGAAAAAAAAAAAAAAAGAAGCAGCGGACCAACCCGGGGGATTTTAACATAATACCATAATCTATATCCAAACAATATAAAAAAGAAAATAACTTGATCCTACCACATACAACGCTGCATTGTTGGGTGTGAGAAATGCTTCATGAATTCTTTATCGAGTAAACTAGCAAATCAGTCCCTAACTCTGTGGGGATCATGCAGTTTCGTCCCTGACTTTACTAAAATAGCACTTTAATCCGTACTTTATTAAAAACTCATGCACTTTAGTCCTTATTTCACTAAAAAACATGCATTTTAGTCCTTCACTTTATTAAAAAATATGTACTTTAGGGACTAAAGTGCATGTATTTTTGACAAGTACGGACTAAAGTGCTATTTTAGCAAAGTCAGGGACTAAACTGCATGGTCCCCGCAGAGTCAGGGACCGATTTGCTAGTTTACTTTTTCTTTGTCACTCTCCTGACAGTAAGCTGTGTTAGGTTAGTAGATTAGTATTAGGTGGGTGGAATCATTAAATATCATTAAGTATCTTGTCATTAGGTGGGTGGGATCATTTATTATCATTCATGAGTTACATTTAATTTGCTCTCGTGCATTTTGGAAGCAGACCCTTCTTTGCGATATGGAAAAGTATCTAATTATCTATTACTCCATTCGGTCCTTTTTATAAGGTACTTTTTACAAGTTTTTGCGGTCCTTTTTATAAGGCACTTTACAATTTCAATGCAGCATTTATTACCATTTTCCTTATTTATCCTTATTATCTTTCCAATTATCAAATGGTAGTGGAGTTAATTAATAATATTAAATAAGGATAAAACTAGAAAGTCAAACTATTTTTTAAAACTCCAACAAAATTAACTAATTTTAACTATTTTTATTGGTATGTGTAATTTGGTTAATAGTGTCTTATAAAAAGGACCGGAGGGAGTATTTTATTAGCAGGTAAGGAAACCTGTGACAACAGGTCAAAAAGGTGGAAACCCTATACTTCACCTTTTTTTTTGTTGGTCGAAATAACATTGATTAAAAAATACCAAGCGATACTTACATCATTTGTAGGATACTAAATAAAGAGCATTTTTGCAGTGCACAACAGATCAAAATAACATAATAAGCACGCATGCTAGTAGCAATTTGAATAGTAGCCGCAAAACAATCAGTGCAAAGAGGCATTACACGGTAATGCATCTCTATAAATAGAGGTCTCACAAGTCAGTGAGAGGCAACAAACTCAACCAAGCTGAGAAGTAGCAATACAAGTGAGAGAGAGAGAAAAATAGAGTGTGAGTAAATCCCAAAAGTGAGTGTGTGGGAAAAATACACCGGGTATATTTTTGGGTATCATCTCTAGTACTCCTTGATACTACAAATTGTAGTATTTGAATAGGAGTGAGTCTCACTGGGAAACACTATATTTGTATCTCTTGTGTGGGAGAGTGTGAAAAGGATATTGTAATTATCCTAAAATATAGTGGAATATTTTTCAGAGTTTGTCCCGTGGTTTTTCCCTCGGTATTAAAGGGTTTTCCACGTAAATATTTGGTGTCATTTTTTCTACCCTTTACATATCTTCTGATCGTTGTGCTACTCTGGTAGTAGGTCTAGCTCTAACAGATCTACTTTGGTGCTTGTTGCTATATTTAATTTATACTGTGGATCAACCCCAGAGCCCAACAAGTGGTATCAGAGCTCCAAGTTGAAATCTGGGTTTTGTGCTGTATAAATAAAATAGAGGAGAATATGGGTACCATGATCAAGCTCAATTCCACAAACTACTCCATTTGGAAGTAAAAAATGGAGGATATTCTTTTCTACAAGGATATGTATGATCCTGTGGAAAAAGGGGATGCAAAGCCGGACAACGTGACAGCAGAAGATTGGAAAAAGTCTCACCGGAAGACTATTAGTCTAATTAGGCAGTGGGTGGATCTTAGTGTATACCACCATGTGACCACAGAGACAACAAATGCCCAGACTCTGTGGAGAAATATCGAAAAGATGTATCAAAGAAAGACTGCACAGAAGAAAGCTTTTGTTATTAGAAAGTTGGTGAATTTAAAATACCAAGATGGAAGATCAGTTGCAGAACACTTGAATGACTTCCAAAACTTGGTCAACCAATTGGCTTCCATGAAGCTGGTTTTGGAAGAAGAATTGCAAGCTTTGTTACTTTTGAGTTCTTTTCCGGAAAACTGGGAAACTTTGGTGGTGTCGTTAAGCAACTCTGCTCCAAACGGAGAACTGACTTTGTCTCAAGTCAAAGATAGTATGTTCAATGAAGAAATAAGAAGGAATGAATTTGGAGAAAGCAGTTCTCAAGCCCTTGTCACAGAGAACAGGGGGAGAAGCAAGAGTAGAGGATGATACAATAAATCCAAAGACAGTTCACAATCTCAATCTAGAAGGAAATTTAAGTGTTATCACTGCGGTGAAGAAGGACATTTCAAAAGGAATTGTAATGCTTGGAAGAATCGGAGGAATCAGAGACCAGGTGTAGATGAAAATACCACAACTCCTGTAATTGATGGGGAAGTGGTGTTGCTCTCCGTTGAAGAAGAAGAGTGTCATGTTGCAGATTCATGTGTTGAATGGGTCGTTGACTCAACAGCATCTTACCATGCCACTTCTAACAAGGAACTCTTTACTACGTACAAAGCAGGAGACTTTGGCAAAGTAAAGATGGGAAATAGCAGCAATGCAAACATTGTGGGAGTTGGCGATGTGTGCATTCAAACCAATACCGGTTGCACACTAACACTGAAGGACGTGCGATATGTACCAGATTTGTGTCTGAATTTAATGTCTGTGCATGCTTTGGATCTAGTTGGTTATTACAACAACTTTGGTAATGGCAACTGGAAGCTTACTAAAGGATCTTTGTTGGTTGCTAGAGGCACAGTGTATTCGACGCTATATAAAACTCAAGTCAAGCTGATCAAAGATGGGTTGAATGCAGTCGAGGATGATGCTTCGCCAAATTTGTGGCATAAAAGGTTGGCTCATATAAGTGAAAAAGGATTGCAGATTTTGGCAAAGAAGTCCTTTATTCCATTTGCCAAAGGTACAAAATTGAATCCTTGTGACTATTGTCTATTTGGCAAGCATCATAGAGTGTCTTTCAGTAAAACTTCAAAACTGAAAGAGAATATTCTAGATATGGTTTACTCTGATGTATGCGGTCCCATGGAGGTGGAGACTCTTGGTGGTAGAAGATATTTTGTGACATTTATTGATGATGCTTCACGAAAGGTGTGGGTGTATTTCCTAAGAACGAAGGACCAGGTTTTTCAATACTTCAAAAGTTTCATGCCATGGTGGAGAGAGAAACGGGAAAACTTTTGAAGTGTCTTCGCAGTGACAATGGGGATGAGTATACTTCCCATGAATTTAAGAATTATTGTTCTGAACATGGCATCAGACATGAGAAGACGGTTCCTGGCACCCCACAACATAATGGTGTGGCCGAAAGAATTAACAGAACCATTATGGAGAAAGTTAGATGTATGCTGAGAATGGCTAAACTGCCTAAGCCATTCTGGGGTGAAGCTGTTCAAACTGCATGCTACCTGATTAACAGATCTCCGTCTGTTCCTTTGGGCTTTGACATACCTGAGAGAGTATGGTCCGGACATGATATTACTTACTCTCATTTGAAGGTGTTTGGATGCAAAGCTTTTGCTCACGTAAGTAAGGAACAGAGACAAAAACTTGATGATAGAGCCATTCCTTGTATTTTTCTGGGCTATGGAAATGAGGAATTTGGCTACAAGTTATGGGATCTGGAAAAGAAGAAGATTGTTAGAAGTAGAGACATAGTGTTCCATGAGCAAGAGACTATGTCGGATTCTGCGACTCCAGAGAAAACCAAAGAATCTAGTGGATATGTTGATCTCATACCAGTGCCTCCTCCTAGAGAAAATGCCACAGAAGGGGGAGGGTTTAATGAATATGGGGTGGATGAAGATCCAGCCGCAGATAATGTTGGAGATGGAGAAGGTGTTGAGCAGGGGAGCAGACCCCTGTACCACAACTCAGACGATCAGAAAGAGAGCGTCGTCCATCCAACAGGTACCCCAGTTCTGAGTACATCCTCCTTACTGATGAGGGGGAGCCAGAAAGTTTTGAAGAAGTTCAAATTCATAAGGATAAAGTCCAGTGGATAAAAGCCATGCAAGAAGAGATAGATTCCTTGCAGAAAAATGATACTTATGAGCTTGTGAAACTTCCTGAAGGCAGGAGAGCCTTGAAGAATAAGTGGGTGTTCAAGCTTAAGAAAGATGGTAATAAGCTGGTCAGGTATAAAGCTCGCTTGGTCGTAAAAGGCTTTGGACAAAAGCGAGGTATAGATTTTGATGAAATCTTCTCTCTGATTGTGAAAATGAGTTCTATTCGAGTTATACTCAGATTGGTGGCTAGCTTGGATCTAGAGCTTGAACAACTAGATGTGAAGACTGCATTTCTCCATGGAGATTTGGAGGAAGAAATCTACATGGTACAACCAGAAGGATTTGAGAAGGCTGGAAAGGAGCACATGGTTTGCAGATTGAAAAAGAGCTTGTATGGACTGAAGCAAGCTCCAAGACAATGGTACAAGAAATTTGACTCATTTATGATGAGTCATGGATATACCAAGACTGATGCAGATCATTGTGTATATGTCAAAACATTTCCAGGTAACAAATTCATCATTCTTCTGCTATATGTAGATGATATGCTGATAGTGGGACAAGATATGAAGATGATTGATGATTTAAAAAAGGAGTTGTCAAAATCCTTTGATATGAAAAATCTAGGCCCTGCAAAACAAATTTTGGGCATGCAAATTTTTCGAGATCGAAAAGCTAAGAGGTTGTGGTTGTCACAAGAACGGTATGTGAATCGGATTCTAGAAAGATTCAACATGAAGGATGCTAAGCCAGTTAGCACACCGTTGGCCAATCACTTCAAACTCAGCAGGAGGACTTGTCCTACTAGTCAGGAAGAAAAGGAAGCTATGGCCGCTATACCGTACTCCTCAGCAGTCGGGAGTTTGATGTATGCAATGGTTTGCACTAGGCCGGATATTGCTCATGCGGTTGGAGTTGTTAGCAGGTTTCTTTCCAATCTTGGAAAAGATCATTGGGAAGTAGTAAAGTGGATCTTGAGATACTTGAAAGGTACCTCTAGAATGTGCTTGTGCTTTGGAGGACCAGAAACTATTCTGGAAAGGATATACAAATGCAGATATGGCAGGTGATCTAGATGGCAGGAAATCTACCTCTGGATACGTTTTTACTTTTGCAGGGGGAGCTGTCTCATGGCAGTCTAAATTGCAGAAGTGTGTTGCTCTATCGACTACCGAAGCAGAATATGTTGCTATGACCGAAGCAGGAAAATAAATGCTTTGGTTGATGAGATTCCTTGAGCAATTAGGAATAAAGCAAGAATGGTCCATTATCCATTGTGATAGTCAAAGTGCATTGGATTTAAGCAAGAATGCAATGTACCACTCTCGTACTAAGCACATTGATGTGAGATACCATTGGTTACGTCAAGCAGTTGAAGAACAACAATTCAAACTGGAAAATATTTACACTGACAAGAATCCTGCTGATATGATGACGAAAGTTGTAGCTCGCGAAAAGCTTCAACTTTGTGCCAAATTGATCGGCATGAATCACATATGAAATCTCCAAGATTAATTTTTCCCCAATGGCTGGAGGAGGAGAATTGTAGTGCATCCAGCTATGGATTACAAACCATTTGCTAAAGGACAAAGTTGATGCATCAACCATGTGGAGTGGTTGGAGTTGTTACATGAGAAGCACACAAAGGCTATCAAATTGGACGGTAAGCAAATAAACGTGCTAGCAGCAATTTGAATAGTAGCCGCAAAACAATCAGTGCAAAGAGGCATTACACGGTAATGCATCTCTATAAATAGAGGTCTCACAAGTCAGTGAGAGGCAACGAACTCAACCAAGCTGAGAAGTAGCAATACAAGTGAGAGAGAGAGAAAAATAGAGTGTGAGTAAATCCCAAAAGTGAGTGTGTGGGAAAAATACACCGGGTATATTTTTGGGTATCATCTCTAGTACTCCTTGATACTACAAATTGTAGTATTTGAATAGGAGTGAGTCTCACTGGGAAACACTATATTTGTATCTCTTGTGTGGGAGAGTGTGGAAAGGATATTGTAATTATCCTAAAATATAGTGGAATATTTTTCGGAGTTTGTCCCGTGGTTTTTCCCTCGGTATTAAAGGGTTTTTCACGTAAATATTTGGTATCACTTTTTCTACCCTTTACATATCTTCTGATCGTTGTGCTACTCTGGTAGTAAATCTAGCTCTAACAGATCTACTTTGGTGCTTGTTGCTATATTTAATTTATACTGTTGATCAACCCAGAGCCCAACAGCTGAGAAATGTTGCAAAATATCATATAAAGCAGCCTTTAGGCCAGATAATAATATTAGTCATGAAGAAATAAATAATGCATTAGTTAAGGTAGCCTTAATGGAATCTAGAGTAATAGTCCTTCACATATACCCTAGTGTTGGTCTAGATATACTTCACGTGGCTCAGTCACTTGGCATGATGGGAAGTGGTTATGTATGGATAGCCACTGATTGGCTTTCTACAGTTCTAGATTCATACCCTTCCTTGACCACATCTCAAGCCATGAATGATATCCAAGGTGTTATCACCTTGCGGATGAACACCCCAGAATCAGAAATCAAGAAAAAATTTACTTCTAGGTGGAGCAACCTTAGCCATGAAAAGGATTTTGGGTTGAACATCTTTGGTCTATATGCCTATGACACGGTTTGGGTTCTTGCTTCTGCACTAGATGCATTTTTAACAGTGGTGGAACTTTGTCATTTTCAAATGATTCAAGTCTAAACATGTTAAGGGGGGACAACTTTCATTTGGATTCTATGAGGGTCTTTTTGAATGGTAGCATGTTGCGTCAGAAAATTTTAGAGGTTAACAGAACAGGATTAGCAGGGCAAATGATGTTTGGTTCAGATGGAAACTTAATGCATCCATCATATGAAGTCATTAATGTGATAGGCACTGGAATTAGGAGGATTGGTTATTGGTCTGATTCCTCTGGCCTACACACAGGGGAAGCTCCTAATCATTCCAATTCCAGTGAAGGACTATTTGGTGTCATCTGGCCTGGTCAAACAACTCAAACCCCTCGTGGTTGGGTTTTTTCCAGCAGTGGAAGATCCTTGAAAATTGGGGTGTCACTTAGAATTAGTTACCGTGAATTTGTGTCAAGATCTGAAAGCACTGAAATGTTTGGTGGTTATTGCATAGATGTGTTTACTGCTGCAAGGGACTTGTTGCCTTATCCAGTTCCATACAAGTTTATTCCATTTGGTGATGGTAAAACTAACCCATTAAATACAGAACTTCTCCATAGGATCACAATTGGTGTGAGTATTTTTATGTTTTCATAATTATTGCCTTTGTTCTGTTCTAGATTATTGCATTGATATTATTCCTTCTTATATATATGTAGGAGTTTGATGCTGTGGTGGGGGACATTACCATTACCACAAACCGAACTAAGATAGTGGATTTTACACAGCCATATATTGAATCTGGGCTAGTTGTTGTGGCACCTATAAGGAAATTGAAATCAAGCCCTTGGGCTTTCCTTAGACCATTTACTCCAATGATGTGGTTTGTCACAGGAATGTGTTTCTTGGCTGTGGGAGCTGTTGTGTGGATTTTAGAACGTCGCCTAAATGATGACTTTAGAGGCCCAGCTAGAAGGCAGTTTGTAACCATTATATGGTAATTAACTGCCAAAACAATTTTTACAAGAAAAGTACCTTATATTAGCTATTGGATTGTCTATGTGACAGAATACAAGCTGTAACAATTGCTAACATCTGAATTATTTTATTTCTGTATGCAGGTTTAGCTTTTCAACCCTGTTTTTTACACATAGTAAGTGGTTGAAACTTGAAATAGTTTTTTAGCTAGTAACTAGTTATATAGGCCTAAGTACTTCATAGGATAGATTCATAAATAGTTTTGTATCTTTTAGTTACATCCCTATTTCTTTGCAGGAGAGAAAACTGTGAGCACCCTTGGTCGCTTAGTACTAATCATATGGCTGTTTGTGGTTTTGATACTCAACTCAAGCTATATTGCAAGCCTTACCTCCATCCTTACTGTGGAACAGCTCTCTTCCCAAGTTAAGGGAATTGAGAGCTTAGCAACAAGCAATGACCGTATTGGTTACTTGAGGGGTTCATTTGCTGAAAATTATCTGACTGAGGAGCTCAACATACACAGATCCAGGCTTGTTCCTCTTAACTCCCCATCAGAATATGAAAAAGCCTTGAAGGATGGCCCTGCTAATGGTGGTGTTACAGCAATAATAGATGAACGTGCATACATGGAGCTATTCCTATCTACCAGATGTGAATTTGGTATTGTTGGTCAAGAGTTCACCAAGATGGGATGGGGCTTTGTAAGTACATTAAACCATTTTCTACTCTTATTCTCTGTTTTCACTAATAAGTACAAAAATATTATCCTATTTTCAGTTTATTTCTTGTTTCTAAATATTTGAACCAAGTAAAAAAAAAAAAAGAATATAAGGATTTAATTGATTACATTATTAGTGTAAAAGAGTTTTACACAGGCATTTAATGTTGTGCCGCCATATTATTTAATGAATATGACAACTCATGTATTATTAAATTCAATAAATGATGTAGTAGCACATCATTGGATGTCTATGTAAAATTTCTTTACATTACCAGTGTATATATATTAATTATGCATAGTTGTTGATTCAACTCACACATAGTTGATTCTCATAAATAAGGTCTTATATATATTTAGGTATTTTCTATGTAAAACTCTGTTGGAAGAGAATTAGCTCCACCATATAAAGGATGTTTTCAGCTTAAACAAGACTGTATATTGAAGATATATGTGGTCCTAAAAAGAAAACGAAATAAAAATGAAAAAACTTTTCTCAAACCAAACAAGTTTAAGCCCCTTGAACACTCAAGTAGGAGGGATATCAATTCATTTTTGGTGAAAGTGAAACCAATATCTCATACTCAAAGAACCCATGGGAGTTCCACATAGCACAACATTTAGTTCCAATAATTTCTAATGTCACATTGTTATATTTAGATCGAATGTTGACAACAACTTGAACTTGTTAAATTCAAATATTACAGGCTTTCCCAAGGGACTCTCCCTTAGCAATTGACATGTCAACTGCCATTCTAAAACTATCAGAAAATGGTGACCTTTAGAGAATTCATGACAAATGGCTAACAAGAAGTGCTTGCAGCTCAGAAGGTGCAAAGCAAGGGATAGACCGACTTGAGTTAAAAAGCTTTTGGGGTTTGTTCCTTCTTTTTTCTATGTTATTCAAATGGCCTACTGCTTTTGTAGGCACTCCTCCAGTAATAACCTTGAAGGATCATCACACTCTACTCGTCTTCGATCATTCTTTACTTTTGTGAATGAAAAAGAAGAGGAAGACAAATACACGTCCAAGAGAAAACGACGGGAAACGACATCTAGCAAACGGGTAGCACATGAAGAAGGATCATTGGATGACTTCAAGTGTTAATGTCCACATTGAAGATTATGCATGAGTATGGATTTGGATACTCTATAGTTGTCAAGCCCACTCCAACAATATTAGCTATCCAATAGTTAGGAATTAGCCATGGAATCATTTGTAGCTAATCTATGCAGTTAATTCCTAGCTATTCAACAACTAATGCAATTGGAGAGTGCTAAATTGGAGAGAATCCACACACGCTGAAGTATGGCATGAACTAAAAATATTGTAGTGATAACTATAGTGAGTATCAGTGAACTACAAGTCTGTTTAAGAACTTAGTATTTACATGAAATAAGTTTGTAAATATGTATAAGCTTTTTATAATGAACGTAATTTAAACCTTACTTATTACCCATTAAGATCGACCTAGTGGTGAGAGTTTGGGTAGTTTGTATGAGTTCCTAGGTTTAAACATTATTATTTTCATTGTACACTATTAAAAAAACCCAACTTATTAGTATAAATTAAAAGAGAACAAAGGATACACAAACTTCTTACAACTCCTTACATTTATGGATACACAAAAACACATACACTACAGTTGTACTTCCTAGTTGTCAGTGTCTCTTAAGCTTTAATTGTTGGGAGCAGAGGGTGGACGCTTGAACTAAAGTGGATTAAAGAGTCACACTAAGGGGGTTGAATTGTGATACTTGAAAATTTTTAATCCCTCGTGCTAAAAAATATAATTGTTGATTATATTTTCTCAAGTAATACTTTGCTTAATATGAATATATAAGGATTAGAAAATTTAACAGATATTGAAAAGGTTAGTTAAATCAAACATCTTTATTAGAAGCACAAATTAGATTGGAATAGAGGAAGTTGTGCTTTTGGAAAATATCAGAAGTTGAAAACTGATGATTCTGAACAAAACCTTTAATCTATATAATTTGAAATGATACAAAAGATTAAGGTATTTAACAATGAATCCGAAGTTTTCTTATATTGAATAACTTATCAAATGTAGGCTAATCAAGAATGATGATTTAGTTTATGTTTCAACAGTCAGATTTGAGCTTTTAATCAAAATCAAAATTTTCACATACAAGCACAACTATTTAAATAACTAAAATGCAGAATTTAATGACGAGATAGAAAGAGATACTGCACATATGTTTTAATACTGTCTCACCCTCAATTCCATCTGAGGCTACGTCCAGTACCTACTTGAGTAGGATATTTTGCTAATAATCAAACTTGATGCAAGGTATTCTTTTCCCACATCATACTTGGGCTTATACAATCAATCTCCTAAGCCTTTCTATTCAATATCATGCACAGGTTACCACAAACTATTTTCTAACACTAATATAACATCCCAAAGTTTGAACCTAAGCGGAATATAGAAGAGTTGGGAGATAAAAGGGGACTTGAGAATGTGGGAATGAATTATGAGGAAGGAGAAGAGATTTAGTTAAGAGTTCATGAGTGTCAAGAAATAGAAAAGAAGGAACCGAGTCTTGAGCCAAGTGATCATAGGTTTACCTCATCGGCATATAATTTTAAGTTAATCAATAAGGATGTTAGAAGGATTATAAAATAGGTGTTAGGGGCAAATAAAGGTATTTTCAGTGATAGGAACGTCGAGGGTTCGAATAACCTAGTTGTAGGGAAGTATCAAACTTTAATCACCTCGGTGTTAGTAAGTTTTTCATAGATGGGGAATGGGAGAGAATTGAGGGGAAAAACTTTAAAAATAAAGCCAAGAGGGTAGAAATGGAAAAGGAATTGGAACCCCTATTTGTAGGGTGCTACAGCGCCCTTGTTCCTTCCCCAGCGCACATCACTTGCAAGAAAGGGGAGGCTTTTAGTGCTGTGCGCTACAGCGCACTCCCCCTTGCTTCAGCGCACACCTTTAATGAAAGGGAAGAGCCCCTGATTTGGGCGCTACAGCGCCCTTCTTGTGCGCCCCAGCGCACGCTTAAGTGTGTGGCTTTTAAGCCTGGCACGATGCGTTCCCTTTCATTTTTCGTTCTTCTTCTTCTAAATAGAGTTAGAGAGAGGTAAGAGGGTTTAGAGAGAGATAGAGCTAGGGTTTAGAAAGGAAGAAAGATTTGTAGTCATCTCGACCATTCTCAAGCTTGGGATCACCTCCACCTTCCTCCTCTTCCTCCATTTTCTCCTCTTCCTCCTCCATTGTTCTCCATTTGAGGTGAGGGTGGTCTCACTCACTTTCTCTTGGTTTTTATCTTATGCATGCCCCCCATTCTTCCTTCCCTTTCTATTATTGATGATCATGTTTAGATTATACAAAATCTAGGGTTGATTGTTAGGTTTATATGAATATATGATTTTGGCTCAAACCCTAGGTTAGGGGATTTGGGGATTTTTGGTGAAATTGACGATTGTGATGTTGTACCCTTGAAATGTGTTCATTTATGCATACTCTCATGTTCATAGAATTATTATCATGTTGTATGTTCCCAATTACACTTATTTTGAAAGGAAGGAATTGGGTCTTATGACCTCATGTTTTGAAATAATGAAATTTGGGTCTTAGGACCTCATATTTTGAAAGAAGAGGACTTGGGTCTTTGGACCTCATGTAAAAAGAGGGGTCTTCGGATCAAAAGAGGGGTCTTCGGACCAATGAGGTACAAGAGAGGTAATCACATTTACTCCTAGGCCAAGGGGTAAATGGGATTCCTCCATTAAAAATGAATTTCATGCATTGCATCCTTGTTTGACTAATTAAAACTTAATGAGGGTGGCTTTGGACGACGGTCCTTGGTCACATGGCCGAGCTCGCAAAAGAGGTAACAGTGTAAAGAGACCTGGGTGTGGGTTACACACTTGATTGCTCCTTGAGGGAGATTTTGATTGAATTACGTGGCATAACATATATGATGACAACCTGTCAATGGACTTCTGAACTGACAGCTGATGGCTAGGATCAACTTGGAGCTGCTTGAAGTGCTTGGGGCTGAACCAAGCATGAGTCTTCCTTCATGAGAGTCAACCCTTGATCAAACCTTGATCATTGAACAAGAAGTCAAAGTCAACATGCAAGAATCAACTTAATCAGGAATCAATATAATTAGGATTTATATTGTAATTAGGACATGATTGTTATTTTTCCTTAATTAGAGGCGCTACATGTGTGGTTTTATTGGTTAGTAGGTTGCCTTACTATGAGGTTTAGGAAGTCATGGGTTCTAATCCCACCTAGGATAGGAAATTTACTCATCTTTTATTTTCCTATGTAAAAGGGGCACTAATTAGGAGGTTTATTGGCTTAAGGCTTAGCTTAGCCATAAACCTTTAGGGGCTTGGGTTCAAATCCCACTTAGGATGGGATTGCACCCATCTTTTTATTTTTCCCTTTTATTCCTTGTATTGGCCGCCCCCTTCCCCCCTTCAACTCCTATATAAAGGAGTCTTCTCCTCTTGTAATTGACACATTGAATTTTGAAGTAAAGGCATTATGCCAAATTTCTCCTCCCTTTGTGAGTTGACTGAGGCTTGGTGGTTGTTGCTCAAACCATACTGAGACTTATCTAATTCTCCTGAATTAGTGGCGTCTGGCATTGGACTTATCTGCTGCAAGTGGATTCTTGCTTCAGTGGCGTCCTTCCCATTTCTTCCTCTCCACTTTTTCTTTCATTTTCTCTCATTTTCTTGTGCTTTCCCACGCATTATAGGCTGCTGCCCAGCACCTATAATTCGTGATTTTATTGCTTGATTATGATTCTAATCGGTTGGTTTTGCTCAATTCTAGATCCTACACCCATCCTGCTATCAATATATGACTGAATACCTGTTGCATGATCATCGTTGCACTTATCATTGCCATCACGAATGTTTTCCTGAGTTGATTTAGCTTTTCTCATCAATTTGTCTGCTGTATTGCCTCCCCACACCATACACACTACTATCACACTCACTGGGACGTAGTCTCACCCCACGCTGTGGGGAATTATCTTCAATTGTACAGGAAAGGATTTCTTAGCATTGGAGGACGAGTTGGAGTCTCGAGGCGAATCCTCCCACCTCCCCAGTTTCCAGTTGCCTTAGGACGCTCAGATTTAATAAAATTATGTAATGCTTAAGAATTGTGTATATATGTATATGCTTATAGGTTATTGGACTGTATTATTTTAAAAGAATGATGTGACTGTTTGGTTTGGCCACGGAGGCCTCTTATTACTGAATGGATTAGTGCTTTTGTTATCATGAACTGTACTGGTGTTTTGCTGGTTTTCAGGTGGATCTGGAAATTGGGAAACGTCTAGTTTTCAGGGGAGACTCTGCCGGATTTCCGGCAGGAGTTTTATGAACCTTTAACACGCCAAGTGTGGGTTCCTCCCTGCCTTTCTTAAGGGAATGTTTTAAAATTGTGTTATTGAATGTTGAGGTAGCCTAAGCATACGTTGGACTGTTTAGGCAAATTGTGCTTGTGTGCCGATACAAGAAATGGCGCGAAATAATTTCCCAAAATGGTAAACAGTGCTTCCAACATGCATTGTTTTCTAATTAAGAAATTAGGACGTTACAACTAACACTTCTTGCTAGCTTGGAAATACACTTTTTGGAATTAAATTTAAAGGTTTTTTGGTGTATAACTCTCCTAACACTCAAATGTGTGTAATCTAAGGTAGTACAGAGTTGTATCAATCACTTCTAATGTAGAAAAATGATTAATATTCTAAATGCATACATCATTTAAGTCTAGTGATTACATTTAGATACAAAAATAATCAAAGGAGCTTTTAATTTTTAAAAGAAAAAGTGCAGAGCCTACTGCAACTACTGTTGCTGCATATCTATTGTTCTTCCTTATTCCTACTTTTTCTTTCTCCCCCTTTGTCATTAATCAAAACATGATAAGGTAGAGAGAGTACAAAATATCATCATATCATTTCCTACTTATGGAGATGGGTGATCAAGTGGTGAAGAGTGTGAAGGTTGAGAGATAGAAGCTGCAGTGAATGTTGAAATGGGCATTGTTGGAACAGTAGGAGAAATCTGTGGAAGAAGAAAATTATTCACCAAGAACTGGAACTGAATGAACCTTTCAGTCATGTCATTCATGGTTCCATGTAGGGTTACTGATATGAACCCTCTTGCTAATTAGGATTATGAATAAGGATCTCTATGAATTTAGTTTCTGCCAAGTAAAAATCCAATAATGATGATACAATTTGTCACACAGAATGGGAGTGAAATTTGGAAGACAATTGGAAAGGATGAAAGGTATCAATTTATAGCCAATTCTGCATGAATCAAATATTCAATTAGGTGCAGACTTTTATTCCAAACCAGCGTGCAAAGTGATTGAATAAAGGTGCAGGATTTGGACTCAAAATCAATCACAATTAAGAAATAAATTGACCAATCAGATTGAAGAAAGAGATGTGCAATATGCTTAATTAAACAATCAAAATTGGTGTAGTTATGTAATTCAAAATTTGCGCATAACATGAACTCAAATTGGTAATTGGATGCGTGAAATTGAAAGAAAAAAAATGGATGAATTTTGTGAAGGGCGTCACACTTCCAAGGATGGAAGATAAACCCGGAGAGATTGAACACACAAAGGGGTGAATATCCTTTGATAAATCTCAATAGATGGATTGCCAAGAATCCTGGAGAAATCACTTCTCACAACTCAGTTTGTTTCTTACAATTCACAATCTGTCTTTTCTTGCAGCCTATGTGCAGAATATATAAGGCTCTATACATTCAACCTACGCGTAATTCACATGTCCCTTAGCATTCATAAATGTTACAAGTAAACTCTAATGAAAACTAATAATTGGCAGCCTTAAAAAACAAAAGTGTAACTGCCCCAAAAATAATAAAATGCAGCCCACTAAATTAACTAAGTATGGCCACCCATTATAGGGAAAAATAAAACAGCCACATAATGTTTAATTGGAACAAAAATTCAGTCATGTGTCTTCAAGTCTTTCCTTGTTCTCATCAGTTACCATATAATCAAACAATTTCTTCACATTCCCCTTCAATTTTCGCAGTTGTTTCTCATTTGATATGGATTCTTTCTTTTCTTCCTTAGGAGTAGGCTGTTGTTCAGATGGAAGCTTTGAAGCCTTTGATGTTTGTCAAACACCTTTCTCTTGAGACATTTTATTTAGAAAGGACCCCATGGACCCAAATTTAGTAGAAATGTCATGGAAAAGACTTGGACAGGTTCAGTATTGAGAGGCATCATAGGAGAAGCAATGAATTGATTTACCATATTGGTATCAAAGGTTCCAATAAAAGTGTGAACATTATCAGAAGTAGGTTGTACATGAGACAAGATTGTTGTAGTTGGATCCTTCATGGTCAAGCTTGTTTTAGGAGTTGGGTTAGTCTTAGCAGCAATGGAAAGAATGACTGAGAGTGGCTGTTCAGCAAGGAAGGCTGATGAAGATCGGGGAATGTTGGGATCAATCTCTTCTATATAAGTTCGGGCTAGTTGGGGCAAAACATTTACCACCTGAGCTGCTGTTGGTATCAAATTTTGAATACCTTCGAATTCTAGAAGACAAAAGTCTTTTATATGGTTCAAAAAACTTATTGATGTCTTTGAATAAGCTAAGGAATTTACGAATTTAAAACAGAAATATTGCTAAGTTATTAGAGTCAATGTCTTCGAATATGAAGAAGAGAATAAGGAAATTCGAATGGCTTGTTGGTTAATGACTAAGTTAACTTAGCGAGATTTTAGAAAGGGTTTATTCAAGTTTCGAAAAGAAACTATGATACATTAAATAGATAAACTCGAAAGCAAAGCAGCTCTATAACACAAAGGAAGGATAAGTTCTTTTATTCATATAAAGGTAATTCGAATTACACTAGGTTCGAATGCAATACATGGAAAATATAAAAGTACATGTAAGAAAAGACTATCCCATGTCTTCGAGTATCTAGAAAAGAGCTATCCTATGATTGTAAAGGGAAGTTGACTCCTGCCTTCCTGGCCCTCTTCTTCCTTCTTCTCTTCCACAGGATTTGATTGAGCCACCAGGGTGATAACATTCTACAGACTTGATTGAGTAGCCCTGTGATTCAATCAAAAAGTAAGAAAGATGAAGTGAAGACCAGAAGCTGTGAGAATTGGCTAGTACGTTCGACCTAAAAGGAAATCCTTAAAAAGGATTGAAAAAGCTTATAGCTTTGTCTACGTCGTCGACCTTATCAAAAGTGAAATCATTAAAGATTAGGTCGAACACAGTAGCCAAAGGAAGAAGCTTTTCCATTTTAAACTAAGAGAGGAATAAAAGAAGAATGGAAAGGAATGAAGAATATGTTTAGAATGAAACTCCTATTTATAGGGGAGGATAAAGGGAGAATAATAAATTCGCCCCCAGAGTGAGCCAATCAACGAAGCCTTCATAAATGATGTTGAGTGGACGGTGGACGGTAGTCAAAGGCCACCATGAAATTGGCCAAAGGAGAGTTGATACGTGGCAAAGCCAAGGAAACCAAACGCTTGAGGAAGAACATGAGTTTCAGGGAATATCAAGCATCAGAATATTTCTAAGTTATACAGAAGAGAAAAATCGAAGAAGTAGTTCAATTTTTATACTTCAGAATCGAAGGACATAGTAGTTAAAGACTTAGAAAATATTTTTGAAGAAGGAAGGTACATTCGAGGAAAGTCAAGATTTGAAGAAACAACTAGTAGCAGTTAATGGAAGTTCATTGTCCAAGACAGATGTCAGAATTCTAGTGGAACATTGCAGAAGTTCAAAAAGGGATAAACAAGTTTCTGACTGTTAGAAGACATGGCAGCCATGCATTGTGCCAACACATGAAGACTGTTGATGTGTACTATGTATATTAGTTAGTAGTTAGGATTAGAAGTCTATAAATAGGAAAATTCATTATGTAATAAGGGTTGGATTCATTTCTTTGAAAACTCTCTGAAACACCAATACGTCCATCCTTTTAGTGACAACTGATTCTAAAGAGATATTCAAGTATGCAATTCCATCCACACTTTTATTTAATGCTATTTTTATGATTTCTTTTTGTTTGATCTTTACTTTACGCATTTCAATTTGATTTCTTGTAATTTGTTAATTTCTTTCATTAAATTTTTTTCTTTCATTCATGCAATTATTTTCTTCTTTATTTATGTACTTCAATTTCGATTTCTTACTTGTTAAACACTGTAAACCTACTTTTTAAGTGTCCCTTATGAGGACTGGATTCTAAGTCCCAGATTGATCATAGAATCAAAAGGTTAAGAGTAATCTTGTGTTTCGAGATTTACATTTATCACGCAAACAAATTGGCACGCCCAGTGAGACCAATTGCCAGAAGTAGTGTGTGACAAAATTATTTCCAAAACTTTGTTCTTGTTTGCGCTTGAGTAGTGGTGGGACAATATCTCTTCAAATGGACAATAATGCAAGACCAATGGGAAATGGAAATGGTAGTATGAATACAAATACTGGAATTCCAGTGCCTAATGCAAATGAGTCTGTAAATAATAATGACAACAATGTTGTTAATGGAAACAATAATGTGAATAGAGATCAAGTGGTTTCTGGAACATTACCAGAAAACTTAGTTGTGAGTCAAATTGTTTCTAGTATTCCTGCTTTAAGCAACACTTCAATGACACAGAGTGGAGATCCAGTTTTTGGTCTACCATATGGTTTTTTTCCAAGTACTGGAATGGCTCCACCAATGATGTCAACAATTGGCCAAATAACTATACCTTTCGCGAACCGTGGTCCAATCTTTAATCCTTTTGTGGGAAGTTCATCTTCATCCATTACTAATTCTACTCTGCAGTCATTAAGGCAGCAAATGGATGAAAGTAATCATGATATGATGAATATGTTGACACAACAAATGACAACTGTGTTAAATCTGTTAGTACAAACAACAAATACTAATTATAATGATTTGGCTAGACAAATAGCTAGGATTGCAGATGTGTTTGGAGCTCCTGCAGATCCAATTATCCAAAAAGTAGTCAATGCTAATGTAAATCCTCCAGTAAATCAAGAGGAACTTAACAATCGAATCCTAGACCCAGTTGTGCAAGTTGAGAATAGGGATGACAATGCACCCCGAGTCATTCTGAATAGGAATCAGAATGCTGATGAAATCTTAGAAAGGATATTGAACAATATTGGGGGGTAAATCACCCATATGTGGTGTCCCCTTTTTCTCAAATGATTTTACAAACTGAGTTACCTAGGGGATGGAAAGTCCTAAAATTTACTAAGTTCGCTGGAGAAGTAAGAGAATCTATAATCAAACATATTGCTTGATATCAGATCGAAGCAGGGGACTTAGCTAATAATGAGAGTTTAAAAATGAAATGTTTTCCAAGTTCATTAACAAAAAATGCTTTTACTTGGTTTACAATGCTACCTCCTAATTCGATTCATACATGGAATCAATTGGAAAGAAGTTTTCATGAGCAATTCTTCCGGGGAGAAACCAAGGTTACTCTCATGGATCTGATCAATATCAAAAGAACACAAAGTGAATCAATAGATGATTAATTAAATAGACTCGGGCAAATGAAAGCCAAATGCTTTACTCAGATTCCTGAGTATGAATTAGTTCAAATGGCCGCATGAGGCTTAGACTATTCGATTCGTAAGAAGTTGGTCAATCAACAACTTAGAGATATGGCTCAATTGGCTGATAAAGTAAGGAAGATAAAACATCTTAAGAAAGAAAAAGAAAGATTTAGGAGACCTGATAAGATGATACAAAAAGAAAAGATATCATACTTAGAGGTTTCTAATGATAGTGATGTTGATGTCGATTTAGAAGATAATGATATTCATGTGGCTGAACTTAAGCCAGGGCCTCCTTATGTTTGTTCCTTCCTAAAACCATATAATAATGCTGGTAATACTTCGAAAGATAATTCAAAGGATAAATTTTTTAACAAAACTTATGGTTTTGATATTTCGAAGGCTGATCAAATTTTTGATATATTGGTTAAGGATAAACAAATTATTATAAGTGATGACCATAAAATCCCTTCTCAGGAACAGAGAAGAGGTCGAAAATATTGTAAGTATCATCATACATATTGTCACTAGACTAACAGTTGTGTTCGTTTCAGGGACATTATTCAGGAAGCCATTAAGCAAGGTCGTTTGAAATTCGAAGAAAGGTCTTCCATGGCAATGAAAATAGATTTTGATCCTCTTCAAGTTAATGCTAACTATGTTGAACCAGTCAGCATTAACATGGTTGAAGTCCAAGATTCAAATTCTGTGAAAAAGGCCACAGAGATGGCCATTGAGCAAGTTCAAGAGATTCGATATGTTTATCCAAAAGGGGGAGAGTCCCTTATTGAATTCTTGAATAGAAAGAAATTGGAGGATGCTTCGATTGAACTTTGCCCGAGATGTCAAGCTGTATTTGACAAATCTGTTGTCAAAGTTTTTCAAAATTCCAAAATGAAGAAGCATTATCAGGTCGTGGCCTCGAAAGCTTTTTATGAAAAAGGAAAACCGGTTATGGATAATTCTGCTGGCGGGAGTAGATGGACTCAAAAATCGAATCTCACTTCAGAAGAGAAAAAATTGCAAGGTGCAAATTTTGTTAACAAAGAGAAATAAGTTATGTATCCTGACCATCCTATGAAAGGAAAGCCTCGAACCTTTTTTCCACCTTCCACTATTCCTCCAAATAAATGGGTTCGAATGGGTAACCAAAAAGCGCAACAAAACTACCAAGGGTTTCAACCAAGGCCTTATTTTGTGAGCAGGTCACCCATGTCTAAGACCTAATGGAGAAGCGTACAAAGGTTTAGGAAGGCAGCCTTCGAGTAAGAAGAAAAATTGAACAAAATGGCTCAAAATGAAAATTTACAACCTAAACAAGTTCAAGTGAAGAATGCGCAGATAATTCAGGTTCAAGGGACTTCATATCATCCTTCTTATGCTCAAGTGGTGAAAAAGAAGCCTTTTCAAGTTAAAGGAGGGTTTATTGAAGAAGAGGATGATCTTTTGACTGAAAACTTTGAAATTGGTTTCACGGATAGTCTGGAGGATATATGCGGGGTAGTATCAGTTTTACCTGCAGAATATGCAGAAGAGCTTGAAAAGAGGTTAGAAAATGATGATTATGAAGATGATGATATTGGTGATAAACCAATATGTTACTCATATGTTGGGAAGCAAATTTTCCAAAATGATTTAGCAGTCTTCGAAAGACCCACAAAAGAGATGAAGTTACACATGAAGCCTCTATTTATAAGGGCCTTGATCAATGATGTAAGTGTGGGTAAGGTGCTTGTAGATTTTGGGGCTGCGGTAAATTTGATGCCCAAGTTTATGATGAGAAGGTTGATGAAGTCGAAGGCAGACTTAATACCTCATTAGATGATTATTACATATTTCAGTGGTAAGACATCAAAGTCTGAAGGGGTATTGTGTCTGGAATTGATTGTGGGAACAATAATGAGACCAACCATGTTTGTTGTGGTTGATTCAAAAGCCAATTACAACCTTTTGTTAAGCAGGGAATGGATTCATGGTGTAGGTGCAGTGCCATCTTTGATGCACCGGAAACTTTGCCTGTGGAGTAAGGAAGGAGTGCCCATTTATGTTGATGGGGATAAATTATTCCAATGTTGAAGAAGATGCTGTAGATATTCAGAGTATGGAAAAGAAGGTGATGAAGATAAGGCCTTATGAGGTGACTGAAAAATACATGTTGATGCAAACAAAAGTCCCTTATTATATAAGGTTAAACCCAGATTGTGGGTTCATGTTGCAGTGTGATGTTGGCCTCGAGGAGGCCGTGAGAATCTCCGAATGGACAGATCAAGAATAAATTCGAGCTTTTGGGCTCGAATTTCGGCCTACATGGCCGAAAAAAGGATAAAAACGGCCTGCGAGGCCGAAGTTGAATAAAATAATTATAATAATGAAAATACGGCCTTAGAGGCCGAGTGGAAAGAAGGAAGGTTGGTTATAGAAGAGATAGAAGAAACATAGTCTTCTCCTAATCATGAAAGGATATCTTCCAGAAGCATTGAGACTCCTAAAGACAAATGTTTGAACGAAATGATCAGAAAGGTCGAAACCTAGGTTCAGGAACAAGAAAGGGTTGAGTTCAATCGATTGGATTGTATATATGATGACTCCCCTTTAGATTTCGAAGGATCATTGTCTCAGGGAATAAAGAAAATGGAAGCTCAAGACCCTTTAGAGGAAGTCAATTTGGGAACAAATGGAGAAAAGAGACAAACCTTCATAAGCAAATACCTCGAAGGAAGTTTTAAAAAGAAAATGATTGATTTGTTAAAAGAGTACAAAGATTGCTTTTCTTGGGACTATCATGAAATGCTTGGTCTGAGTCGAGAAATGGTTGAACATAGATTGCCTATCTATCCAAATAAATGACCAATGAAGCAAGATCCTAGAAGATTTGCTCCAGAAATCATATTGAAAATTAAGGAAGAAATAGAAAGACTTCTAAGAGCTAAGTTAATTCAAACAGCCAGATATGTTGATTGGATTTCTAATATTGTTCCTGTTATTAAGAAAAATGGGACTTTAAGAGTCTGCATTGATTTTAGAGATCTTAATGCTACAACTCCAAAGGACGAATATCCAATGCCAGTTGCTGATATGTTAATAGATTCAGCAGCAGGAAATGAATTTCTAAGTATGTTAGATGGATATTCAGGATATAACCAAATATTTATTGCTAAATAGGATGTATCGAAAACAACTTTTCGATGTCCTAGGGCAATAGGAACATATGAATGGGTAATGATGCCCTTTGGCCTTAAAAATGCTGGTGCAACTTACCAGAGGCCCATGAATTCAATTTTTCACGATTTAATAGGACAGTTTATGCAAGTCTATACAGATGATGTTGTGGTAAAATCTGACTCAAAAGATTTTCATTTAGATCATTTAAGACAAGCTTTCAAAAGAATGAGGAAGCATGGTTTGAAAATGAAATCCTATTAAATGTGCGTTTGGGGTTTCTGCAGGTAAATTTTTTGGCTTTCTGGTCCATAAGAAAGGTGTTGAGATTGATAAAAATAAAGCTAAGGCAATCTTAGAAGCATATATGCCTTCTACCAAGAAGTAATTGCAGTCTTCTCTTGGAAAAGTAAAATTTCTTCGGAGGTTCATTTCGAATTTATCTGGAAAGACAAGAGTGTTTTCTCCTTTGCTTAAGTTGAAGAAAGAAGAAAATTTCAAGTGGGAGGAACAACATCAAAAAGTATTCGAGGAGATCAAGAGATACTTGATAACACCTCTAATCAGGACTCCTCCTTTGCAAGGGAAACCACTTAAACTATACATATCTGCTTCAGAAGCCACAATAGGAAGTATGTTGGCTCAAGATGATGAAAATGGCGTCGAAAGAGTTGTTTATTATGTAAGTAGAGTCCTCAATGATGCAAAAACTAGATACTGTGCTATTGAAAAATTGTGTTTATGCTTGTACTTTTCATGTACTAAGTTAAAGTATTACATTAAACCTTGTGATGTATTTGTGATTTCTCATTTCGATATAATAAAGCACATGTTATTAAAACCTATTCTTCATAGTAGAGTTGGGAAATGGGCTTTGCCTTTAACTGAGTTTTCTTTAAAGTATGTTCCTTTAAAAGCTATGAAGGGACAGGTTGTCACTGATTTCTTGGTGAATCATCCTCATATTCCACTCGAAGATATTGTTAGGTATATGTACTAGAGACTAATATGTTTTTGAAACATCCATTACATGTATCATATTATTTTTATAAAGGCAATTCATTCTTTTAAGAATATAATTAATGTCCTTAGAATAGTAAGCTCAAACTGAATAAGAAATCAAGTAGATGACTTGATTGTGAAATCTTATGAAGAACTATTCTTAAAATAGTCCCTGGTCAAGTATCATCTTAGGACAAAGATGCATTTAGACTAGTATGTGAGTTCATTGATGATCACATCTCACGGATCATGGATATGAGATATCATGTTCTCATATAAGTATATATTAAGAGTAATAGTGTACTGGACAGACCCATCTTAAGAACATTGCATGGATTGTTACATAAGTGTCATGAACGTTTCTTAAATTAATAAATGTTATATGAAGTCCTTTGACCTGAAATCACTACGATTCCTACATAAGGAATTATGTGTTTTAAATATCATCAAACGTTGCCTATAACAAAGTGATCATAAAGTTGGTATTTGGACATATAATAAATTATGTGGTGGGATGTGAGTGACTTAGATGAGATTTGTCCCTCCTATGTAACAGGAGTTATATCTATAGGCCTCTTGATAAAGTGATACTGCAAAATGTATGGCCATGCTCAGGAGGATAAACATGAGATGTTTATTTTCTGTACAGTCTACTTGGGGATCAAGAAAACATAAATTGAACTATATAAGGTTGACACATACCATGCCCTTGTGTTCAATTAGATATTTGGACAAAGGGACATATCATATAAATTATCATAAAAATAGAATTCGTCAAAGTTGTTGATAATCTCAATATTTGGGTAGTGATGTATTGCTAGATACCGCTCACTATTTATGATATTAAATATAAAAGGGTTTTATTTTAATATCATAACCAAATATTAAAAGCTTATTGGGTCACACACATACAACAAGCAACTATGAAAGATATTAATTCTAATTTGATTAGGATTATAACATAATGGCCCAGGCCCATATATGTTAGGGTTAATAGAGTGAGGGGTTAAACCCTAGCCATCACTCTATAAATATAGCATAAGATTCATTACCCTGGACGCATGAGTAGTCGCTCTTACTCTCTGAACACTACTAGCAGAGTTGAGGAGGGTTTCCTAGTTCGATTGTTGGCGTGGACACTACTAGAGACGTGGCTGCTATTTCCTTGTTTGCAATCCTTAAAAGGTACGAACTTTTGTTTTATGGCTTTTATGCCTTAATTCTTGTTTTCGCATTAACGATCATAATAAGGGAGGGAATCCATTTATTTCGCTGCACCATGACCACATGCTTGATTCCCTTCAGATATAACTTATATAGGTTTGGAACCTTGGAAGTTATATTTTGACGGTTCTAAACATAAGAACGAAACAGGGATTAGGGCATTAATAATTTCACCAAAAGGATTTCCAACTCGAATTATGTTTGAGATTAAGTTTCTGTTCTCTAATAATGCAGCAGATTATGAAGCTTTGATTGCTGGTCTCGAAGCTTTTGTCTCTGTAGGTTTGAGAAGTGTATTGGTTAGAGGTGATTCTCAGTTGGTTATAAAGCAAATAACCAGAGAATTCAAATGTCTAGATCTAAAATTGGCTAAATATTTAATTAGAGCTACTGACGTTTTTAGAGATGTTCGATGAAGTTAAAATTGAACACATATCATGAGGTCAAAATTATGAAGATAATGAATTGGCTCAAATAGCTTAAGGATACAAAATTTCCATTGGAACTCTAAGGAAAGTAATTGACATTCAAGAAAGATGGCCAATGAAGAGTTCGATGTCTGTAATATAAATATTCTCAATCTGAATGATTGGAGAAGAAATATTGTGGATCATCTTCAAAACCCAGCACTCCAAACAAATAAAAAGTTATGATTTAAAGTTATTAATTATGTTATCTGAGGAGAAGAGCTTTATAAAAAGACTGTTGATGGAAATTTACTTTGATGCTTGGGAGAAACTAAAGCTTACTTAGCTTTGGTAGAAGTCTATGAAGGAAGTTGTGGAGCTCATCAGGAAGGGAAGAAAATGGAATGGGTTTTGAAGAGAAGATTGTTTTATTGGACTTCAATGGCAAAAGATTGTCATAATCTCATTAAGTCTTGTGAAGAATGTCAAAAGCATGGGCATGTACAACAAGTCCCAACAAGTGAGTTACATTCAATTATAAAGTCTTGGCCTTTAGATTTGATTGGCATGATACATCCAGCTTCTTCTTAAATCATAAGTTTATTCTAGTAGGAGTAGACTACTCTACAAAATGGGTTGAAGCTATTCCTCTAAAAGAAGTTTCTGAGGATGATATCATTAAGTTTATTGAGGAAAACATTATATTTCGATTTGGAGTTCCTGAAACTATTACAACAGATCAAGGAACCGTGTTTACTGGTCGTAAAGTGACTAGGTTTGCTGAATCGATAGGAATAAAACTACTTTCCTCAACACCCTACTATGCACAAGCCAATGGTCAAGTTAAGGCAATTAATAAAATTATTATTGCTTTGATCAAGAGGCATATTGGGCAACGTCCAAGAAATTGGCATGAGACACTTAATCAGGTTTTATGGGCTTGTAGGAATTCTCCTAGAAAAGCTACTCGAACTACTCCTTATAAATTGGTATATGGGCATGATGCAATATTACCAGTAGAGATTAATTTACAATCATTAAGGGTTCAGAAACAGTTCGATTTGCCTCATCATGATTATTGGAATTTGATGTTTGGTGAGTTAAATGAGCTTGATGACGAAAGGCTAATTGCTCTTGAAAATATAATTATAGAAAAAGATCAAATTTCCCGTTATTATAATCGAAAGGTAAAGAAAAAAGGTTTTCAAATTGGTGATTATGTTTGAAAATTAATCTTGCCGATTGATAAAGAATCTAAGAGATTTGGAAAGTGGTCACCCAATTGGGAGGGACCTTTCGAGATTGAAAAGGTTTATTCCAATAATGCGTATTCAATTCGAGAACTAGTAGGTGATTTACACATAATGTCAATAAACAGGAAATATTTGAAAGAATATAGGCTCACGTTGCAAGAAGTGAAAATAGTGCATAAGAAGTAAAATTGTCCTAAAAAAGAGTAAATATTCGAGCCCATGCTCGAAACAAAATTGTAAAAATTACAGTAAAATAAAAGAAAATTCGAAGATGTGTAAAATTAGAAAGGAGGATCATGCTGCAACTTGGCGAAGTCATGCATTAGGTCTTAATATTGAATCTTCAAATCATACTCAGTCTTCTCAAATGTGCTAATGTTTTTCGAGACATTAACAACTTCCTTTGAGACCCACTTGACTGAGTTGAGAATGTTTGTCTTTGAAGAATTCTACCTAGAAATAGTTTCTTGAAGTTCAGATTTGGAAGATTTGACCATTGCAAGATCCTCCTGCAATTTCTTAATGGCATCTTCGAGTTTCTTCTCTTTCTCAAAATCTTCAATTTTGGTTGAGTTTAGCTAAATAGACTTCTCATATTTAGGTACCTTCTCCTTACAATCTTTAAGTTTGTCTAACAACTCAGTCTTTTCCATTTTCTGACTGCCCAAATTCGAACTAGTTTTTTCATTACTGCTCAAAGTGTTGATAGCACTTTGATAAAGCTCAGAGAAACGTTGTATCCCTTTAAGTTTGACTTATGAGAAGTCTTGTTTCCTATTCTCGAAGAGGGTAAAATAACTCTATTTCTTCCTTGTAATGAGGGTCTCGAAGGATGTTCTTCATCATGGGCTTCTTGAAAATCAGCTTCTTGAAATCTTGAAGTATTACTTCGACTGAAGCACCTTCATTTGTGGTCTTATGTACAGTAACTTTAGATTGGGCAGAAGATAGGGAAACCTCACCATATAAAGCATCCAAGATCAGAAAAGGATTATCATTCAAGTTATTGAGGCAGTCATCCAGATCAATTGGCATATATACAGGAGTGGATCTGGAGGATTCCTTCGAGAAACCTGGAGCCTTTTCTGGAGTCTTTTCTTTTGTTGGAATAATTGGAGGTTCTTTGAAAGTTAAAGTTCCCTCATTATGTTCTTCATTTGGCTGAGTTGGAGTTGTTACTGACTTTTCTTTAGTAGGAGAGGCAGATTTCGAGTGAGCAGATGGGGATTGAACTTCTTTTTCTTGACTTTCTTCTTTTATATCTTCCATGAATTTATCTTTAGGCAAAGACCTTCTAGACGAGGTAGCATGGAGTGGGCTCTCGACAGAGTTGTCTTCTTTGGCATTACTTTCAGTATGAGAGCTTGAAGAAATGTCAATCTGTGAAAAGAAAATGTTAGTATGAAAAGAACTAAGTAAAATTTGATGACTATAAAATACAAGTTTTGATGTTTACTTGGTTCAGATCCCCAGTTCGAATATGTTTTCTGTTGGCCTTAACTTTGAACCTTTGGCCAACCCTATAAAAATATAAAGAAAGCAATAATATTAAAGAGAAAAATTCTAAGGTAAGAGATAAGAGACTTTCAAAAGAGATAAGTAAAGTACTTATAGCACCAATGGTTTGGGGAGACGGAACAATGTTAATAGGGTTGTGGAACTCGAGTACTTCTTTCTGTTGAATGTTCTTTTGGAGTCTTTTCTTCTCTCGAAGGCTCTTTTCATTTTTCAAGGGTAGTTTCCTATTGTAAAAGTAGGAATTGATAAATGTCAACATGAACCCTGAATTCATAAAAGATTAAATTTAAAGGAGAATTTGAATCTACCTTCGAGAGAGATTCATCATCAGAGTTTTCTATCTTTTCCTTCTCTTCACCCTCAACTGCTTTTTCTACATTTTGGACCATGTCATATACCTGTTCTCTGCCTTCTGAGGTAGATAGGCTTCGAGTGGAAGGTTCGTCTTTCTTTTCGACCCTACCAGTCTTGGCCTTCTTTTTGGGTTTAGAAAGAGTAGCCTATAGTAATATAAAAAGGGTTATAAAGTTGCCTAAGTAAAGAGTATGAATGATTAAATTTAAACGACTTACTGAGGGTTTTTGAGAAGTTGAAGCAACTTTCCTTTTCTTGGTTTTCTTCTCCTTTTACTTTTCTTAATCACTTTCCCAATCTTCTTTCGTTTCACCGGAGAGCTTTGAGCTTTTAGTTACTGTGGGATTGTGTAGAAATTTGAGATGCAGTTTTCGATTTAAAGAAATAGACATTAATGAATATTTTCTTACCACGAACAATGAAGTTCTCATATCGAATTCTCACATGTTCTAAATCCACATGGGGTTCGAAGGGATAGTTATCAAGAAAATATTTAGTTAAGGTAACTCTTTTCGAAAGAGGTTTTGCATCGTTAAAGAGAGTTTCAAGTGTTACAGGCCAAACCTTGCAGCAGGCAAAGGTGGAAATCGAGGGTAATATATTTCAAAATTTGTTTTACCTTTGGGATTAACAATTTTACAATTTTGTCTATTTTGGGAAACCTTTTCTTTTAAAGAAAGTGCAACTTCAGAAATAGTTCTAGAAATTTTGTCAGGATTGTAGAACACGTGAAAATATTTCTCGAAAACTTCAATTTCTTTAACACGCATACCTTTGGGTTTCTTCTTTGATTTTTGCACATAGTCAATATCCTTCGTCAGCCTAGAGAAGCATTTATCAATATAAACTTGAATAGACTTGTAGTATCTAGACCACCACTCCTCGAAGTCTAATGTGTAGTAATAAGATGGCTCGAAAGAAACTGAAGAAATAGACAAAGGCCTCTTAACCTTTGCTTCCTGGAGCTCTTGAAACCCTTCTTCACCATTCACTAAGTCTTCAACTAAGACTTGATTTTTGTTTTAAAGAAAGGTGTTGGTTGAAGTTGACTTAGTCCAAATTGTCGAGAGACAAGTTGTGGTTGATAAGAATAAACTTTAAGGTCTTTCATATGGAAGCCACAATATAGAAGATCATAGGATAAGAATTGATTCCTTATTTCGAGACTTTCAACTTGTGCACCAGGAGTGTGACAAGGAAATTTTTGAGTGAACCACTCAGGTCCTCGAGCTCTGGTAGAGAAAGGAGCAAGATTGGGGAATGTTTTGTTATGCTTAAGAAAGAAGAAAGATAAAACTTAAAAGAATCAAGAGGGTCCTTTTTGGGAGAAGGAGTGAGGAAGCTCAACCTAAAACCTTCAATGGAATTAGATAACTTTGAGATTTTGGGTTGAAAACTTGGAGTTCTTCCTTCGAAGATGGCATTTAGCCATAATTACAAAAACCAGAAAGGACCACATAGATTTTTCACAGGTTCTCTAACTTTCAAACAGAAGATGCTTTTAGAAAGCATATCATAGACATTGGCTAAAAGAAACTTGTTTAGATGCAATCGAATCCCTTTAGCCAAGAGTTGAGCTAAAGGAAGATAGGATTTAGGGACCTGAAGAGACTTAGAACAAAAAATAAATGCAGAAAGCCAAACCAAAAGAAAAGCCACATGTTCCTTTTCAATGATTTTCCCAGACTTGGCATTGGTTTGGATAAATTGGGTATAAGTAAGCTTGTCCCAACAAGCTTCGACATGAGGCTGTGGGACTTTCAGATTTGGAAGAATCAATTGACCTTCAGGTTGAAGGCCAGTGATGGCAGCCACATCGAAAAGAATGGGAGTAAGCATGCCATAAGGAAGATGGAAAGTGTTTGTGGATATTTTCCAAAACAAGAAAGAGGAAAGAATAAAAGTGGGATCAATACTCAGATCGAATTTACTTAGCTGAAAAAGATCTAAAATACCAAGTTGTTTCCAAAGTGGACCCATAGTAGTTTCGATTCTATTCAACCACATGACATAATAATCTTTTCTGGTAGGAGGAGTGGATCGAAAGATATTGCTAATGTCATCTAAATAATCTACTCGAATGGGATTCTTAAAAGCAAGGATTCTTTCTTCTTTATAACTTGGAAAGAAATCAAGATATCTATCAAGAAATACTAGAGTTCTATATGGACCCATGAACGCAAATTGTTTATTTTTTATAGAGAAGGGGATTATTACCTGGGATTTCCAAATAGCTATTTTTTCCTCTACATTATCAGGCTCGGGAACGCAAACTGCATCGTCCCTGGCAAGGAAATCTTTTTTCACAATAGCAAGAGGAAAACTGTCTCTGAGCTCTCAGATGCCATTAATGAGAAGGAAAAAATCAAACCTTGGTTGAGAAGGAACACCGTGACCGGATCAAGCAGAGAGAGAGCTTAGAGGTTGAGGATGAAGTATCAAAGGTGAAAGTGAAAAATGAAAAGGTTTTGGGTATTTATAGGATAAGTTGAAACGCTTATAATAAGTGAGCTCAAAGACCAAAAAGTAATCATGATTACACGTTCTTGAAACGTGGGAAAGTAACCCATAATCTTGGATTGACAGTTATTTTTAAATTTTTGTAACTAAATGCACAATTCAAAAAATTAAATAAGAAATTGAAAGGTTTATTCTATTTTTTTGATAAAATAGTTTTTCCCTCTTCTTTTTAAATTGTTATTTAGAATATCAAAAGTTTGTTCTAAAAATATCTTTTTCTTAAAAAATGATTTATGAGATTTTCTGGAAATAAGATATTTTTGGGGGGCATCTGTTGGTATCAAATTTTGAATACCTTCGAATTCTAGAAGGCTGAAGTCTTTTATATGGTTTGAAAAGCTTATTGATGTCTTTGAATAAGATAAGGTATTTATGAATTTAAAACAGAAATATTGCTAAGTTATTAGAGTCAATGTCTTCGAATAAGAAGATAAAAATGAAATTCAAATGACTTGTTGGTTAATGACTAAATTAACTTAGCGAGATTTTAGAAAGGGTTTATTCAAGTTTCGAAAAGAAACTTTGATACATTAAATAGATAAACTAGAAAGCAAATCAGTTCTATAACACAAAGGAAGGATAAGTTCTTTTATTCATATAAAGGTAATTCGAATTATATTAGGTTCGAATGCAATACATGGAAAATATAAAAGTACATGTAAGAAAAGACTATCCTATGTCTTTGAGTATCTAGAAAAGAGCTATCCTATGATTGCAGAGGGAATTTGACTCCTGCCTTCCTGGCCCTCTTCTTCCTCCTTCTCTTCCAAAGGCTTTGACTGAGCTACCATGGTGATAACATTCTGAACACTTGATTGAGCAGCCCTATGATTCAATCGAAAAGTAAGAAAGATGAAGTGAAGACCAGAAGCTATGAGAATTGGCTAGTACGTTCGACCTAAAAGGAAATCTTTAAAAAGGATTGAAAAAGCTTATAGCTTTGGCTATCTCGTCGACCTTATAAAACATAAAATCATTAAAGATTAGGTCGAACGCAGTAGCCAAAGGAAGAAGCTTTTCCATTTTGAACTAAGAGAGGAATAAGAGAAGAATAGGATGGAATGAAGAATATGTTTAGAATGGAACTCCTATTTATAGGGGAGGAGAAAGGGATAATAATAAATTTGTCCCAGAGTGAGCCAATCAACGAAGCCTTCATAAATGATGCTGAGTGGACGGTGGACGATGGACGGTAGTCAAAGGCCACCATGAAATTGGCCAAAGGAGAGTTGACACGTGGCCAAGCCATGGAAACTAAATGGTTGAGGAAGAACATGAATTTTAGGGAATATCAAGCATCAGAATATTTCTAAGTTATACAGAAGAGAAAAATCGAAGAAGCAGTTCGATTTTTATACTTCAGAATCGAAGGACAGAGTAGTTAAATACTTAGAAAATATTTCTGAAGAAGGAAGGCACGTTCAAGGAGAGTCAAGATTTGAAGAAATAGTTAGTAGCACTTAATAGAAGTTCATTGTCTTAGAAAGACAGATGTCAGAATTCTAGTGGAGCATTGCAGAAGTTCAAAAAGGGATAAAGAAGTTTCTCACTGTTAGAAGATGTGGCAGCCATGCATTGTACCAACACATGAAAATTGTTGATGTGACCTATGTATATTATTTAGCCGTTAGGATTAGAAGTCTATAAATATGCAAATTCATTATGTAATAAGGGTTGGATTCATTTCTTTGAAAAATTTCTAAAACACCAATACGTCCATCCTTTTATTGACAACTGGTTCTAAAGAGATATTCAAGCATGCAATTCCATCCACACTTTCATTTAATGCAATTTTTATGATTTCTTTTTGTTTGATCTTTACTTTAAGCATTTCAATTTGATTTCTTGTAATTTGTTAATTTTCTTTCATTAAATTTTGTTCTTTCATTCATGCAATTCTTTTCTTCTTTATTTCTGTACTTCAGTTTCAATTTTTTACTTGTTAAACATTGTAAACCTACTTCTTAAGAGTCCCTTGTGAGGACTGGATTCTAAGTCCCAGATTGATCATAGAATCAAAAGGTTAAGAGTAATCTTGTGTTTCGAGATTTACTTTTATCACTCAAACAGCTGCATAGATGCAACCTCCTCATCTATTGATTCTTTAGAAGCATAGATTTGCTTCTGGAGCAACAAAAACTTTCTCAACATCATAAATCTCTTTCTCCTTCTCTTTCCTTCTTCTCTTTCTTAAACAGACTTTTGTGATAGGACTTCTTTGTTCTGAGTCCATCTTTTCCTCTTGATTGGTTAATCATCTTGCAACAATTAAAAAGCATAGAGTAAGTAGTTGAATTGAAGATTTTCATTTAATTAATTACTTCAACTGGGTTTCGATTATAAAATTGATTTGGATCTAACATAAGATTTGGTGGTTACTTGATCTTGTTAATCTTAATCAATTGAATTCTGGAAATTATTTCGGTAGTGAATTCGGTGATCGTTCTGGAAGTTATTGCATAGTGAAAATTTAATTTCCGGTATAAAATTTTGTGTACCAAAAGTTGAGTTTACGGTATACCACAAAATTATAAACCGGAAATTCAATTTTGGGTGAAAAATATTTTTATATACCAAAAATTGACACTTTAGCAAAAAAAAATTATGCGAACGAGATTGTCTTCCACCATAGATCTCTCTGCCTATCCAACCATGGTCACCGATTCACCTTGTGTCTGGAAACTCCCTCTACCTCACACCGCCTCCATGGTAACTAAGCCCTCACACTCATCGCACCACCTTGATGGCGCCACAGCCTGAGGTTATCGCTTAAAGGAGTGCAGAACGCATCCCCTTTTCGAGGTAGTGGTGTTCATTGCCATAGTAATGGCCAGTGATATTAAACTCGGACCGGACCGGCCGGCCCAACCTGAAAGGGAATCAAGCATGTGGTCAGGGTGCAGCGGAAATAAATGGATTCCCTCCCTTGTTATAATCGTTTTGCGAAAACACGAATCAAGGCATAAAAAGGTATTAAAACGAAAGGTCGTACCTTATTAGGATTATGAACGAGGCAATAGTAGCCACGTCTCTAGTGGTGTCCACGCCAACAGCCGAACTAGGAAACCCTCCTCAACTCTAACCCTTCTCAACTCTGCTAGTAGCCTTAGAGAGTAAAAATCGATTGCTCATGTGTACAGGGCAGTGTATCTCATGCTCTATTTATAAAGTGGTGGCTAGGGTTTTACCCCCTCACTCACTTAACCCTCACACTTATGGGCCTGACCCATTATGTTATAATTCTAATTAAATTAAATTAGAATTATTATCCTTTCCTAGTGGCATGTTGTATGCGTGTGACCCAATAGGCTTTTAATATTTGGTTATGATATTAAATAAAAGTCCTTTTATATTTAATATCATAAAAAGTGAGTGGTATCTAGCAATACATCACTATCCAAATATTGAGATTATCAATAACTTTGATAAATCCTATTTTATGATAATAATTTATATGATCTATCTCTTTGTCCAAATATCTAATTGAACACAAGGGCATGGATTGTGTCAACCTTGTATAGTTCAATCTATGTTTTTTCTTGATCCCCAAGTAAACTGTTCAGAAAATAAACATCTCATGTTTATCCTCCTGAGCATGGCCATGCATTTTGCAGTCTCACTTTATCAAGAGGCCTACAAATATAGCTCCTGTTACATAGGAGGGACAAATCCCATCTAGGGAACTCACATTCCACCACATAATTTATTATATGTCCCAAAACCAACTTTATGATTACCCTGTTACAGGTAACGTTTGATGATAATTAAAACATATAATTCCTTATGTAGGAATCGTAGTGATTTTAGGTCGAAGGACTTCATATAACACTTATCAATTTAAGAAACGTTCATGACACTTATGTAACAATCCATGCAACGTTCTTAAGGTGGGTCTGTCCAGTACACCATTACTCTTAATGTGTACCTATGTGAGCACATGATATCTCATATCCATGATCTGTGAGATGTGATCATCAATGAACTCACATACTAGTCTAAATGCATCTTTGTCCTAAGATGATACTTGACTTGGGACTATTTTAAGAATAGTTCTTCATAAGCTCTCACGATCAAGTCATCTACTTGATTTCTTATGAAGTTTGAGCTTACTATTCTAAGGACATTTATTATATTCTAAAAGAATAAATTGCCTTTATAAAATAACATGATACAAGTGATGGATGTTTAAAAACATATAAGTCTCTAGTGCATATCCCTAACAATCTCCCACTTGCACTAGAGACATTCAGACATAACTCTTATGCCTAATGATCTTGTGTGCCCTTCACGCTTCTGCTGCACAAGGGGTTTAGTGGTAGAATCAGCGACTGTTTCCTGCTTCGATATTTTCTAGCACACAACGCCACCATTCAAACAAAACATATAACCTGATTGCGATCTTGAATCATCTTTGTCGGTTTGGAAGGTAGCACCAATGTAACCCTTTACAAGTAGCTCTTCCTCACCTCCATGTATCAAGAATGAATCCTTAGTTCTTCTCAAATACTTAAGGATGTTCTTGACTGTTGTCTAGTGACCTTCACCAAGATCAGACTGGTATCTGCTAGTCATGGTTAAAGCATATGATATGTCTGGTCGAGTACATAACATGGCATACATGATAGACCCCATAGCAGATGCATAAGGAATCTTAATCATGCGATCTATCTCTTTCTTACTGGAAAGAGATTGAGCCTTAGATAGGCTTATACCATGTGACATAGGCAAAATTCCCTTCTTAGAATCTTGTATGCTAAACGTTTTAACATCTTGTCTATGTATGTACTTTGATTTACGCCAAGTAATCTTCGAGATCTATCTCTATAGATCCTGATACCTAACACATATGTTGTTTCGCCCAAATCTTTGATAGAAAAATAATCTCCTAACCAAATCTTTTCAGACTGAAGGGTAGGAATGTCATTTCCTTATGAGGAGTATGTCATCTACATACAAAACCAGAAAAACCACTATGTTGTCATTAACCATTTTGTAGACACAAGGTTCATCTTCATTTTATTGAAAACAAACTGCTTTACATCTTCATCAAAAAGAAGATTCCAGCTTCTAGAAGCTTGCTTTAATCCATAAACGGATCGTTGCAACTTACATACCTTTAGGTATAACAAAACCTTCAGGTTGTATCACATACATATCTTCAAGAAGGCTTCCTTTTAGGAAGGCTGTCTTGACATCCACTTTCCAGATTTCATAATCATGGTAAGTTGCAAATAGCAAGCAAGATCTGAACAGATTTGAGCATGGAAACTGGGGAAAATGTTTCATCATAGTCTACACCATGAATTTGTGTGAAACCCTTAGCCACCAACCATGCTTTAAAGGTACTTACATTACCATCCATGTCAGTTTCCTTTCGAAAACCCACTTGCATCCTATGGGTTTTATCCCTTTGGGTGGCTCAATCAAGGTCCATACCTTGTTAGTGTACATGGAATCCATTTCAGATCTCATGACATCAAGCCATTTCTCAGATTATGGACTCAAAAGAGCTTCTTGGTAAGTCATTGGTTCATCTTGATCCATTAGCAATACATCCTTTTCCTGAGACACAAGGAAACCATATCTCTCAGGTTGGTGACGTACCCTATCTGACCTACGCAAGTCTTGCGCTACTTGAGCAGGTGGCTCCACAACACTTTGTGGTATATGCTCTTGTTCCATTGTTGGCCATTGCTAATCTGTGGTACTTGAATTTCTTCAAGTTCTACTTTCCTCCCACTCATTTTCTTAGAGACAGATTCCTTCTCTAAGAATACAGCAGTCCTAGCGACAAACACTTTGCCTTTGCTAGGATTATAGAAGTAGTAACCCTTAGTTTCCTTTGGGTATCCCACAACTTAAGCACTTATCTGACTTGGGTCCTAGCTTATCTGAAACTTGGCGTTTCACATAAGCTTCACAACCCCAAATCTTCATAAAAGACATACTAGGTCGCTTCCCAGTCCATATCTCATATGGTGTCTTTATGACAGCCTTAGATGGAACACGATTTAGTGTGAAGGCCGCTGTTAACAAAGCATGACCCCAACAGGAGTCAGGGAGATCAGTATGACTCATCATAGATCGAACCATATCTAATAAAGTTCGATTTCTCCTTTCTGAAACTCCATTCCATTGAAGTGTTCCAGGAGGAGTGAGTTGAGATGTTATCCCACACTCTCTTAGATAGTCATCAAATTGTTAGCTCAAGTATTCTCGACCTCGATCTCATCGAAGTGTTTTAATAGTCTTGCCAAGTTGATTTTGTACTTCATTCTTAAATTCCTTGAACTCTTCAAAGGACTCATGTTTGTGTTTCATCAGATACACAAATCCATATCTACTGAAATCATCAGTAGATATGATGAAGTATTCAAAACCTCTTCTAGCCATCGTGCCCATGGGCCCACATACATCACTATGTATAAGACCAAGAAGATCACCGTCCCTCTCACCTTTTCTGATGAATGGGGTTTTGGTCATCCTCCCCAATAAACAAGATTCACATGTCTAAATTGATTCAAAATCAAATGAGTCCAAATAACCATCTTGGTGGAGTTTGGATATGCATTTCTCATTTATGTGGTCTAAGCGACAATGCCAAAGGTAAGTTGGGTTCAAATCATTTGTTTTGACCCTCTTAGAACTTATGTTATAGATAGGCACTTCAAAGTTAAGAACATATTGTTCAACTTTTAACAACCATAAAACATATCATTCAAATAAATTGAACAACTATTGTTCTTTATTATGAATGAAAAACACTCTTGTCTAAACAAAAAACGAAATTAATATTCACAAAATAACAATCATCCAGTTCAATAACTAGTCCAGTTGGCAAAGTTAAATAATAGGTTCTTACGGCTAAGGCAACAACTCTTGCTCCATTTCCCACACGTAGGTCGACTTCTCCTTTAGCCAATAACCTGCTTCTTTTAGATCCTACACATTCACATAAATGTGAGATCCACATCCGGTATCCAATACCCAAAATGCAGAAGTAGGTAAATTGACTTCTATAACATAGATACCTGAAGCGGAAGTCTCACTTCCCTTCGTCTTGATCTCCTTCAGGTACTTTACACAGTTTTCAATGTCCTGATTAGCCACAGTGGAAACAATTTCCTTCCTTAGCTATCCCGCCCATAGGCTTCAAAGCAGAGGTACTAGGGTTATCCTTGTCCTTGTCCTTTGATTTGAAATAGGGCTTCTTGAGCTTCTTCTTACCCTTTCCTTTCCAGGTTGGACCATCAATATGGCCTTCCCTTTACCTTTATTAATGTTTTGCTCAGTTTTCTTTAACATGCTTAGCAATTCTGGCAGTTGTTTGTCAAATTCATTCATGTTGTAGTTCATGACGAATTGACTATAACTGTCCGACAACGATTGCAAGACAAGATCAGTGGCCAACGCTTGGCCTAATGGGTAACCAAGACTTTCTAGGTTTTCAATGTACCCAATCATCATGAGTACATGAGCACCTATAGGGCGTCCCTTTTGCCAGCCTACATTGATAAAATGCCTTTGAGACTTTAAATCGTTCATGCCTAGCTTGGCCTTGATCAAGTCTCTTTAAATGTACAATCATATTGTACGCCTCCATGTTATCATGTTGTTTTCTGCATTCATGGTAGTAAGCATAGGGCAACCTACATCGAGAGCAACATCCAAATGCTTTCTAAAAGCATCCTTGTCAGCTTTCGAAGCATTTGCAGCGGGTGTTTCAGGAATAGGCCCTTCCAGGACATGCAGCCTTTTCTCATGCCTAAGGACAATCCTTAGGTCTTTATACCAGTCTCGAAAATTAATTCCAGATAGTTTGTCCTTCTCAAGGACAAATCGCAATGTTGTGTTAAAAAATTATGCACATAAGTATCATATAACAAAACATATTTAACAAGGTCTTTAAATAAATATGCCTCCCACTATTTTGATTCAAAACAAGTACCCTCAATATAAAGAATCAGAAAATTCCATCACTAGATTTTCTAGTGGGCCAAGATCCATATTTCACCTAATTTTATGTCAGCTTTGGCTGATCGCTTAAGAAAAGGTTATTTAGGTAGGAACACGCTTTCCAATTGTATCTCATACAACTCTTGGATATATATAGTTAGGTGAATAACTCTTATTCTAATTCATCTTATGAATTAATGCCTAACTTAGTGCCTCTAGGTTCTTCAATCCTATTGAATATACCTAGTTAAGTCAAAACCCAATGATTGACAATTGGATATTACTTTTATCCCATCGCGTCTCACTAGAATAGATAAATGCACCTTGCTTTGGCTTACCCACACTTAATCAATTCTAGCTTCGACGAGTGCCATACATTGGAAGGCAAAACATGACTTAATATTAGTGCCTTTGGGGTTTTCAATCCTATTGAATATACCCAATCAAAGACCAACGGTTGACAATCGGATATCACTTTTATCCTATCGTGTCTCACTAGAATAGATAAATGTACCATGCTTTGGCAGATCCACACTTAATCGATTCTAGTCTTGACGAGTGTCATTTATTGGAAGGCACACAAGCATTGAGGGATTTGATCGCTTTAATTTTTATTCGTTTGTTAAACCATTTAACATACAAGCATGCATCTCATACAAATACATGATATGGTTATGGCCTCCTAAAAACAAATACAAAATTACATCAACTATATAATCTTGTATATAATCTTGAGCTCTCCAAATCTCCCACTGAATCCATGCTCCATGTCCTCCCGGTTACATTACATAACAAGAAGAAACCTCGTTTAACATACGGGGAGATAGAGATGAGAAAAGAATTACAAAAGGAATATAGGAGGTAAAGCACGACACGCAGGTCGTATTTAAATTAAAACAACTAAGGCCACAACCAATCATCATGCAAACTCAACATCCAATGATTGTAAAATGAGTGATATAATAAGATGTATATATTAAGCGAGGTTGGATTACACACGAACGAAATAACACACTATGCAATGTTAGCAGCGGGTGGGGCCCAAAAGATTAGATTTGATAAACACTCAACCAATCATCAATAAGTGTCTCGCATCAAACGAATACTTCACGAACCTGTAAACAGGTAAGTCCCTCGTATCACTCGAATACATTCTTGTCAGCAAATTGATAAGTGGCATATTTATTGCAGCCAATATTTGAGTCGAGACAAGGTTTCAACAATTGAACCCTTTGACACCCAAGACATGAACTTTTAACGATCAATGGGACCCTCCAACATAAGAACATATAAATATATATATACATCGGACATGCAACAATCAATAAAGGAATCAAAATAATTGAAACGCGAACTTGCGCTTCACCTGCGCCTAGCGTGGGTGAAGCGTAGGTTCTAGTTTTAGATTCTGTAATTTGCGCTTCACCTGCACTTCACATGCGCTTTACTTGCGCTCATTGTGAGTGAAGCGCAGGTTCGAGATTCAAAATCCTGTATGTTGCGCTTCACCTACGCCCAACGTTAGTGAAGCGCAGCTTATAGCTTTGGCTATCTCGTCGACCTTATAAAAAATGAAATCATTAAAGATTAGGTCGAACGCAGTAGCCAAAGGAAGAAGCTTTTCCATTTTGAACTAAGAGAGGAATAAAAGAAGAATGAGATGGAATGAAGAATATGTTTAGAATGGAACTCCTATTTATAGAGGAGGAGAAAGGGATAATAATAAATTCGTCCCCAGAGTGAGCCAATCAACGAAGCCTTCATAAATGATGCTGAGTGGACGGTGGACGATGGACGGTAGTCAAAGGCCACCATGAAATTGGACAAAGGAGAGTTGACACGTGGCCAAGCCATGGAAACTAAATGGTTGAGGAAGAACATGAGTTTTAGGGAATATCAAGCATCAGAATATTTCTAAGTTATACAGAAGAGAAAAATCGAAGAAGCAATTCGATTTTTATACCTCAGAATTGAAGGACAGAGTAGTTAAAGACTTAGAAAATATTTCTGAAGAAGGAAGGCACGTTCAAGGAGAGTCAAGATTTGAAGAAACAGTTAGTAGCACTTATTGGAAGTTCATTGTCAAAGACAGACAGATGTCAGAATTCTAGTGGAGCGTTGCAGAAGTTCAAAAAGGGATAAAGAAGTTTCTGACTGTTAGAAGATGTGGCAGCCATGCATTGTACCAACAGATGAAAATTGTTGATGTGACCTATGTATATTATTTAACCGTTAGGATTAGAAGTCTATAAATAGGCAAATTCATTATGTAATAAGGGTTGGATTCATTTCTTTGAAAAATCTCTAAAACACCAATACGCCCATCCTTTTATTGACAACTGGTTCTAAAGAGATATTCAAGCATGCAATTCCATCCACACTTTCATTTAATGCAATTTTTATGATTTCTTTTTATTTGATCTTTACTTTACGCATTTCAATTTGATTTCTTGTAATTTGTTAATTTTATTTCATTAAATTTTGTTCTTTCATTCATGCAATTCCTTCTTCTTTATTTCTGTACTTCAATTTCAATTTCTTACTTATTAAACATTGTAAACCTACTTCTTAAGAGTCCCTTGTGAGGATTGGATTCTAAGTCCTAGATCGATCATAGAATCAAAAGGTTAAGAGTAATCTTGTGTTTCGAGATTTACTTTTATCACTCAAACAGCTGCATAGATGCAGCCTCCTCATCTATTGATTCTTTAGAAGCATAGATTTGCTTCTGGAGCAGCAAAAATTTCTCAACATCATAAATCTCTTTCTCCTTCTCTTTCCTTCTTCTTTTTCTTAAACAGACTTTTGTGATAGGACTTCTTTATTCTGAGTCCATCTTTTCCTTTTGATTGGTTAATCATCTTGCAATAATTAAAAAACATAGAGTAAGTAGTTGAATTGAAGATTTTCATTTAATTAATTACTTCAATCGGGTTCCGATTATAAAATTGATTTGGATCTAACATAAGATTTGGTGGTTATTTGATCTTGTTAATCTTAATCAATTGAATTCTGGAAGTTATTTCAGTAGTGAATTCGGGGATCGTTCTGGAAGTTATTGCATAGTGAAAATTTAATTTCCAGTATAAAATTTTGTGTACCAAAAGTTGAGTTTACGGTATACGAAAAAATTATAAAGCAGAAATTCAATTTTCGGTGTAAAATATTTTTATATACCAAAAATTGACTCTTTAGCAAAAAAATATTATGCGAACGAGATTGTCTTCCACCATAGATCTCTCTACCTATCCAACCATGGTCACCGATTCACCTTGTCTCTGGAAACTCCCTCTACCTCACACCGCCTCCATGGTAACTAAACCCTCACACTCATCGCACCACCTTCATGGCGCCACAGCTCGAGGTTGTCGCTTAAAGGAGTGCAGAACGCATCCCTTTTTCGTGGTAGTGGTGTTCATTGCCATAGTAATGGCCAGTGATATTAAACTCGGACCAGACCGGCCGGTCCAACCTGAAAGGGAATCAAGCATGTGGTCAAGGTGCAACGGAAATAAATGGATTCCCTCCCTTGTTATAATCGTTTTGCGAAAACACGAATCAAGGCATAAAAAGGTATTAAAACGAAAGGTCGTACCTTATTAGGATTATGAACAAGGCAATAGCAGCCATGTCTCTAGTGGTGTCCACGCTAACAGCCGAACTAGGAAACCCTCCTCAACTCTGCTAGTAGCTTAGAGAGTAAAAATCGATTGCTCATGTGTACAGGGTAGTGTATCTCATGCTCTATTTATAAAGTGGTGGCTAGGGTTTTACCCCCTCACTCACTTAACCCTCACACTTATGGGTCTGGCCCATTATGTTATAATTCTAATTAAATTAAATTAGAATTATTATCCTTTCCTAGTGTCATATTGTATGCGTGTGACCCAATAGACTTTTAATATTTGGTTATGATATTAAATAAAATTCCTTTTATATTTAATATCATAAATAGTGAGCGGTATCTAGCAATACATCACTATCCAATTATTGAGATTATCAATAACTTTGATAAATCATATTTTATGATAATAATTTATATGATATGTCCCTTTGTCCAAATATCTAATTGAACACAAGGGCATGGATTGTGTCAACCTTGTACAGTTCAATTTATGTTTTTTCTTGATCCCCAAGTAGACTGTTTAGAAAATAAACATCTCATGTTTATCCTCCTGAGCATGGCCATGCATTTTGCAGTCTCACTTTATCAAGAGGCCTAGAGATATAACTACTGTTACATAGGAGGGACAAATCCCATCTAGGGAACTCACATTCCACCGCATAATTTATTATATTTCCAGAAACCAACTTTATGATTACCCTGTTACAGGTAACATTTGATGATAATTAAAACATATAATTCCTTATGTAGGAATCGTAGTGATTTCAGGTCGAAGGACTTGTTGAGACAAACTCACCTCCATATGTTTTTAATATGACAAACCACTAAGTTTTAAATATATGAAATGCATCTTGTTATTACTAACTGTGTGCTCAAGCATGTGGCAGAACATCCTTAGAATCTATGTTGCAGAATCCATATGAAAGAAACAAGGAAGCCTTAAGAAGCTTGAAGCACTAGGTAAGCTAGAGACTCAGCAACATCTTGAGACGCTGTCTCAGTAACAGATGCAGAACCAATAGATCATCTCTAGAACAAGCTATAGATCAAGAAAGTGCAACATAAGCTCCATGGCCTAAGTCAAATGAAAATATGAGACTCAAAACTGAAAAAGGATACAAGAGATCAACTCAAGTTCAGAAAAGGTGCAAGGTGCAAGATCAGCTTGAGATGCCATCTCAAGATCAGACGTTGTCTCATGAACAGACGGGAAGAGATGAGATCCAAGCAGCAGATGTAAGGAAGAGAGCCAGACTCATTAGAAGATTCAAGTACAGTTCAAAAAGTCAAGACATCAAGTCAGAATAAAGTGAAAGATCCAGTACACTGTGCACTGACACAATGACGTCTGTACTTGCAAAACAGTTGCTCTCATCCAGGAAACATGGACTGACACTCTCTCAACGGTCACAAATGGTAAAAAACAGCTAACTGCCATCTAAAATAAATACTGAGGGCTATAGTGAAGTGAGTAAGAGAGACTACACAAATCATTGAACATCTACTGCATCTCAACTTATCTCAAGTGACATCTCAAGTGCTCATCTCAAGCAGTTCGTACTCGAGACCTGATCTAAACTTGAGAATCTCATCAGTCTCCATCCTTCTCTCCTGTTTAAATTGTAATATTTTCAGTTAGAAGAGAGAATCACTAGCTAAGCCTACTGCCTATCCATACATTGTATGATTATAAGCTAGACTCATCACAACATCCTATTCTTGTAACCTGTCTCATCTAAGATAGGAGTGTGTCTAGTCTTAGAGTGAGGAGTGTGCATTCTGAAGATGCTGTAAGAATACTTGTGGCTCAGCCAAGGTAGGAGTTCCTACGCTTGGTGTGAGAGACGTCCTGAAGAGGCTGTAAGAATACTTGTAATTGACGGGTTGTCAATAGTGGAAATCTCACGAGTTGTGAGGACTGGACGTAGCCCAAGGTGTTGGTGATGTAACACCCGCAATTTTTCTTACTGGTGTATAAATAGAATAAAGAAAATTTTAAAATAGTAATAATCATTTAATTGTAAAATATTTAGTAGCTTTTAATAGACAACCAAATTTATAATACCCAACCACAATTATGAGTAAATTTCTCTAGAGAGGTGTTTGAGAAAATAACCTAAGATACCTTTAGTAATTATACAGTTAAGGAAAATATAGATTTAATTATTAAAAATAGCTAAAACTCTAAGGGATCTATACCTTTATTCAAAATACTCTTAATATAATTAGTGATGAGTTTTAGAAAATTATTTAGAATTTTTCTAGCACTTCTGGGCAAAAAGATCAAAATGCCCCCAGTTAACAGTATAACCATAGCCAGCATATGAAAAAAATTGTAGAAAAATATGGAAGATATATTTTGAACCTTAAAAGATGATTTAAAATTATAATTATAATTCTATACAATCTCTGTAAATAAAACCTTAATTTTCTCTCTCTGCTTACTGTAACGCCCACTTCTTACCGTTTTACCGCATTTCGTGTTTTATTGAATTGTTAAAATTATTTTTAATCACCAAAATTTATATTTTTGGATTTAGAATTTAATTTCCTATTTTTAGGGAATTTCTGGGAATTTCTGGGGCTTTTCTGTGAAAATGACCTTTTTGCCCCTCCTGTCTCTTGAGCCGGGCCCGAATACTCTTGATCCGGGCCAAAAAAATTGCACAAACCTTTCTTTTCTTCCTTCTAGAAGCCGTGCATGTGAGAGAGCTTTGCATGAGGGACACTTGTCATTTTCTTTCTTTTTTCCAAGACAAGTGTTAAGCTTAAGCCTTATGGCATTCAAAACACCAAAATTCATTTATTCTTTCTTTCCTTCCAACATGCAAGCTTTAGTTTTCTCTCATTTCTCTCTTTCTCTCCTTCCTTGGCCGTGAACTCTCCATCAACTTCTCTCAAAATTTTTCATCTTCCCTTAAACACATCAAGCCAAGGTTCCATCTTTGAACCAAAGCTTCCATTTCTAAGCCTTCTAGCCTTGAAAAATCCTTGTTGGTGACTAAAGGAGGCATCTTTGGGGGCTGTTTTGGGACCAGAATTCTGCACTCATTTTCTTGGAAATTTGAGGTAAAGGGGGGGAGAACTTGAACTCTAGTAGGATTGGTAACTAGAGTCAAGGATTTGCCCTTAAAATCCTTGTTTTTACTCTTGTTTTTCCTTGAAAAAAATCACTTTTGAGCTTTTCTTTGAGCAAATGTTTTGGATTCTTGGAGCTGGGTTGTTTACATGTTTTTAAGTTTGTTTTGATGCTTGGAATGTGCTTGGATTGTGATTGTTGGTGCATGCAAGCCAAGAAACAATTTTGGAAAAATTTTCCCCTTTTTCCTTTAATAGCTCTCGGCCTTGAGGGATTTTGGGGCTGCATGTGTTTCAAAATTTTTTTGGTGCTTGGAATGTGTTTGTGTGATGAATCTATGAACATGCATGAAGTTGGTTGAAGGTATACAATTGTTTTGGATGATTGATCTTTGAAAAATAGTGTTTATGAGCTTGAAAATGGAGTAATGAACTTTAATGTGTATGTTGATGATTTTGAGTGGATTAGTATGATATTTGGCATTTAGATTGTTTGTTGATGAATGTGTGAAGTTTTGGTGAAGATTGGATGTCGTGAAAAATTTGAAGTTTTGATGAACATTCAAGTTGTTCTTGATGTTCATGAGTTGTTCTTGATGAAACTCATCAAGAATACCTTTTTGATCTTAAAAAGGTCAAGGGTATGTTGAAAACATGTTTATGGGCTTTGGTGGTCCAAAAGGACTAAGAAGCAATTTTACAAGTAAAAGGACTAAAGTGCAATTAAGAATAAGTCTTTAAAAATAAATAAAATAAATTCGGATTTCCAATTCCAACCAAGTAAAAGTCAACTTAAAGGTCAATATTTTAGGTTGCCATGACTAAAAATAAGTTCCTAAGAGTTATAAAACCTTTAGGCTTTTAATTTAAGTTTAAAACCTTTAAGAAAAGGAGTTAAAGACTCATTAAAAGTCAATCAAGATTAGATTGTGAAGTTAAAAGTTAGATTGGAGTTGGACTTCAACTCTAATCCAAGTTATTAAGAAATTAAAACTTAGAAATTAATTAGTAGACTTAGCTAATCCAATTACCTAAGTTAAATTAACATAATCTACTTAAGTTAATTAAGTAACGGATGATTAATTAAGGTTAAAGTTAATTAACCTTAATAAAAGTATTAAGTAATTAATTAGTAATGATGATTAAGAATTAACTAACTATGATTAACCTTAATCAAATGTAATTAAAAGCTTAGTCCAAAACTAAGGAAGAGATTAAGACTTAATTAAGGAGGATTAAGATTAATTATAGCCCAGTTAATGAAGATTGATTAAAAGTTAAATCTAATCTTAATTAATTATACAAGAAGAATTAGGATAAGTAATACCATCCATAAGATACAATCATAAGTTTTAGTAAATTATAGGACTTAAGTGGACATGATTATCAAGAACATTAGTACAAACTACCTTAAAAGGCTATAACCAACACACTCTTTCTACATAAAACTTGAGAAGCTTGGCGAGAGAGTGCGGTTTGGCCTTCCTTGTGAAGGAAAAACATTGAATTCGGGCCGTGCCACGGGGATGTGGTGACGTTGAATGGTTCAATGGGTTTTGCCTGTAAGGATGTGAATGTTGTTAGCATTGTTGTGTGACATGCATCATGAAGCGTCATTGATGTTCGAGGTTGAAAACCTTACGACCTATATAGCAGTAACACTCGGTACAGTGTGAAACTGGTAGGGACTGGGCACTGGGTTTTGCAAAGAACACCAGCGGTCCGGTAAAGGAGACCAGCCCTGAGGATAAGTCGGGTCCCGAAATGGCACAAGTGACGTAGGCTCGCCCCCTACTGTCGTGTAAACGGGGGTACAGGCTTGACTATCCTGTCGCTCTCAAGTTTTCATGGTCAGTTGAGATTGTCTGGAAGTCGGGAAATTTATTTGGCCAAACTGTATGAGCAATGCTCTTTGTACCAATGCTAGTACAGACTCTAACTCCTGACGTGCTGTGTATATATGGTCGGGCAGCTGCTATGTGCTCTGCCTATGGTGATGTTTCCCTGGGCCCACATGCATTAGATATTGCATTATAATAGTAAAAGTTGCGTTCATATGAGTACACCATGATGAGATGTCGTGATTGCTTATTGATTCGACTGTGTGGATTGCCTCTATGTGTGTGCTCTAGTTTGCTGTATCCTACATGTTGTGAGTTCATGCGATGTTCTCACCCTTCTTTTCTATCTCTTCTTTCTATGTTCTTCTCGTCACGTTGACAGTCGGTATCGAGGACTTCCGTCATGACGTCGATGCAGGTGCGAATCAGATGGTTGCCGAGGGGCACCCGGAGGGTGACGGGTATCCCGCGCAGGCGTGAGTTCTATGGGGGGAGTTTGGCTCACCATCACGCACCCCAGACTTCCTCTTGTACCTGAAAAGGACTAGGTTGTGTTGAGTCTAGGTAGTACGCAGCTCTGATTTAGGAATCTCTTCTTTTGTATTCTGTTAGAGGTCTCATTTATTTTACTACCGGAACTTATGTTTTAATGTGGTCATGTGGGTATTCGAGAGGTACATCGATGCTACTTAATATGTATGTATGTATGTATGTATTTATGTCATACTATTTTATGTTCTCTCAAGGTCTTTAACCATGTGTATGTTGTGGATGCGCGTAAGGTGTTAATTCTTTCGACGCTTACGGAAAGATAACTTTTTGAAAGTGAAGGAAAGGATATTTCATAAGTACTTAAAACAAAGCTAGAGAGGTAATAGGTCAATGACACCTAAACCCTTTTCAAAAAAAAACTTCCGCATTTTTGACGTTCTACTTCGTTGGTCACGTGTAATGCATGTGGTACTTTTAGTGGTAACTAGGGGTATCACAGGTGAACCAGGATAAGATCTCTGTGCCATCTCTCTCCCTTATTTCCTTATTTTGCTTTACACTTAACTCATCTCAAATTTTTTAACAACTAAGTAATTGTTTTAAAATATAACCGAATCTGATTTGAGATTTTAAGACAACTTGAACGCAATTGAAACAACTGAAATTGAATCTGCTTATATCCTGTCTTAATAGAGACCCCAAGTCAGTAGACTTGAGATCACGTCTCAACTTTCAATTTCAGTGTGCAAATTTCAGGAACAAATTTTTAAAGTCTCTATTCAACCCCCCTTCTAGAGACATTCAGCCAACTTCAGTTGGTATCAGAGCTCGGCCTCTTTGGGGTTGAGCACACCTACGTGTGAAGAGGAAAAGATCAAATGGTTGGACCAAGTGCAAGCCTATTTATTCCTGAAGGAGCATCTACCAACAGACCACCTGCCTTTGATGGAACTGACTACTACTACTAGAAGGACAGGATGAGATTATTTATTGAATCTCAACATGTTGATCTATGGGAAATCATTGAGATGGGACCTTACATGCCCCATATCACATATGAGCTTGGGCTCAGGCCAGCTAAGCCTAGAGAGACATGGACATATGCTGAGAAAGCAAGAGCTGTACTGAATTCAAGAGCAAAATACTTACTCACCTGTGCCTTAAGCAGAAGTGAATATGACAAGGTGGCTGGATGTGCTACAACTAAAGAAATATGGAATGCTCTTGAGATAGAGCATGAAGGGACAAATCAAGTAAAAGAAGCTAAATCAACATACTGGTCAGACAGTATGAGCTCTTCAAAATGAATGAAGATGAAGGTATTAAGGACATGGTGAGAAGGTTCACTATCATTACAAATGACCTCAAGTCCTTAGGAAGAACCTACTCAAATCAAGACATGGTAGGAAAAATCCTGAGGAGCCTGCCCAAACCTTGGAGACCTAAAGTCACAACTATTCAAGAAGCCAAGGATCTGAGCACTCTCATATTGGATGAACTTCTTGGATCTTTGAAGGTTTATGAGCAGGAGCTGATGGAGGAAGATCTCATCAGACGCCCTAAGACAATAGCCTTGAAAGCATCATCCAGCAGCTCCAAAGGTAAAAAGGTAAGCTCATCTCAACAGACTTCACTAAACTCATCTCATGACACCGAAACTGAAGAAGATGAAGGAGATTATGAAAGTGAGATGGATGATGAGTTAGCCTACATCTCAAGAAAGATCGGACGCATGTGGAAAGCCATAGGAAGTGGAAGAAGAAGTTTCCCTTCAAGAAGAGGAGAAATAAAGTCTGACAAAAAGGGACAATTCATCTGTTTTGAATGTAGAAAGCCTGGACATCTCAGGTCTGAATGTCCATTACTCAAAAAGGAGACAAAAAAGAGTCCAAAAAAGAAGGCAATGATGGCAACTTGGGATGACACTGAAGGAGATGAAAGTCAAAATGAAGAATCTGCCAACATATGCCTCATGGAAAATGGTGACTCATCTGATGATGAGGTATGTGACTTTGATTCAAAGCTCTCCTTCAATGAACTCAAATGTGCTTTTGAAAATCTCCTTTATGATTCCAACCTTCTTGTTTCAAAAAGCTCTCTCCTAAAATCTGAACTGGACACAGCTCTTGAAAAAGTGAAATTTTTAGAAAAAGAAAATGAGAGTTTGAATCATAAAAATAGCAGTCTCATGTTGTTTCACATGAGACTCTCTAAGCTTGTTAAAACAAAGAATCAATCTAATTATGAGCAAGATCAAAGAACTCTTTCTGAAGAAAACCAGAAACTCAAGAAACAAAATAGAACTCTCATAGATGATTTAGCAAAGTTTGTAAAGGGAACAAAAAATCTTGAGAGACTCATTGGGTCTCAAAAAGGAATTTTTGATAAAGCTGGATTGGGCTATGAGAAGTTTTCTAGTGAGATCTGGTATAAGGACTTCTTTGTTCCTTCAAGAAAGAAAAGGAAGGAAAGATGTTCTTGTTGCAGCAAGTTTGGCCACAAAGCGACTGAATGTTACTTGAGACATGTAGCATTCAAGAAAAGGGTAACTAACCATGAAGGACCCCAATATAAGTGGGTACCTAAAGCTAAATCTTGTGTTTCAACAGATGTGCCTAGCAGCAGCAAGATCAAAGAAAATGTGGGAGCTGGACAGTGGATGTTCAAGACATATGACAGGGGACAAAAGCAAGTTCTTGTCACTTGAAGAGAAAGCAAAAGGGGTTGTCTCCTTTGGAGACAACAGCAAGGCCCAAATCAAGGGCACAGGTAAAATTGGTAAGACAAACTCAGCTCAAATTGAAAATGTCTACTTTGTTGAAGGGTTGAAACATAATTTGCTGAGTATAAGCCAGTTGTGTGACAATGGTTATCATGTTAAATTTCCAACCCACTTACTGTGAGATCATAGACTCTAAAACTGGGAAAACAACCTTTTCAGGAAAAAGAAACAAAAATCTCTACTCAGTCTCACTTGAAAGCCTATCTGATCTCACATGTCTCATGTCTCATGATCATGAGAATTGGCTTTGGCATAAGAGAGTTGGACATATTAACATGAGAACCATAAGTCAGCTTGCAAGTCAGTCTCTTGTCAAAAGAGTACCTAAAGTAAGATTTGACAAAGACATGATATGTGAGTCCTGTGTGAAAAGAAAGCACAGCAAATCAAGTTTCAAGTCCAAGTCTCATGTCTCAACCACCAGACCTCTTGAAATCCTCCACATTGATCTATTTGGACCAACTAAAATTGCAAGCCTCAATGGTAAAAAGTATGGTTTTGTAATTATGGATGATTTCTCTAGGTTCACCTGGGTTCTATTCCTCTCTCAGAAGGATGAATCTTATGATTCCTTCAAAACTTTTTGCAAAAAGATTCAGTCTGAGAAAGGGTATGGAATTGGTACTGTAAGGAGTGATCATGGAGGAGATTTTGAGAATGCTAAGTTTCAAAGATTTTTTTGATAAACATGGCATTACTCATAACTTTTCATGTCCAAGAAATCCTCAACAGAATGGAGTAGTTGATAGAAAGAGCAGGACCCTTCAAGAGATGGCAAGAACTTTGTTATGTGACTCTGGAATTGAAAAATATTTTTGGGCAGAAGCAGTTAACACCTCCTGCTATATCATAAACATAGTCACTATAAGAAAGATCTTAAACAAAACTCCATATGAGCTGTGGAAAGGGAGAAAACCCTCAATTTCATATTTTCATATATTTGGATGTGATTGCTATATCCTGAACACTAAAGATCAATTAGGAAAGTTTGATACAAAATCTGACAAAGGAATTTTCTTGGGATACTCCCAAACTTTAAAAGCTTATAGAGTATACAATCTAAAAACTAAATCTACTGAAGAATCTATGCATGTAGTCTTTAATGAGATACAGGGCAACTCTCAGAAAGAAGTAGATGAAGAAATTGAAGAGATGATGGGAGAATTGAGAATCTCAACTCAGGAAGTTGAAGAGAGATCCTCACCTGAACAGAAACTAATGAGATCATCTCAGCCTGAACAAAGAAGAAAAGCTCAATCTGAGATGATGTCTCACAGAAGTATCAATCCTAACCCATCTCATATACTTCAAGAAGAAGAAGATAAACCAGATGAACAACCTGAGATTAGGGAACCAAGACAAGAAAGTCTTGAAATCCAGAATGAGCATGCATCTCAACTGCCCAGAAGCTGGAGATTAGTGAGATTTCATCCTAGAGATCAGATCATTGGAGAGACTTCAGATAGGGTCAGGACAGATCTTCCTTCAGAGATGCTGAGAACTTGATGGCTCTTCTATCTGAGATAGAACCTAAAGACATACAAGAAGCTCTTAATGATAAGTCCTGGATTAAGGCTATGGAAGAAGAGCTGAGCCAATTTGAAAAGAGTAAAGTCTGGGATCTGGTTCCACCTCCCTCTTATCAATCCATTATTGGAACCAGATGGGTATTCAGAAACAAGCTAAATGAGAAAGGCAAAGTCATGAGAAATAAAGCAAGACTTGTGGCACAAGGATACAATCAACAGGAAGGAATTGATTATGATGAGACCTTTGCTCCTGTTGCCAGACTTCAAGTAATCAGAATTCTATTGGCCTTTGCTGCTCACAAAGACTTCAAACTCTATCAAATGGATGTGAAGAGTGCATTCCTAAATGGAATTATTGAATAGGAAGTCTATGTAAGGCAACCACCGGGCTTTGAAGATCCCCATCATCCAGAGTATGTCCTCAGGCTCAAAAAGGCCTTGTATGGTCTCAAGCAAGCTCTAAGAGCTTGGTATGACAGGTTAAGTTCTTTCTTAATTAAAAATGGCTTCATCAGAGGTCAGATTGATACCACATTGTTCAAAAGGGAAGTTAACAAAGATTTACTGATTGTCCAAATTTATGTGGATGATATTATTTTTGGATCCACTAATGAGTTTCTTTGTCAAGAATTTTCAAGTCTCATGCAAGGAGAATTTGAAATGAGTATGATGGGTGAACTGAGATTTTTTCTTGGGCTGCAAATAAAGCAATTGTCAGGAGGCATCTTCATCTGTCAAGAGAAGTATGCAAGAGATCTGCTAACAAAGTTCAGAATGAGTGAGGCAAAGCCAATGAAGACTCCAATGCACCCCTCAACTCAGCTTGACAAAGATGAGATTGGTAAAGTTGTCTCAGACAAGCTCTACAGAGGTATGATTAGATCTCTTATGTACCTAACTACAAGCAGACCTGATATTCAGTATGCAGTAGCCATCTGTGCAAGGTACCAATCAGACCCTAAGGAATCTCATCTTACTGCTGTCAAAAGAATTTTTAGATATTTAATAGGAACCACTAATCTTGGTCTCTGGTATGAGAAAGGTTCAAGTTTTGATCTTATAGGATACAGTGATGCTGACTTTGCTAGAGATAAAATGGATAGGAAAAGCACAAGTGGCACTTGTCAATTCCTTGGGAAATGTCTTATGTCTTGGTCTTGTAAGAAACAGAATACAATAGCTTTATCCACAACTGAAGTTGAATATGTCTCAGCAGCTGCATGCTGCACTCAGATATTGTGGATCAAGTCTCAAATGCAAGACTATGCACTCAGGTACTCCAAAATTCCCATTTATTGTGATAATACAAGTGTTATAAATCTTGCTAAAAATCTTATTCATCATTCAAGGTCTAAACATACAGATATTAATCATCACTTTATAAGAGACCATGTACAAAAGGAAATGTTGAAATTATTTTTGTTGATACAAAAAACCAACTTGCTGATATCTTCACTAAGCCTTTAGTAGAAGAAAGATTTGTTGAGAATCTAAAATTATTAAATATGTGATCTCTTAGTTAAGAACTGTAAGATGAGACAAGCTGTGAGTCTCACAGAGATAAGACTAAAGGAGTCATCTGAGAAGAGATGACGTCTCAGGAGCATGCTAGACAAGGAGCATCTCATGATGCGTCTCAACTCGTGTCTCACTATTGACTGAGACGTTACTGTGGATAAAAAGAGCCGTTAACCAACGGCTAGTAACTCCCCACTCATTAGTGAACTAGTCGTTACCATATAAAAAGGAGAGCCAACCACCTTAAATTGTTTCATTAACTGTTATTCTGTCACATGCACATTCATTCTCTCTCTCTGAAACCTCTCTTTATTTAAACCAACCCATAACTTCTCGTTTCATCTCTTCTCCTATCTCAATGCGCATCAAAATCGTTGGAATCAAACTTCCCTACTCTGATAAATCATCCTCGTCTTCATCTCCGGAAATCAAGATGTCTTCTGACGATGAACAATCTCAGTCCATCAGTGTACACTCAAGCCAAGAGAGTCTCAGCCGCTCTCCATCACCTTAACCAAGCACTGAGTCTCAACCCTCTCAGACCCAGTCCCAAAAATCTCCCTCATCTAAGTCCACTTCTTCCAAGAAGAACACCCCTCTTCCTCCAAGAATGAAGTCTCAAAGAGTAGCCTCTCAAGTTACCCAGACCACGACTCATAAATCTCCAAAATCTCCTATCCACATAGATCTCACACAGCCTGAAGTTTCAAGAAAGGGCAAAGGCAAAGTTGTTGAAGGGAAGAAGCTTTCATTTCAATCAGACTTGTTTGAAAGTGCTGACGTAGAAGAAAAGTTTACAAAGAAGTTTGCTGAGAAGAAAATCATCATTGGGAGGGTCATTTCTACCCAAGAGTTGCGTGATGAAGGTTGGTACATTGGTCCCTATCTAAGAAAGCAAGGATGGGAAGATTATCTGTCCATGACAGAGTTAGTCTATCCCAAGATGACCAGAGCCTTCTATGCTGCCTGTTATAGAGCAAAGGGATCATCTCAAGGGCTACCCCATGTTATTTCTGACATCAGAGGAGTTCACATTGAACTCACTGAAGAATCTCTGGGTGCCATCATTCAAGCCCCAGTAGCTGGAAATAGGCTTTATAATGAAAAGCACTGGTGGAATGAGATTGGAATTCCTGCAGCAAATGTAGGCACTTCTCTGTTCAAGGGTGGTGTCATCACAGATTCAACCTCCTCCCTCAATCTCTTTGGAAAATTTCTATTTCATCTAGTTGCAAAATGCATCATGCCTCGTGCTGGAACTTTCAACAAGGTCTACACCCAAAATATGATGGTTATGTATCATCTCAAGCATGGTATTCCCCTCAACCTTCCTTTTCTCATTCTGAGACACATGGAGCATGCCTTTCACAACTCCAAAATCACTGCTTCTCTTCCCTTCGGAATGCTGACTACAAGGATTATGAAGAACTTTAAAGTGGACTTCAGTGCGTGTGACAAGTCTGATGAGAGACCTGCATATGTAGGAAAAACAAATCTCAAGTCTCTCGGACTAGATGGTAAGTCTATCCCTCCTCCTACTTTCCCTCTTGATAATCCTCCTTCTATCCCTATTGCTGCACAAGCCTCTCCCTCATCAAAGATGTTAGACACCCATGAAAAGAAGAAAAAGAAGAAGGTAGTCAAGGAGACAACAGAGGGACCTCAAGCAGGAACTGAGTTTCCCAAAAAGGATAAAAAGAGAAAATCTCATCAGTCAGTCTCAACTGAGACTGAGACAAGGAAGGAGAAGAAAAAGTAGCCAAAAGTTGAACAGGTTGCTTCTGCTCTCACCCAACCATAGCCTCAACCACTCACCACAGAAGCACCTCTTACAAAGGAACCTGTCCTTGAGTCTCCCCCACCTAAGTCTCCACCACAAATCACTACTCCAACTGAACCTCAACATCATCAAACACCACCTACCTCTCCTCATCAAGAAATCAATCCATCTGATGTCTCTCCTGTCACAAAAGTTATTGCTGAAACCTTGGTGAGCTTCGAAAATACTACTTCTACACATGATGATATGTAGGATACTCAGGTAGCCGCAAATGAGAACCCTACTGATGAGATGCCTACTGTTGAGGCTTCTGGCACACAAAAGACTCCTCCAAGGTATGAGCCATCTCACTCCCAACAGACCTCATTTCCTACACTTGGAAAATTCTTTTCAGACACTGTGTTGTTTGACTCTCCTCAGCCCATATATGACCAATCAGCTCCTCCAACAGCACATCAACAGCCAACTCCATCCTCTGAGCCCTCCATTCCTACCCACATCTCCACATCCATCAACACCTTCCTCAATCAGCTCCAACAAGAGAATCAGCAACATCAATAGGATCTAAGCACAAGACTTGAGAAGAATCAGAAGAAGGTCCTCAAGAAGATGAAACATCAGAAAAAGAGGCAAGAGACTATCCTTGATGGACTTGACACAGTCCTTCAAGCCATTCGCACTTTAAATGATTTCAACAAAAACATGAATCTTCATCTCTCTAATCTTCCTCCTCTGCCTGAGATTCCACAAGTTGTTATGCGCCCATCTGGACCAGACTCTTACTCAACCTCTTCTCCTTCTTCCTAGCTATGCTAGTTTCCTTTGTTTTGATAATGGCAAAAGGGGGAGAGTTGGTTAGATGATTTAGCATCTAATAAGAGTCTTAGTTTGTTCATTGAACATCTACTGCATCTCAACTTATCTCAAGTGACATCTCAAGTGCTCATCTCAAGCAGTTCATACTCGAGACCTGATCTCAACTTGAGAATCTCATCAATCTCCATCCTTCTCTCTTGTTTAAATTGTAATATTTTCAGTTAGAAGAGAGAATCACTAGCTAAGTCTACTACCTATCAATTCATTGTATGATTATAAGCTAGACTCATCACAACATCCTATTCTTGTAACCTGTCTCATCTAAGATAGGAGTGTGCCAAGTCTTAGAGTGAGGCGTGTGCTTCTTGAAGAGGCTGTAAGAATACTTGTGGCTCAGCCAAGGTAGGAGTGCCTACGCTTGGTGTGAGAGACGTCCTGAAGAGGCTGTAAGAATACTTGTAATTGATGGGTTGTCAATAGTGGAAATCTCACGAGTTGTGAAGGCTGGACGTAGCCTAAGGTGTGGGTGAACCAGGATAAGATCTTTGTGCCATCTCTCTCCCTTATTTCCTTATTTTGCTTTACACTTAACTCATCTCAAATTTGTTAACAACTAAGTAATTGTTTTAAAATATAACCAAATCTGATTTGAGATTTTAAGACAACTTGAACGCAATTGAAACAACTGAAATTGAAACTGCTTATATCCTGTCTTAATAGAGACCCCAAGTCAGCAGACTTGATATCACGTCTCAACTTTAAATTTCAGTGTGCAAATTTCGGGAAAAAATTTTAAAGTCTCTATTCAACCCCCCTTCTAGAGACATTCAGCCAACTTCAGGACTTCATATAACACTTATCAATTTAAGAACGTTCATGACACTTATGTAACAATCCATGCAACGTTCTTAAGGTGAGTCTGTCCAGTACACCATTACTCTTAATGTGTACCTATGTGAGCACATGATATCTCATATCCATGATCTGTGAGATGTGATCATCAATGAATTCACATACTAGTCTAAATACATCTTTGTCCTAAGATGATACTTGACTAGGGACTATTTTAAGAATAGTTCTTCATAAGCTCTCACGATCAAGTCATCTACTTGATTTCTTATGAAGTTTGAGCTTACTATTCTAAGGACATTTATTATATTCTAAAAGAATAAATTATCTTTATAAAATAACATGATACAAGTGATGGATGTTTAAAAACATATAAGTCTCTAGTGCATATCCCTAACACAACCGGTTCAACCAGGAACCGGACCCATGGCCGGTCCGGGCAGCCATGTGGACCGTTTATGTTAGTCAACCGGTCAACCATCGTTTAACTCGGTCAAGACTCGCTGGAAATTGAACAAGTTCGCTGGAAACCGGGCGAGTCAGCACGAGTCACGAGCTAGCTGCTTGCGAGCGCGAGTCTCTTTATATATTAAAAAAAACTAGCGAATTGACAACATGTGGGACTCAAACTCATGTCCCACACTTGCTAAAGAAGACCCACAGCCACGACCACTTAACCAAGCGATGTTTCTTGCCATTTATATGCTTATGTTTATATATAATTTATTACAATTGCTTTTGGCTGCCAATTATTAACATTACCACCGTAAATAATGAGAAAATAACAAATAGCAATCTGTTAGAGTGTGAGCTTTCCCCAACATTTAATATTGTTTCCTTTTCTATTTAGAAAATATTATTTCCTTTTTTCCTCTCTAATAATATTTTAAATTTAACATACTAAAAATATAATTTTAATAACCTTTTTTTAAAAAATGGTGTATCATATATAATTTAATTATATCTATTTTCTATTTTTTTTACATCAAATTCATATTTAAAATATCTATAAACTTAAAAAATTACATGTATTTTTATAAACTAACACATTAAATTATTCTAATTGATTTTTTTATATATACCGGTTTAACCGATTCAACCAATGACTCACTGGTTCGACCAGTGACCCATTAACCCAGTACCTGACCGAGTCGATGACCGGTCCAAGTTTCATGACATTGGTAATGGCAACCATCCATGGTTGTCGCTGTGAAGGAAGAAGGAGGGCGACCATGCATGGTCGCGCCGGTGCCAAGAAGGAATTGGCATGCACCTTTACACAGTGCCACCACGTCGTTCGCGAGAGGGAAATGGGATGCGGAGGAGGACAGAGATGGGAAGGGGGAGAGGAAAGAGACAAGGGATGAGTAATTTAGGGATTTTGAAAATTTTTAAAAATAGGGTGGTGTGAATAACAAAACCCTATATTATCGGCCTTCATCCTATACAACTAAACAAATATAAAAATCTCTTTGAAGAGAAATATTTTATTGTGAAGCTAGTTGTGTTTGGTAAAACTAGCTAAAAAGCTAGCTGAAAACTTAAAGTTAGCTTAAAGCTGAAAAGCTCGCTGAAAAGTGTGTTTGGCTTGCCATTTCAGCTAGCTGAAAGTTGAAAATAGTAGCTGAAACCATTTCAACAGTGTTTGGGAATGTAGCTTTTTTGGGTAGTTACAAACTTTTCTTAAAAAGCTACTTGGGGTAGCTTTTTTAAAAAAGCTCCAATTTTCAACTACTAGTTGGAAATTAATTACAAGTTTAGCCCTCAACCACCCCCAATTGTTTAAGGATAATATTAATTATTAAACAATGATAAGTGAGGGTGGTTGACGGCTAAACTTGTAATTAATTTTCAGCTAGTAGCTGAAAATTGGAGCTTTTATAAAAAAGCTACCCCAAGTAGCCTTTTAAGAAAAGCTTCTAGCTACCCAAAAAAATTACCTTCCCAAACACTGCTAAAATAGTTTCAGCTACTATTTTCAACTTTCAGCTAGCTAAAATGGCAAGCTAAACACACTCTTAACCTCCTAAAAACTATGTTTTTCCACAAAATTAAACTACTCTCGAATAAATAAGCCGATATTATGTAAGACACTTGTACAATTAAAACATGTATCACTTGGATGATTTAATTAAGATTAGGCCGAGATTATCCGTACATTAAATAATATTCAATAATAGTGGTTCGAGCACTAAGGTAGTAGACGTTTAGGCATGTTGGCTAAGCACTAAGATAATATCATGGTAATTGAGAATTTATAACATTTTGAACCTAATTAGGATCGCACTCCTCATTAGAATTCATGATGACATATTTTCAGAATTTGTCAACCAACATAATAAGAAACTATCATTGATTCATGTTACTAGAGGATTAATTAATTGTTTGCAAAAACATAGCACCATTTAATTGGTAGATTTACTGCAATTAAAGAATGAAACTCTACTTTCTGACCTGCATTAATTTTTTGTTTTTTTTTTTTTTTTTGAATTAAAAGGAGGCCTAATAGCCGAAAGTTACAAGGTGACTAATCTAGGAACAAAGGTCCCAATTACATCATAAAACAGATTCAAATGTAGGCTAACAGGAGGTTGTTGAAGTAAATGAACACCAGGAGAAGACATATGAGCTAAGTTAGCAAGCTTCTCAGCAATAACATTAGCTTCCCTCCAAGTAGGAGATATTAACACCTGCCAATCACGATTCAAAAGGCTGGAAATTCTCTGCAAAATAAAGCCATATGGATGATAATCCGGAACACCATTTTGAATAAGAAGAACTGAAGTAGAAGAATCACAGTCAACTTGAAGCTTCCTGATACCATAATTCCACGCTACTTCCAAAGCTGCAAGGATGCCTCTAAGTTCAGACATTAAGACACTAGTTGTGCCTAAATTCTGCATGAAACCAATAACCCATCTACCAAGATAATCCCTCATGACACCTCCACAGGCTGCTTTACCCTCCCTTGTAAGGGATCCATTTGTATTGAATTTAAACCAATCCACATGAGGGGTCCTCCACGCAACAAACACCTTAGTGCTTTGATGACCAAACTGCTGCAGATAGTTCGGTTTACTTCTAGCATCCCGAACCAAGGCTAAGCTGCACACCACAATCCGAGAAGTATCAGGAGCAACATTATTAAAAGCATAATCATTTCTTATGCGCCAAATAGACCAACAAATAGTTGCAAATAGTGCTAGACACTTTGGTTGACCACTTAATAAATTATATCCAATCCAGGACCAAACATTAGAGCTCTCCCAAAATTCTGCAGCAGAGAAATTAAGCTGTTCCCATACACTAGCAGAGACCGGACAATCCCTCAAGGCATGAATATCAGATTCAGTAGTAGCATGACACATCAGACAAGCAAAAGAGTCACCTATATGACAGCGCATTCTTCTATCATTGGTCTTCAACCCTCCTTTAAGAACCAACCAGATGAAGCTACGCACCCGATGAGGAACAGCCAGATGCCAAAGCTTTTTCCAAATATGAGAAATTTGGTCACTACCATGCAAGTCTTCAATTAAAACGTAAGTTGTCTTAGTTGAAAAAAGACCATTACTAGCCAATCTCCAACCAACCGTGTCATCTCCAAGGTCCAATTCAGGAGGGGGAAGACTTACAATTTCATGATAAACATGTGGAGGTAAAAGATGTTGAATGTGACCCATATTCTACCGGGACCCATCCTGAATATAGCTATCAATAGAATCAAACAGTAAACCATTTGGGATATCACCCAAACTCACATCTGCAATAATGGTATTAGAAGGCAGCCACCTATCTGTCCAAAAAGATATCCGCTTACCATTCCCTATATTCCATTTAAGCCCCTGAGAGAAATCAGTCTAAATAGCAGTAATTCCCTTCCATAAATTTGAGCAATTCGAACGATGGGAGATGTTAGGAAGGTAATAAGAGCCACATTTATACTTACTTCTAAGCACCTTAACCCAAAGGGCATTTGGATTATGGATAAGACCCCAACAGTGCATCATTAACATGGCCTTGTTAACACTATGCAAACTCTTGAAACCCCAACCACCCATAGATCTAGGCACCATGAATTCCTCCCAAGCCACAAAATGCCAAGTTTTCTTATTAGGATTATCTCCCCAAACAAAACTTCGGCAATATCTTTCAATTTTTGCACAAATACCTTTAGGAAGAAGAGTGGATTGCATTGTATAAGTAGGCAAAAGCCTCCAACACTGATTGAGCTAGAGTGATTCGTCCAGCAAAAGCCAAAGAGTCCGCTTTCCAAGAGCTAAGTTTATTCTTAACATGCTCAATAATATATTCATAAGTTTTAGTACTCTATCTAGCATGCAAAAGTGGGATTCCCAAGTATTTACCCAAATCAGAAGACAAACTAAATCCTGAAGCATTACATAAAGCTACAGCTCTGGATGCATGAACATTTCTAGACACAAACAATCTAGTTTTCTCCACACTAACCTTTTCCCCCGAGGCCTCACAAAAAGCATTAAGACAATTCATGATGACATCTAATTGAGACATATTAGCCTTCCCAAATAATAACAGATCATCAGCAAAAAAGAGATGGGTCAAAGGAGGGCCTCCCGGGCTAAGAGAAATTGGAGCCCAACTATTATTCAACCTAGCTTCTTCAATGAGATGACTCATGTGTTCCATGCACAAAACAAAAATATAAGGAGACAATGAATCTCCCTGCCTGATCCCCCTGGAGGGAAAGAAAGAATCTATAGGATCACCATTAACTAGGATTTTCATAGAGCAAGTAGAAATGCATTGGAACACAAGATTGCAAAAATCATCATGGAAGCCAATATCATGGAGAGTATCAATAATGAAATTCCAATTCAATCTGTCATAACCTTTTTTTAAGTCCACCTTTATAGCCATAAAACCATCCTTGGTCCGAGTTTGCCGCATAGAGTGAAAAACTTCCTGGGCAATAATAACATTATCCGTACCATTCCTCCCAGGAATAAAACTACATTGATTTGGAAGAACAAGATCATCCATAACTCTCCGAATTCTAGTAGCCAGAATCTGTGATAATTTTATAAATAACATTACATAAGCTAATGGGTCTATAATTCTTTACAAACAGAGGATGTGAGACTTTAGGAATAAGAGAAATTGCAGTCTGATTTACCTCGGCCACCTTAGAAGGATTCAGAAAGACAGATTGAACAAATTCACAAACTGAACTACCTACCTCATCCCATTGAGATTGGAAAAATAATGGGTGCAGACCATCTGGGCCAGGCGCCTTCCAAGCTCCCATCGCACAAACAGCTTCATGAATCTCCAAATTTGTAGGAACAAGGTGCATGCTGTCCAGCCTGTCACGAGGTAAAGTAGGAAACAAATTAACCCTCCCCCACCTACTACTTGTCCCTGGATCATGATAAATATTAGTGAAGTAAGTCAATATGGTATCCTTGATAGAGGCAATATCAGTAAGAACATCGCCCATTCCATTTGTGAGTGAAAGAATTCTATTCTATCTCCTCCTTATGACTGTACTTTGATGGAAGAAACGCATATTTTGATCCCCAAATTTTGATCCCCAAAAGCAAACCAATCTTTACGAGCCTTGTGATACCAAAGAGCCTCCTCCTGAATAAGAATTGACTGATACTCTTCCCATAACTTTTTATGAAGCGTATCTAACCCTCTATGATGCCCCATATTGAGATTTGTGTTCACACCCTCCATTCTAGATAAAACTCTGCGCTTCTTTTGATAAATGCTCCCAAAAACATCCCGGTTCCAATCCATAGCTGCCCTTTGGAAATTAATCAAACCATCTTTCCAAGGACAGGTCGTAGGCCAAGAACTCTTAACAATGGACTTGAAAAAGTCATCCTCCAACCAACTAACAAGAAACTTAAAGCCTCTATTAAAATGGGTTTGATCATAGGGCTGAGTATCCAGCAGCAAAGCCTTATGATCAGAACAAAATGAAGGTAAATGATGCACAACAGCAGTAGGAAACAAAACTTGCCAACTCATATTACCAACTCCTTTGTCCAACCTTTCTTTAATACCTCTCCATTCCCAAGTGAAAGGAGGTCCTACAAACCCAAGATCAATCAGGCCACACCTCTGAAGCGTAGTACGAAAACGATTCATTACTCTATTGTTCGGAATAGCTCCACCTGATTTTTCTTGCGGGTCCAAATACGAATTAAAATCTCCAACTACAGCCCATGCATCAGAGGTTGCAGCCAGAGCTTCTAGACTTCTCCATAACTCTTCTCTAACAGGTGGCCTTGGGGAAGCATACACAACTGTCAGATTCCAAGGATTAGACCCATTAGCAGGAATGACTTTCAAATGAACAAATTGATTATGATCGCAAAGAACTTGTACTCTAAAATTATGCTCTTTCCACAAAACCCAAATGCCTCCAGCAAACCCTTGAGCATGCACAATGTGAGAAAATGGAAACCCAAAGCGACGAATTAAACGCTCAGCCTTGATGCCGCTAAGCCTTGGTTCAAACAGAGCAATCAAATCCAAATCATACTTCTTTGATAAATCACGGATTAATGCAGGAAGGGATTTAGACCCTGCACCCCTGACATTCCAGAAAACAAACTTCATAAAAAACTAAAAGAGAGGAGAACAGTAGCATCAAAGGCTACTAGGCACCATCAAATCCCCAGGAGGGGACTCCATATCCACCAAACAATCTGTATCTTCAATATCTCTAATGATCATATCGTCATGAGACAAAAGTTGAGTTGGCGGGACACTCTCTCCATCAGGTGGCCGACTATTACAAATGACCACTTCATTAGAGGAGTCATTCACAAAGTGGGCTTCATCATGGTTTGAAGTGTCCGGTTGAAATAAAACATCACGCATAAGGGGCAAGGAAAGGGTCGGCAGAGAAGAATTATTACGGGCTGCAGACTTAGCACTCTTAAAACGGACTTGTGACTTCAAAGAGAGGCCCATATGCACCCTTGGCCTTTTGGAAGGCCCACTAGTTTTCTCCCTAATTGACTTAACGGCATGTGACTCAATAGATTTGTGACCAACATCATTTGTGCACACCTGTAAAGAGATCTGATCTACCCCTGTAACTCCCCTTGCCATATCATTAGTATCTTCCAAATCATTGGAAAGTTGCGCGAAGGCTTTAGAAATTCGCGAGGGACCCGCCTTAGAAACGACATCATGATTGTATTTCCCCTTAACTCCCTTTGACTTAAATTTCCTATTTGTATGCTCATCATTTGAATGATTTTGGACAGTTGTATGGTTAGGAATATTCTCCTCAAAAGGACATGAGTTCTCCTGGTTGGGCGCCGGATCATTATCATTAATTAGTATAGCAAATCGTGACCCCTGATCCTTAGCAACGTTAGACGTGGTTTTCTGCATCCCCTTTAATTTGTCATTATTCTGCCCACTCAATTCGCTACTGTTACCCGTAACAGCTTTAGCCACCCGTCGTTGACTTTTTTGGACAATCATCCATGGTCCAAAGGAGGCTTCGTCCGCCTGGTTTTCCACCTGAATTTCCTCCGGGCACTTAGTACCATGGGACTTATCATCTCCATTACGTATATATTGATCAGTCACTAGCAAAGGACAACCTTCCTTTCTATGTCCATATCTCCCACACAGGAAGCAAACCAGATGCAACCCCTCATACTCAACAGGATAAACTTTCCCTTCCAACGAAAACTTTGAAACAAGAATCTTAGATAAATCAACCTCAATACAAATTCTAGCAAACTTTGCTCTTTCTGTGAAAAACTCACCATGAGGACCTTCTTTCTCCTGAAGAGTATTCCCATCAATCTTCACAGTTTTTCCTAAAACATTTCCTATTCTCCAAAGACCCTCTTATCATAGAATTCTATTGGTAAATCAGGAACATGAATCCAGACCGCAACTCGTCTCATTTCCTATTTTGTATTTTACTAGTTGTATATTGCACCCAATAAAAAGGGGGCCACCAAAAGCATGATTGTTCATTGGTTAAATTACATGATATTCTATCTTCCTTTTCGGCTGCTGACACTTGAAAGTGGTGACAATTTGTTCATTCTAGTAGTCCTCCAATCAAGCGAATAAAAAGTATATATCTTAGAACCCTATTTTCCAGAGAGAATTGTTGTGCTATTGGATTGAAATGGGTTTGTGAAAACATGTGGGGCTCTCCATTCCAAAGGGTGCCAAGTGTTTTGTTTCAATATAGTAATCATTCAATATATATTTTTCAATATTTAATCGTTACCCACTTTTAATGTAAAAAAATTTATATTATTATTTATTAAAACTAGGGGACCAAAATCACCTATTTACAAAAATATAGAAATTAAAATTGAGCAATTAAAACTATAAAAACCAAATTAAAATCACTCATTTACAAAAGTATAGGAACTAAAAATGTATTTAAGCTTAGATAATATGATACTTTAATATTGAATGACAGTGTACTTTTTTATAGTCATAATGCATATTAAACTCAACTATAATTATTTCAAAAATTTTGAAGTTATTAAATGAAAGAAAGTGTAAAAATAATTTTATATCTAGCTAACACAAATTATATAAGATCTATTGAGCAATGTTAGTAATGTATAAACTTATTTTATTTTTGTTAACTTTTTATCCACCCTACAATATTAAATTATAAACTAGTTATTCTTGATTTACCATATTTTTAATTTTAAATTAATTATTTATATTTTTATGATTTTTAATTTTTGAATTTATATTAAAAACATCTTTATAATGCACAAGATATTTATCAATTAACATTAATAAAGAAAATAGTGATTAAATTTAAATTTATTAATCATTTAAACTATCACCACCTACATGTGAGACAATTCTAACTTTATTGGTGGAGACTTTTTTTATTCACAATATTCTTATTTAAAGGAAATTAAATATATATATATATATATCACTTCTTTCTCCTTGATAGTTGTTTTCTGAAAGCTAATTGCATTGACATTTTATACTGAAGATTGACATACTCCTCCAATACTAACACAGTTGTAAGAAAAATAAAATCAAGGAAATTTCCTCAATTATTTCTTACCCTTATAAAAAACACCTACATCTACAACCAGTAAAATAAATATCGTTATTAAATAGATATTTTTAAATGATTGTGAATTATTATATTAAAATATTTATCTCTCTATTTCATTGGTTAATGTTTTCACTCATTATCTCTCTTATCTATTTTATTTGCTTTATATTAAAATTATTCGACCTATATGTGTCACATTTTATCACTTCCGTCATTTATATTTTTTTAGATTTTTAATTCTCACTTCAGTAAAGTGGTTTTTTATGAACCATATATATTCTCACGAGAGGGAGTCCTGTTCCTTATGTGAACATCTATATAATGGTGGAGCTAACTCATCCTACAAGGGTTTTTTTCCATACACTTTATATTGAAGGAATCTGTTAGTTAATCAATTTGTTAGTTAAGTACATATAGGTAGTTAGTTTCTATTAGTTATGTATTCTGTTTTTGTTATCTGTTAGTTAGTTTATTGGTTCCTTTTGGTTTGTTAGTTTAGTTTGTTCCTCAACCTAATCAAGGTATGACCCTCACCTATGTATTTGTAATTTTTGAGTTCAAGAGTTCAATAATACAATTACCTACTATTCAGTCATTCCTTTTTCTTCATTTTTTTCTTTATGGTATCAGAGCTCTCTCAAGAGAGCTATGCTACGCAATCACCTTCCCTCATGGCTGAAAACAACCTCAACAATGGAAGCTCCAACCCTGACAGTCCATACTACCTACATCCTAGAGAAAGTCCAGGGATGGTTCTTCTTTCTCCTCAGTTGGATGGGACAAATTATCACTCTTGGAGCAGGGGTATGAAAAGAGCACTCTTCTCCAAGAATAAGTATGATTTCATTGATGGTTCCATTCCAATGCCTGCAATTGAAGATCCCTTGTACAAGGCGTGGATGAGATATAACACTATGATTTTATCTTGGATCACAAGATCATTGACTCAACAAATAGCTCAAAGCCCCATTTACATCGACAATGCCAAAGATCTTTGGGAAGATCTCAAAAAAAGATTTTCTAAAGGTGACCATTTTCGAACATCTGATCTCCTCCAAGAACTTCACTCCACCAAACAAGGTGAAAGGGATATTTCCACCTACTTCATAGACCTAAAGATTGTTTGGGAAGAATTCGAATCTTTGAGATCAATTCTTCCATGCACTTGCTCTCCAAAGTGCAATAGCAATTGTGATTCAATGAAATCTATCCAGAAACACAGAGAGACAGAATATTTGATTTGTTTCCTAAAGAGGCTCAATGACTCCTACAACACGGTGAGAAGTCAGGTATTAACGATCGACCCTTTACCTGATATTAACAAAGTCTTTTCCCTGGTTTTGCAACAAGAAAGGCAACTGTCGGGAAGCATCCTCCAAGAACCCAGCGTGGTGGCCAACATATCAGGAAATAGATCCTTATTTGGCAGAAGAAGAGGCAGATTCAACCAAAGAGCAGCTAACAATCAACCACAAAAGATTTGTACTTTCTGTGGGAAAGAAAAACACACAGTGGAGACATGTTTTTTCAAACATGGCTTTCCACCAAATTTCAAGTTTAAGAAAAAAGGCTAACCTTCCATAATCAACTCCTCCACTTCATCCAATGTTCTTGACAACATCACTGATAAAGGAAATGAAAAGGAACATTATGAGGTAAACACAAGCATTACCTCTGACCAATACAATCAATTGATGGAAATACTTAAGAAATCCAATATTGATGGGCAAACACATACCATTGGCCACCTCCAACAGTATCCCAATGGATATTAGATAATGGTGCTACTGAACATGTTTCTAACTCGCTTTCTTGCTATGACTCATATCATTCTATCAATCCAATCCTTGTAAAATTTCCAAATGGATCCATCACTCAAACTTATATTTCTGGAACTGTTATATGTTTTGATAAATTCAATTTGCAAGATGTCCTGTACATTCCAGATTTTACCTACAACATCATATATATTAGCAAGATTGTTAAATTCCTTAGTTAAAAGGTTGTTTTTAATATTATGTGTTGTTTGATCCAGGATCACAACCACCAAGTGATGATTGGTCCTGCTGATCTCCAAAGCAACTTATACATGTTAGTGTATGCACTAGAGACTTATATCTTTTTTTAACATTCATCACTTGTATCATATTATTCTTATAAAGGCAATTCACTTTTATTAAATCTTTTAATAGAATATAATAAATTCCCTCAGAATAGTAAGCTTAAACTTAATAAGAAATCAAGTAGACGACTTGATCGTGAGATCTTATGAAGATCTATTCTTAAAATAGTCCCTGGTCAAGCATCATCTTAGGACAATTAGATGCATTAAGACTAGTATGTGAGTTCATTGATGATCACATCACACGGATCATGGATATGAGATATCAAGTGCTCACATAAGTACATATTAAGAGTAATGATGTACTGGACTGACCCACTATAAGAACATTGCATGGTTTGTTACATAAGTGTCATGAACGTTTCTTAAATTGATAAATATTATATTAAGTCCTTAGACCTGAAATCACTATGATTCCTACTTAAGGAGTTATATATTTTAATATCATCAAACGTCACCTGTAACAAGGTGATTATAAAGTTGGTTTTCTGGACATATAATAAATCATGTGATGGAATGTGAGTGACCTAGATGGGATTTGTCCCTCCTATGTAACAGGAGTTATATATGTAGGCCTCTTGATCAAGTTAAACTACAAAATGCATGGCCATGCTCAGGAGGATAAACATGAGATGTTTATTTTTTGTATAGTCTGCTTGGGCATCAATAAAAACATAAATTGAACTATACAAGGATGACACATTTCATGCCCTTGTGTTCAATTAGATATTTGGACAAAGGGACAATTCATATAAAATATTATCACAAAATAGGATACGTCAAATTGCTGATATTCTTAATATTTGGGTATTAGTGATGTATTGCTAGATACCACTCGCTATGTATGATATTAAATATATTAAGAGAACCTATTGGATCATACGCATACAACAAGCCAACTAGGAATGTTAGTAATTCTAATCGAATTAGAATTATAACATTATGGGCCAAGCCCGTAACTGATAGGGTTAAATGAGTGACGATAAAACCCTAGCCACCACTCTACAAATATTGCATGAGATGCATTACCCTAATCATATGAGTAGTCGCTCTTACTCTCCAAACACTACTAGCAGAGGTGAGGAGGGTTTCCTGGTTCTCTTGTTGGCGTGGATACCTCTAGAGACGTGGCTGCAATTGCCTCGTTTGCAATTTGCAAAAGGTATATCGAGCTATTTCTTTTAATTTTATGCCTTTATTCGTGCTTTCACATTAACAATCATAAGAAGGGGGAATCCAATTATTTCACTGCACCCTGACCATATGCTTGATTCCCTTCAATACATTCTACAAAGGCAAAGCAAATCAAAGATCTAGGAAGTCAACAAAGTTTCTAGAATTTTAGCCAACAAAAATGAGAATAACACTCACCACTTTTGATTTCTGGCTCTACAGATTAGGACACCCTTCTGATTTTGTTTTACAACAAATAAAAGGATAATTTCCTTATGTGAAGTATGATTCTAATCATGTTTGTGATCATTGCCATTTGGAAAAACAATGCAAATTACCCTTTCTTGTTAGTAATAACAAATCTAATTCTTGTTTTGATTTGATTCACATGGACATTTGGGAGCCTCTTTCAGTTACTTCTATACATGGACACGGGTATTTCTTACTATAGTTGATGATTTTAGTAGGAATACTTGGATCTTCCTTATGAAAGCTAAATTTGAAACTAGAACTATTATTCAAGATTTTGTTACTCACATTTCTACATAACATAATAAAGCTATTAAGCTCATAAGGTCAGATAATGGAATTGAATTTCACATGCCTCAATTTTACATTAGCAAAGGAATAGTGCATCAAACCACTTATGTAGAAACACCACAGCAAAATGTTGTTGTGGAAAGAAAAGATAGACATATTTTAAATGTGGCTAGGTCCCTTCTCTTTCACTCTAAATTGCCTAACATTTACTGGTCTTATGTTGTCCATTTGATCAATAAATTTCCCACTGATGTTCTAAAAGGGAAGTATTCTTTTGAAATATTAAACCAAGAACCACCTGCCTACCTTGATTTACAGGTCTTTAGCAACTTGTGCTTTGTTTCCACCCTCACACAACACAAGCAAAAGTTAGACCCCATAGGCAAAAAAAGTGTATACTTGGGCATGAAACCAGGTACAAAAGGCTATGTGACTCTTGACTTATCATCTAAAGAAATTATTGTATCCATGAATGTAGTCTTCTATGAGCATATATTCCCTTTCATCAAATTTCTCACACTGACCTACAATTAAGTGATCGGGTTGAAAACAATTTTGATTTCCTATTAACTGAAGACACTCAACCTCACAGTGTTCCTATTCAATACACTCTTAATGACAATCAGACTTCTCCTATGAATGGATCAAGTACAAGTCAGAGTGAGCTCCATTCTCCAATTAGTCCTGTTGTTGATCTTAGGAGATCCACCATACATAGACAAGCACCTGCTTACTTGGCTGATTATCATTGCCATCTCCTACACAATAATGTTCCCCAAGAATCTAAAGGTCTAAGGTATCTTGTAACGTCCTAATTTCTTAATTCAAGAATAATGTTCGTTGGAAATACTATTCCAAATTTCTGAAATTATTTCGCGCCATTTTCGATATCGTCACACCATTCACGTAATTACTTAGGCAATCCAACATTTGCTTAAGCCTTCACACAGTTCATACATCATTATTCTCATTACAAAACTTTAACCAAAACTTAGGGGATGAACCTACACTTGGAGTGTCATGGTCCACAAAACCCATACCGAAAATCCGGTAGAGTTTCCCCTAAAAGCTGGACATTTCACAATTTTCAGCTTCACCTGAAAACCAGCAAAACCACCAGTACAGTTCATAATAACATAATTACTAATCCATTTCCATAACAAATAGGCATCCATGTCCAATCTAAAGATTTCTACGTTGATTACCAATTAAGTAGCAACTACAATTAAAACTTCCAATAAAATCTCTATGTAATTACATCATCAAACTATCAATACATCTAGTGAAAACTAAAACTCCTCTTGACCACTTAGAGTGAGTGAGTCCACTCCAAGAGCTCCATCTGTCCCTGAACATTAGTTGGAAGTTCCCTACACAGACTAAAATATATCCCTGAAATGTGGGGTGAGACTACGGTCTCAGTGAGCAAAGTATGCAGCAAGCAGTGTGGGGAGGCAGGCATATGGCATGCAACATATCATTCAGAAAATCATAGTTAATCTAATCTTAACATATATCAATCTAACGCACATGAACTCTACGTCTATCTCAAGTTAACTATGCACAATCATAACACATGTCTAATGCCACAAACTCAAGTAAATGTGCTATGTGTGAATGCATGATTTGCATTACCCGACAGACGGGGTCTTATCACTATCTCTGGGGCTAGACCTGAGCTCAGACTACAAGGAACGTCTTCCTTGGGGACGTATCCCACCATTACTCTGGGGACCAGAGTCCAAGTTTTACTCTGGGGACCGAAGTGCAATCTTGTATTAATTAAGGTGATCTGAGACCGAAGCCAAAACTCTGGGTTCGAAGCCAAAACTCTGGGGCCGGAGCCATTTTCTGGGGACGTAGCCAAAAACTCATTTTCCAATTAATTAGTCAAAAGCCTTGATGGAATGCATACACACAACACATAACACATATAATTCATGGATCTTCCTATATCTAAACATATTCTTTCTTACAGACCTTAACATGTGCATATACATCTACACATAACAAAATTATCATAAAACACCAAGAATCATCTGTAAAAATCATCCAATAATAGTCAACCCCACATAAACCCCAAAATCCCCAAATTGCTCTAACTTAGGGTTTTCACATATAATTAATAATCACCTCAAAGCATGTATATTTTCTAATCCAATCATAAATCATCATCCACAAACAAAAGGGAAGGGGAATAGAAGGATAAGGGTCACAATAGGAGCGTTCATAAGATGAGGTGTAAGTGTGTGAGCTCTACTCACCTTAAATGGAGGAATAATGGAGAAGGATTATGGAAGAAGATGGAAGAAGACAAGCCCTATGAGTGTGGAGTACCATCTCTCAAACCCTTCCCCTACCTCAAGCCCTCTCTCTCTCTAATTTTTCTCTCAATCTCTCTCTAAAGAAGCCCTAGGAGTGGAGAGAAAATGAGGGGAAAAACGATGCCCCTCTTTTAAAAAAGTTTCTGGACCGCGCGCGCTTGAGCGCGGGTCCAGCGCATAAATCCCTCCTATAGACGCGCGCGCGCTCGCGCGTCCTCTCTGTTTCAGGCGCGCTTAAGCGCACTATATGCGTTGGTTTCTCATGGATTATTTCAAATTCATTGGATTCCTCATCACCTATATCATAGATATATCTAACCATTGCATTCACAACAATATGTCAATCTCTGTTTTTCTCATCATACACATAAAACACTATTTTGGCTTGTGATGCAAAATTAAATGGGTCATCACAAATATCTTTCTCTCGGTATGATTAAAAATTTTGAAATTCACAAGGGTCATCCCAAACTTATCTTTCTCAACACCTTTCTTGATATCAACCCAATCGCATTTGAATAACACAACCATGTGTTTTCCAGAATAATCGAATTGGATAATATCAATTAACATCCCGTAGTAATTAAATTCATCCTTTGAATTTTGCATTTTTAGGTACCTTTCTCTCCTATTTGTGTGGAATCTAAAACCATTAATGACCAAACCAATGTATCTCGTTACTACCTCAGATGGTCCACGAGCTAACCATTTAAGTTTGTAACGTCCTAATTCCTGAATTCAAGAATAATTCCCGTTGGAAGCAAAATTCTCGAATTTATGAAATTATTTCGCGTCATTATCAAAATTTGCTAAGTGCTAAATTAGTGATAAATTTCTATATAATTACAGCACTTATTGAAGTTGTGACTTCAATCACAAGAAGGGGGGTTGAATTGTGATTGAATAAAATTTCTGCAATTTCTTTGTATACTTTTTCTGCTCAAGGACTTGCCTTGGCAAGTATAGAGAAATAAACTCACAGAAGGTAATAGTTAGTTAATTTTAATTTTGCAGAAGATATATATGTATGTTATGGCAGTAATAATAGTAAAGAGAGAGTAAAGAAGATGGCACACAGAAATTTTATACTGGTTCACCTCTTCCAACCTGAGGCTACGTCCAGTCCCTACACCTGTAGGATTTTCTCACTCTTATAATCAAATTACAATCTTCTTGGGTAAAATTACCACTAGTATTATTTACCTGCCTCTTCAGGCTAACAATAACTTAACAAACTCAGATTTTCCAGTGAATACTTACTGCAGAACCTTCTGCAGAAGATTCAATCCCTAGAATACTGCAAGTACCTTCTGCAGATTCTGTAAACCAACTGAGATCACCAAATCTCAGTAAACGTCACTGAAAACTCTTTCTCTTGCTGCTCAGAAGAAGGATATGCACCTGCACACCTCTCTTGAGACTTTTGCAATGAAAATGAGAGAGAATAAAAACATACAAGGCTCAAATCAATATAATCTTTGCACAGCAGAAGAAAAATGATGAGCCAAGACTCTCTCCAAGGCTTTTCAGACCAGAAATCACAGAAATGAAGGAGGGAGAAAATTTCCAGAAGATAGGAGAAGTGAAACTGCAGAATTTTATGTATCTTCTGGAGTGAGGTGCCTTCAAAGTTTGGAGGAACTCTCCTTTTATAGAGGGCTGGAGTGAAAATAGCCGTTGGACATCTAGCTGGCTTCAAAGTCATGTCCCTATCTCAGCTGCAGCATGTGCAGCTTTACAGCTGTCAGTTTGACCAGCTCTTCCTTCTGCAGAGTATCTTCTGCAGGTTATTTTTGGGCTATTTCTCAAAGCTTTTCTTTTGTAGGCATGATAAAATCTTCCAGTATAATATTTTTATTTATTTTAGAGTCAGCTGGCCTACTGAAATTATGAGAAGATGAGAAGAAGAAGACTTATTTGAATTTTGCATTATTTGCACCTTCTGCAGCAATTCTTTTCTTCTGCAGTATATATGGAATTGCATTCTTCTTGCAGATCTTCTTGAGATCCATTATTTGCTTGATGGAGAACATCTTTAGGAATGTTCTGCAGTTGTGACATTAGAAGGTGAAAGGATCATTTTGTCCTATATATTCTATTTTGTTCCTTCTGCAGAATTAATGGCTTCAGGTTCTTTTCCACAAATAGCTTTTGTCTTCTGACCATCCTATTTAACTTTAGTGAGGATGATTTAAATATGTCTTGATGCTTGGAAACCAGGGATATACTTTGTTTCCATTTATAAGAATGAATCTTCCTTCTAAAGGGACTTTGTCATGTTCTCTTCTTGTGAGGGGTTCATTCTTATCTTCTGGAGAGTTTATTGGACTGTAAAGTATCCTTCTCATGATTTTTCAGTATGCATTGTGTTTCTTTTTCACAGATTTGTCATTCTTGTCAAATCTAAGACTTATCTTCTTAAATGAGTGGAATTCATTCATTTCTCCTGCTGCTGAGATGCATCTTCTGCAGAAGCTTTCCTGTATCTTCTGAACACTTACTCAAACAAAATCATTAGTCCTTAAAGCTCAAAATTATTCCAAGTAAACTTTGATTGGTTGTCATTATTAAAACATTTTTAAGGGATTCTTGGACCTTACACTTATCAAGGGCAAAATGTTAGATTTATTCCCCAATTTATCTCTTTTTAGTTTAAATTGCAGATCTTGTGAATATTTAATTCAAATTTGAATTTAATGCTATTTTGATAAGAAATCTGTTGATTTTGCAGATAAAGAGAAAAGTTTTAAATGGAGTAACAAGATAGCAGCAAATAAGGATACGATCAGCAAGAGATCAAGCTAAAAAGAGGGAAATCAGGAAAGCACAACAAATAAGAATAAGATCAGCAAGAGATCAAGCTAGAAAGAAGGAAATCATGAAAGCAGAAAATGAAGATCTGCGCTCCACCTGCGCTGAGCGCAAGTGGAGTGCAGGAATTAAAATTCCATTATGTTTCCTGCGCTTCATCTGTGCTAAGCGCAGGAACACGGAACCCTAATTTTCAATGGGCTAAAGCAAGGTTTCAACGGGCTTTCCAAAGTTCTATTTAAAGGACCTTTTGCAAAGATCAAAGGAGGAGACGGTGGAGTAGATTTAGAGCTAGAGAAAAGTGTGACAGTCTCTCTATTGGTTTGTAATGGCTACCATGAGTAGCTAAACTCTCCTATAGGATTGAATGTAGTCGATTCAATCCTCAATTGTATTTGAATATCATTGGGTTTCAAATACAAAAGGGGTGTGATAGATGAAGTTCAATCCTAGTTCCAGTAATTTGCTTAACCCTATCCCAATTTATTATTGCAATCAACACAAGAAACATCTTACCTCACTTGATAAGTGTGACCACTAGAATTTACATTTACCGTTCCCTGTGGATACGACAACTCTCTTTACGTACTATTATACTATTATGATTTTGGTACGCTTGCCAGAATTCCAACAATATCATAACATACACATAACAAGCTTGCTTAGGTCATCCAACGTTACTTAAGCCATAACATATACATGAACTGAACCAATAAAAAATGCCTTCAAGGCTCAAATAACAATATACTGTTTACATCAACATGGTCGGGATACTACCAGACATGTGCTCTCAACAAAACAGAAACACCCAATGGGTTGCACATGTACAATGGTATCCCTCAAAATGAATACAGAATTAGTGTACAAACGTCATCCAAAACACATTAATCTGAACATCAAAATAACATAAAAATTCAGCAGCTCCATGACCATCAGTGGTTGCCCTGAGTGGGGTCCTGTGCATCTAAATGATAGCCACAAAACATGTGGTGAGACTAATGTCTTAGTGAGTATAACTATGCATATAGGCAACAACATGGACAAACATATTGACCTATAGTTCTCCAACCATATAGGTTAGCATATGCTAGAAAGTCATTAATAGTCCACATTATAGTAGCACGAAGTTGGAATGACTCTTTTCGTAGGAATCAAAGATTTCAATTTCATTATCCCATAACTTTTGCAACTCTTATAGTAATGGTTGCAGATAAATATCAATGTCATATTCAACACCTTTAAGACTTGAAATAAAGAGTGATAACATGAAGAATGACTGCTTCTTGCATATCCAAGGAAGAAGATTATAAGGAATTAGCATGACAGGCCAAGTGCCATGAGTAATCATAGTCTTAAAAGGATTGAACCCATAAAAAATCAATCCAAGTTCAACATTATGAGGATCTACTGAAAACGTTGGATATCGTGAGTCAAACTCCTTCCATGCAAGCAAGCCAGTTGGAGGCCTTAAAGAACCGTATATCATTCAATCTACACTCATGATGCCATCTCATTGATTTAATAATTTTGGAGGACATGAACAATCGTTGTAGTCGTGGTTTCAAAGCATACCATAGATGGATCTTTGTTTGTAACATCTTTCGCTTTTCAAAAGTTTCACCTTCATTAGCTTGTATATCTTCATTTGTTTTTTCCACCTTGATGTACCACATCTTGGACATACTTCATCTTTGTTATATTTGTCCCATTATAATATGCAATCATTAGGACAACCATGAATCTTCTCATACCCCAAATCTAGCCTTGAAATTATGTTCTTTAACTCATAATATGACTTAGGCAAAACATTTCCTTCTGGTAAGCATCTTTTAGTAAATCTAATAACATAGAGAATGACTTATCACTCAATCCGTGAAGACACTTTAAACGATACAAATGCACCGTAAAGGATAGCTTGCTATACTGCTTATATATTGAAATAGACCGACCTGATAGTATTAAAAGGCTTTTTGGATGACCCGAAACTTGATCTGTTTAACTAAATATGCCTTCAATAAAGTATTAACCTGATTTATTTAATAAATTTGTCTGATTTGGTCTAGACATGCTCTAAGCTAGATCGTAAAATCTCGACGAGCAACATGACTTATTTCTACCCACTAAGAATCTAACTCATTAGCAATCAATTTAATTTTAAAGAATATTAAAAATAATCATAAAAATTCTTTTCTTTAAATATATCTACATTGAAATTTTTTTATATATGTTTACTGATATATTTGATTTTATTTAATCAATAAGCATTCTTGTATTAAATAACTAGAACTAAATAAATGAAAATAAAAAATAAAATTAAAATGGCTAGATAATTACGTTCTCTTTCATATTATTATTATTATTATTAATATTAATTTTACTGAGTATTTGAATCAACTTATTCTGATATCATTTTTACAGATTTACAGAAAACTTTTTAAAATATAAATTTAGAAAAAACTATAAAAAAAATATAATTAATATTGTTTTTCCTGTCTAACGTCAACCATCATTGTGAGTGTCACTGCTTCTTTAGTTCTTTGGTTGAGTAGTGACAGACAGTGCCCACTAATGAAGTGCGAATACAATAACATTTCCTTTTTGGAATGATGGAGATTGCAACTTACTCCTCTACATCGCATTGAATCGTTTAAATTATACTTGCTATGATATTTATCCGCGGAATTTGAGTTCAAAACTTCAAATTATGATTCATAAGTATATTCCAAAAAGACTGTGTAGGTTAATTGCAAGGAGTGCTATTTTTTTCTGTATTAATGAAGATATTTTTCTACAACCAAACAAAAACAACAGGGAATTGTTGCCATCTTGTCTCACTTTTACTATTTTTCATATATTCTTTTTGTGCACTTTTTCAAAAGAAATCTACTTTGTTTATATAATAATCATACTACGAAAATATCCTTTCCGAAAAGTGATCGAACCGGTTTATTAGGTGACTGCGTTCAATTAAAAATTAATTTTGTTATACAGAATATTTAGATTAAAGTATTTTTAATAGTTGATTTTTTTTATATCTAATTGTCAAATTATCCTTTGTATGATTAATTATTATTGGAGTTTCTTATTGGTCTTTTGTCATAACTAAATTATCTTATTTTATAAAAATAGAATCATTCTAACTTTCTTTTTCATATATTAATTTATTTATGATTTTTCTTTTTTAACATGTCCCCTCACCCATTATAATATTATCATCTTCCCAACATTCAACTAATGCTCTTGTTAGCACTTTTCAACTTTGGGTATCATAAACACAGAAAATTATGTTTATTATTCCACAACAACAAAATTATTACAAATTTATCTAAAGAATTTTGACATGTTTTATTCATATATAAATTGTAATGATAAAAAAGTTTAAATTTTTGTATTTTATTTTTTATAACCTTATGTATATGTTTAATTATTCCACATACTCATTTATTTAAATTTAATATATATACACTATTAATATAAAGAATTAAAATTAAAATTATGAGCCTTACTCTTTCAAAGAACTTGCACTGTTGACGGCAAACGGGGGCTTTGAAAACACCAAACACGTCATGAACCACTTGCTATAAAAGGATGCATACCATGCTTCACTTAGGCATATAATCTCAAGCATTACAAGCATATCATGCATAAACTACAACAAGCCGTTTCAGTCCAAGTATAAGGAGACACGTTTGTGTTCTTCAATATCACTCAAAGCTTTTGGATCCCTTCACTTCCATTCAAGGAAAAGTCAAAAGTACGTTACTGAAGTCCAAATATTTGTTTTTACTAGTAGATGCATTAAGTACATATCAGCACGGATATTTCTTATCCTTTCTTAATTTTCTTTAATGTTCTGTTTTTTTATTCACAATGACATTTTACTAGGATTTGCATTCCCTCGTTATGCTTGCAGCAAAATACAACATGAGCAAAGTTTGGCTTCTTGCCCTTGTGATGTTCTATTGTGGCTTTCCTTCAAAAGGAATCAGCAATGTTTCTTCAAGACCAAGTGTGGTTAACATTGGAGCAATTTTATCCTTTAACTCAACAATTGGCAGAGTGGCTAAAGTTGCCATAGAAGCGGCAGTGGACGACATAAATTCCAATGAAACGATTCTCCATGGAACAAAGCTTAATATTTCAATGCAGGATACAAAATTCTCCAATGGATTTCTAGGAATCATTGACTGTACGCCCTAGTCAAACAAATCACATTTTTCCACTTCACACTTTTACACGTTTTCTCTCATAAACATTGATTTGACTTTTTTTTAAATGAATTCTCACTTTACAGGGTATTTTAACTGCAGATAAAAAAAAAATAACTGTTGATATTACATACATATATATCATAAAGAATGAATTAGTTAACATGTACTCTCTTAGTTTTCTTATTAGACGGTTGAGATGTCCTATTTTTACAGAAACATATTCCTTACCCAATAACAGACTATATTGATTTTTTCTTACAGCATTTTTGTTGATGGAGAACGATACTGTGGCCATAATTGGTCCACAGTACTCAGTCATGGCTCATGTGATTTCACATATTGCAAATGAGATGCAAGTACCTCTACTATCATTTGCAGCAACAGACCCTACACTGACGTCACTGCAGTTCCCATATTTTGTTAGGACAACACAGAGTGATCTGTATCAGATGGCTGCTGTGGCAGAAATCGTTGACCACTTTCAATGGAGAGATGTAATATCAATTTTCATTGATGTGTAAGAAACTGAATCAATTGCTGATTTATTTCACTGAATCGAAAAGAATACACTGCTATTATCAGGAATTCGAGAGCCTGATCTCTCCTACCCAGTCCAGAACTATTTTCCTGCCTACCCCCTATTCCCCCTTCTCTATTTATTTACAAGTAACAGTAGCTGATAACAAAATCAGTTATTACAGCTGACATAACTACGTAACAGAATTAGTTATCACTTCCCTTTTCTAGCATACACATTCTTAACTGGGGGCCTTTTACTAACATGATGATGATCATGGAAGAAATGGGGTAGCTGCATTAGGGGATAAGCTAGCAGAGAAACGTTGCAAAATATCATATAAAGCACCCATAAGGCCAGATAACAATATTAGTCATGAAGAAATAAACAGTGCATTAGTTAAGATAGCTTTAATGGAGTCTAGGGTAATAGTCCTTCACATATTCCCTAGTGTTGGTCTAGATGTACTTCATGTGGCTCAGTCACTTGGCATGATGGGAAGTGGTTATGTATGGATAGCCACGGATTGGCTTTCTACAGTTCTAGATTCATACCCTTCCTTGACCACATCTCCAGCCATGAATGACATCCAAGGTGTTATCACCTTGCGCATGTATACCCCAGATTCAGAAATCAAAAAAGAAATTTTTTCTAGGTGGAACAACCTGAGTCATAAGAAAGATCCTAATCACAGCCCTTTTGGGTTAAACACCTTTGGTCTATACGCCTATGACACTGTTTGGGTTCTTGCTTATGCACTTGATGCATTATTAAGCAATGGGGGGACCTTGTCATTTACTAATGATTCAAGTCTAAACATGTTAAGGGGGGACAACCTTCATTTGGATTCTATGGGGGTCTTTGCTAATGGTAGCACGTTGCTTCAAAAAATTTTAGAGGTTAACAGAACAGGTTTAACAGGCCAAATGATGTTTGATTCAGATGGAAATTTAAGGCATCCATCATATGAAATCATTAATGTGATAGGCACTGGAATTAGAAGAATTGGTTATTGGTCTGATTCCTCTGGCCTACACACTGGGGAAGCTCCTAATCATTCCAATTCCAGTGAAGGACTATATAGTGTTATTTGGCCAGGTCAAACAACTCAAACACCTCGTGGTTGGGTTTTTGCCAGCAATGGAAAACACTTGAGAATTGGAGTGCCACTTAGAATTAGTTACCGTGAATTTGTGTCAAGAATCGAGGGCTCTGAAATGTTTACTGGTTATTGCATAGATGTGTTTACTGCTGCACTGAATTTGTTGCCTTATCCAGTTCCATTCAAATTTATTCCATTTGGTGATGGTAAAACCAACCCATTAAATTCAGACCTTCTCCACATGATCACAGTTGGTGTGAGTATTTAAGTTTTCATGATCTATCTTCATTTTTCTATCATCTTGCTTTGTTTTGCTCTAGATTCTTGCATTGAAATTTCTTCTTATATATGTAGGCCTTCGATGCTGTGGTGGGGGACATTACTATTACCACAAACCGAACTAAGATAGTGGATTTTACACAGCCATATATTGAGTCAGGGCTAGTGGTTGTGGCACCTATTAAGAAGTTGAAATCCAGTGCTTGGGCTTTCCTCACACCATTCACTCCAATGATGTGGTTTGTGACAGGAATGTTTTTCCTAGTGGTGGGAGCTGTTGTGTGGATTTTAGAGCGTCGTGTAAATGATGACTTTAGAGGTCCTGCTAGAAGACAGTTTGTCACCATTATCTGGTAATTAAGTGGCAAAACAGTGTTAAACTATGATCTTAATTATGATTTTTGACTAATTCATTACATGATCACTTAAATACTTTATCAATTGTTAACATCTGAATCATTTATCTCTACAGGTTTAGCTTTTCAACCCTATTTTTTGCACATAGTAAGTATCATTTTGCAGCTTTCCTTGTGTATAGAAGAGAAACTCCATTTTAACAGAGTTTAAAGAACCAGTCAACCTAAAATGTTCCAGCTATTACGTGGAAGCTCATGAATGATTTTACACCTAATACATTTTCTGACATGAGTCTTTTCCACCTTTAAGATTGGACAATACAAACTCATTTTCTCTTGTGAATAAATTCTATTAATTATGAACATGAACTGCAAGGATCCAATTCATGATTAGTTGTTGTTCATAATTGCCTTTTAATAGCATATCAATAACTAATCATCCTAAAAAAGTGAAAGATGTGAGGTTTAGGGAGAGGAGTGGTGTTTATAGATATAACTCTAACATCTCAGAAAACCCCTTCTTTGCAGGAGAGAAAACTGTGAGCACCCTTGGTCGTTTGGTGCTAATCATATGGCTGTTTGTGGTTTTGATACTCAACTCAAGCTATATTGCAAGCCTTACCTCCATCCTTACTGTGGAACAGCTCTCTTCCCCTGTTAAGGGAATTGAAAGCTTAGTAATAAGCAACGACCGCATTGGTTACCTGAGGGGTTCATTTGCTGAAAATTCTCTGACTGAGGAGCTCAACATACACAGATCCAGGCTTGTTCCTCTCAACTCCCCATCAGAATATGAAAAAGCCTTGAAGGATGGCCCTGCTAATGGAGGTGTTACTGCAATAATAGATGAGCGTGCATACATGGAGCTCTTCCTAGCAACCAGATGTGAATTTGGTATTGTTGATCAAGAGTTCACCAAGATGGGATGGGGTTTTGTAAGTACAAATCCATTTCTTTTCCATAATAAACAGCTACACATATTCCAAATTGGGAGTTCTAAGTACTAAACACAGGTGTTCGAATAAATCTAAAAATATTCTTTCTACAATAAAAAGAATATAATTCATAAAGACATGCATATTCGGCTTTTTGACCATTGTGGGGTCAAAAACTAACTAATTTACCAAAATAATGTTTTTGCAAAATAATTTACCCTGTATGGTGTAATGTCATAGGGATAAAACGCAACAACAAAATGCACTTTAGGAAGTGCAATGTGGAAATGCGACATTCCTATTTAAAAGACGCAAATTAACATTGCGTATGTAATAAAAAACGCAATCGCATCTTGCGTATCACATTAAAGTGCCATTTTTTTTTAAATTCACGTTTTACAATTTTGATTTTAATTCTACAATTTAATATTTTAATTCTATAATTTTGTTAACATAAAAAAATAAAAATGTGTTAATTTGAAATAATTTAATAATATTGGTTTGTTGGAAACAAAGTGAGTTCATAATATAATTTTTGATACATTTATTCAGATGGGGAGAAAGGAGAGAGAATACAATGAGGACGTCGGTTCCTAGCATGGCGAGGTGGGTTTCTTCTTGGTTCAGCGTCTTTAGTTTCTGTTACGTTCCCCGATGCACTTGCTTCTTTAGCAAACGCTTCATTTAAGTTAAAACCAAGGCCAGGTGCTTCAGCTTATCTGGAAGAGCTGGCTTGATAAGGCATCCCGCTAGCATCTGGGGACATGAGCGGACCATCTAGCCACTGATGAATCCAACCTGTAGGTGTTGCAGTAGGAGCCGGCGTCCTCATTGTATTCTCTCTCTTTTCTCCCCATCTGAATAAATGTATCAAAAATTATATTATGAACTCACTTTGTTTTCAACAAACCAATATTATTAAATTATTTCAAATTAACACATTTTTATTTTTGGCTTAAATATGTTTTTAGTCCCTATAAATATAGGTCATTTTGTGTTTAGTCCCTGTAAATTTTTTTCTTGGTTTTTCATCCCTATAAATTTTTCTGTTTGTCATTTTGGTCCCTGTCGTTAACTTTAAGCTTATGTGGCTAACGGAGTGCCAAGTCATCCTACCACATGTGATTTTTCTTACAGCTTAATTTTGTTTTTAGTCCCTATAAATATAATATTTTTGTTTTTAGTCCCTATAAATTTATTTTTTTTGGTTTTCCACCTCAATCTCATCCCCATCCAATATCACATTGTCCTTTTGTTTCTTCTATTGTATTGTTATACTTGAAATTCTTGAACTCTTTATGGTGGATTTAAAGAAATAAATTTTCTATGTATTCAATTATTTGAAATCTATAATTTCAAATTTATCCACATTTTCGTCAACTGTTCACTAGTGGCCAATTCTTTTTTGTTCTCACGTGTCAAACTTTTTATCTTAAGTTGATCCCCACCCTAATTAAATTCTTAATATAAACACTTAACAATGGACCAAATTCAATGTACTGCAAAATTAGGTATAATTGCTTCGTTTCATTTATAATTTTTTTTACAAATATTAAAGTACAAAACATAAATATTAGATACAAAAATGAAATATATCTACTCATTTAATTTTAAAAACTAAAATAGTAAAACGTTATCATATATTTATTATATATGATATTATAAACTATACTCTACTTAAATTATGATCCACCACTTCATAAAAAAACAATAACAATTAACAAATGAATAAATTTAAAAAAAAGGACGAAACTAATATATTATATTATTCAAAGAAACTAATATATTATAATGTAAATATATAAAGAAACTAATATATTGTGAAGTAAAATTTAAATTATTTTTTTTCTTTTGGGTACACAATGTTTATTATCATACCTTATCATTTCTTCAAATTAAATTATTTGAGTTTTTTCATAATTGATAATAGTAATTTAATAAGTATACCTATTACCTTTAATGACCTTTTTTCTCTGCAATTCTTCTTTTTTATCCATTGACTGACAAAATTTTCACTTGATTTACAATTACAAGCATTTGTTTTGTTACTCATGATAAATTACATCAAGTTATAGGTCATTAATAGACATAAATCAAATGAGAATTTTGTTAGTCAATAGACAGAAAAAAAAATTCTGAGAAAAAAAGGTCGTTACAAGTTTTTCTCACTTTATACAATGAATTCAAGTTTATTGAAATTTCAAATAATTGAATACATAAAATTTCCTTAAACCCACCATGAAGAGTTCAAGAATTTCAAGTGTAACAATGTAGTAGAAGAAGTAAAAGGACACTATGATATTGGATGGTAATGAGATTGAGGTGAAAAACAAAAAAAAATTATAGGGACTAAAAACAAAAATACCATATTTATAGGGACTAAAAACAAAATTAAGCTGAAAGAAAAATCACATGTGGCAGAATGACGTGGCACTTTGTTAGCCACATAAGCTTAAAGTTAACGACAGAGACCAAAACGACAAACGGAAAATTTTGTAGGGATGAAAAACCAAAAAAAAAAAAAATTTACAGGGACTAAACACAAAATGACCTATATTTATAGGGACTAAAAACATATTTAAGCATTTATTTTTTATGTTAACAAAATTATAGAATTAAAATATTAAATTGTAGAATTAAAATCAAAATTATAAAACGTGAATTTAAAAAAAAAATGGCACTTTAATGTGATACGCAAGATGTGATTGCGTTTTCTATTACATACGCAATGTTAATTTGCGTCTTTTATAGGAATGTCGCATTCCCACATTGCGCTTCCTAAAACGCATTCTGTCGTTGCGTTTTATCCTTCTGACATTACACCATGCAGGGTAAATTGTTTTGCAAAAGCATTATTTTGGTAAATTAGTTAGTTTTTGACCCCACAATGGTCAAAAAACCTGCATATTCCTTTCTATGTATTGTACATTTCTATCTCATACCTCATTATTCTCTCTCTTTCTCTCGTAAGTCTTCAAAACAATTTTTAATATAGGAAGAGAAGAAGATTCATTTCACTTGTCATGGAAATGAATCAATGATGCCATTGCCTAAGGTCAACTACTAAAACATGTGCTAAGTCTAGAAGCACTTGTAATTTAATTATATAGAATAATACCAAAATATGTGCATAATAAGCACAAAATGTTGGATTTGAATCGAATTTTTTATTTGATCACTATCTATTTTTCCTATTATTTTGTAAATATGGGAAAGATATGTGTACGATGTGTTGGGGAAAAAAAATACGTGAGACATGTAAGGTATGTATTCTTTACTATGATACCCAATACCTCTATAGGGTCTACAGTGACCTTAGGAGTGTCACAACCCTTAAGTTGGATAGTCCTATGTCTATCTATACATAGGAAATATTCATGGAGCCTGCATGATTTCAATGAATTGTGTTGCCTCCTTTGATGATCCTATGTCTACCAAAGCTCTGCTTAAGCAGTGAAGTACATCTTTTATGTTGTTGACATCTTAGCCCCATGCTATTCCACCAGCGAGCTGTTCGTGCTACCTTCCTGTGAACCCTGTCGCCGCCGGACAACTGGAAGCAGTGCCGTCGCGCGTCGCCGCTGACTGAAACATTGTTTCCAGGTTTTTAATGAAGGTGGGGAGAGGAGGGGAGACATTTCATAAGGGTTTGTTTGGTTCAAATCAACAAAGGGGAGGGGAGGGATTTTAACGGAGATGATATTTTATATTTTGATATTTTTGTAATTTTTCATTTTATTAATTTGAGTAAAGAGATATTTAAGTAATTTTAATTATTTTATTTTAATTTTTTCCTCTCTTTTTTAAATTCTTCACTTTATTAGGGGAGACAAATTCTTCACTTTATTAGGGGAGACAAAATATTATTAAAAGGGATTTTGGCCCCTTCTTCTCACCTCTCTTTTCTTTCTAAAAAATTGAATTAAATATAACAACCCTTTTAAAATCTCTTCCCTCTTTTTCCCTTCAAATCTCCTCAACCAAACAATACTTTATTGTTACTTAATTTTATTGTTAATTGTTAGTTTTTTTCTATGTATTTTAGTTTTAAATTGTTTTTTATGTTATAATCATGAGTTGATGCAAAAAGAATCATAAAAATAAAGTGAAAATTGTAAAAATGATAAAAGAATAATGATACCATCTTTGGTCCTATATATAAGAAATAAAAATGAAATATTTTTTGGTCTTATATATAAGAAATATAGTACTATTTTTAGTTGCATTAATTGCTAAATATCTTATATGCCTTTAATTTATTGTGAGTAGTTAAAGAAGTACCCACTCATTTTCTCATTTAATACTAAGGATATTTTTGAGAAAAAATAAATTCATAGAACTATTAATTATCATTAACGGATTCCAATGCATTTCATTGGTCTTGATGATTTTAGTCCAATGTTTCTTATATATAAGACCAGAGGTAGTAATAGTAATAATAATAATATTTGTTTTAAAATAGTAAATACAAAAAATAAAAAGAAAAAAAAAGTTTTGCACTTCAAGTTAATCAAATCCATTGTTAATTTTTAAAGCCATTAGTTAACAACAACAATAAAAAAGGAAAAAAAATTCTTATGTTTTCCTAGCATGACAAAGTATGTATACTTCCTCCGGAACCCACTAGGGTCGGCCTAACACTTGGGGGGTTTTGGTAGTTTAACAAGAGATTCTAGGTTCAAACCTAATTGTTTTCCTTGTACACCCAAAAGAATACTCCATCCGGACTCAAATATAAGAAAAAATAACTAAATTTATACTTATTTAGAAAGTTAGTTAAACCCATATAATTTTATTAATATCATCTGAAAAGTAATTGCATTGCCTAAATTACCCCACATTCAATTTTATTGAAACTTGTTTCGAGTGGACATATTATCTTTATATTTGCACATGATTCATTAAATAAAGTGGTTAAAAAAATAAAATCCGAATTAAATAAAGGGTAATTTGGGATGATGTTATTAAATAGGGTGAAATTAGTTAAGTTATACTTATATTTTAGTCCACCATATAGGTGGGTGTTTTTTTGCTTATATATATTTGAGTACGGGGGGAGTATTTTAGATTAAGATGTTTTGCTAGTTTAAATTTAGTTTGAGATGTGTCTATGGAGCAATAGCTAAATAGGTAGTGTACCGTACAATAGCCTATTTTCCCAATTATGATAGGTTATTTCAGAATTTGACTATGACACCAAATTTAATGAAATTTCAATAGTTGTTGAACCCAAATAAGAATCTTCTTGTTAACATATTGCTAACATCCATAACCTTTAAGTTAAGGAGTTTGTTGAGATGAAGAGAAAGTGAGATACATGTAATAGAATTCGTGTGCTCAGAATATACAATGAAATATATATATATATATAAGTGTATTTACAAAAATATATATAGTAATAAGCCTAAGTCCATATCTATCATATGATACACTAACAATCTAACACTTCCCCCTCAAGCTAGAGCATATAAATCATATGCACCTAGCTTGTTACATGTATAATCAATTCTAGGATCCCTCAATAATTTGGTGAAGACATCTGCTAACTGATCATTGGAATTAACAAACTGAGTAGTAATGTCTCCAAATAAAATCTTTTCCCTGATGAAGTGGCAATCTATCTCAATATGTTTGGTCCTTTCATGGAATACTGGATTAGAGGAAATGTAAAGGGAAACTTGGTTATCACAAATGAGAGACATGTGTAACCTCCCCAAATCTTAGTTCTTCAAGTAACTGATTGAGCCAAATAAGCTCACAAGTAGCTGAAGCCATAGCTCTGTACTCTGCTTCTGCACTAGATCTCGTCACCACATTTTGCTTCTTGCTTTTCCAAGAAATCAAGTTTTCACGGATAAAGACACAATATCCAGAAGTTGATCTCCTATCAGTAAGAGAGCCTGCCCATTCTGCATCTGAGTATCCCACAACTCGAGTATGTCTATTGTCTCCATATAGAAAACCTTTTACTGGGGCTCCTTTAATGTATTTTAGAATGTGAATGACTACATCCCAATGACCTGCACATGGAGAATTAAGAAATTGACTTACCACACTAACTGCACAAAAGACGTCTGTACGAGTGACATTGAGGTAGTTCGGTTTTCCAACCAGTCTCCTGTATCTCTCAGGATCTAAAAGTGTTTTCCCCTAACTTGGTAGAAGCTTAGCATTTGGATCCATAGGTGTGTCAACAGGCTTGGAATTCATTAGCCCAGTCTCCTCTAAAATATCCAATGTATACTTTCTCTGAGAAATTACAATTACATTCTTAGATCGTGCTACCTCAATCCCCAAGAAGTATCTCAGTCTGCCAAGTTCTTTAGTCTGAAAATGATTACAAAGATGTTGTTTTATCTGTGAAATGTCATTGTGATCACTACTTGTAATGACAATGTTGTCAATAAACACTACTAGGTAGATACACCCAGCAGCTGAATGGCAATAAAACACAGAATGGTCAGCCTCACTCTGAGTCATACCAAACTATTGGACTACAGTATTAAATCTACCAAACCAAGCCCTAGGAGACTGCTTAAGACCGTATAAAGACTTGCGGAGGTGGCACACCAAGCCAGAAGACTCCCCCTAAGCAAAAAAAATAAGAGGTTGCTCCATATTAACTTCCTCCAGCAGGTCACCATGAAGGAGGCATTTCTGACATCTAACTGATAAAGGGGCCAACGACGAATAACAGCCATGGCTAAAAATAATCTGACATAAGCCATCTTCGCAACGGGAGAAAAAGTGTCACCATACTCTAACCCCGAATATATGAGTATAACCTTTGGCTACTAATCGAGCTTTGAGTCAATCAACTATTCCATCAGGGCCAATTTTCACTGTGAAAATCCACCTACAACTGACAAAAGATTTCCCAGGAGGCAAAGGAACGAGATCCCAAGTACCACTGTTCTAAAGAGCACACATCTCATCAATCATGGATTGTCTCCAACCAGGGTGGGCTAAGGCATCACCTGTGCGACACCCTTAGTTATACCGCTAAGAATGTCACATATGACACGTGACCAACGAACTTACTGTTTTCAAAAACGTCAAAATACAGAATTTTTTTTTTGAAAAGGGTTTAGGTGTCATTGGCCTATTACCTCTCTAGCTTTATTTTAAGTACTTATGAAATATCCTTTCCTTAAATTTAAAACTCATTTTTCCGAAAACATCTAGACGCTTATTACCGCGCCTACCTACACAGCATACACATAGTTATAAAATGAATCATAAGGAAAGAAACATCATAAATATACATATATACATACATACATCACGGTGTCGATGTACTTTTTGAGCCAACAAGGCAACCACGCAAAACATGAGTTCCAGTAGTAGACTAAAATAAATAAGACCTCAACAAAATACAAAACAAGAGGTCGCTAGATCAGAGCTGCCACTACCTAGACTCAACACAACCTAGTCCTTCTCAGGTACAAGAGGAAGTATGGGGTGCGTGATGATAACACAGACTCCCCCTCCATAGAACTCACACCTGCGCGGGATACTCGTCGCCCACCGGGTGCCCCTCGGCAACCATCTGAGTCGCACCTACATTGACGTCATGACGGAAGGCCTCGATACCGACTATCAACGTGACGAGAAGAGCATAGAAAGAAAACATAGAACAGGAGGGTGAGAACATCGCATGAACTCACAGCATGTAGGATACAGCAAACTAGAGCACACATACAGAGGTAATCCACACAGTCGAATCAATAAGCAATCACGACATCTCATTATGGTGTACTCATATGAACGCAACTCTACTATTATAATGTAATATCTAATGCATGCGGGCCCAGGGAAACATCACCATCGGCAGAGCACATAGCAGCTGCCCGACCATATATACACAGCACGTCAGGAGTTAGAGTTTGTACTAGCATTGGTACAAAGAGCATTGCTCATACATTTTGGCCAAATCTTTTAAGCGTTCTTCCAGACAATCTCAACTGACCCGAAAATCATGAGAGCGACAGGAATAGCTAAGCTGGGTTCCCCAATCTCGACAGTAGGGAGCTAATCTACGTCCCCTGAGATCTTCCGGGAGCTAGGCTATCCTCAGGGCTGGCGTCCCTTTTGAGGACCCACTGGCGTTCTTTGCAAAACCCAGTTGCACCCTTCCCAACCGATTTCACACTGTACCAAGTGTTACTGTCATATAGGTCATAAGGTTTTCAACCTCGAACATAAACAATGCTTCATGATGCATGTCACACAACAATGCTCACAACATTCACATCCTTACAGGCAAAGCCCATTGAACCATTCAACGTCACCACATCCCCGTGGCACGGCCCGAATTCAATGTCTTTCCTTCAAGGAAAAATTGAACCCTACCTTGGGTTGGAACCGCACTCTCTCACTAAGCTTCTCAAGTTTTATGAAGAAAGAGTGTGTTTGTTATAGCCTTTTAAGGTAGTTTGTACTAATGTTCTTGATAATCATGTCCACTTAAGTCCTATAATTTACTAAGACTTATGATTGTGTCTTATGGATAGCATTGCTTATCCTAATTCCTCTTGTATGACTTTAATCTTTAATTACAATTAGTTTTCATTAACTGAACTATAATTAGTCTTAATCTTCTTTAATTAAGTCTTAATCCTTACTTAAGATCCTAATTAATTCCTAATTATTCCTTAATCTCTTCCTTAATCTTGGATTAAGCTTTTAATTATATTTGATTAAGGTTAATTAATTTTAGCCTTAATTTATTATTCTTTACTTAATTAACTTAAGTAGATTAGGTTAATTAACTTAGATAACTAAATTAGCCAAGTCCACTAATTAACTCTTGAGTTTTAATCTCAATAACTTGGATTAGAGTTGAAGTCCAACTCCAATTAACTTTAATTTCATAATCTAATCTTGATTGACTTTTAATGAGTCTTTAACTCCTTTTCTTAAAGGTTTTAAACTTAAATTAAAAGCCTAAAGGTTTTATAACTCTTAGGAACTTATTTTTAGTCATGGCAACCTAAAATATTGACCTTTAAGTTGACTTTTACTTGGTTGGAATTGGAAATCCGAATTTGTTTTATTTATTTTTAAAGACTCATTCTTAATTGCACTTTAGTCCTTTTACTTGTAAAATTGCTTCTTAGTCCTTTTGGACCACCAAAGCCCATAAACATGTTTTCAACATACCCTTGACCTTTTTAAGATCAAAAAGGTATTCTTGATGAGTTTCATCAAGAACAACTTATGAACATCAAGAACAACTTGAATGTTCATCAAAACTTCAAATTTTTCACAACATCCAATCTTCACCAAAACTTCACACATTCATCAACAAACAATCTAAATGCCAAATATCATACTAATCCACTCAAAATCATCCATATACACATTAAAGTTCATAACTCCATTTTCAAGTTCATAAACACTATTTTTCAAAGATCAATCATCCAAAACAATTGTATACCTTCAACCAACTTCATGCATGTTCATAGATTCATCATACAAACACATTCCAAGCACCAAAAAAATTTTGAAACACATGCAGCCCCAAAATCCCTCAAGGCCGAGAGCTATTAGAGGAAAAAGGGGAACATTTTTCCAAAATTGTTTCTTGGCTTGCATGCACCAACAATCACAATCCAAACACATTCCAAGCATCAAAATAAACTTAAAAACATGTACACAACCCAGCTCCAAGAATCCAAAACATTTGCTCAAAGAAAAGCTCAAAAAGTGATTTTTTTCAAGGAGAACAAGAGTAAAAACAAGGATTTTAAGGGCAAATCCTTGACTCTAGTTACCAATCCCACTAGAGTTCAAGTTCTCCCCCCTTTACCTAAGGAATTTTCTGTAAAAATAAGGTGCAGTAACAGTCCCAAAAACAGCTCCAAGATCCTCCTCTTGATCACCAACAAGGACTTCTACAAGGTTGGAGGCTAGGTGTTTAAGCTAAGGTTCAAAAATGGAACCTTTAGCTTGAATGTGTTTGGAAGAAAAATGGAAAACTTGAGAGAAAATGGGAAGGAAGCTCACAGCTGCAAGTGGATGAGAATGAGTGAAATGAGAGAAAAAAAATTCTGGTTTGCATGTGAAAGGAAAAGGAAGAAAGTGGAGTTTTTGCTTTAGGAAACATAAATGACACATGGCTTATTTGCTTGCACACTTGTCTTGTAAGGAAGGGGAAAATTTACAAGTGTCTCCCATGCACATTATTCTGCATGCACGGCTGTTATGATGTGTCAAGGTGAGTCAGTGTAAATTTTTCTGGCCCGGATCAAGAGTATTCGGGCCCGGTTCAAGGGACAGGAGGGGCAAAAAGGTCATTTTCACAAAAAAACCCCAAAAATTCCCAAAAATTCCCTAAAAATAGGAAATTTAATTCTAAATCCAAAAATATAAATTTTGATGATTAAAAATAATTTTAATCACTCAAAATCCAATAAAACACTCAAAACGGCAAAAACGGCAAAACGGTAAAAACGCGGGTGTTACAACCTGTAGTTTTAGGAATAGACACAGAGGAAATGGAAGAGACACAAGTATAATGGGATGGGGATAACCTGTGATAACTCAGAGTGACATAATAAGGTGAAGGATTACGAGTGGAGTGTATACCTTTACAAAGTGCAATAGGAAGATCAGATTCAAGAGTTTGGGCCGGAGGGGATGGAGGAGTTGGCTCAGTCATTAGGCGACCCGTCTGGAAGGCGTGGATGTGATCGGCAATGATAAACTTGTAGAGGAGGCTGAGGTGGCCGATCTTACTACACAATGGACATGTCTGGGGTATCAAAGACAAAAAGGGTGGTGGTGGATACTAAGTCAGACTGAGAGGTGGAGGAATTAGACTCAAAGTAGAGAGTATACTCAAAGAAGGTGACATCAGTTGAAATGATATATCTACGAAGAGAGAGTGCTAAACACTTATACCCTTTAAGACCGAGGGAAGCCTAAAAAGACATACTTATGAGACCTAGCTGGCAATTTATCATGACAAGGACTAAGATTGTGAACAAAACATGTAGACCCACAGACTCTAAGAGGTAAGGGGTGGAGAGGTTAATGAGGTGATAGCAAATGCCAAGAGGACAAAGGACATAGAGTGCATGGATGATGCAAGATGGGGCATGGACAAGGACCCGTGGATATACCAGTAATGGGTACCCGTATATTTATATAATGGGTGGGGACGGATATTATACTACCCGCCCCGCGGGTACCCGTATACAGGGCCGGCCTCAGGGGAAGGCCGGTAAAGCAACCGCTCTAGGCCTCCCCTATTACAAGGCCTCAAATTTTTTAGATATATTTTATATATTAAAATTAAGTGTAAAATATGTTTGTAATTTATATAAAATTAAATAAATTTGATTTTGGTTCTCATAACTTAAAATTGGTGTGTTGAGTCTCTCTTTTAAATTATCCCAAATTAATTTTTATTTGGTGTGTTTTTAGTTTTTAGTATTTCTTATCAGATACATTTTTATTCCCTAGCGAGGGGGTGATAAGGATTAATTTGAGGTGATTTTAAGAAAGACAAACTCAATGCATTTGTTTTAAATTATGAGAATCAAACAAAAAAATGCTTAAATTTATAAAGATTCAAAACATATTTTACCCAAAATTTAATCAAACATGTATATCAAATATAAAATTATTACTAATTATTAGTTAATAGATAATAAATAAAAAAATTCTTATAAGAAAATAAATTTAATATAAGTTTCTTTTCTTAAAAATAGACTCATTTTTTTTTGAAAAAAAATATATATGTCATTTCTGGTCTTTTATCTCTTAAAATTAGGCCCTCATTTTATAATTTGCTTTAGGCCCACATATATATTGGGGCGGCCCTGCCCGCATACTCATTAAAACATATTTTTCTATTAAAAATATTTGAATATTAGGATTTTTTATTATTTTATATTATTTTTTTATGATATTCTTAATATATTAGCACGTAATAGTATTATATAATGATTATTTATATATATGGTATGATATTATAATATATTATATAACATTTCCTCTCTTTCTTTTTATAAAATGTAAATTATTAAACATTAATGGATACCCGTGAATATCCTCGGATACCCGTTACCCGCACGGATACCAGTTAATTTTAGCAGGTATGTATACAGGTAGGCACTACCCGCCCCCGCCCCGCCCGTTGACATCCCTATGGAGAAGGACTATTTCCTTAATTTTTAGAGGAGTTGACTTTCCTTCATGGGTCATCTTGAACTTCCAATTTGATGGTCAAAGCATAAAAAATATTACTAGATAATATTTCTTTTATTTTAGTTTATTTTTAATTTTCCTAAAAGGCCACATGGTCATGACCTAAGTTCTTTAGTTTGATAATTTGTATTTTATTCAAGTTGTATTTTCCTCCTTACTTTTCCTTTAATGAGGCACCATCTATAAGGCTTAGGATAGGCTTGGGTTGTGCTCTCAAAGTACCCATAGGATAGTTTAGAATTAAAATGTATTTTTCCTTCCCTTTTTCCACTCATGACTACTCTCTTTAGGCTATAAAAGGGGTGGGCCTCCTTGTATATGGGTTTAACACTTCATTTTATGAAAGCTTAGCTTTATTTTCCTCCTCTTGTGTGAGTTGAGAAGGCTTGGTGGTTCTTGCTTAAACCATGATGAATCTTATCCTGCTTCATGAGCTAGTGGCGGTTCTGCACCTGAGACTTATCTGTTGAATGGATTGCCTTCATCAGTGGCGTCTTCTCCACTTCTAATCCTCTCCACTTTTAGTTTCCTTCTCTTTTGTTCATTAATTTCGAATTCCATAGTTGTTGCCCTTGTCATTGCATGCGCTAATATTTGCTTGTTTTGGTTCCAATCTAGATCTGTATATGTACTGCTATCATGAGAGAATAATATAGAGTGAAGGAAATGGTTGTTAAGGATAGAAAAGGGCATTCGATTGATGAGATAATACGCAATGAGAACAACATCACCCCAAAATTGTTAAGGGACATGACCATGAAGTAAAAGGGTTCGAGTTGTTTCAATGAGGTTTATATTCTTGCGCTCTGCAACCCCATTTTGTTGTGGGGTATATGCATAAGAGGTCTGATGAAGAATACCATGGGAAGCCATGAATGTCTGAAAAAAAATGTAAGAGATACTCACGGGCATTATCACTACGGAAAGCACAGATAGAAACACCAAATTGATTTTTGACTTCATCATGAAAGGATTGAAATATAGAAAACAACTCAGAACGATTTTTCATGAAATTAAAAATAATCAGGTACATCGAGAATAATCATCAATGAAAGTAACAAAATACGGAAACCCTAAAGTAGACCTAATACAACTCGGACCCCAAATATTAGAGTGAACTAAAGTAAAAGGAGACGAAGCTCAGTTATTGACACTCCTAGGAAATGAAATACGACTATGTTTTCCTAATTGACATGACTCACACGACAAAGTTGACAACTTAGACATACTCGGTACTAGTTGTTGTAGCTTGGCAAGGCTAGGGAGACCCAACTGAACATGGATGAGAAGGGGAGAATCCACCACCGAGCCAGCATGAGCAGAAGGTCGAAGCTGATAAAGATCATGAGACTCACATTCGGCGCCAATCATCTGTCTCGAACTCCAGTCCTATAACAAAACAGAGTCTTTAGTAAAAGAAATGACACAATCAAGAGAATAGGTGAGACGACTAATGGATAATAAATTAAATGGAGACCCAGGTACATCAAGGACATTGTCAATGGAGAGAGAAGGAAGAGGATGGACACTACCAACTCCATGGGATGGGGCATGGGAGCCATTAGCCATAGTCACAGGCGGTAAGTAACCAAAAGTTGAAAGGGAAGAGAAAAGGGACATATTACCAGTAATATCATCGGTGGCACCATAATCAAGAACCCAAGGGCCAAGGGAGGTGGAGTGAGGGATACCAACAAAGGAATTACCTGTGTGCACAACAGAAGCAATGGAACTGGAGGCCTAAAGATCCTTATACCATTCTAGGGCCTGTTTGGTTTGGATTTTCATTTCCTGTTTCCAGTTTTCTGAAATTTTACAAAGGAAAAATTGGAAATGCTGGAAACAAAAAAATTTTGTTTCCAGTATTTCCAGTTTTTCCTTTGTAAAATTTCAGAAAACAGGAAATGAAAATAGGAAATGAAAATGCAAACCAAACAAGCCATTCGGAAGTCGTTGAAGATAGCTGGTAGAACTGGATGATTGATGAAGGGAGAAACCTGGGCAACATTAGTAGACCGAGGAAGGCGACCATGCAATACAAAACACCTGTCAATAGTGTGGCCCAATTTGTGGCAATGATCGCACTTGTAACGACCCTTGCCTAGTTTGTGAGAGCGGCTAGGCTTATCACGCTGAGATACTAAGGCAGAGGATTCAAAAGGGATGAAGAAGACGGTATGTCAGTGGATGACTTGGGTGGCACACGCAACAGGGTTGACCAAGTGGAGGTCAAAGTGGGCACAGTCGGAGACCACAAAATCTGATCAAGGACTAAAGAATACTCGTCTAAGAGCCCATACAATTCCATTAACATAAGAAAGTTTGGTGTTTCTCCAATTCTTGTGCAGGAGTGGAAGCGGGGGGCAAGAGTTCATTAAAGTCATGTAAAAGACCATGAACTTTGCCCAAGTACTCAGCCATGGATCCATCAATACGTCTAAGGGCAATGGTACTCAAGAGCTAGATTTTGGCAAACACCGTAGAGGCGTTGAGTATCATTGGTGTAAAACATCTTAGCCTGCTCCCAAACCCCAGCGCATGTCTCATGGGCTCGAAATATTTCATTCATGGTAGGATGAATAGTCGACTTAAGAACACTGCAAATTTGGGCATAAACTTTGGACCAGCGAGGGAGATCTTTTGCGATGGAATCATCCTTCTGAGTAATATGACCAACATAATCTTGTCCCTTTATCCAAAGCTTGATATAAGAGGCCCAGGTATCATAATTACTGCCATCTAACTTGTCAATAGAGACTGGGACATTGACATAGTTAGTGAAGATGGGAGTCTCAAACTTATTATCACCAGGAGTAGCCATGGCTCAACCGTAGGAAAGAGAAACTGCCACAGGAGAGAGAAAAATATCCAAAATAGGAAGGACCCGCCAGTACCAGACCTGAAACACAAGAAAATACCATATCAGGATGGAGGACACCGAGGTGAGTCCATCGGCGGCGAGGGAGCCCAAAACGGCGACACTGGTTCGAGTCGCGGTAAAAGGCGGAGGCAGCAGCGGAGAAGAGGGAAAATTGGCCGCAAAAATAACACGGCAACACAAGCAGACCGGAAACCGAAACAAGACACGATTTTCCATAAAAATTTTTTGACACCAATGGATAGTGGGTCCACTGGGAAGGCACGAATTAGGGTTACCTCTCGTTAGGCTCTAGATACCATGTTGAGATGAAGAGAAAGTGAGAGCCATGTGATAGAATCCATGTGTTCAGAATACACAACTGAAAATAATATATATATATATATATATACACACACACACACATACACACACATATAAGTGTATTTACAAATATGGTGCCTTTTAACATGGTCCCGTTAATTTTGAGACCATCAATAGTGTCGTCCCTTATGATCGTTAGATTCATATTATAAATGATCAACGGTTGTGTTTAAACTAGGTAGATAGATAGTTCCGGTTGCAATGAGAAACTTCTTTTTATTGTCATTAGATATTTTTGTTTAATGAATTTTAAAAATTATCATCCTAAAAAAGTTGTATTCAAACCTAAAATTAGGAGGTTCAGATCGTTGCCTTCCTTTCGTTTCCAGTGTTCCATGAATCCAGAATGACAATCTTTGCTTCATTATTGTGATGAAGGAGGTAATATCTAAAGTTCTGCATTTCATAATCCAAGTTGTTTTTGTTTTAAAGCATCGCTAGTATTTTTTAGAAGATAGTGGATGGTGACTATTCCTTTGTTGCCAGTGTCTGATGGTTGAGTGGTGACCAATAGATGAAGTGTGGTGTGCTCTGTGTTGTGGAGAACATGTACTCTCTCCTGTTAAGTCCCAATCTAAGTCGTGGTAATTCCTAGGGTATGGTATGGAATATGGATAAATAAGCAGGGGTGCGACGTTGGATTGGAAGGGGAGAGGGAAGTGGCTGAAATGATGGGTCATCGCCAAAATCTGACATTGTATTGTTGCTCCTGCGAGACCTTGACTTCGGCCTCCCAATGTCCACTTCCACTATTTTTGGCCTCCCATCAACACTGTTGGTGTTATTCAATGTGGCATCATGAATGGGCCTTGTGTAGAAACCAAAGGAAACACTAGAAGGGGGGTTGAATAGTGTTTTAAATGTTCAAACAGATTTTTTAGAAACCTTTTAACAAGCAAAGCTTTTCACAAAAGTTTTTGGCAACTTGTTGAAACTGGAGTTATGGTACTTGCTGAAATTGTTTCAGCAGGTCCAATAAAATTGTTTTTCACATTGTTTCTTAAAATGTATTTTGTTAAGATTATGTTTCAACAGTATAAATCACTATATTCTGAGCCCTTCTAGTTAGTAAAATAACAGATATAAAGAGATAAGGGTAGAGAAGACTTAGCCAAGAGATTAATCCTGGTTCACTCACATCCAGGGTGAGCTACGTCCAGTCCCAATGTCAAACCAACAATGGATTTTCAGTAATTGATCACAGTTACAAGTATTCTTTTATAGTCAAGCCTCTTCAGGCTCTAAACCCAAGTATTGTTTTACAGACAAGCCTCTCCAGGCTCAAACAGAAAACTGTTTAAAAAAGAGATTGCTTAAGCTTTTAAACTACACAAGTTTAAAGCCTAAACTGGGTAAGATGTACAGATAACTGAGTATAACTCAGGATATAGAAATGTTGTACAAATGAAATGAGATGAAAGTATTTCTTAGAAAGTTTTGGCAGCAATTCAGCAAGTTCGTTCATTCTCTCTCTTTTCTTCTGCATGGAGACTTCATATATATAGGGTTGGAAATTAAATCTATTGAACTCCCATTGATTCCCGTTGAGAAATGGCATTAAATGCAAATGTTCCCGTTGAGACACATAGCTTAGGTAGCTTGCAGTAGCAGGAACAACAGGAGTAGGTGTCAGCAGCGCTGACTCTACTTTTCTGAGCAAAGTGTACTTCGTAGCAGGTATTGCCTTTTTGGTGAATAACAATTTGAAAACTACTAAAAATCTACTGTTCTGACTTTCCAGCAGGAGAAGAATTGCAGACAGCTGGAGAAGCTATGAAAGCCTTGAGTCTTCAAATGGGATCAACAGAGAAGCTCTTTTCCAAAAAGATATAAGTCTCAATACGACGTTCATCGTCTTCAGAGGGTTCACTGTCTTCAGCAAGTCTTTATCCTATAGCAAATTCTTCTATATCAGAAGGTTGCACCATATCAGAGGGTTTCACGCCTTCAGAGAGTTGCTCCTTCAGAAAACTACTGAAACACAGAAAATACCTTTAAGCAGAATCTGTTCCTTTTCTCATGGATTTTAACCAAATTTGTTACTCATTAAAACTCAGGGTCATGAGACTTAAACATTATTAATCATTTAATAATATTTTGAGACTCAACATTCTCCCCCTTTTAATGATGACAAATTTGCTTAAACTATCAAATATCTGAAGGGAATTTCAAAAATAATTAAGTTTAAGGAATTCTCCCCCTTTCTCAAATACTTGAGTAGAACTGAATTCTCCTCCTTTCTTAGCACTTGCCTTGCTCCCCCTGAATTAGATAAATCTTTTCTGAAAAGCATTTACACTTCAGATTTTGTTATACTTCAGATTCTGTTAGCTTAGCACTTGCCTTGCTCCCCCTGAATTAGATAAATCTTTTCTGAAAAGAACTTACACTTCAGATTTTGTTAGTTTATATTACTCCCCCTTTTGTCATCAATCAAAAGGGTAGCCAGAGTAGACCGAAAGATGTGAATGCTCCTCAGAAAGAGAGATTTAGGTTAACGAATATGCAAAAGAAAATATCACTTTTAGTAAGTTCAATTTTCAGAAAGTGTGAGAATGTGTAGATTTTCTATGATAAACTTAAATCTATCTTTAGCAAGAGGTTTTGTGAATATATCAACCCATTGATGCTCTGTGTCAATGAACCTTATATAAAAAACACCTTTCTGAACATAGTCTCTAATAAAATGATGTTTTATTTCAATATGCTTAGCTCTTAAGTGCTGAATTGGATTTTTGGAAAGATTAATTACACTGGTATTATCATAGAAAACAGGAATAGATTTAACATAAATGTTAAAGTCTTCCAGTTGATACTTTACCCAGAGTAGCTGTGAACAACAGCATGCAGTAGCAAGGTATTCAACTTCAGCAGTTGAGAGGGCTATTGTGCTTTGTCTTTTACTTGCCTAGCTGATTAAGTTGTTTCTAATGAAGTGGCAGCCTCCACTTGTTGATTTTCTTTCAACTCTATCTCCAGCAAAATCAGCATCATAGTAACTAACTAGCCTACAATCCTTGCTCTTCTTATAGCACAGACCAAGATTAGTAGTACCTTTTAGATATCTGAATATTCTATTTACAACTTTGTAATGAGTTATTCTTGGACCTGATTGAAATCTTGCACACAGGCATACACTGAACATAATGTCAGGTCTACTTGTTGTAAGATACAACAGGGATCCAATCATGCCTCTATACATAGTTGAATCAACACATTCTTCCCCTTCATCTTTGCTTTAGATAGCAAAGGGATGCATTGGAGTTGCCATAGGTTTGCAATCATTCATATTGAACTTCTTAAGCATTTCTTTAGTATACTTCTCCTGATGGATCCATATACAATCAAAATCTTGCTTGATTTGAAGTCCCAAGAAAAATTTTAGTTATCCCATTAAACTCATTTTAAATTCAGATTGCATAAGCCTTGAAAACTCTGTGCACAGAGAGGAATTTGTTGATCCAAAAATAATGTCATCAACATATATCTGAACTAGAATTAGGTCTTTGTTAGACATTTTTCTGAAAAGAGTTATATCAACCTTTCCTCTTTTAAAACCATTTTTCAGTAAGAAATTGCTCAATCTATCATACCAAGCTCTGGGAGCTTGTTTAAGACCATATAGAGCCTTTTTCAGTTTAAAAACATGATCTGGAAAGGTTAAGTTTTCAAAGCCAGGGGGTTGTCTAACAAACACCTTTTCCTCAATGAATCCATTTAGGAAGGCACTCTTTACATCCATTTGATATAGTTTGATGCCATTATTGGCTGCATAGGAAAGTAAAATCCTAATGGCTTCAAGCATAGCTACTGGAGCAAAGGTTTCAGTGAAGTCAATACCTTCTTGTTGATTGTAGCCTTGTGCAACCAATCTGGCCTTGTTTCTAACCACTTGACCATCTTAAGAGAGTTTATTTCTAAACACCCATTTGGTTCCAATAATAGTTTTCCCATGGGGTTTAGGAACAATAGTCCATACATCACTCCTGGAAAATTGATTTAGCTCTTCTTGCATGGCTAGGATCCACCCTTCATCATGCAGAGCTTCATCAATATTATTTGGCTCAATTTCAGGAAGGAAGGCAAGATTATTGACTTCTCTAAGTCTTGATCTTGTTCTAACTCCTTCTGAGGTATCACCAATGATTTGCTCTCGAGGATGATGAGTCTTGTATCTCCACTCATGCCTGAGAGGGAATACATGCTTATTTTGAGACTCAACATTAACTCTGTGAAGAGGATCAGTTTCAGCAGGTTGACCAGGAGACTGTTCAGCAGATACTTCAGAGAGTCCTTCAACAAGTATTTCATTCTTGACTTCTGGAGTCTCTGAGGTAGGATTCAACTCCATTCCTGCAAAATCATCTTCTAGATCTGATAGTTCCCTATCAGTATCTTTAGCATCATTAAACCTAACATGAATAGATTCTTCTACTGTTAAGGTTCTAGAGTTATAGACTCTATAAGCCTTGGATGTTTCTAAATAACCAATGAAGAATCCCTTGTCAGATTTAGAATCAAACTTACCCAGATCATCTTTGGTGTTAAGTATGAAATGTAGGAACACAGGGAAACACTAGAAGGGGGGTTGAATAGTGTTTCTAAATATTTTAGAAAGCTTTTTGCAAACAGGTATTAAAAACACGATTTTAGACAGGCTTTTCAGGGGCTGTCTGAAGTTTTCAGACGACTTGTAAAAACTAATTTTTAAAAGATGTTTTGTGCCTTTATAAAATATCAGATTAATTATTCTGACCCCTTGATTAGTATAAAAAGAATTGATAAGAGATAATGGTAAGAAAACTTAGCCATGGAATTTATCCTGGTTCACTCACTACCACTGTGAGCTACGTCCAGTCCCAATGCCAACTAGCAATTGGATTTTCTCTTAATCTTTCAAGATTACAAGTATTCTTTTACAGTCAAGCCTCTTCAGGCTCTACAACCAAGTATTCTTTTACAGTCAAGCCTCTCCAGGCTCAAACAAACAAGTATTCTTTTTCAGACAAGCCTCTCCAGGCTCAACAAATAAATACAGAGAAGATAAAATGCTTAAGCTTACAAACTATATCAGTCTTGAAGCTTAAACAATTACAAATGTACAGAAAAACTGAGGTATGCTCAGAATAATACAATATGTGTACAAAGATAAAGATTATCAGAGTTGTTGCAGCGAAAAACTTGCCAAGCTTTTTGTTCTTGTTCAAAAAATTCTTCTCTTTGAAGGTCTTCAAAGGAGGGGTATTTATACCCAATCTTTAATCCGTTGAAATACCACTGTTAAGAGATAGCATTAAATGCTATTTAATCTGTTGTGAGACATGCTTCTGAGAGCTCTGATATTTCTGACACGGTACAAGGTTGCTCCTGCCATAAAGCTGCTACAAATGTTGCTGCAGAGGCTGCGTTGCAGAGATTTCCTCAGTGGTGTATGAAATTCAAAAACACCAGGAAAGGTCTCTGTGTTCCTTGCTATAAACGTGTTTGAAAAGGTACGTGCAGCAGAGGTTCAGAAAAGTCTTCACAAACTTCAGCAGAGGGTGCCACGTCATAAATGAGACTTCATACGACTTCAATACTTCAGACTAGAGGTGCCACATCATCAAAAGACTTCAGACGGCATTGATACTTCAGACGGGTTGAACTACTTCAGACAGCTTCAACTCTTCAGATGAGTTCTGCTTCTTCAGACAGCTTCAACACTTAGTCTTTTTATGTAGGCTCATAGTGACTCTTGCTGAAATCATAGATAAAACATTAAAGCATATGTGTATCTATGATAAATACTTTAAGTCAAATTTGTCAACCATTAAAACTTGGGAATCTAGTTGTCTTAAAAACATCATAAACAACCTTATGATATTTTTCAGACTCAACATGAAACACTCACAGCCAAAAATGTGAAAATAAGAAATGTTGGGTTTTCTTCCTCTCCACAATTCATAGGGAGACCTTTTGAGAATTGGCCTTACCAAAATTCTGTTTTGAATGTAGCAAGCTGTGTGAACAGCCTCTACCAAGAAGGATCTTGGTAGGTTGCTTGAAATGAGCATGGTTCTACCCATCTCTTGCAAGATTCTGTTCTTTCTCTCAACAACCGTATTTATCTTAGGTGTTCTAGCCACAGAGAAATTGTGTGAGATCCCATTCTCATCACAGAACATGCTGAAGCTTGAGTTTTCAAACTCACCACCATGGTCACTTCTGATTGCAGATATGCAGAATCCTTTTTCATTCTGCACCTTCTTACATAATTTTGTGAAATTCTCAAAAGTCTCATCCTTGCTTTTGAGGAATATCACCCATGTAAATCTAGAGTAGTCATCTACAATGACTAAGCCATACTTCTTACCAGCCAAGCTTTCAATTCTTGTAGGACCAAACAGATCAATGTGAAGCAGTTCTAGAGGTCTTAAGGTAGACACAACATTTTTCTCTTAAAAGAGATCCTTATTTGATTACCTTTAAGACAATTTTCACATAAAATGTCAGATTTGAAAGAGAGCTTGGGCAGTCCTTTTACAAGGTTGTTTATTGTTAACTTTGAGATTAATCTCAAGCTGGCATGCCCAAGTTTCTAATGCAAAATATTTTTTTCATCTTTTACAGAAAGTAGACAAGTCACATTTTGATATGCAAGTTCCTCAAGATCTATTTTATACACATTACTGTGTCTCTTGGCAGTAAAAATGACTTGGTCAGAAGCATCTTTGACTACACATCCATCCCTGGTGAAGGATACAACATAGCTACTGTCACATAATTGACTTATGCTCAGCAGGTTGTGTTAAAGTCCTTCCACAAGGATAACATTCTGAATGACAGAGAGGGGGGATATACCTACCGAACCAATACCTGTGATCTTTCCTTTCTGGTTCCCTCCAAAGGTGACCACCCCCATCCTTAGATCTAAGGTTTTGGAACAAAGACCTTTCTCCTGTCATGTGTCGCGAGCAGCCACTGTCCAGGTACCATTTGTGGTGTCTTCTTTGTCCTATTAAACACATCTGCAACAGGAATAATCAGAGACTTAGGTACCCACATTTTTTTGGGTCCTCTTTTGTTAGCAGCAGGTCTGCCCTTTCTCTTGTGTTTGCACTGTGACACACTGTGTCTAGGCTTTCCACAATGAGAGCATCCCTTACCTTTCTTATTCTTTTCAGCAGGTTTAAAACTTGAATCATATGATGATTCACTGTCTGAGTAACCTAGACCCCCTTTGTTCTTGGAGTTCTTTTGAACAACCAACATTCTGTTGAGGTTATTAGTTCCACCAACAAAGTTGGCAAGGTCTCTAGTAAGTTCAGTAACTTGCTTCTTAAGAATTTCGTTTTCTTTAATAAAACTTTCTGAACTACTAGCCTCAAAGTTCAAGATTTTTTCCTTGAGTAAGAGATTTTCAGTCTCAAGACCTTTATTTTTATTTGAAACATCAATATAGGCTCTAGACAAATCTTTATACTCTTGGAAAAAGCTCTTTAGAACTTTCCAGTAAATCATCATACATGTCTTGCAGAGTTTGAGGGATTACCTCAGATTCAGAGTTGTCTTATTAAGGTAGACTTGCCATTAAACAGAGGTTGGCTTCTTCAGCAGACTCATCTTCCTCTTCAGAGGTTGAATCATCTAGGTCCTCCCATGTTGCCATCAAACCCTTTTTCTTTTTAAAGAACTTCTTCTTCTTAAAAGAGGGTTTTTTCAGCTTTGGACAATCAGCCTTCATATGCCCTGGCTGTTTGAATTCATAACAAATTATTTTGTCAGTAGAAAAAAATTCTTTACTTGACTTACCCATTTTGGTTTCAAAGGATGATCCTTTTCTGAACTTTCCTTTCATCTGAAGCATCCTCTTAATCTTTCTGCTAAGACGAGCTAGATCATCATCATCATCAGAGCTCCCCTCTGAATCTTCAGAACCTTCTGAAGATTCCTCAGCTTTCATGGCCTTTTGTGGTTCAGCCTTCAGCAGTTTGGACTTGGCATTTAGGGCAAGTCACTTCGTTTTAAGAGCATCTTCACCAATTTCCAACTCATGGACCTTGAGGGATCCTAAAAGATCCTCCATTCTCAAAGTATTAAGGTCTTTTGCCTCTTGAATGGCAGTAACTTTGGGCCTCCAAATCTTTGGTAAACTCCTAAGAATCTTGCGATTATTATCACCAGAATCATAGGATCTGCCTAAAGATTTGAGTCCATTAGTTATGGTCTGAAACCTACCAAACATTTGGTCTATGGTTTTTGACTCATGCATCTTGAACATCTCATACTGATGAACAAGCATGCTAATCTAAGATTGTTTGACATTATCAGTCCCTTCATGGGTTGATTCCAAAGTATCCCAAATCTCCTTGGCTGAAATGCATTCTTGCACCTTCTCATACTCTAATTTACTCAAGGAGCAAACCAAGTAGAGTTTTGCTTTGGCATTAAGTTGTACACGATCCTTCTGTTCACCAGTCCATTCTGCCTTGGGAATGGGCACACCATTATTGGTGGGAATATAATCACCATCTTTGACTGCATCCCAGAGATCTATGTTGCTGCTCTCAATGAACAGCTTCATATAGTCTCTCTGGTAATGGTAATCTGTACCATTGAAAACTGGGGGCCTTGAGACTGAGGCTCCTTCTGCAATGTAGTGGGAGTTGCTTGTTGAGGTTTCCATTCTGGGATCTTCTTTCATCAACATCGTTAGATGCTCAACCCGAGGTTGAGCTCTGATACCAACTGTAGAAACCACAGGAAACACTAGAAGGGGGGTTGAATAGTGTTTTAAATGTTCAAATAGATTTTTCAGAAACATTTTAACAAGCAAAGCTTTTCACAAAAGTTTTTGGCAACTTGCTGAAACTGGAGTTATGGTACTAGCTAAAAGTGTTTCAGCAGGTCCAATAAAATTGTTTTTCACACTGTTTCTTAAAACGTATTTTGTTAAGATTACGTTTCAACAGTATAAATCACTATATTTCGAGCTCTTCTTGTTAGTAAAATAACAGATATAGAGAGTTAAGGGTAGAGAAGACTTAGCCAAGAGATTTATCCTGGTTCACTCACATCCACCGTGAGCTACGTCCAGTCTCAATGCCAAACTAGCAATGTATTTTCACTAACTGATCACAATTACAAGTATTCTTTTACATTCAAGCCTTTTCAGGCTCTAAACCCAAGTATTGTTTTACTGACAAGCCTCTCCAGGATCAAACCCAAGTATTCTTTAAACAACAAGCCTCTCCAGGCTCAAATAGAAAACTGTTTAAAAAAGAGATTGCTTAAGCTTTTAAACTACACAAGTTTAAAGCCTAAACTGGGTAAGATGTATAGCTAACTGAGTATAACTCAGGATATAGAAATGTTGTACAAATGAAATGAGATGAAAGTATTTCTTAGAGTTTAGGTAGTAATTCAACAAGTTCGTTAGTTCTCTCTCTTTTCTTCTGCATGGAGACTTCATATATATAGGGTTGGAAATGAAATCCGTTGAACTCCCTTTGATTCCCGTTGAAAAATGGCATTAAATGCAAATGTTCCCATTGAGACACATAGCTCAGGTAGCTTGCAACAGCAGGCGCAACAGGAGTAGGTGTCAGCAACGCTGACTCTACGTTTCTGAGCAAAGTGTACTTCGTAGCAGGTATTGCCTTTTTTGTGAATAACAATTTGAAAACTACCAAAAATCTATTATTCTGACTTTTGAGCAAGAGAAGAAGTGTAGACATCTGGGAGAAGCTATGAAAGCCTTGAGTCTTCAAATGGGATCAACAGAGAAGCTCTTTTCCAAAAAGATATAAGTCTCGGTACGACGTTCATCGTCTTCAGAGGGTTCACTGGCTTCAGCAAGTCTTTATCCTTCAGCAAGTTCTTCTATATCAGAAGGTTGCACCACATCAGAGGGTTGCACGCCTTCAGAGAGTTGCTCCTTCAAAAAACTGTTGAAACACAGAAAATACCTTTGAGCAGAATCTGTTCCTTTTCTCATGGATTTTAACCAAATTTGTTACTCATTAAAACTCAGGGTCATGAGACTTAAACATTATTAATCATTTAATATTATTTTGAGACTCAACACCTTGTTGCAAAAATGAACAAATAATAAAAATCTATTTTTGCAAAAATATCCGGTCATTTAACAGGTAATAACGGGTTAAAAACTAAGACCATTCATGGGGACTTTTTACCGAGCCCATCATAAAAGGCACCTTACAAATATACACAGTGATAAGCCCAAACTCATATCTATCATATGATACACTAACAATCTAACAGAGTTACTTTAGCAAGAATCTACTCAATAATGTGATTCACCTAGCATACCGTAGGAGTTCAAGTGTCCTACCCACACCCAATTCTTGTTCCAACATCTTATGGCTCTAGTGTCAGTTTGGGCTTGCCGAGAATAGAGGTTTACTTCTATCATGCTCATTAAACTCCTTTTGGCAGGACCCAATTGTGAACGCCACGTCAACACCAACACCATTAATTTAATGAATTTGATACTTTATATTTAAATTATAAATATAAATGATATAAATATATTAAATATTACATATTCAGTGTTGTACAACTATAAATTTTATGGCTTAGTTGCATTTTTAGTCCCCTTATTATCATCAATCTGCGATTTTGGTCCCCCTAACACATACTTGAAGGTATAGAAGAACCAAAATTTTGAACTACATTCAGGATTAGGAATTATAGGGGGACCAAAATCGTGAAAAAAAATAAGGGGACCAAAATTGTGGATTGATGATAATAAGGGAACAAAAAATGCAATTAAGCTAAATTTTATTTAGTTTTTAAATAATAAAAGAATCATTAATATATTAACTAAAATATCATGTCCATAAATTAATAAGTAAAAATATAAATGTAATTACAACATAAAGATTTTATTAACATGTCACAACTGTTGTTTACCATAAAATAATATTGAATAATTTGTAATAAAACATTTTATAATATTTATGATTAAGTGTATAATAAAAAAATAAAAAAGTGAAATAACAAGGGTGTGTAAAACTGACATAATGGGTTGGTTCAATCGGACCAGTCTGTAAAAAATATAAAGATCGGTGATGGAATTCTGGGAAGCGTACCAAAATTTCAGCAATATAATAGTAAGTATGAGTTATCGTATCCACAGGGAACGGTTCGCTTCGTATTTACTCGTGATCAAATTATCAAGTAGAAAACGGTATTTGAGAGTTTATGGTGAGGAAAGTAAATTTGCATAAAAGAAAGAGACAATTGAGAGAAGATAAAATACTTTACTTGGATTAGGATTGAACTTCGTATCATCGCACCCCTTTACGCGTGTGAATCCCTATATTATTTATGAATATATTTTTATAATATCCTAGCCAAACTATATTGCTTTACCCCGAGTTACCTTGTAGTAAACCACTTGAAGATAATTCATGCGGGTTCTCCCAGGCGACAAATTACCCCGACTTGATTGCTCTATCTTTTCGTTTTTTTAATACTATCAATTCGCCCTATAGACCTATAGTGTCAGCTATGAAGAGATTGCCTAGTTCTTCTTCAATGGTCACTTTCTCCTATAACCCTATAGTAACTACTATGAGTACTTTTACCAATCAGACTTTGAGTTTCCTAAGTATTGGTTCCCCCAAATTCACTGTTAATTTTATAGAAATATCTGTCACCTGAATCATAAAATTAACCTATAACTCCGGCACACAGGCGGAAGCTATGCATTAAGCAAAGATAAAAATACCAATATTATAGAATAGGGATTCATAAATAAATACGAGAATTCACATACACTTTAGGGATTGAATCAACTACACTCAATCCTATTGAGACGTTTAGCTACGCATGGTAGCCATTACAACCCAATGGAGAAGCTGTCACCTTGCTCTAATCCTAGCTCTGCCTTTGTCGTCTCTCTAATCTCCTTCCTAAATGCTCCTTTGCTAGCCTCCTGAGAGTGTGTAAAAGCCTCCTTTTACTTCTTTACAGAGGGTTCTATTTATAGACTAAGGAAAACTATCTTAAATCTGGAAGAAATCTGATTTGAAAATAGATCTAAAAAATAGATCTAAAACTAATCCACGCAGTTGCGCTTCATCTGCGCTCAGCGCATTTGTAGCGCAGGAAATAGAAATAAATTCGGATACTTGCGCTTCACTTGTGCTAAGCGCAAGTGAAGCGTGGAACGCGTAACTGATTTCTCTGTTTCCTCTTTTAACAGTTTGATCTCTTCCTGATCTTATCCTTGTTTGCTTGGCTTTCCTTGTTTCCCTCTTTTGATCTGATTCTGTGATTATTCTGCTCTTTGAATTTAAATTGGGAAGTTATCCACATAATCCTTGTTTAAATGACAGTTGATCTTATCTTTATTTGCTCTGATTTAAACTTCAAATCTGCAGATCATTTCCTCAAATAATGCTATCTTCTTTCCTCATTCAAATCTTCCCATAAATCTGCAATATTAACAGATTTTCTATTAAAATAGCATCAAATTCAAATTCAAATCAAATAATCACAATTATTACAATTATTATTAAAAAGGGATTATTTTGGGGCATATATTACTATTTTACCCTTTATAAGTGCAAAAAAAAATACAAGAATATATCATATAAGTTGCACTTATCAAATACCCCCCAACTTAACTTCTTGCTTGTCCTCAAGCAAGAGACCTCTTTGCAAGCAAAAATCAATTCAGTCCCCCCCTGTACAATTCTCATTAACAGATATAAGGACAAATTTCCATCATCTCTTTACTAGGCAGAAGTCACTTTCCAAATATCAGAAAAAGTCAGAATTAAGAGATGTTACCAATCCTCAATCAGAACAGAACATAATCAATAGTTAAACTTTCTCAAAAGTAGCAATTAAAGCAATAAATGATAAACCAAGGAATTTCTCTCATGCTTACGGGTAACTGTTTCCGTCAATTTTTCTACCACAGTTGAACAACTAAAATTGATAGTCGTTTCTAGTTCTTAAACATGCTCATGGTCAATATGGATCAAAAGGTCTTTTTATGGTTGTAATGAGGCTGGGCTATCAAGAAATCATGGTTTTTCTAGATAAGCAAAGAACACTTAGAATAAAGAGCATCTTTTGATTTTTCTTGAACTTGGAACTTCTCTCCATTCTCCATCTCATTCTTGATTTGTTTTACTTTGGTTGGCCTCTTTTTTTGTTTGAAGATGCACTCCCCCCAACTTATTCAATTAATTCACTTTTTCTTTTTGATTTTTGAGGGAGTGATCTTCTTTTTGCTTTCTTGTGTCTGCTCTTTGTATTTCTTTGACTTTCAAATCACCAACCTTTTCTTCCCATTATTTCAAGTTGCACCTTGCTCTCTATCCCAAATGTGTACAGGACAGAATATATATCAATTATAGCTTGGGTTCACAAGAATAATCATTAAAGGCTCAAATGGGTTACAAAAAAATGGAAAATTTTTATCAAGGGTTGGCTTTTTGGCACTGAGCAAATATTTTGAAAGAACAAATTGCCTTTGTCACTTCCATATTTTCCACAAGCAGAATAAAATCCAAAAACTCAATCAATAAAAATTGACAAGCAGCGGTGAAAACTCTCAATTCAAGTGTTTGGACTCACAACTCACCGACTTTTGGCTAAATTCCTTGATAAAGCACTTACTGGTTTTAATTAACTACCCTGATAGGTTCTCCTGAGAAGTATCCTAATCCTAACTGATTATGGAATTAATCACAAAACCCTTTCTTCTTTCCTAATCTGGTTAGTTAAACTGCCTAATTTTAGAGAGTTTTGAAAAATTTTCCTTTAAATCCTAATTCCTAAAATCCTAAACATTTTAAAAATCCTAAAAATCCTAAAAATAAAAGAAAAACAAAGTAAATGCTGAAAATGCACTGCATAACAAAATGATGTATCAGTGGAGTATATATACAGTACATATCCAGAATATAAAAAGAGAAATAAAGAAAAATAAAAGAAAATGAAAAAGAAAAAGAAAAGAAAAGGAAAGCACCAAATCAAAATAAAATCAGTCCTCCTAGTCCATGTCAGCTGCTCCACCCTCCCTTGGAAGAATAGGCCTGTCCCCAGGCCACTGCAAATAAGCTCCAAACTGATCAGGGTGCATGCCTGGGTACGGGTCCGAGCGAGACTGAAAGTGCATGTCCTGAAAATGTACAGTTGCTCTGTGGAGACTGGACAACTGAGCCTGCATATGAGTGTTCTGGGCCAGAAGCTGCTGAGCCGAGACTGGAGTCTGTATGTCTGCTACTGGTGGTTGTGGTGGTGCCTCTGGCTGTTGCTTCTCATCCTGCTCCTCATTCTCCTCATCCTCTACAGGGATGCAGTGGGCCTCTATATATCCTCTAGTCATGGGTCTCAAGATGCGTACCAAACGGACTACCTCAATACCCCTAGACTCACATAGGGAAGTGATGAGTGATGGGAAGCCTAAACTGATCCTGGAGGTCTCATTGTGTTGCTCTACAGAAGATATAAAATCTATTATCTTATGTGAAATGACACTGGCAATGTCAATGTCTGCGCCAGTAATGATGCTGTAGAGGAGGTGTGCTACTGGCATGATGACATCTGAATCATGTCCTGTAGGGGTGATGTTGGCCAGTACCAATAGTGTCCACATCCGTGTGATTGTTGTCATGTCTCGCCTAAGAATGCGAGCAGCCTCTCTATATGCATTCCTCTCGAAGGAACGACCACGTAGGCATAGACACTCTGCGGTCTGAATATCCAGGGGATCATTGCCGTGTATCCCCACTGCTCTCATCCTCTCACGGTGCTGGCATACCCTAAGTCCTCTATCCTCGGGCCATGGGAACTGTAACAGAGCATTGATCGCTTTGCGACCATAAGAAATCACCCGCCCTCGAACATAAGACTCCCGCCTAGTATGAGTGTTATTGGCCTCAATAGAATTCGCATAAAATTCCCTAACAATGTTAGGGTCAAAGTAATCATATGGGCGGCTGAGGCGGACCCAGTTCCTTCTGACTATCTCCGCTCTGAAGTCCTCGTACTCATCAGGATCCAAAACTACCAGCCTCTCCTTAATAAAGTTACAGTTCATCAGTGAACTGTAAGCTTCAAAGGCTTCAACGTTCTTGAAACGTTGAGCGTCGAATTCAGGGTCCTCTTGAGGTGCTTGCCTAGCTCTCTTGGCACCCCCTCTACCTCTGCTAGAGGTGCCAATTCCTTTGACGACTTTGGTGCGAGCCATCTTCAAAAATCAAACCAAGATCATTTTAAGCAATTCGTAGATTACTCATAATTAATGAAATAAGTGGCCAAATTAATTCAAAAATTAGAACAATCATTCAATCAAGCACTTGTGCACACAATCTTGATTTTTAAGTTACCAATATGCCAATTAATTAATTTATTAAGAGCATGCTAAAGTGATGAATTAAAGCAGTCCTAATTAATTTTTAAAGAACATGGCATACAAATTGGTAACAAAAATTGAGCTAAAAAATCATGTTATCAGTAACATGCAATAAGGCACAGTTATTCATGCATGGGCATGCAAAATATGAAGCATTCTAAGCATACATGCACCAAACAGAGCAACTTGCAAAAATTTATTGAGCACTTCAAAAACTACCACCTAAGTACACCAAAATATACCAATAAACATACCAAAGCAACAAACATACTAAACAAAGACTCTATTTACAAATTTCTTAATTTAAAAAGGTCCTAAGAGCCTAAGTTTTCTACCCTAAAGTTTTTCTCAAATAAATGAAAAACTGAAAATTTCAATCGGTGCAAACTAATAAAAACATACCTGGTGTAGCCTCAGAAATTGAAAGGAAGTGGAAATGGAAGTGAAAAGGTCAAAGACAAAGATGAGTTTTCAGAGGAAATGGGAGTTCAGGAGTTGAGGAAAGGTTGAAATGACCTTTCCTCTTTTCAAATTTCAAACTTATGGTGCAACGCGCACTTGTGCTACACTCTCGCTTAGCGAGAGTGCAGCGTGTACTTCATAAGAATATGAAGCGTGCCGCTGCACTTCACCTAGGCTTAGCGCAGGTGAAGCGTAGAAAACATAGAGAAATTTGATATTTCGGCGCTTTACCTTCGCTTAGAGAGAATAAAGTGCAAAAAACAGAGACTATTTTTCAAACCTGCGTTAAGCGAGGGTGAAGCGCAGAAAATAGAGTTAAAATTCTATTTTCTGTTTTCCACTGCTTCCTAACTCCAATTGTTTTTCATCCTTTACTCATTGAAATCAATCCAATTTCTAACAATTTCTTAATATACACAGGTATTGACTCTAAACAATAAAAATCAAAAACAAAATCAAAGAAAAAAGAAAAACAAAAAATGCTGGGTTGCCTCCCAGGAAGCGCTTGTTTAATGTCTGATAGCTCGACGTCTGGTTACTTAGAATCTTATGGTGGCCTCAATTGGAGGATAATGATTGACTCTATTCCAGTTCTTCCTTTTAGTTCCCATCCTCCATGCCAATTTCTTATTTTCTCATCATCGTTGTCTTCACTGGCTTCTTCTTCTGATGCTGCCCTTTTTCTCTTTTTAAATTTGAACTCCAACATGCTTTCTGGTTGTTTAACTCTCATTCTTGGTTTCCTCAGAAATCCAGAAACCTTTTTCTTCTTTTGCTCCACAATATCTGGGGGAGCTTCTTTCTTTCTTACCTTTGGCAGCTGAGATTTAGATTTAAATTTATAGATCCCATCAGTAGGATCCATTTTTAATTTTTCTGGAGTCTTTTGTACTTGGGGGATTCCTCTGTCAATGTGAAACACAATGCTCTCATCTTTAGATCTCAATTGGTATTTTCCCCGATCAACATCCACTATTGCCTTGGCAGCTTTCATAAAGGGTCTTCCCAAAATTAAAGGGACATCAGTATCCTCCTCTTCTGTCTCTGCAATGTAAAAGTCAACAAAATACACAAACTTGTCCACTTTAACTGGTAAATCTTCAACCTTCCCATATGGGCTTTGAGTGGAATTATTTGCAAATTGTAACTTTACGTTGGCAAGCTTGACCTTCAAAATTCCCAGCTTGTTAAAATACGATAGCGGCATCAAGTTGATGCTCGCACCAAGATCCAATAAAGCATCAGTAGCTGGTTATTTACCTATAGAAAGAGGTACAATGAACTTACCTGGGTCAAGTGACTTGCCTATGGTGTAGACCTCTTCTGGTTCTCCTTCTTCTTTTTGCAAAATCTCTTCTGGCTTCTCCTCTAATAGAACACTCTCCTTGACGATCTCCTCTTTGGGCACTTGTTTTTCAAATTAATGTGATACTTTCTTCTACATCACTTTTTTCTGTAATGTGGCCATCAGTAGCAATCAAATTGCAGTGCTCTTTTGGATTTGTCTGAGTGTTTGCTGTAAAGTGGCCATTCTTGTGTTCTGCCATCTCTATTGCTAGTTGGCCCACTTGATTTTCTAATGCTTTGATTGATGCTTCTGTGTTCTTCTTGAATCCATCAAATCCTTGTATGAATGCATCAATCTTCTCTTCCAACCTGTTCAATCTGTCATACGTTGATGGTTGCTGCTGGTATGCTGTCTGTCTATTCCCTCAATTCTGCCCCCATCCAGAGTTGATTTGGTTATTCCTCCATCCTTGTGAGTACTGGTTGTTATTGTTGGAGAAATTTCCTTGCCTCCCCTGGTTAACCATAAAGTTGACTTGTTCGGCTTGGTTTTCTTGGTAAGAGCATTGACCATTGGGATGGTCACCTCCGCAAAAGTCACAGATTAAAGGTTGGGATTGGACAACTTTAAACTGTTGAGGAAGTGCTTTCAACTGTTCTGTGAGTGCTTCTATCTGTGTCTTGATAAGCTTGTTTTCTGCTAGAATAGCATCACTATTGTTGAGTTCCAACACTCCTTTCTTCTGTATTTGAGCTGGCTGTCGTCCACACTGAGCTTGCTGATCATTCTGAGCAAAGTTGTCAATGATTGAGATTGCTCGCTCTGCATCCACGGATAAGATAGTTCCTCCTGCTGCAACATCTATGAAAGATTTGGAATCAGATCTGAGTCCCTTGCAGAAAATGTTGAGTTGGGCAATGTCATCATAGCCATGATTGGGACATTTACGCAGCATAGATTTGTATCTCTCCCAAGGTTCATATAATGGTTCATATGATCCTTGTCTGAATGTGGAGATATCTGCTTCGGCTTGTATGTGTTTCCCTGGTGGGAAAAATCTTGTCATAAATTTTTCTTCAACCGCATCCCAGTTGTTTAAACTTTGGTTTGGATGCGACTTCAGCCACTCCTTAGCTTTACCTATCAATGAAAAAGGAAACAAGCGTAAGTATACAAATTTTAAATCACCTTCCTAAAAAACCCATAGTGCCTATTAATTCATAAAAGTTTGAAAGATGAGTATTTGGATCCTCATGATCCAATCCTGTGAGTTGATTGGAACTGATAAGATTGAGGTGAGTAGCCTTCAACTCCAAGGACTTCGCAGTTGTGGGTAAGACAATGCTTGAAAAACGGAGACGTCCTTGATGCATGACATATTCTCCTAAGGTCCTTCTTCTTGGTGGTTGTTCTTCTGCCATATTTTTGGGTTCTTCCTCAAGTATCCTTCTTCTCCTTCTCCTGTTTCTACTTCTGTTCTTCCTTGATGTCCTTTCTATTTCTGGATCAAACTGTAACTGATTTGGGGACACATGGCCTCTCAAAAGCATAAACAAGAAAACTTGAAACGGGTAAGTGTGGGAGAGAATTTTAATAAAAAGATAAATTAAAAACAAAAAAAGAAAAATTCCTAAAAATTCCTAAAATTAAAAATAAAAATAAAAATCTAATCCTAAGATAGAATATATACAACTTGATAATTAGACCTTCCAAGTCTATAAGAATTGAAACACCGTTCCCCGGCAACGGCGCCAAAAATACTTGATGGAATTCTGGCAAGCGTACCAAAATTTCAGCAGTATAATAGTAAGTATGAGTTATCGTATCCACAGGGAACGATTCGCTTCGTATTTACTCGTGATCAGATTATCAAGTAGAAAACGGTATTTGAGAGTTTATGGTGAGGAAAGTAAATTTGCATAAAAGAAAGAGACGATTGAGAGAAGATAAAATACTTTACTTGGATTAGGATTGAACTTCGTATCATCGCACCCCTTTATGCATGTGAATCCCTATATTATTTATGAATATATTTCTATAATATCCTAGCTAAACTATATTGCTCTACCTCGAATTACCATGTAGTAAACCACTCGAAGATAATTCATGCGGGTTCTCCCAGGCGATAAATTACCCCGACTTGATTGTTCTATCTTTCCATTTGTTTAATACTATCAGTTCGCCCTATAGACCTATAGTGTCATCTATGAAGAGATTGCCTAGTTCTTCTTCAATTGTCACTTTCTCCTATAACCCTATAGTAACTACTATGAGTACTTTTACCATTCAGACTTTGAGTTTCCTAAGTATCGGTTCCCCCAAATTCACTATTAATTTTATAGAAACATCTGTCACCTGAATCATAAAATTAACCTATTACTCCGGAAAACAGGCGGAAGCTATGCATTAAGCAAAGATAAAAATACCAATATTATAGAATAGGGATTCATAAATAAATACGAGAATTCACATACACTTTAGGGATTGAATCAACTACACTCAATCCTATTGAGACGTTTAGCTACGCATGGTAGCCATTACAACCCAATGGAGAAGCTGTCACCTTGCTCTAATCCTAGCTCTGCCTTTGTCGTCTCTCTAATCTCCTTCCTAAATGCTCCTTTGCTAGCCTCCTGAGACTGTGTAAAAGCCTCCTTTTACTTCTTTAAAAAGGGTCCTATTTATAGACTAAGGAAAGCTATCTTAAATCTGGAAGAAATTTGATTTGAAAATAGATCTAAAAATAGATCTAAAACTAATCCGCGCAGCTGCGCTTCATCTGCTCTTAGCGCATTTGCAGCGCAGGAAACATAAACAAATTCTGATACTTGCGCTTCACTTGCGTTGCGCTTCACTTGCGCTAAGCGCAAGTGAAGCGTGGAGCGCGTAACTGATTGCTCTGTTTCCTCTTTTAACAGTTTGATCTCTTCCTGATCTTATCCTTGTTTGCTTGGTTTTCTTTGTTTCCCTCTTTTTGATCTGATTCTGTGATTATTCTGCTCTTTGAATTTAAATTGGAAGTTATCCGCTGAATCCTTGTTTAAATGGCAGCTGATCTTATCTTTATTTGCTCTGATTTAAACTTCAAATCTGCAGATCCTTTCCTCAAATAATGCTATCTTCTTTCATCATTCAAATCTTCCCATAAATCTTCAATATTAACAGATTTTCTATTAAAATAGCATCAAATTCAAATTCAAATTAAATAATCACAAATATTACAATTATTACTAAAAAGAGATTATTTTGGGGCATAAATTACTATTTTACCCTTGATAAATGCAATAAAAATACAAGAATATATCATATAATTTGCACTTATCAATCGGACATTTATTTTATAAGCTTGAATAACCCCTAGGTTTGTTTAACTTAGTTTGATAACGCTCGTTACCCACACTATCTTACAAAAGCAAGAAAACCTGCAAAAAACCTCCTAAGCTCGAAAATATGTAGGGTTCAAATCTTTATTTTAAAAGTCCAAAAAACTCGCGGGCTTTATATTTTACCCAACCCTCAAACATCCTCTACGCACATTGGGAATTAATAGCTCTAAAAGTGTCATTTATTTCATACACTTAAAAAAGAGTGATAGTCTTTCCACATTCCATTATTTTACACTTTTCCAAACCTTATTTTTTATCTCTCCTTTTATTTTCTATCATATTAAAATATTATTTTAAATAAACCCAACACATTAAAAATATTATAATGTCATTTTAAGTGAATCCAATAAATTAAAATATTTTTTCCAATGAATGGTAAATGAAACTATAATACTACAACCAACACATTAAAATGTTATTTTTTTCTTGTAGATCCCGCCAAAAATCCGAAAAAATGTAAGGCTCAGACCTTTATCTTAAAAAAAAACTCCTAACTTTTTAGACCAATCCACAAAACCCTATTATTTGCATTGGGTAGAGTAGCCTGATTTGACAGCTCTAAGGGTGTCAATAATTTAATACATTTAAAAAAAGTGGTTATTTTTTCACACTATATTATTTTACACTTTTGCACACCTTATTTTTTCTATCTCTCTTTTCATTTACCATTCATATACTAAAATATTATTTTAAATGAACCTAACACATTAAAATATTATCTTTTCCAATAAATGATAAATAAATATGTAATACTACATTTAAATTTATTATTATAGCTTCACAATTTCTTTCATCAATAAATTAATTATCATATGAAAGTTAAAGAAAGTTGGGAATTATAGTAAAAAAAAATTGAAAAAAAAAGGAAATTTTAAAAGGGAAAATAAGTTATGAGAAAATGAAACATGGCATAGAAGGACTTTCCTTTTTTAAGATGGATGGATGGATGGATGGATGTTAGGACCACAAGAAACACTAGAAGGGGGGTTGAATAGTATTTTATAAATCTTTGCAGATTTTTGTGAAAACCTTTTAAACAAGTAAAACTGATTTGAAAATATTTGTACAACCTTCCGAAACTGGAAGCTCAGCAACTTGCTGATGCAACTCAGAAGGTAGATTAAAAGCTTTTTGAAACGTTTTTCTTATTAAGAAAAGATTGTTTTCTGCCTGGATTAATAAAACAACTTTTCTTAAACCCTCCTTAGTTAGTTTAAATTGAAAGTAAATAGATAAGGGTAGAGAGAACTTAACACAAAGATTTATACTGGTTCACCCACTAACCCAATGAGCTACATCCAGTCTCGCAAGATTACAACGAGTATTGTTTGCACACCTGGCCTCTCCAGGCCCAACGAGTATTCTTTTACAGACAAGTCTCTCCAGGCTCAACGAGTATTCTTTGCACACCTGGCCTCTCCAGGCCCAACAAGTATTCTTTGTTTTCAACTGCCTCTCCAGGCAACTCTTACAGTATTCTTTTACAGATAAGCCCTCCAGGCTCAACGAGTATTCTTTCTTCCTCCAAGCCTCTCCAGGCTCTCAGTTACTTGAAAGTGTTTACAATATAAACTAAGTTTAAGCTTCTAAGAAACTTAAACTCAGGTTTTTCTTGTACAAAGGAATAACTAAGTAAAACTCAGGATACAAAGGGTAAATCTAAGTACAAGGATAGGACAGAGATACAAGTGTATATTTTAGGTTCAATCTCATCTCTGTGTGAGGGTTTACTTCCTCAGAGAGTTGGCTTGATAAGATATTACTTTGAGCTTCTGCCGATTCTCTCTTGGGCTTCAATATGGCCAATCTTGGGTATCATTTTCGCCAATTCATATTCTGAGTTTCATGGCCTCCCAGGGTTCAACCAAGGTACGTCAATCTTCAAAGTCTTTCATGAAGCTATTTATATGTTCTGGAAAAATAGTCATTGAAGATTGCTTAGTATACCGTTGAAGAAATGTAGTCGTTGAAGATTGCCTGGTATACTTTCTTAGAGCCGTTGTAAGATAACTTCTCTTTTGCTTATCTTCTGACTTGAGAAGAGTAGGTGTGTAGGTATGGATTTGTTCTTAGACACAACAATTTGGCTCTTAATCTTTTCTTGAGAGAATTTCTGATATTTCAGCAGGTTGATGTTTCTCTCTCTCTCTCTTTCTCTTTTGCAGTACGAAGTCTGGTATTTGGATTGAGATGTAAATATCCGTTAGACTTCTCTTTAATCCCATTGAAAGTTATCTTTTATCCTTGTTGAGATGCGGGCTTCTGATAGCGTATAGCAGAGATAGTACAAAAGTAGATGTGTAGCAGCGCTGACTCTATCTCTGACCTCTGTTTGCTTTTCTGTAGTAGGTTTCCTCTTTTGCGTCAGGAAATACAACTGTACCAGAAAGCCTTTGTTTCTTCTTGCACTGATTCAGCTTCACCATTAAATTTTTTGAGACTTGAGTCTTTTAATGCATAATTCAGAATGACTCACAAGTCTTCGGAGAGTAGCATGACGTCATTTTAGAAGGTTCTTTATACTTCAGCAAGTCTTGGCATTCAGCAAGATCTTTCTTTAGTAGGTTGCACTTAAGAGCAGCCAAACAGAATTCAATCCCTCATCGATCTATGTGCTCTTTGGTTGGAGATCTTCCAAAAAATTTGATGATTGTCTTCATTTCAGCTTTCACGGATGTACCTCTTCTTCTCAGTAAATTCAAGTTATTTGGAGAGTTTCTTCAGTTCAGCAGGTTGATCATCTTCAGAGAGTTGCTTCTTCGGAGTTCCTGAAATATAAAGAAAAATACCTTTCTCAGTAGAACCTATTTTTATACAGTCTAATTTTTTAATCATTAAAACCAAGGATAATGAGTCTTGAATCTAATTTCAAATACTTAAATTAATTCTGAGACTCAACATTCTGCCCCTTTTTAATGATGACAAATTAGATATGACTAACAAATATGAACAAGATTTAAATTAAGTTTGAGAGACAGTTTTCAGATAAATAGGTTGAGTGTGAAAACTCCCCCTGAATAAAATATTTTATTTTTCTTTGAGAAACTTTTAGTTTTTGAAAATTGCTTTGTTAATTCCCCCTGAACAGAATATTTCTTGAAAAATTCTTATATTTCTAAAAAACATTTTTGCTTCAGTTATTTGTTAGTTATATTTCTCCCCCTTTTGTCATTATTTAAAAAGGTTGATGAAGTAAAGAATAAAACAAAGGAAGATAACTTAAGAAAATTTTGCACAGATTTCAGACATCAGAAAATTTCCACACAAAAAGCAATAAAAACAGATAAGTGCTCATAAATAATTTCAGAAAATCCTCATGTATTAAAATATGAAAACTAGTACAAATACATGAAAACATTGATATCAACATTTGACTCTTGGTTCCTTTAAGACCTCTGACTTCCACTGAGGCAGAGCCTTATCAGCAGCTTCCTTTTTAGCCTGTAGCCTTAGAAGAGCCTTTTGAGTCTCTTCTTATTCCTCAACCGTGCATTCTAAGCACGCAATTCTCCTTTCAGCAACTGGAACAAGAAGGTTGCATCATTTAATGTAACATCCCGCTAATTAAGACCTTAATTCACAGGAGATTTTTAACTTAAAGAAGAATGAAGAAAAGATTAGGCACATAAAAGCTTAAAGGGGTAAAAATAAAGTTTTTAGTCATCAGGTAATTCGCTCAAGCGAATGAAATTCGCTCAAGCGAATTCTGCAGAAAAAACTGCACAAGTTCGTTCTGCAATTTTTGCTTAAGCGAATAGCAATTCGCTTAAGCGAAAAACAGGGGAAATTAGAGTGCCCTCTGGACGTTTTTCGCTCAAGCGAAAATGAATTTGCTCAAGCAAATATGAGAGGGGGAAGTGAAATTCGAGCAATTCGCTTAAGCGAATTGGATTCGCTTAAGCGAATAAAACGGTTACAACATTTTAATTTTCGATATCAGGCCATTCCAGTCAGTTTTCCCTTCTTTTTCTTCGTCCTTTCTGAGAGAGAAAATGTGGTTCTAGTGAGAGAATGCACCGGTGAAGATCAAGTACGACTCCTACGCTTCAAGAACGAATATTTCATCAATCTTTCCTCCTTCAACGCTACCTACTCTCCGTTCTTTCTCCGTTTAATTAAGAAAGACGGGGTAACCACATCGAACTCATGGCCAAGAGGGAGATGGGGTCCCCAATCACAGAATGAAATTTAAACATTATTTAAGACTTAATCATAGGTAGCCCTGGACAACAGTCCTTGGTTACATGGCGGAGCTCTTATCACAGTCACGTTACAGAGAAAAGACCCCGGGTGTCGGGTAACAACACCTCACAGTTATGCATTGCATCATAATCATTGATTTCCAATATGTTCAATTATGTTTAATTGTCTCCATTATGTTTCTTGAATTAATATGCATGCTATGGTGGTTCTTGGTTGTTTTCCCCCACACTGCACACACTTGTTACGCTCACTGGGACGTTGGTCTCATCCCATTCCATGGGAACAATATTTCAATGGTGCAGGATACTGATCAGGATTATGACGAGCAGTAGATGACATGTGGAGGATAGTAGTTTAGTGTTTCCATACTTTGATGTATTTCATGTTGCTTAGTACGACTTTAGGAATTATTATGTTAATTTAATACTCTGTACTGGAGCCTTTATGGCGACCTTATATTGGTATTTTCTTTGAGTTATGTATGTATTGTTTGGAGCTTTAGTAATTGTTGGGTTACTCAAGCGAATGTGTTGTATGCCAATACGCAAAATTAACGAATGAATTTCACGAGTTTGGAAATGGTGCTTCCAACAGGCATTATTTCTGAATTTAGAAATTAGGACGTTACATTTTGGTATCAAAGCAGTTCAACCCAATTGGACCGTGGTTATGTATTACTCCTTAAGTTAGTCATAATTTTATATGCATTATTAGGGGATTGATAGACTGATCACCTAGATATTTCTTAATGATGTGTATAGGATCATGGCTAGCGGTAGGAGGGGACGTCCTCGTGCCAATTCACTTCCTTCCCCATCGGATCAACCTCAGGATCCCATGGCGGTAGCCCTACAAATGCTCACTCAAATCATGGGAGAGCAAACAACTTCTAATGCTGCAGTACTCCAGGCCTTGCAAAGGTAGTCTACCGGTACTCCTCCACCGGGGACAGTAGTGGATCCCTTTCCTCAGGGATTAGCTGAGTTCAGGAAACACCATCCTCCAGCCTTTAATGGAGCCTATGATCCAGCAGCAGCAGACTCATGGCTCAATGCCATGAACAAAATCTTTGAAGTGATGGCTTGCACGGACGACCTGAAAATGAGATTTGCTACTTACATATTACAAGGAGAAGCAGAGAATTGGTGGAAGAATATGAAAGTCAGTTTAAACATTCCTGAAGCCTTACTCTCCTGGGATGCATTCCAAAATGTATTCCTGGAGAAGTATTTCCCTGAGCCAATCAGAAAACAGAAAGAGCTAGAGTTTCTCCAACTGAAACAAGGCAACATGACCGTGGGCCAGTTTGTGGCCAAGTTTGAAGAACTCTCCAAGTATCACTCCCTGCTGCAAGCCAATCCTAATGAGGGTTGGAAATGCTCTCACTTGGAGGCGGGCCTCAATCCCGAGATTAGAAAGATTGTTTCAGCCTTCCAGCTTAGGGAATTCTCAGCCTTGGTGACCAAGTGTCTGGTCGTTGAGCAGAGTTTAGTGGATGAGACACCCAGGTCAACAGCGAAGACTTGGGTTGAGGGTAAGAGGAAAAGAGATGATACACCTACCAGTAAGAATTTTCGACCTCAGTTCCAGGGAGGAAAGGGCAAGCAGGTCGCCCTTCCCTCCACTCCAGCTTATCCTACTTGCCCCAAGTGTAGCAAGAATCACTGGGGCGAGTGCCTGGAAGGACAACGAGTGTGCTTCTATTATCGTGATCCAAGCCATATGATTGGGGACTGCCCAAAGAAGAAGAAAGACCAGCTCAAACCCCAAGCTTCCGGGAGAGTCTTTACCCTCAACGGTGAGATGGCAGCTCAAGCCGATGATCTGATGCAAGGTACATGTAATCTAAATGATACTCCTTTGATTGTACTGTATGATTCTAGAGCAACTCATTCCTTCATTTTTTGTGACTGTGTGGAAAGGATGAAATTGCATGTTACTCCCTTACCTTTTCATTTGAATGTTCACACCCCGGCTAAGGAAGCCATTTCCACTTCCATAGTATGTCTTGCATGTCCCTTAGAAATTCAAGGTAGAATCTTTAAAGTTGATTTGATTTGCCTGCCATTGAAGAAACTTGATGTTATTTTGGGTATGAACTGGTTATCTTGTAACCAGGTCATGCTTGATTGTTGCAATAAAGAAATTGTTTTCCCTACTCTTCTTCCTTCCCCGAAGGAGAGGCCATCCTATTTGTTATCTTGCTCCACTCAAATTTCTGAATGCTTGACTGATGGTAGTTATTGTTTTATATTACTGCTTTCCTTAACTGTAGTGTCGACACCCGACCTAGACAGCATAGCCATTGTTAGGGAGTTCCAGGATGTTTTCCCTAGTGAGGTGACCACCTTACCTCCGAATCGAGAGACTGAGTTCTCCATAGACCTTGTGCCGGGCACAGGGCCTATTTCTAAGGCTCCCTATAGAATGTCACCCTTAGAGATGAGTGAACTTAAGAAGCAGCTAGAAGAATTAAAAGGGAAGCAATTCATTAGGCCTAGTGTATCCCCTTGGGGAGCCCCAGTACTCCTCGTCAAGAAGAAGAATGGTAGCATGAGGTTGTGTGTTGATTATAGGCAATTGAACAAGGTAACAGTTAAGAACAAATATCCCTTGCCTAGGATAGATGACCTGTTAGATCAGCTTAGAGAGGCAGCAGTGTTTTCTAAGATAGACTTGAGGTCAGGTTACCACCAGATAAAGATTAGGAGTGAGGATATTCCCAAAACTTCTTTTAGGACTAGGTATGGGCATTATGAGTATTTGGTGATGCCATTTGGTTTGACCAATGCTCCAGTTGTATTCATGGACTACATGAACCGTATCTTTAGGCCCTACTTGGATAAGTTTGTGGTTGTATTCATCGATGACATTCTTATCTATTCTAAAACCTTAGAAGAACATGAGCAACATCTTAAGGTGGTTTTGGAAGTTTTGAGAGAGAAGAAATTGTTTGCTAACCCTGAGAAATGTGAGTTTTGGCTTGATAAAGTTCACTTCTTAGGACATGTTATATCTAGTGAAGGTGTGTTAGTGGATCCTAGTAAGATAGAGGCGGTGACTGGTTGGGAGAGGCCCAAGTCAGTCACTGAGGTTAGGAGTTTCTTAGGACTAGCTGGGTATTATCGCAGATTCATTAGAGGTTTTTCCCAGTTGGCCCTACCTCTCACCCGGCTGACCCGTAAGGGTCATGCTTTTGTTTAGGAGGAGAAGTGTGAGAAGAGTTTCAAGGAACTCAAGGAGAGGTTAACCACCACCCCGATGTTGGTATTGCCGGATTTGTCCAAATCCTTTGAAGTGTATAGTGACGCTTCAGGAAAGGGGTTAGGTTGTGTTTTGATGCAGGATAAGAAAGTAGTAGCTTATGCCTCTAGACAGCTTAGACCCCATGAGGAAAATTACCCGACCCACGACTTAGAGTTAGCTGCAGTAGTGTTTGCTCTTAAGGTGTGGAGGCACTACTGGTATGGGGTGCAGTTTGAGGTCTTTAGTGATCATAAGAGCCTTAAGTATCTCTTTGATCAGAAAGAACTTAATATGAGGCAGAGAAGGTGGATGGAGTTTTTAAAGGATTATGATTTTGAGCTTAAGTACCACCCCGGTAAGGCCAATCTAGTGGCCGACGCCTTAAGTAGAAAATCCTTGCATGCGTCATCCATGATGGTGCATGAGTTAGAATTGTTAGAGAAGTTTAGGGATTTGAAACATGAGGGAAATTATGAGGGAAATAGTATGAGACTCTACAGGCTAGATGTGATTAATGATTTGAGGACAAGGATTAGAGAGGCTCAGGTTTTAGACTTAGAACTCCAGTCCCAGAAGGGACAAACAGGGTTTTCCGAATCAGGAGATGGGATGATTCTCTTCCAAGGGAGAGTCTGTATCCCTAAGGGGGCTAGCATCAGAGAGGAGATTTTAGAGGAGGCTCATAAGAGCAAGTTCACAGTGCATCCGGGTATTACCAAGATGTACCAAGACTTGAGGAGCATGTTTTGGTGGGATGGAATGAAGAGAGAGAGATAGCTGAATTTGTTTCTAGGTGTCTTGTATGCCAACAGGTTAAGATAGAACACCAAAAGCCCTTAAGTATGCTCAGACCATTAGAAATTCCCGAGTGGAAATGGGAAGCCATATCCATGGACTTTGTGATGGGACTACCTAGCGTCCCTGCAGGCTTTGATGTCATTTGGGTGATAGTGGACCGGCTGACCAAGTCAGCCCATTTCTTACCAATCAAAGCAACTTACCCTTTGACTAAATTAGCAGACTTGTACATCAAGGAGATTGTGAAGCTCCATGGTGTACCTTCCAATATAGTGTCAGATAGAGATCCCAGATTTACTTCTAGGTTTTGGAATGCCTTACATCAAGCCTTCGGTACTAAACTGAAGTTTAGCACCGCTTACCATCCTCAGACTGATGGGCAGTCTGAGAGAACCATCCAGACTCTAGAGGACATGCTAAGATCCTGCGTTTTGGAAGAGAAGGGTAGTTGGGATAAGTACCTACCTCTCATAGAGTTTGCCTACAACAACAGTTTACATAGCAGTATAGGTATGGCACCCTATGAGGCTTTGTATGGTAGGAAGTGTAACTCACCTTTATGTTGGTGTGAGGTGGGAGAGAAAAACTTTTTAGGACCGGAGTTGGTGCAAGTAACTACAGAAAGGATTAAGAGAATTAGGGAAAAGTTGGTAACTGCCCAGAACCGGCAGAAGTGTTATGCTGATAGGAGACGGAAGGACCTAGAGTTTGAGGAAGGTGACCATGTGTTTTTGAAAGTTACTCCCATCACTCGCATTGGAAGATCCATTAAAGCCAAAAAGTTGAATCCCCGTTTTGTCGGTCCTTTTCAAATATTGCAAAGGATTGGTCCCCTTGCATACAGAATAGCCCTTCCACCCCATTTAGCCAACATCCATGATGTATTCCATGTCTCTCAGCTCAGAAAATACCTTCATGATCCTTCTCACATCATAAGTTCAGAATCGGTACAATTGAGGGAGGATTGACTATTCCCACAAGACCTGCACAGATTATTGACCGAAATGTCAAAACCCTGAGGAATAAGACAATTCCGTTAGTGAAGGTGTTTTGAGAGGGTCAGACTCCAGAGGACGCAACTTTGGAAAAAGAGGAGGATCTTCGCTCTCAGTTTCCAGAGTTATTCGTTTAAGGTAAGGAAGTTCATTTTTACCCCCATTCTCTTCTTTATTTAACTTTTTAAAACCAATTTTGAGGACAAAATTATTTTTAGGGGGGTAGAATTGTAACATTCCGCTAATTAAGACCTTAATTCACAGGAGATTTTTAACTTAAAGAAGAATGAAGAAAAGATTAGGCACATAAAAGCTTAAAGGGGTAAAAATAAAGTTTTTAGTCATCAGGTAATTCGCTCAAGCGAATTCTGCAGCAAAAACTGCACAAGTTCGTTCTGCAATTTTCGCTTAAGCGAATAGCAATTCACTTAAGCGAAAAACAGGAGAAATTAGAGTGCTCTCTGGACGTTTTTCGCTCAAGCGAAAATGAATTCGCTCAAGCGAATATGAGAGGGGGAAGTGAAATTCGAGCAATTCGCTTAAGCGAATTGGACTCGTTTAAGCGAATAAAACGGTTACAGCATTTTAATTTTCGATATCAGGCCATTCCAGTCAGTTTTCCTTTCTTTTTCTTTGTCCTTTCAGAGAGAGAAAACGTGGTTCTAGTGAGAGAATGCACCAGTGAAGATCAAGTACGACTCCTACGCTTCAAGAACGAATATTTCATCAATCTTTCACCCTTCAACGCTACCTACTCTCCGTTCTTTCTCCATTTTCTCGACTCTCAGGTGGGTGTGACTCTCACTTGTTTATCTTGATTGTTCTCACAACATGTTCCCCATTCTTTTTCCCCTTTTCTTTCATGGAATGATGATATATGTATGGTATGAGTATAAGAATTATGAATGCAGTGATAATTGTTTGTATTGAGTTGCTCAAAAACCATAGGATAAATGACTTGGATGATTATGTATGATGAATTTTGATTATGTTATTCTGAAATCATGGGCCTTTGCCCATCACAGCCATGGAATTATGAATTTAAGATATCACAGGGCTTATAGCCATCACAGAGCCTCCGAGCTATCACAAGGTCATTGACCGTCACAGGCCTTCGGGCAATTTAATTAAGAAAGACGGGGTAACCACATCAACCCATGGCCAAGAGGGAGATGGGGTCCCCAATCACAGAATGAAATTTAAACATTATTTAAGACTTAATCATAGGTACCCTGGACAACGGTCCTTGGTTACATGGCCGAGCGCTCATCACAGTCACGTTACAGAGAAAAGACCCCGGGTGTCGGGTAACAACACCTCACAGTCATGCATTGCATCATAATCATTGATTTCCAATATGTTCAATTATGTTTAATTGTCTCCATTATGTTTCTTGAATTAATATGCATGCTATGGTGGTTCTTGGTTGTTTTCCCCCACACTGCACACACTTGTTACGCTCACTGGGACATTGGTCTCACCCCATTCCATGGGAACAATATTTCAGTGGTGCAGGATACTGATCAGGATTATGACGAGCAGTAGATGACATGTGGAGGATAGTAGTTTAGTGTTTCCATACTTTGATGTATTTCATGTTGCTTAGTACGACTTTAGGAATTATTATGTTAGTTTAATACTCTGTACTGGAGCCTTTATGGCGACCTTATATTGGTATTTTCTTTGAGTTATGTATGTATTGTTTGGAGCTTTAGTAATTGTTGGGTTACTCAAGCGAATGTGTTGTATGCCGATACGCAAAATTAACGAATGAATTTCACGAGTTTGGAAATGGTGCTTCCAACAGGCATTATTTCCGAATTTAGAAATTAGGACGTTACATTTAACACTGTATTTTGACCACCACTCTCAACATATATCCTTAGTGCCACATTTAAAGTGGATCCCTTCATAAGATTTGGTAAAATGTGGCCAATCAGCTTTTCAACTTGAAGCTTGTGATGCAACAAGATCTTCTCTGGACGTAAAAGGTGAAAACCATAAGATCTCTCCATCTTTGGAAGCATGATACTCGCTACCTTCGTTGGGATGGATGGATCTGCTGCTTTGAACGACGATTGATAGAGCTTCCATGTTCTTCCATCTCTGGTTTCCCAAACTGGTGCATTTAGAGGTCTTTCAACCTTCATGCCCAACACCTTCTCCAGAACATCATTGAAGATCTCTTGTTCCATTTCGGATTCTTTCATCTTCTTCACCCTCTTCATCATCCTTCAGAAAACATGCACTCTGGCCTCAGCCCATCCAAGGTTAAGAAAAACTTGGAAGGAATGAGTTCCTTTTGAGATTTCCTTGAGAATATATAGGACTTTGAGGGAAGAGATAGAAGAGAGAGAATCGAGGAGATTGTATCTTTTGGACGGTCTCACACAGAACATAAATAGACTCAGATAGCTTTAATGATGCTACAGACATTGGAAGTCATGCGACGTGCAGCCTTGAGTGGACAAGTGAGAAACCACAGTCATAAGGAACCTAGTCATTAATGTTGATTTTAGATTTTAAAGCTAGACTTTTCAAATTCTTTTGAAAATAAATAAATAGATATTAAACAGAAAAGACTTTTCACCAGAAGAGCACTAAACTACAAATTGATTTTTCCGAGACAAAACTTTTAGAAAATTAGAAACTATAAAGGAATATACGCAATTAAATTTTCAAACAAACACAATCAATCTCAGATATTTATAGATATTAAAACAGAAGATTGAAAAGATGTTACCAGCAGAAATACTTAAGTATTTGAACATCAATATCTGCTGAGACTTAACATTGTCTCCAAAGACACCTTTGTCGCTTTTGTTGATCATCTTCATAAGTTCTCCCCATAGCTTGTTTAGGTTTCCATCTGGATCTTCTTCCTCAACATTTGTTAGATGCTTAACCCGGGGTTAAGCTCTGATACCAACTGGTAGGACCACAAGAAACACTAGAAGGGGGGTTGAATAGTAATTTATAAATCTTTACAAATTTTTGTGAAAACCTTTTAAACAAGCAAAACTAATTTGAAAATATTTGTGCAACCTTCCGAAACTGAAAGCTCAGCAACTTGCTGATGCAACTCAGAAGGTAGATTAAAAGCTTTTTGAAACGTTTTTCTTATTAAGAAAAGATTGTTTTCTGCGTGGATTAATAAAACAACTTTTCTTAAACCCTCCTAAGTTAGTTTAAACTGAAATTAAAGAGATAAGGGTAGAGAGAACTTAACACAGAGATTTATACCGATTCACCCACTAACCCAGTGAGCTACATCCAGTCCCAGGGCAAAACTCCACTGGATTTTTAGTAATCCCACAAGATTACAACGAGTATTATTTGCACACCTGGCCTCTCCAGGCCCAACAAGTATTCTTTTAAAGACAAGCCTCTCCAGGCTCAACGAGTATTCTTTCCACACCTGGCATCTCCAGGCCCAACAAGTATTCTTTGTTTTCAACTGCCTCTCCAGGCAACTCTTGCAGTATTCTTTTACAGACAAACCTCTCCAGGCTCAACGAATATTTTTTCTTCCTCCAAGTCTCTCCAAGCTCTCAGACACTTGAAAGTGTTTACAATATAAACTAAGTTTAAGCTTCTAAGAAACTTAAACTCAGGTTCTTCTTGTACAAAAGAATAACTAAGTAAAACTAAGGATACAAAGGGTAAATCTAAGTACAAGGATAGGACAGAGATGCAAGTGTATATTTTAGGTTCAATCTCATCTTTGTGTGAGTGTTTACTTCCTCAGAGAGTTGGGTTGATAAGATATTACTTTGAGCTTCTGCCGATTCTCTCTTGGGCTTCAATATGGCCAATCTTGGGTATCATTTTCGCCAATTCATATTCTGAGATTCATGGCCACCCAGGGTTCACCAAAGGTTCGCCAATCTTCAAAGTCTTTCATGATGCTATTTATATGTTTTGGTAAAATAGTCGTTGAAGATTGCTTAGTATACCGTTAAGGAAATGTAGCCGTTGAAGATTGCCTGGTATACTTTCTTAGAGTCGTTGTAAGATAGCTTCCCTTTTGATTATCTTCTAACTTAAGCAGAGTAGGTGTATAGGTATGGATTTTTTCTGACACACAACAGTTTGGCTCTTAATCTTTCCTTGAGAGAATTTTGTTGAGTCTCAAAGGATTAAATATATGAAATTAAAAATATTTTGAGTCTCACTCTCTTAAGTTTTAATGAACAACAAATATAAAATATAAAAGGCATTTATATGATACTATGCTATCACAGGATGTTGCACTGTTTCAGATCATATTGTCTATGTAAAAGATCATCTGAAGAGTGTTTATCATCTGAAGACTCGAAGATCATCTGAAGCACTCCTTGCATCTGAAGGCTGAAGGTATCAAGTTTAAGGTTTGACCCGTGAAGACGTTACTATGTAAGAAGAACGTTCATCCCAATGGTCTAACCCTTTTCAGCATAAGAATCAGAGCTGCTTTCTCTCCTCGTTCAAATGTTTAGCATTTTTAAGGAAAGTCTGCAAAGCTGCTGTACCTGCTCAAAAGCATTGTGTGCACAGACCTGCTGCACCTAAGACTGCTCAGAATGTGTTGGACAGAGTGTGTCTCAACGTCTCCTGAAGCATTTAATGTTATTTGACAACGGGCAACATTTTTCTCGAAGACTATAAATATGCCCATGCAGATTGAACAAAAGAAGAAGCCAAATTATCAAAGAAATCTTAGTTTGTGTAAACGCTGCAAAAATAATCTTACTCTTGGTTGAGTTTTCTGTCCCTCAAACTCTTTCAATTCAGTTTTTTTAAACTAACTAAGGGGTTTTGAAAAGTTTTCAAGAGCAAAAATCTTAACATCAAACAAAACTATTTATCAAAACTGTCTCTGTGTCTGAACAAAGGTTCAGAAGGTAGTAACTAACTTCAGACGATCTTTCATCATCTGAAGTTTTTACAGAAACTTTTTAAATTATTTTCTAAAATCAAAAGGTTTCTATTGAAACACTATTCAACCCCCTTCTAGTGTTTCCCTATGTTTCTTACAGTTGGTACCAGAGCTTATCCTCGGGGTTAGCACCTAATCAGTGTGGAGGACAGAGATCCAATGGAAACTGCTACCAGCAATAGACAATATATCACTGAAGGAGCCTCCATCACGAGACCCCCAACATTCAATGGAGTGGATTACCACTATTGGAGGGATCGTATGAAGCTGTTTATTGAAAGCAACAACATTGATGTCTAGAATGTGGTTACTAATGGAGACTACGTGCCCATGCATGCTGGAATGCCCATACCTAAGGCTGAATGGACCTTGGAGCAAAAGGCTCGAGTTCAATTAAATTCCAAGGCCAAACTCTATCTGATATGTTCCTTGAACAAGTCAGAATATGAGAAGGTTCATGGTTGTTCATCTGCCAAGGAGATCTGAGATACGCTTGCAGCAGCCCATGAAGGGACAGAGACTATGAAGCAATCCAAGATCAGCATGCTTGTACATCAGTATGAGATGTTCAAGATGGAAGAATATGAAACTATAGACCAAATGTTTGGGAGGTTTCAGACGATAACCAATGGACTCAGGTCATTGGGAAGAATCTTTGAATCTGGAGATAACATTCGAAAGATTCTAAGAAGTTTACCAAAGTCCTGGAGACCCAAGGTTACTGCTATTCAAGAAGCCAAAGATTTAAATTCTCTTAGAATGGAGGAACTACCGGGCTCTCTCAAAGTCCATGAGCTTGAATTTGGGGAGGATGACACCAAGAAGAAATCACTGGCATTGAACTGCAAGGCCAGACAGTCTAGGCATGGTAGCATGAAAGCTATGCAAGCAGAGGACACTTTAGAGGATGATACTGAGTCTAAAGATTGTTCAGAAGATGATGATCTTGCTCTTCTCAGCAAGAAGATTAAGAAAATGCTACAAAGAAAAGGAAGATACAGAAGATCTCAATCTTCTAATGTCAAACAAGGTAAATCAGGTAAAGAACTTATTATCACTGACAAAATTACCTGTTTTGAGTGCAAACAGCCAGGTCACATGAAGACGGATTTTCCCAAGTTAAGGAAGCCAACCGTTCAGAAGAAGAAGTCTTTCAAGAAAAAGAAAGGATTGATGGATACATGGGAAGACTTGGGTGATTCCACTTCAGAGGAAGAGGAGGACACTTCAGAAGAAGCTAACCTTTGTCTGATGGCAAGTCTACCATCTTCAGATAGTTCAGACTCTGAGGTAATTCCTCAAACTTTATAAGATCAGTATGATGACCTTGTTGAAAGTAGCAGAGAATTATTCAATGAGTTTAAGGAACTTTCAAGAGCTTTTACAAAAGCTGCTTTAGAAAATGAAAATTTACAAAAAGAAAATCTTGCTCTCAAAGAAAAGCTACTTCAGCAAGATCCAAGTAGTTCTGATAATCTTGTTAAGGAGAACAAAAAGCTCAAAAACAAGGTTAGAGAATTAACTTTGGATCTAGCCAAGTTTGTCAAAGGAACTAATAATCTAAATAAATTATTAGGCTCTCAGAGGCATCCCCTTGACAAGAGTGGCTTAGGTTATTCAGACACATCTTCATCTGAATCTTTTATATTTAATATGCCCGATAAAGGACCTAAGAAAGGTAATGGGTGTTCTAACTGTGGAAAGCCTGGACACGTTGAGTCTCAGTGCAGACACAGAAGGAAAATAAGACCCAAAGCTAACAAAAAAGGACCCAAGAAGGTATGGGTACCTAAGAATTTGATTGTTCCTGTTGCAGATGTGTTTAACAGGACAAAAGAAACACCACAAATGGTACCTGCACAGTGGGTGCTCGCGACACATGATGGGAGAAAGGTGTTTGTTCCAAAGCCTTAGACCCAAGGCAGGTGGAGTGGTCACCTTTGGTGGAAATCAGCAAGGGAAGATCATTGGTATTGGGACGGTAGGTATGACTCCTTTATCCCTCATTAAAAATGTGCTTCTGGTTGAAGGACTACAACACAATCTTCTAAGCATAAGCCAATTATGTGACAGTGGATATGTTGTGTCTTTCACTAAAGAAGGATGTATAATCAAGGATTCTTTAGATCATATCCTCTTCTCTGCTAAGAAACACAATAATGTGTACAAAGTTGATCTAGAGGAACTTGCTAATCAGAATGTGAAGTGTTTTGTTTCAATCGAAGATGAAAAACAGATTTGGCATCAGAAACTTGGGCATGCTAGCCTGAGATTGATCTCAAAGCTAACTAAACATAACTTAGTTAAAGGCTTGCCCAAGCTCTCATTCAAATCTGATATTTTATGCGAAAATTGTCTGAAAGAGAAACAAACAAGTCACTCTTTTAAGAGTAAAAATGTTGTTTCAACCAGCAGACCTTTAGAACTACTTCACATGGATTTGTTTGGGCCCACTAGAATAGAGAGTCTTAGCAAAAAGAAATATGGATTGGTCATTGTTGATGACTATACAAGATTCACATGGGTTATATTCCTAAGAAGCAAAGAGGAAACCTTTGAGAATTTCACAAAATTCTGTAAGAAGGTGCAGAATGAAAAAGGAATCTGCATATATGCTATTAGAAGTGATCATGGTGGAGAGTTTGAAAACTCAAGCTTCAGACTGTTTTGTGATGAGAATGTGATCTCACATAATTTCTCTGTGGCTAGAACACCTCAGCAAAATGGGGTTGTTGAGAGAAAGAACAGAATCTTGCAAGAGATGGGAAGAACCATGCTCATTTCAAGCAATCTACCTAGATCCTTTTGGGCAGAAGCTGTTCACACAACATGTTACATTCATAACAGAATTTTGGTAAGACCAATTCTCAAAAGAACCGCATATGAATTGTGGAAAGGAAGAAAACCCAACATTTCCTACTTCCATATCTTTGGATGTGAGTGTTTCATACTCAACACAAAAGATGATTTAGGAAAATTTGATGCTAAGTCTGAAAAAGGTTTCTTTATTGGATATTCTGAATCTTCTAAGGCTTACAGAGTGTATAACTCAAGAACCTTAGCAGTAGAAGAATCTATCCATGTAAGATTTAATGATTTTAAAGAGACTGATAGGGAACTATCAGATCTTGAAGAGGATTTTGCAGGAATGAAGTTGAATCTCGAACTAAAGTCTGAAGGACCTTCTGAAGGTCATTCTGAAGAACCTTCGGAACAAAAGTTTGAACCTGCATCTGAAGCTGAACCTTCTCAGACCAACATTGTTGAGTCTCAGACAGAGTGTGTACCCTCTCACAATCGCGATTGGAGATACCGAACTCATCATCCAAGAGAGCAAATTATAGGTGACACCTCAGAAGGAGTAAAAACAAGATCAAGATTCAGAAGCTTGAATAATCTTGCACTTCTCTCTGAGATTGAACCTAAAAACATTGAAGAGGCTCTGCATGATGAAGGTTGGATCCTAGCCATGCAAGAAGAGCTGAATCAATTTGCTAGGAGTGATGTATGGGCACTTGTACCTAAACCCCATGGGAAAACTATAATAGGAACCAAATGGGTGTTCAGAAACAAGTTATCAGAAGAAGGAAAAGTAGTCAGAAACAAAGCAATAATCAACAAGAAGGTATTGACTTCACTGAAACTTTTGCTCCTGTAGCGAGGCTTGAAGCCATTAGAATTTTACTAGCTTATGCAGTAAATAATGGCATCACCTTATATCAAATGGATGTTAAGAGTGCCTTTCTCAATGGATTTATTGAGGAAGAGATCTATGTTAGACAACCACCAGGTTTTGAAGATACTACTTTTCCAGAACATGTTTTCAAACAGAAAAAGGCTCTTTATGGTCTAAAACAAGCCCCAAGAGCTTGGTATGACAGATTGAGCAACTTTTTAATCAAAAATGGTTTTCAAAGAGGAAAAGTAGATACAACTCTTTTCAGAAAAATTTCCAACAAAGACTTCATTCTTGTTCAGATATATGTGGATGACATTATATTTGGTTCTACTGATTCTTCATTATGCAAGGAATTTTCTGAACTTATGCAATCTGAGTTTGAGATGAGCATGATGGGGGAACTTAAGTTCTTCCTAGGACTTCAGATTAAGCAACAATCTGATTGTATATGGATCCATCAAGAAAAATATACAAAAGAAATGCTTAAGAAATTCAATATAAGTGATTGCAAGTCCATGTCTACTCCCATGCATCCTTCTGTTGTTTTGAACAAAGATGAAGGGGAAGAACCAGTAAATCAAACTTTGTATAGAGGAATGATTGGCTCATTATTGTATCTGACAGCAAGCAGACCTAAAATTATGTTCAGTGTATGTCTTTGTGCCAGATTTCAATCTGATCCAAGAATTACTCATTATAAAGATGTAAAAAGAATTTTCAGATATTTAAATGGTACTACTAATCTTGGTCTTTGCTATAAGAGAAGTAAGGATTGCAGGTTAGTGGGATTTTGTGATGCTGATTTTGCTGGAGATAGAATTGAGAGGAAATCAACAAGTGGAGGTTGCCATTTCATTGGTAACAACATGATCAGCTGGTCCAGCAAAAGGCAAAGCACCATTGCTCTTTCCACAGTAGAAGCTGAATACAATGTTGCAGCCAGTTGTTGTTCACAACTGCTATGGGTAAAATATCAGTTAGAGGATTTTAACATTAATGTATCTTCTATACTTGTAATGTGTGATAACACAAGTGCACTTAATTTATCCAAGAATCCCATTCAATATTCTAGGGTAAAGCATATAGAAATCAAGCATCATTTTATTAGAGACTATGTTCAGAAAGGAGTTTTTGATATAAAGTTCATTGATACTGAGCATCAATGGGTAGATATATTCACAAAAGCCCTGACTGAAGATAGATTTAAGTTCATATGAAATAATCTGAATATCTTGGCTTTATCTGAAATATAATTGTTGCATCTGAACATGCATGATTGTCTAAATAGCATGTGTATGTGAAGCAACTCAGTCTGATGTCGTGGCAAGTTGAAACGTTTGGTCTTCTTCTCTGAGTAACTACTCTAAGCATGTTTGCACGATCTCCGAAACTTCAACTGTCATCATTACTATGTGTGACGGCTATTTAAGAGACGTGATTGCTACGGTTACTGGATACTGCTCTCTCTCTCTCCAAGTGCAAACTGCTGCCTTCCTTGTGCCCTAAGTTCCTTGAGTCCTCTCTGTATTCTTTGTCTCCTTCTTAGTTCATATCAATGGCTTCCAAGAAATCGGCTGGTGGTCAGATTGTTCCTTCCAGGACTGTGGACCTGGAGATGCTCTGAGCTGGTGGCATTGATCTCATTGACACCTTCGAAGCATGTGGCTGGATCAATTTCTTCTCTGCCATTGACTGTGCATGGCATGAACAGAGTGTGGTGGACTTCTGGAAAAATGCTCGAGATACTTCTTCCCAGGATGGAAGGTATCAAAGTTTTGAAACTAAGGTGGTGGGTATAAAAATCATTATAGATGCTGAAACCATTGCTACTGTAACTGGTGTTCCCAATACTGGAGATATGTTCATTTCAGAATGGGAATTAAAGAATGGTGGAGTTAAGAGATTTACCCAGAAGTTGCACGGGATTGAAGACCCAGGTGATCTGAGAAGCTCTTACATGCATCCTAAGGCAAGGATTCTTCATGCCATTTTGGGGTGTTATATTTTACCCAAGTATGGAAGAAAAATCATGTGTCTGAGCTGGAAAGAGGATGGGGATTGCTGTGAAGAAGCCCTCACCAGAAAGGACCCTGCTAGAAGAAGCTGTTCAAACCAAGGCTAGCAGAACTGGGAAAAGTCCTTTAGAGATTCTGGAGGAGGAGTTGCAAGGTGACACTCACAAAGACAAGTTCGTGTCTGCTCAAACTCCCACTAAAGTTCTGAAGAAGAAAAGAACAAAGCTGCTTTAGAAGAAAGAATCACCAGAAGGAGAAGTTCAGTTCAGACAATCTGAACCTGCTCAGAGTATGTTTGCACATACTTCTGAGATTGTGGGTCAGGTTACTGAGAACCTAGCTTTTGCTACTCAGCCTACTCTCAACTCGGGAGGACAGGTAGAGGACAACAATAGTCTAGAGTCTAAACCAATATCAGTTGCATTAGATGATTCAACTGAGCCTGTCAAAGCCATCCCTCTTGCTACGAGTCTGCCTGAAGCTAACATCAGAAAAGTGGTCGCAGAAATTGAAGAAGAAGAAAGAAAGCAGAAAGAAGAACAAGAAAGGCAAGACTGTGCTCTTGTTGTTGCAGCTCAACAAGCCGTTCTTGAAGATGAAAGGCTTGAGCAAGCCAACAGGCTAAAAAGAAGAGGAGCCAGTGCTAAGAATAGAAGAAATCAAAGGAGAAGACTGTTGTCTCCTGCTGCTGATACCCCTCGGAGGTTGACTAGAAGTAAAAGCATCCAACAAGAAGATGCTGTCGAGTTTTAGAAGGTTGTTGAAGCTCAAAGAAAGAAGAAGTTGGAGGAACTGAGGCAGAAAAAGCCAGCTACTGAAGGCTCTACAACTCGTGTTAAGAGACCTAGGGTTCTATTTGGAAATTTCTCATCATCAAAAAATGTAGCCCCTCCTCCACCTAAAGCTATCAGCACACCTAGAGAAGTACCCCCACCTTCACCATCTTCTTCCTCTCTGTCCGGTTACTCTGAACTTGATTCTGACGTCTAACCAAACTGCATCTAGTTTGGTGGAAATCTTCCTCTTAGTATTCTGCTGAAAGAAAAAGAAAGGAACCTGTCAAAGAAACCTACCTATGATCTAGCTCTACCTATTCGCAGCAATGAACACTTGAAGTGGGCTGCTGAAGTGCCTGACAGATTCTACAATATGCTCACTTCTGTACGAACCAGAGTACCAAAGTTCCCAAACTTATATGAAGAATTGCTATTCTTCAAGGAAGTTGCACCATTGTTATCTCACCCACCATCGAGGTTTTTGCTGGAAACTTCCTCAGAAGCAAGACAAAGGAGGATGCTCAGCTCAGGGGGAGGTGGTCTTTCAAACGCTCTTGAGAAGATCAAATATGGAGTCATCATTCCTTGCCATAAGTGGAAAGCTTTGGATCCTTTCTCACAGGATCAACTCAATCTATCTCCTGATGAGTGGATAACTGTCAGAATGTAGTGTCTTGAAGCTGAACTAATTAATCAAAGTTGTTCCAGATCCTTTGGCTGTAGAGATTTCAAACCTCCTCTACCTATTCATACAAAGCTGTCAACTACTATTCTTGTGCAACCAGACAGGATAGTACCTAGGTATCCTTATGCTGACTTATTTTCTATCAAAGACAAAGGACCTGAGATAGTTTCAAGAGGTGCTGGACCTCCTAGAGTGTTATCTGAAGAAGACCGGAACAATCTTGCAGAATATATCTTCATCAACCAAGGCATGGATCATTAACTTTATAATGCCATGTGGGACTTTCACTGGAATCTTGTTGAGAAGGAAGGGAGCTCATCAGGAACAAGTTGGGATGATGCTGACTCTTAAGTGGTTGCAGGTTCAACTGTAGTAGAAACTGCTACCTTCTTTAGAGGACGCTTTCCATTGTCTGATAGGGATCTCCATTCAGAGTGGTTGGTGGCATTTCCTTTTGTTCGCCCTGAATTTTATATCAGAGTGAAGGACCCTTTGCAGTATCACCTACCTATCAGTTTTCAGTACTTCAGTTTCACCTGCAAGCAGATCTCTCTTGTGTTCCATGAAGAGAATCTTGAAGTCGAAGTTAGTGCTTTAGTTGAGGAGAATGAGAAACTTTGTCTGAAGAATCAACAGCTTATGCAGAAAACAGATCAGATTTTAGAGACTCAAGCTCAGATTCAAGCTAGTCAAAATCATCTCCGAGAGGCTGTAGTAGCTGAACTGGAAAGGCAGAGACTGGCTATGCAAGAATTGCTTGAGAGAGCTCTGGGAAGCTTAAGACCCAGTTCATGATGATGTGGTCTCTTTGCTGAACATCAATCTTAACTGCTATCTGTCTGTTGCTTCCCCTTTTTTATTGATGCCAAAAGGGGGAGCAGTAATATGATGTGATTGGTAGTTATGCAGTATGTAATATTTACTATGGTACTACTAACAAAATCTGAAAGCAATGCAGCAAGTACTTCAGAAAATGTTTCAGAACTAGAAAGGATGAAAGAATGTTTCAGAAGGAGAACATTTCAGAAGGAATATGATCATCTCAGATGAAATATCTGTTTAAGGGGGAGAATTTTCTCAACAAAAACCTTTTTCAGATTTTATCATATTTTATATTTGTCATTATCAAAAAGGGGGAGATGTTGAGTCTCAAATGATTAAATATATGAAATTAAAAATATTTTGAGCCTCACTCTCTTAAGTTTTAATGAACAACAAATATAAAAATATAAAAGGCATTTATATGATACTATGCTCTCACAGGATGTTGCACTGTTTCAGATCATATTGTCTGTGTAAAAGATCATATGAAAGATGAACTTCATCTGAAGAGTGTTTATCATCTGAAGACTTGAAGATCATCTGAAGCACTCCTTGCATCTGAAGGCTGAAGGTGTCAAGTTTAAGGTTTGACCCGTGAAGACGTTATTATGTAAGAAGAACGTTCATCCCAATGGTCTAACCCTTTTCAGCATAAGAATCAGAGCTGCTTTCTCTCCTCGTTTAAATGTTTAGCATTTTTAAGGAAAGTCTGCAAAGTTGTTGTACCTGCTCAAAAGCATTGTGTGCACAGACCTGTTGCACCTAAGACTGCTCAGAACATGTTGGACAGAGTGTGTCTCAATGTCTCCTGAAGCATTTAATGTTATTTGACAACGGGCAACATTTTTCTTGAAGAATATAAATATGCCCATGTAGATTGAAGAAAAGAAGAAGCAAAATTATCAAAGAAATCTTACTCTGCGTAACGTTGCAAAAGTAATCTGATATTTTTCTGTACATTTACTTATTTGCTTATCCTGAGTGAATCTCAGTTACTTGTACACTTCTGATAAGTTCAATCTATCATCTGAAAATAGTTGATTGAACTTTATCTGTTTTTATCTTAAAACAGTTTGGGTTACAAGCCTGGAGAGGCTTATTGTCTGAAAGAATACTTGGGTTACACTTGGATAAGTGTCTGAGAGCCTGAAGAGGCTTGGTGAAAGAAACAATACTTGTGGTAGAGCCTGAAGAGGCTTGGTTGAAGAAACAATACTTGTGGTAGAACCTAAAGAGGCTTGATAGAAAAGAATACTTGTAATCTTGCAAGATTAGTAGAAATCTAGTGGTGGTTTGCCCTGGGACTGGACGTAGCTCACAAGTGGTAGTGAGTGAACCAGGATAAATTCTTGGCTGAGTTTTCTTTCCCTCAAACTTTTTCAATTCAGTTTTTTTAAACTAACTAAGGGGTTTTGAAAAGTTTTCAAGAGCAAAAATCTTAACATCAAACAAAACTATTTATCAAAATTGTCTGTGTCTGAACAAAGGTTCAGAAGGTAGTAACTAACTTCAAACGATCTTTCATCATCTGAAGTTTTTACAGAAACTTTTTAAAGTATTTTCTAAAATCAATAGGTTTCCATTGAAACACTATTCAACCCCCCTTCTAGTGTTTCCCTGTGTTTCTTACAGTTGGTACCAGAGCTTATCCTCGGGGTTAGCACCTAATCAGTGCGGAGGACAGAGATCCAATGGAAACTTCTACCAGCAACAGACAGTATATCACTGAACGAGCCTCCATCACGAGACCCCTAGCATTCAATGGAGTGGATTACCACTATTGGAGGGATCGTATGAAGTTGTTTATTGAAAGCAACAACATTGATGTCTGGGATGTGGTTACTGATGGAGACTACGTGCCCATGCATGCTGGAGTGCCCATACCTAAGGCTGAATGGACCTTGGAGCAGAAGGCTTGAGTTCAATTAAATGCCAAGGCCAAACTCTATCCGATATGTTCCTTGAACAAGTTAGAATATGAGAAGGTTCATGGTTGTTCATCTGCCAAGGAGATCTGGGATACGCTTGCAGCAGCCCATGAAGGGACTGAGACTGTGAAGCAATCCAAGATCAGCATGCTTGTACATCAGTATGAGATGTTCAAGATGGAAGAATCTGAAACTATAGACCAAATGTTTGGGAGGTTTCAGACGATAACCAATGGACTCAGGTCATTGGGAAGAACCTTTAAATCTGGTGATAACATTCGAAAGATTCTAAAATCAAAAGGTTTCCATTGAAACATTATTCAACCCCCCTTCTAGTGTTTCCCTGTGTTTCTTACAAATTTCTGATATTTCAGCAGGTTGATGTTTCTCTCTCTCTTTCTCTTTTGCAGCACAAAGTCTGGTATTTGGATTGAGATGTAAATATCCGTTAGACTTCTCTTTAATCCCATTGAGAGTTATCTTTTCTCCTTGTTGAGATGCGGGCTTCTGATAGCGTATTGTAAAGATAGTACATAAGTAGATGTGCAGCAGCGTTGACTCTATCTCTGACCTTTGTTTGCTTTTCTGCAGTAGGTTTCCTCTTTTGTGTCAAGAAATACAGTTGTACCAGAAAGCCTTTGTTTCTTCTTGCACTGATTCAGCTTCACCATTAAATTTGCTGAGACTTGAGTCTTTTAATGCATAATTCAGATTGACTCACAAATCTTCAGAGAGTAGCATGACGTCTCTGGTTTCAGAAGGTTCTTTATACTTCAGCAAGTCTTGGCTTTCAACAGTAAGACGCTTTCAGCAAGATCTTTCTTCAGTAGGTTGCACTTGAGAGCAGCAAAACAGAATTCAATCCCTCATCGATCTATGTGCTCTTTGGTTGGAGATCTTCCAAAAACTTTGATGACTGTCTTCATTTCAGCTTTCACGTATGTACCTCTTCTTCTCAGTAAATTCAAGTTATTCGGAGAGTTTCTTCAGTTCAGCAGGTTGATCATCTTCAGAGAGTTTCTTCTTCGGAGTTCCTGAAATATAAAGAAAATACCTTTCTTAGTAAAACCTGTTTTTATACAGTCTAATTTGTTAATCATTAAAACCAAGGATAATGAGTCTTGAATCTAATTTCAAATACTTAAATTAATTCTGAGACTCAACAATAGATAGATATATAGAAGTGATTAACTATTTATTTTTTATTTTTAATTACACTAAAATATCACAACTGGCCAATAAGTTGTTAGATTAGACCCAATATGAAGCACTAAAAAAAGCAAAGCAAAACGTCTCCAACATGAACAACAATATTTTTATTTTCTTAAATAGTGTCTTAAGACACCCGTCAGCATTTTCTATTAAAAGAATGATGCATTTCAACCTAGGAAAATATTAAAGTTGCAAACATATGAAACGTGCAAACAGTCGGTACAGGAGAAGATAAGATCAAAAGCAAACATTGATAGAAAAAAATGTGCAAAATCTAGGGTTAGATTTTCTGCAATATAGTTTTGAAAGCAACTGCATGAACCTATATCCTTTGAGTTATTTAATAAAATGATACATTTATATTTTAAAATTATTCTTATATATACCCCCAATGGTGATCAGACCGCTTGATCACGCCGGAGAAAATCCACAAGAAGCCGCTGAAGAAGAACAACGAGAGGAGACTGGGTGGTGGGTAAATGCAGAGACTCTAACGCTCAAGTCAGTGTAGACCCAAGAGAACATGAGTAGTAGAAGAACAACATACTCGAGGTGCCATTTGATATGTATTTATATAATGAGTGATTGAGAGGTTATTGAGCAAAATACTAATTGGGGGTTGATAGCGTAATTTTGGGGTAGGCATTAATTGTGATTTCCCAATCATAACCATAATTGGATCTCTTAACGATGGAGTATTAAGTGGGTGTCTACTAAGGTTAGTCGATTAAGATAACTCAGTCAGGAATGTACGGCACCTGCCTAGGCCTTTCTTTGATAAGCTAATTAATGATCAGTATCCCTTCTAATTGGCTGAGTACCCGGTAGGCCATCTGTGGTACAAAAATCAAATTTATTAAATTTTAATAATTATATTTCCAATTACGTACGGTGCAATTCAAACATGATTGCAGGGGATCCAAATCTAAAACCTAGATGGGACTGGCCGAATTAGAAAAAAAATCATCAGTCAGGTTCGCTTTGACTATGGTACTTTAACTTTTGGCTCATATACCGGTACATGAAGGATTAGGATCCTCTCCAGTTCAAACTAAACTGGATACAATCTCAACCATTCAAAATATTTATTTTACATATGAATTAAAACATTGGAAAAACCAATGCTGACTTTAGAGCCGTAGATTTAGATACTGGAGACTCTCCAGTTGAAAAATCAACTGAAAAGGATCAATGCGTGTACATGAACCCATTACCCTCCGATATACCATTAAATAACTGACGGGTGTGATATGTTACTTGTTACCTAACAAACCTGTTAGTTATTACATTTAGTAGGTTCCAAAGTTATTTGTACTTTTTCTCCAAAGGATTGAATACTTGTTGAATAAGAAATGAGAAAGTTTTAGGCAAAGAAAGAGATGACGATGAAATTGGTTGTGAGCCTGTGACTTCAAAGCAATGACGTCCAGGTAATGGTGAAGAAAAAGAAGACATTGAAAAGCAAAATTATTGATTTCACAATACTTCAGCAGCAATATGGTCTCAAAAAACTTTGACATGAACTGAACACAAATAGATGACCCCACGTCTCAATGGCACCATTAAACTTCCTCAAAACTTAGGAACACAATATAAGGAGATGCAAGCGAGTTTTTGAAATAGGGGCACCAATTTCTCATACAACAGTAAACTTATTGCAACCAGGGCTTTTATTATGATTCATGAAATTATTTGGGCAAGTATGTAATATCTAGTTTTTTAGTCAGCAGGTTCACAAAACATGTTGTAGCATGTAATTAAGGAGATGTATCAATACATGACCCGTGGGTCAAATGTAAGGTAGAATCCACCTTAAATAATTCCGAAGCCGGTGAAAAATAATGTTAGAAAAATGAATTGAAACTTTTTTATTTGTTAATAAATAAATAAATAAATAAACAAATAAAAAAGGTTTCATTGTGTTAGTGCCAAAAACAAACAACCCTTAGAGAGTGGAAGAATATAGACCAATTTCTCTAATTGGTTGTATTTATAAAGTGGTGGCTAAGGTGTTGGCAAATAGGTTGCGTAAGGTGATTAGTTCAGTTATTTCTGATTGCCAATCAACCTTTGTTTGTGGTGGATATATTCTTGATGGTATTGTTATTGCCAATGAAATAGTGGAAGAGCTTAAGAGGGAGCATCGTAGCAGTCTATTGTTCAAAGTAGATTTCGAGAAAGCGTATGATTCTGTTAATTGGGACTTTTTGCAGTATGTGATGGAGAGGATGGGTTTTTCGTGCAAGTGGAGGGACTGGATAGCTGAGTGCTTAAGCACATCAAGAGTATCTATTTTGGTAAATGGTAGCCTTTCTGGTGAGTTTGGAGTGGGTAGGGGTTTAAGGCAGGGTGATCCCTTAGAACCTTTCCTGTTTATTATTGTTGCTGAGGGACTCAATTCTATGATAAGTAAGGCAATAATCTCCAATACCTTCAAAGGTCATAAGGTGGGTAGAGATTCAGTGGTAATATCTCATTTACAATATGCTGATGATACTTTAATTGTAGGGGAAGCATCATTGCCCAATGTGTGGGCTATTAAGGCTATTCTACAATTGTTTGAGCTGGTGTCTGGGCTCAGTCAATTTCTATAAAAGTAAGTTGTTTGGAGTTAATGTTGATAATGAGGTGTTGGAGGGAATGCCACTTTTTTAAAACTGTAAACTGGGATCTTTACCATTGTATTATTTGGGTCTTCCTATTGGTGCTAATCTGAGACGCTTAAAGACTTGGGATCCAGTAATCTGTAAGGTGCAAAAAAGATTATCTTCATGGAAAAGTAAGACTCTTTCCTTTGGTGGCAGATGGGTCCTCTTGAAGTCTGTACTTCACTCTATCCCAATCTACTTTCTTTCCTTCTTCAAGGCTCCTAGATTTATACTCTCTAAATTCCAATTTTTATTTGTTAATTTTCTTTGGGGTGGGGATGAGGTTTCTAGAAAGGTTGCTTAGGTGGCTTGGGAGGATGTTTGTAAAGAAAAGAGGCATGGAGGGTTGGGTATTAGGGATTTGCGGTCTTTTAATCTAGCCTTGCTAGGTAAGTGGAGAAGGCGATTGTTAGTGGAGAGGGGTAGGTTGTGGAATAAAGTGTTAGTGTCTTTATATGGTGAGTCATCGGTGAGGGTAAATTACAGTGTAGGGAGGGGTTCAAAATGGTGGTTAGATTTGTGGGGTGTTGAAAATGAGGCATTGGTTACTGATAGGTGATTTTCTAATAACTGTAAGAAGGTGGTGGGGATTGGGAGGGACACCTCTTTTTGGCTGGAACATTGGTGTGGACCAACATCTTTTATTGAAAGATATAACAGGTTGTACTACATTGCAACAAATAAAAATGCTATTGTGGTTGATATGGTTGTTTGGAGGGATGGGAGTTGTATGTGGAATTGGAGTTGGAGGAGAAATCTTTTTCAATGGGAGGTTGATTTACTATCTCAATTGATAGATGAAATTGGTACAGTCATTTTTCACCCTGACAAGTCGGATTCTTGGTGCTGGAAGGCGGCATCTGATGGAGTTTATTTGGTGGTGTCAGCTTATAAGGTCATTGTTAATGAACGAATTTTTGCTGATTTTCCGTTACACGGGTTTCTATGGTGTAAGTTTCTGCCTTCAAGAATTTCAGGTTTTATTTGGAGAACTATACTAAATAGAATTCCAACAAAAGGGAACCTTATCAAAAGACAGATTCTGAATGGTACTGACGGTGGTTGTGTTTGGTGTGGCTATGAGCTGGAGACTGTATCTCATTTATTCTTTGAGTGTCCTTTTGCTTATAGTATTTGGATGCTTTGCTTGGATTGGTTTGGGTTATATTATGTCTTCCATAATTCATGTATTTCACATCTTGAAAATTTTGTGGGACTCCCAAATTGTGATGGTAACAATAGATTTAGATTGATATGAACCTTGAGGTTCTATTTTGAATGGACCTTATAATTTTCTGAACAATCAACACCTTTCTTGGTAACAATTCTTTTTCTTTTCTTTTCTAAACTTTTTCTTTTTTTAATACTTTATGTTTCTTTTCTATTTTCTTTTCTTTTGGAACGTAACTCAAAGAGTTTTGAAATAAACAAAGACAACAAAAATTTCCTTGTCAAAAACGTGTATTCAACTTTGATTCCTTGAAGAATAAGTCGCATATAATTCAAGAAAACTCATGAAGAAAATTAAGTTTTTGTTCAAGATAAACGTAGTAGAAGAAATTGAAGAAGAATTAGGAAAGATAGGAAAGGACGTCACACTTTCAAAGACTTGAAAGATAAGTCCCTGAGAACATACACACAAAGGAAGGATCCTTTGATAAATTCTCAACTCTTGACTAGCAAGACAACTTAGAGAAACACTCTCAAAGTATAAGTAATTTTCTGCATAAACACTCTAAACTTTATTGCATGCATGAAGCATGAATTTATAGGAGTTTACAAGGTAAGTTAGGGTTGTGTAATCAGCTGCATTACACGCCCATAAACATCCCCAAATTGCCCCCTTACACACTTCCCATTCAACCCTAAACATGTTCTAGGAATTAAATAAATTAAGCTAAAAGAACTCAACCTAACTAGACTTATTTGGCCGCATTCTCTAACCAGATTTTTAAGGCACATGTGGCTGAATTAATCTTGAAATGTAACCATCACACATGGAGTAAAATGGCTATTGATTCAGCCAATAAGTGGCCGCATGTAACAGCCCAAATGCATCAAGTTTTCATTCATTTTGTAACCTCCCAAGTCATGATGATGGCCGCCACCTTGAAAGCTCTTCATTCCTCCATTTACTTCCTTGTTGGCACCTCTGTAAAGACTCTTGATTCAGCCAAATTAAGCACATGTGGCCGCACAAATTGATGAGATTTTATGCGTCTATATAGCTTCAAAATATGGCCAGATTCATGCTCTCTAGTATGCTTCCTTCCAACGGCTAGAAGACACAATTTTAATGTCATTCAACCTCATTACCATCATGTTTTGTAACCACCAGAAAAAAAAAGAAACATAACCACCAAATAATTAAGCCTTGTGTCTTGTAACTCCCCATGTTTATTGAAAGCAAATAAAAACTAAAAATTCAGCAAAATAATTCATGAAGTGGCCGTCCACAACTGCCACATGTGGCCGCCCACAATGCCACTTCACTTGCTTGAAAGTGCTTCAACTGGTAGTTGCATTAAATGCAATTGTCTCTCCATCAATTGGTCCATCCTCTTCAACCTGAGTGCAATTAATGAACTGAGGACTTCCATTAGTGCTTTGCATGTTTTGAGACTGGACTTCTTTGATGATAAGTTGTAGTGCCTCCTTAGCCTTCCTAGCCTGCGCCCTTGTCATGGGCCCACCTAATTTGTTGACTGCTTGACTGATGTCCACATCACGCCCCCCTTCTTGAAAAGGATTTGTCCTTAAATCTTAAGGGTCCTCACTTGCATCAAAAAGAGTTAAATTAGCAACATTAAAGGTTGCACTAACATTATACTCACCAGGCAAGTCTGTTTTGTAGGCGTTATCATTGATCCTTTCAAGCACTTGGAAAGGCCCATCTCCCCTTGGCTGAAGCTTTGACTTCCTTTGTTTTGGAAACCTTTCTTTTCTCATGTGTATCCATACCCAATCCCCTGGTTGGAACACCATTTTCTTCCTTCCTTTGTTTGCTTTCTTGGCATAGCTCTCATTTTTCTTTTCAATTTGAGCCTTAACCTTCTCATGCATCTTCTTGACAAAATCAGCCTTAGCCTGCGCTTCCTTATGCTTAAACATAGAAATATTAGGCAAAGGTAATATATCAAGAGGAGTTAAAGGGTTGAATCCATACACTACCTCAAAAGGTGAACAATTAGTAGTACTATGAACAACCCTATTATAAGCAAATTCAACATGAGGCAAACAATCCTCCCAAGATTTTATGTTTTTGTTCAAAATTGTCATAAGCAAAGTACCTAGGGTCCTATTAACCACTTCTGTTTGTCCATCAGTTTGGGGATGGCAAGTAGTAGAAAATAGTAACTTGGTGCCAAGCTTTCCCCACAAAGTCCTCCAAAAATGACCCAAGAATTTTGAGTCCCTATCACTCACTATGCTTCTTGGTATTCCATGCAATCTAACTATTTGCTTGAAAAATAAATCTGCTACATGGTAAGCATCATCCACTTTCTTGCAAGGTATAAAGTGAGCCATTTTTGAAAACCTGTCAACCACAACAAAAACAGAATCTTTTCCATTCTTTGTTCTTGGAAGTCCCAAAACAAAGTCCATGGAAATATCAGTCCAAGGAAATTCAGGAACAGGTAAAGGAGTATATAAACCATGAGGTTTGACTTTAGACTTAGCCCTTTTGCAAACAATACATTGGTCACATATTTTATGAACATCACGTTTCATATTTGGCCAATAAAAATTATCTTGCAAAATTTCTAAGGTCTTTTGCACTCCAAAATGTCCCATTGGTCCCCCTTCATGTGACTCCCTCACAAGCATTTCTCTTATGGAACTTTTAGGCACACATAATTTATTTCCTTTAAACAAAAAATCATTATGCCTTAAAAATCCATTTTCTGAATTTTTTATACATGCCACATACAAATCAGCAAAATCCATATCATCACAATACATGTTTTTCAAAGATTCAAGTCCATACAATTTAGCTTCAAGCATAGCAAGCAAGACATGTCTCCTAGAAAGAGCATCAGCAACTATATTTCCTTTTCCTTTTTATGCTTTATGACGTATGGAAATTGTTCCAAAAATTCAACCCATTTAGCATGCCTTTTATTTAATTTTCCTTGGCCTTTTAAATACTTCAAAGATTCATGATCACTATGAATTACAAATTCTTTTGGAAGTAAATAATGTTGCCAAGTCTTAAGAGCCCTTACCAAAGCATATAATTCCTTATCATAAGTAGAATAATTAAGTGCTGATCCACTTAATTTTTCACTAAAATAAGAAATTGGATGCCCCTCTTGCAACCAAACAGCACCAATACCAACATTAGAAGCATCACATTCCAACTCAAAAGATTTTGCAAAATTTGGTAAGTCTAAAATAGGCGCATGTGTGAGCCTATCTTTGAGGGCAGCAAAGGCCGCCTCTTGCTTCTCCCCCCACTTATATCCCACATTCTTTTTAACAATATCATTTAGGGGTGCAGCCAAGGTGCTAAAATCCTTAACAAATCTTCTATAAAAATTTGCTAAGCCATGAAAACTTCTCACTTCACTCACATTTTTAGGCGTTGGCCATTCTTGAATAGCCTTCACCTTTTCCTCATCCACTTGAACTCCCTTAGAGCTCACAACAAATCCCAAGAAAACATGGTTGGTACAAAATATGCATTTTTCTATGTTGGCATACAAATTTTCTTTTCTAAGCACATCCAAAACAGATTTTAAGTGGTTAACATGCATATCCAAAGAAGTGCTATAGATAAGAATATCATCAAAATAAACCACCACAAATTTTCCAATAAATTCCCTCAAGACATGGTTCATCAATCTCATAAACGTACTAGGAGCATTAGTTAAACCAAAGGGCATAACCAACCATTCATACAACCCATATTTAGTTTTAAAGGTTGTTTTCCATTCACCCCCCCTCCCTTATACGTATTTGATTATAACCACTTTTAAGATCAATTTTGGAAAAAATGCAAGCACCATGAAGTTCATCAAGTAAGTCATCTAACCTGGGAATAGGATGACGATACTTGATTGTGATGTTGTTGACTGCCCTACAATCTGAGCACATTCTCCAAGTTCCATCTTTTTTTGGTACCAGAATGATTGGTACTGCGCATGGACGCATACTATTCCTCACCCATCCTTTGCTTATGAGCTCATTCACTTGCCTCTCAATTTCTTTGGTCTCTTGAGGATTACTCCTATAAGCTAGCCGATTTGGCAATGAGGCTCCAGGAATGAGGTCTATATGGTGCTCAATTCCTCTTAAGGGTGGTAAACCATCAGGAACATTTTCTGGAAAGACATCCTCATATTCCTGCAAAAGAGATTTAACTACAGAAGGCAACTCAAATTTGTCAAATTGGTTAGCAGTTAAAAGAAAAGTTGTATCAAACAATAAGTAAAGAGGTTGTCTTGTGCATAACACTCTCCTCACTTCTCTTTCTTTTGCTAAACACAACTGTTTGCCTTCAAGTGTTTCACTCTTTTTCTTTTGGCTCTCTTCTTTTTCAAATGTTTCACTCAACCTCTCTTGAGCAATCTTTTCTCTCAACTTATTTTGATCCTCACTAACCTCTCTAGGTGTCAATGGTCTCAAAACAATTTTTTTATCTTGGTACATGAAAGAAATTTTATTGGTAAAGCCATCATGGATAGCTTTAGTGTCAAACTGCCACGGCCTCCCAAGAAGTATGTGGCTAGCCTCCATGGGTAACACATCACAAAGCACCTTGTCTTGATATTTTCCTATTGAAAAAGGAATTTCAGCTTGTCTGCGCACATGCACTTCATCTCCCTCACTAAGCCATTGGAGTCTGTATGGCCTAGGATGAGGCTGTGTGTCCAATCCCATCTTATTCACCAATCTGGAACTAACAACATTAGTGCAGCTACCACCATCAATAATTACCAAGCAAATCTTACCATTGATTAAACATCGAGTATGAAAAATGTTCTCCCTTTGGTTTTCCTCCTTGCCCACGGTTTGGCTTCCTAGAAGTCGTCTAATCATGTAGACTTCTCCCACATCAGCACGTGTATCATCATCACTGGGCTCCTCCCTTTCATCCTCTGATTCGCTTGTATATTCACCATTGTCCTTAAGAAGAATGGTCTTCTTAGTTGGACACTCATAGGCATAGTGCCCTCTTCCTTGGCACCTGAAACAAGTCACATCCCTTCCTTTCTTTGCAACCTGTTCAACATTTTTATTAGTGGATTTACCTTGAGGACTGGGTGCTGCATGGCTTGAGGATTCAGCCACCTCCTTTTTAATTTTGTCCTTCCAATTTGTAGGCAAATTAGTAGAACTCCTCCTGGCAGCTCCTTTTCTTTTTAACTGTTGCTCCACTTGAAGAGCCTTATGTAACAAGTCCTCCATTTCCACAAACTCCTGTAACTCAACAATGTCTCTAATGTCACTGCTCAAACCATTAAGAAACGTACCATAGTGATTTCAGGATCCTCTTCTATGTTGGCTTGAATTTGCAGCATCTCCATCTCCTTATAGTACTCCTCCACTCTTTTACTGCCTTGAGTCAGTTTTTGTAACCTTAGCTTCAAGTCACGTTGGAAACTGCAGGGAACATACTGTTTCCTCATAATCCTCTTCATCTCCACCCAAGTCTCCACCATAGGTTCTTCATTTCTGACTCTCTCTTTCTATAGCTTATTCCACCAAACAAGTGCATAGTCAGAAAATTCAGTTGCAGCAAGCTTTACCTTTTGCGCTTCTGTATAGGAGTTACACACAAATATGTGCTCAATTTTGAGCTCCCACTCTAGGTAAGCTTCTGGATCACTGCGTCCTTTGAAGGCTGGTATGGTTAACTTAACTCCTTGTATTCTACCTTCATCTCTTGGTGGTCTCTCATCTTCCGCATCAGGTGTTGGTTTGATCTCCAATTCATCCAACCTAGCATGCAGCTCATCATACTGTCTTTTCATTGCCAACTCTAATTGTTGATAAAGAGCAGCAATTTGTGCCTGAAGATCACGGTTCTCCACGGGTCTTTCTTCTATAGTAAATAAAAAGAAAAACATAACAGAGAAAGACAATGTTAACTGTTTAGAAATCTCACCACACTCGTGTTTGCACACAAAATTTGGCTTTTTCTATAACGTAACTCTCTTGCCTTTTTCCACTCTATTTCTCTTGAATTTCTTACCACACCAATAAGGAGAAAAATCAAATAATTCACCCACCTGCGTGCAGTCAAGAAAATAATAATAAAAAAACAAGAAAAGCTAAGAAGAAATAGAATTTGTTAGAAGAAATGAGAAGAAATGATTTCAGAAGAATTTCTAATAATCGGAGCTCTGATGACCAAATGATATGAACCTTGAGGTTCTATTTTGAATGGACCTTAGAATTTTCTGAACAATCAACACCTTTCTTGGTAACAATTCTTTTTCTTTTCTTTTCTAAACTTTTTCTTTTTTTTTAATACTTTCTATTTCTCTAATATTTTCTTTTCTTTTGGAACGTAACTCAAAGAGTTTTGAAATAAACAAAGACAACAAAAATTTCCTTGTCAAAAACTTGTATTCAACTTTGATTCCTTGAAGAATAAGTCGCATATAATTCAAGAAAACTCATGAAGAAAATTAAGTTTTTGTTCAAGATAAACGTAGTAGAAGAAATTGAAGAAGAATTAGGAAAGATAGGAAAGGACGTCACACTTTCAAAGACTTGAAAGATAAGTCCCTGAGAACATACACACAAAGGAAGGATCCTTTGATAAATTCTCAACTCTTGACTAGCAAGACAACTTAGAGAAACACTCTCAAAGTATAGGTAATTTTCTGCATAAACATTCTAAACTTTATTGCATGCATGAAGCATGAATTTATAGGAGTTTACAAGGTAAGTTAGGGTTGTGTAATCAGCTGCATTACACGCCCATAAACATCCCCAAATTGCTCCCTTACACACTTCCCATGCAACCCTAAACATATTCTAGGAATTAAATAAATTAAGCTAAAAGAACTCAACCTAACTAGACTTATTTGGCCGCATTCTCTAACCAGATTTTTAAGGCACATGTGGCTGAATTAATCTTGAAATGTAACCATCATACATGGAGTAAAATGGCTATTGATTCAGCCAATAAGTGGCCACATGTAACATCCCAAATGCATCAAGTTTTCATTCATTTTGTAACCTCCCAAGTCATGATGATGGCCGCCACCTTGAAAGCTCTTCATTCCTCCATTTACTTCCTTGTTGGCACCTCTTTAAAGACTCTTGATTCAGCCAAATTAAGCACATGTGGCCGCACAAATTGATGAGGTTTTATGCGTCCATATAGCTTCAAAATATGGCCAGATTCATGCTCTCTAATATGCTTCCTTCCAACGGCTAGAAGACACAATTTTAATGTCATTCAACCTCATTACCATCATGTTTTGTAACCACGAGAAAAAAAAGAAACATAACCACCAAATAATTAAGCCTTGTGTCTTGTAACTTCCACATGTTTATTGAAAGGAAATAAAAATTAAAAATTCAGCAAAATAATTCATGAAGTGGCCGCCCACAATTGCCACATGTGGCCGCCCACAATGCCACTTCACTTGCTTGAAAGTGCTTCAACTGGTAGTTGCATTAAATGCAACTGTCTCTCCATCAATTGGTCTATCCTCTTCAACCTGAGTGCAATTAATGAACTGAGGACTTCCATTAATGCTTTGCATGTTTTGAGACTGGACTTCTTTGATGATAAGTTGTAGTGCCTCCTTAGCCTTCCTAGCCTGCGCCCTTGTCATGGGCCCACCTAATTTGTTGACTGCTTGACTGATGTCCACATCATAGATGGTCAATTGTGTGGATGGCTACTGTTTGGTCTATTTGGATTGCAAGGAATGAGGCTGTATTTTCGCAGAAACAGGTTGTACAATCTGAGTTGTTGGAACTTATTAAAGTTCGTTCATGGCATTGGCTAAAGGCTAGGGACTTCCGCTTTTCATTATCCTTATTCTGTTTGGATGACATCACCTGCACTTCGCCTCAAATTTTTCTGATGCTTCTTTAGAAGTCTAAATTCTAATTTTATTGGTCTTATGAATCTGGTTGTTGTGTTAAATTTGGTGACCATAATTGCTATCCTGTTTCACTGCTGTTTGTTTTGGTTGGAGGATTAATGCAAATTTGTTTGTATGTAACTACAAGTCTAGTTACTGGTTTTGGGCTTTGGTTGGAAGGAAGTATGTCTATGCTTGAGGACTTTTTCTTGTTTTGAGATATTGATAATGTTGTCCTTGGTTTGTAATGTTGGAATTGCTTTAATTTTGGTGTATTAGTCCAAGCTATAACATTTGTTAGTTATTCAACTCCCTAGTGCAGATTTCTTAATTTCCTCTTGAAAAGCTTTGTTTCTTTGGCATTTGTAATAGCATGGTCTGGTGTATGGTCATTGAATTGTAATGGGTGGTTATTTTTGTGGGTTTGAGTTTATTATTATGTTGGTCTTGCCTTGAATCTTTCTTAGTGGATCTTGATTCCATGTATTTTTGTGGTTCTTTGTATTGGGCTGTCAGTTCTGTAATGGGTTGAAGTACCCCATAATTTTTACTTATAAAAAAACATTTTTTATTTGTTATCCTTTTAATATTTTAATTAAATATAAAATATTTTTAAAACAAGTAAAAATATATGCATATGATATATTTATATAATTATTATTATTTAATATTTTGTTATTTATTCTTAATTATTAAAAATATATAAGATTGTTTTTTATACTTTAAACTTTTATTTAACTTTATTTCTTATAATTTTATATTATCACTTAATATATTATATACACTATATTCAAAGTATAGATTTAACTATTAGTAATTTGGTTATCTTCATCCATTTAATAATGAATTTGTTTTTTAATTAAATGATAAAAAGGATATGGGATCTTTCGTTAAGTAATAATATTAATTTCTTGTTGCACATACTTGGTTTCATTTATTTTTATAAAATATGATAAAAATAATTTGGGGTTAAATATGTTTTTAATCCCTGAAATATAATCGAGATTTGGTTTTAGTCCCTCTAATTTAAAATTGTTGGTTTTAGTCTTTCAAAAATTGAAAATACACTAATTTAGTCTTTATCAATATAAATTTGTAATTAATCCGTAGAAAAATCTATAGCAAAACTATACAATAAGGACTAAATTGGTGTATTTTTAATTTTTGAAGGACCAAAACCACCAATTTTAAATTACAAGTGCTAAAACCAAATCTCAACTATATTTTACATACTAAAATCATATTTAACCCAATAATTAAATATTTTGTCAATTGAATTGTGACCAATTAAGAAGTTCGGTATTTTGCGTACGTAATATCAATCACTTAAACCAAACCAATTCAAAAATGGAGTTCCTTCAAAACTAGCACATACAATCAACATGTAAAACGTGAAACATGATTATTATGTTATGTGTATATACCAGATTTAATTTGCAACCTTAATTTTACTTGTAATTTAATTTATTTTCTAAAATTTATTTTATTAAGAAGTAAGTTTATATTGAAAAAAATATTTAAAATTTAATTTGATAAAAGTAATTATTTTTTAATTTTTTAATAAAAATCACATATAATAATTAATATAAAATTATATGAATATGTATTAATATACATATTTGATTCCTTTAAGCAAGATCTTGGGTTCGAGTCTCGTGGATGGAAAAAATCTCCGGTGGGAGAGTTAGTCCCACCATAATGTGGATGTTCCAGCTCGAACATGATTATCTCATACATATGATTAAACCAAAAAAAAAAAAAAATACTATAATACTCTATAAAAATATTTTTATCAATGCATATATTCAATTAAGTTTTTCCACCGAGTCCGTCGGTTATGGAGGCTCCCACCCTCAAGACAAGACATATTAAAAATAATTCATCCACGAAAATCAAATGCAGCCTCTTTCTGCAAGTGGATGGATACTTAACCTACCTATACATTCACTATTTTAAATGTAGCCTCCTGACTTTTACTTTTACGTTGATGAGGATTGGTGATAAGGCGCACTTATTTATTTGGGTTGTTCTTATTTGCATGTCACATGTTCTTAGTATAATTTACATCATCAAAATAATAAATTAATATGAATCTAATAGTCATAAATTATACACTATAAGAATAAAAAATTTTAGACTAATATCTAATCGTATGTCATCAGATCATCCGTTGTGGTTAAAATAAATCACCTAGAGTGTGTTTGACAAGATCAATAAGTTAGCTACTGCCTTATTTGACTAGCTTATAAGTTAATTTAACCAACATAGAAATATTTGGTAAGATACCTCAAAGTAACTTATTTTAGGAGTTTCTAGCTTATAGGATACAAGCTACTTCAACTAGCTTATAGGATACAAGCTACTTCAACTAGCTTATAGGTTGTAGCTTATTAAATTTTCTTTTATCACAATCTTTTTATATTTTAATATATTTCCCTTGTTATCCTTAATTTCCTTTTACTTATTATTACTTATTTTCAACTTTAGTGACAAAAACTTTTCAATTTCTTTTTACCTATTATTACCTATATAAAAGTAATTTAAAAATTACGAATTAATTAAATTGTTATTTTCTTTTTACTGTTTTATGAATTTATTTTTATATTATATTATTTATTTTATCAATTTCACTATTTATTTTAATTTTTAATTAAATATTTTATCACTAAAAAGTTTAATAAGAATTTAATTATTTTTTAAAAAATCTAAAATTATAATTACATAATAATATAATTTTGTCTAGAAAACACAAATAGAATTTATATAATAAAACATATATAATTATGTTCTTTTATTTTAAATTTACCAACTAAATTATCAACTAATTATACCAAGCACTTCTAATTCAATAAGCTAGTGTGACATCCCGGAAATTTGAATATAGAAATACCGTGGAAGTCTTAGGTTGTGAATCCCACCGCAAGAAGGGCAGTTAAAAGTAAATTGAGAATTAGGGGTTTGAAGGGAAAATAGGACAAGAGTTAGGGAATTGATTAAGAGTTGTGAGTTTTAAGAGAATTAAGAAGGGAAAAACCAAGTATAAAGACCAACATGACTGTAGAGTTAACATAGTAGGAGTACCATCCGATGGTGGACAGGTTAGCATGGTGAATAAGTTAGGAAGGAAGTGGAGACATTGGGACTAGGGAATTAGAATGAGACGAAAGGAACTAAGCTTAAACGAATTGGCCGGAAGGAAGAAGAGAGGCGTAGACTCAAGGAACCGGGGTAGAATGTGATTTTATGGAAAGGAACAAGGGAATAGAGAAGCATAGTCTCATGGACACTTAGAACCCTTAACGTTGGCCTTATTGGAGCTAATTGATGAGTTATAACATGATTCATGTAAAGTGTGCCCCGTTAGGCTTCAACCAAGGTTATTGCTTTATTTTGGGTTTTAAGCCTAATGACCTTGGTGCATTAATTTGATGGTATCTAGAGTTTTAGGTGTCCAATTGAGGTGATTCCACTTGCATTAGAAAGCTAAGATCCAGGGCTTCAGTTTCATATGATATACGATAGTATCCGATCTCATTTGCACCTCCAAACAGGCTTATTTGTGTGCTCAAGCACGTTGGTGCGCGCTCGAGCGAGCGAGCGCCTCTTGTTAATTTTCCAAGTCAGAAAGTTTTCGCGCTCAAGCGCGCGAACGCATTTCTGGTTTTTAAAAACACGCAGATCCCTCTCCTCCCCTCACTTCTACCTTCATTTTCTCGTTCTAGAGAGAGGTAGGAGGGTTTAGAGAGAGAAGAAGCTAAGAGAAGAAGAGGAGCTAGATTGGAGGCTTCTCCACCACCCCTTGGAGTTTGGATCTTCATCCTCATCCCTCCATTTTTCCTATTCCTCCATTAAAGGTGAGTGTGGTTCACCCACTCACTTTCATTTTTGAATGAATCCCTATGTATGCTCCCTATTCTCACTTCCCTTGCTTGCATTACCTGTTTGTGTTTGATTAGAGGTGACTTTAGAAATGTTGCTTGGATTGGTTGTTGAGATTGTTATTTTTGCCCAAACCCTAGGTTAGGAGAATTGGGGGTGTTGTGATGTTCTTGAATTTTGATGAGGAGGTTTGGGGAAAAGCATGTGATCATTCGATTATTCATTTTTATGAGGTTATAATGGATTTTTATGCTATTGAAACACTCATATTTTTGGAAGAAAATGATTTGGGTCATTTAGACCTCATGGTAAACCTAATGACTTTTGAATCATTGGACTTCATGTTAAAAGGAATTATTTAGCTCCTTGGAATTCATGTTTAAAATGATTTGGGTCTTTAGACCTCATGTTAAATAATATGATTTGGGTCCTTGGACTTCATGTTAAAAGATAATCTTTGGGTCCTTGGACTTCATGTTTAAAAATAACCTTTGGGTCCATGGACTTCATGTTAAAGATAATCTTCGGGTCCTTGGACTTCATGTTTAAAAGAGAAATTTAATGTTTGAATCTATCGCAGTTAAGGGTAAGGTCTCCATGGCCTTCAGGAACGATAGTTCCTGTTAGTCTGAGCTCAGTCTAGCCTCATGTTAAGTGGAAAGACTCCTTAGGACGTTACAGCTAGCTTATCAGCTGGAAGCTAGCTTATCAGTTAGTTTTACCAAACACATCCCTATTGTGTATGACGCTAGTATTGCTCTATTTTTTACTCATAAATATAGGTCAGTTGATCGAATGCAAAAAATATGTTAACCATGTAAAAGGCTCACATTTCTAAAAATTTTCTTAGTGCCCCAAAAGTGAACTTTTAATTTTTTACTATTACCTTTTTTGAATGAAGGCGAAATCTATTATACATCCTTACTATTTGGGGTGTAACATAAAATCCTTTAATATGAACCATTGGATGAGGTCAATAAATAAGGATCAACCAAGATGTATATTTTATTTTTTCGGTAACCCATTTGTCTATCGATATTTTTGAAATTTGTTATTGGTCCCTCTAACCCTCACAGGAAAGAATTGTGGCCACCTTGAATGTCATCTGAAGCTCTCTTCCTATCCATTATTTCATAATGATTCTTCTGCCCATCGCTGTAACCTTAATAATCCTATTTACAAATCATGGAACCCCAACTTCATCGTGTTTTTGGGTGTAGCAGTAGTAAGTTATGCATAAATTCTTTTATGGCAACATAATAGTAGTCTTGTTTAGGATTTTGGATAATGGTTCATGCAAAAAATTCTGGTCAAACAATGTCTACTTGGTAAATACTGTACTCGTGTTATTGTTTGATTATTCAGGTCCAATAGACGCAGACTTTTTGGGAAAATATTAGTTGTTGTCCCCTTGGTTATTGGAGTCACCATTGATTGTTCTCAGAAAGCACCATTGATCGTTCACAGTAGCCACCACGCCGTTGTCGCCTATGCAATGGAGGCCAACTCATTTATGGATCTGATATTGAACCATTTACGAATGTGCAAATCAGAAAAACGTAATCATTTTAAACGATTAAGTGAAAAAAAAGAGATGATTACCTTAAATCATTTAAACAAACAAAACGTGTGAGGCCTTACCAAGATTCAGACTTCTCTCGCTATACGACACTTCAGAGGCATGTTCTCAAGTCTCCTCCGCAACACAAGGGTGGCGCCCAATCTTAGTTAACCTTTACAATCAGCAAACTAGGGTAAAAATGTGTATAACCTATACTAAGGACCTGATAACAATTTTAGATAAGTATTACTTTACTAAAAAAACCCTTTCAATTGTCGAGCAAATGGGATATAGATTGTTATTCACAGGGTAGTAACTAACACCCCTTTTGAAAGTGGTGAATAATAGTGGTCACCTTGAATGAATAAGTTTTATTATAAAAAGTGATGTTTGGAAGAGCCATTTCTACCCTATGAAGCTCGTTCCAACAAGTACTGGTATCGGAGATCTTCGACATGTAGAGTTATTGCAGTGTTTCGATCTACATAAGTTTGAAGCCATCGGGGAGGACCTTCACCAAATGTGTGCAGTGGATGTGGGCAGTGGCGGAACTTGAACAAAATTATTGGGGGAGCCAAAATAATAGTTTAATGCATATATAAATTAAATATTTAATATTATTACAAATTTAGGGGCCGTTTGGGGTGGTTGCCAGTTTTCAGTTTTTGGTTTCGAAATCCAAATTTAAAAACAAAACGTGTTTGGATAAAATGGGGTTGAAATGGTTTTTACACAAGTTTCAAAACCAATTCAGCTTACTTTTCAAAACAAAAAAAAAGGTTTTGCATTTTATATTTTCATTTTCATTCTCACTTCGACCTAACTGTGCGACTTCTACCTCTCTCTCAAGCTTCTCTTCTCTCAAGCCTCCCATATCTAATCTCCGACTATCTATTCGACGAAGCCACCGGTGAGTTCTTTTCCTTTATTGTATTTCGTTTCTCTGATTTTTGTTTCCAGGGTAAATAGCCATAGTTCGTGAGGGGCACAGGTGAAGGGTTTTGGTGAGGGGTTTTGGTGAGGTCGTGTGATGAATTTTTGTTGGGTAAACATAATTATGTGCATGTTTTGAATGGTTCCGCTTTTCACGACACTCAACTCGTTTGTAGCAGGGATAATATCTAAAAGAGTGTGGGATAATATCTCAACTCACTCCTCCTGGAACACCTTAATGGAATGGAGTTTTTGAAAGGAGAAATTGAACTCTATTAGATATGGTTCGATCCATGATGAGTCACTCTGATCTCCCCGACTCCTTTTGGGGTCATGCTTTGTTAACAGCAGCCTTCACACCAAATCGTATTCCATCTAAGGCTATTATAAAGATACCATATGAGATATGGACTGGGAAACGACCTAGTATGTCTTTTATGAAGATTTGGGGTTGTTAAGCTTATGTGAAACTCCAAGTTTAAGATAAACTAGGACCCAAATCAAATAAGTGATTATTTATGGGATACCCAAAACAAACTAAGGGTTACTACTTCTATAATCCTAGCGAATGCAAAGTAATTGTCGTTAGGACTGTTGTATTCTTAGAGAAGGAATTTATCTCTAAGAAAATTAGTGGGGGGAAAGTAGAGCTTGCAGAAATTCAAGTACCACAGGAGTAGCAATGAGCCAATAATGGAACAAGAGCATATACCACAAAGTGTTGTGGAGCCACCTGCTCAAGTAGCGTAAGACTTGCGTAAGTCAAATAGGATATGTCACCAACCTGAGAGATATGGTTTCCTTGTATCTCAGCAAGGGGATGTATTAATAATGGATCAAGATGAGTCAATGACTTACCAAGAAGCTAGTTTGAGTCCAGAATATGAGAAATGGCTTGATTCCATGAGATCTGAAATGGATTCCATGTACACTAACAAGGTATGGACCTTGATTGAGCCACCTGAAGGGGTAAAACCCATAGGGTGCAAGTGGGTTTTCAAAAAGAAAACTGACATGGATGGTAATGTAAGTACCTTTAAAGCACGGTTGTTGGCTAAGGGTTTCAAGCAAATTCATGGTGTAGACTATGATGAAACCTTTTCCCCTGTTTCTATGCTTAAATTCGTTCGGATCTTGCTTGCTATTACAGCTTACCATGACTATGAAATCTGGAAAATGGATGTCAAGACAACTTTCCTAAATGGAATCCTTCTTGAAGAGTGTATATGACACAACCTGAAGGTTTTGTTATACCTGAAAATGTTGGAAAGGTTTGTAAGTTGCAATGATCCATTTATGATTAAAGCAAGCCTCTAGAAGCTGGAATCCTCGTTTTGATGAAGTTGTTAAGAAGTTTGGTTTCATTAAAAATGAAGACGAACCTTGTGTCTACAAAATGGTTCGTGACAACATAGTGGTTTTCTGGTTTTTTATGTAGATGACATACTCCTCATAGGAAATGACATTCCTACCATTTAGTCTGTAAAAACTTGGTTAGGAAATTGTTTTTCTGTGAAAGATTTAGGTGAAGCAACCTATGTGTTAGGTATCAGGATCTATAAATATAAATCTCAAAGATTACTTGGCCTAAGTCAAAGTACATACATAGACAAGGTGTTAAAATGGTTTAACTTGCAAGATTCTAAGAAGGTGTTTTTGCCTATGCCACATGGTGTAAGCCTATCTAAGGCTCAATCTCCTTCTAGTAAAGAAGAGAAAGATCGTATGAGTAAGATTCCTTGTGCATTTGCTATAGGGTCTATCATGTATGTCATGTTATGTACTCGACCAGACATATCATATGCTTTAAGCATGACTAGCAGATACCAGTCTGATCCTAGTGAAGGTCACTGGGCAGCAGTCAAGAACATCCTTAAGTACTTGAGAAGAACTAAGGATTCATTCTTGATATATGGAGGTGGGGAAAAGCTACTTGTAAAAGGTTACACTGATGCTAGCTTCCAAACCAACAAAGATGATTCAAGATCATAGTCAGGTTATGTGTTTAGCTTGAATGGTGGCGCTGTAAGCTGGAAAAGTTTGAAGCTGGAAACAGTCTCTGATTCTACCACAGAAGCTGAGTATATTGCGACATCAAATGCTACGAAAGAGGCCATTTGGATCAGGAAATTCATTATTGAACTTGGTGTAGTTCCTACCATTGTGGATCCTATAAGTCTTTATTGTGATAACGATGGGGCTATTGCACAGGCCAAGGAACCCAGGTCTCATCAACGATCCAAGCATGTACTTAGACGTTTCCATCTCATCCGAGAAATCATTGATAGGGGAGATGTGAAGATATGCAAAGTGCATAAAAATGATAATGTTGCAGACCCATTGACAAAGCCCCTTGTGCAGCAGAAGCATAAAGGGCATACTAGATCATTAGGCATTAAAGTTATGTCTGAATGGCTCTAATGCAAGTGGGAGATTGTTAGTGTATGCACTAGATGTAACATCCTGAATTTTATTAAGTAAAATAAAATTAAATTAAATTAATAAAGTAGAAGAAATAAATAAATAAATAATAGGATTAATATTATGAGTAGTTTTATCAATAAGGTTATTTAATAAATAATAAAAATAATAAATAGAATAAGTGGGTTGAGAGTGGGCCTAGCCCAATTAAGTATTTATTTAAGGGTTCTCAGTTCACCCTAATCCTTATTCGTAAAATCATCAGAGAGCGAAACGCTAAGGAGGGGAGAAACGACGTCTCAAGAAGGAGTTGTTGCAGAATAATCATTGAGAATCAAGTACTGTTGCGGTTCGATCTTCACTTCAAGGTACGGTGGGGGAGAGGGTGTTGCTTGTATGTGCATGTGGGAGTGTTTGGGTAGTAAGGGCAACCATAAGACCCTCTAAGGTTTTAAATTTGACTTAATATATGTATATGTGAGTATAGTATGATGAAAATTGTTGATTGATGAATGATTTGATGAATCTTGATGAGTTCTTGAATGACATTGAAGAGGATAGCGAAAATAGCGAAAGGGGTAAATAAGGGTTTGATGATTTGGGGTCTTGATTGAATAACTGTATAATCGTGTTTAAGATTGATTATTTCATTGATTTTGTTTGATAAAAACGTGTTGGATCGAAGTATAAACGATGAGGATTGAGTAGGGATTGAAGAAGGGAAGAAAAAGGGGCAAAAATGTTGTGCTATCGCGTTTTACGTAACTTGCGCTGCAACTTGCACTACAGCACAAGTTGAAGCGTGAACTCTCTGGAATCTGCGCTGCAGGTTGCGCTGCAGCGCAGGTTGGGGCGCAGCTCGCTGATTCTGTTTTGACAGCTTTCTCGTCTGGGAAAGAATGTGTCTGTTAAGGGTGCAAATGAACTCGGAACCCTATCATATAATATATCAAACTGAAGCCCCAGATCTTAACTTTCTAATAGAAGTGGAATTATCTTAATTGGACACCTAGAACTCTAGATATTTCCAAATTAGTGCACCAAGGTCATTAAGTTTAAAACTTGAAGACTCCAAAATTGAGGAATTGCCTCTGGTAATCGATTACAGTTGTTTGGTAATTGATTACCAGGTAAAATTGTGTATGAGAGTGTTATTTATGTGATGACTGTGGTGTGACTATGAAGATATGATTATGTCCTTGATGATAGATGTTTATACTACTGCGATATATGATGATAATGAGGAGGTATTGATGTATTGAGTGGATGGTGATGCTTTATAATGATTATGATGATGATGATGATTGATGATGTCTGAGGATGCTTATGATAATTTATGATGATATTATTGGATGATGAAACGATGATTTATATGATGATGTTAATGATGATGATGTATATCACTTTATGATGATGATGATATAATTAATTTTATGATGATGGTGATGATGATTTAATTAACCTTATGATGTTGATGATGCTTGAGTATATATGATGTTGTACCTGAGATACACAAGCCTAGTGAGGGGTGGGGTGTAACTCAGGGAGATGATTATACTTGAAATACACAAGCCCAGTGATGGGTGAAGTGTAGCTCAGGGAGGTGAATGTTGTACCTGAGTCTAACTCGGGGAGGTGAATGTTGTACCTGAGTCTAACTCGGGGAGGTGATTATGGTACCTGAGTATAACTCAGGGAGGTGAGTAATGATTATGATAATATTGAATATGGTACCTGAGGTGTACAAGCATAGAGTGGGGTGAAGTACAACCCAGGGAGGTGAATGATGATTATGATGATATTGGTGACTATGATGATCATGATGATATTGATGATTATGATGGTTATGGTGATATTGATGATGTTCTTGGTGTATATGATGATGGATGAATATGTCTTATATATGTTGATATAAAAATGAGTTATATGATGATGTTATGATTTTGTTATGAGGAAATGAGTAATAGGCGTTGAGAACAGAGTGGGCGAATTATTTGGTGAATGAGGATAGGAGAATTATATGATGATATTGATGTTTGTTATATGATGAATTATAGGTGATATTATCTAATGAATTATGTGATGTTTGAGTATGTGGTGTGCTTAATGCTGATGTTGTCTATATGAGGGTGAGGATAGGGTAGCCTCCTATGTGTATGTATGAGTAGTATTTTTTTCCTCACCGTTACACTGCGGTTATTTTCTAGGTGATGATGGAGACACAACTGGTGTCGAGTTTTGATTAAAGGGAATGTTGCTCTGGCACATGTGACATCAGGGCATATTATTGAGGGTTCTTTTTTTTATGTTTCTAGTTAGGAAGGATTTTGTAAAACACTTTTAAATGCCTTACATGGTGAGTAAGATGTTTTAATTATTGATAATTTGGAGATTCCGCTGCTTGTGTATTTTGAAAACCCTTGAGTTCTACTTTTATTTAATTAAGTTGTTTTACAATGAATGAGGTTTTAAATGAAGAGATATGTGAAACTTTTTACCCATTGAGGGATACTATTTTTGAAAAATATTTTGACTTATTAATTGTATAAGAGCTGGGGGGTAGAAGGGTGTCACACTGGAGACTTATATGTTTTTGAACATTCATCACTTGTATCATATTATTCTTATAAAGACAATTTACTTTTATTAATTCTTTTGATAGAATATAATAAATGTCCTTAGAATAGTAAGCTTAAACTTCATAAGAAATCAAGTAGACGATTTGATCGTGAGATCTTATGAAGAACTATTCTTAAAATAGTTCCTAGTCAAGCATCATCTTAGGGCAATTAGATGCATTAAGACTAGTATGTGAGTTCATTGATGATCACATATCAAGGATTATGGATATGAGATATCAAATGCTCATATAAGTACATATTAAGAGCAATGATGTACTGGGTATTAGTGATGTATTGCTAGATACCACTCGCTATTTATGATATTAAATATAAAAAGGTTTTATTTTAATATCATAACTAGATATTAAGAGAACCTATTGGGTCACACGCATACAAGCCCACTAGGAATCTTAGTAATTCTAATCGGATTAGAATTATAACATAATAGGTCAGGCTCGTAAGTGATATGGTTAAATGAGTGACGGTAAAACCCTAGCAACCACTCTATAAATATTACATAAGATGCATTACCCTATATATATATATATATATATATATATGAGTAGTCACTCTTACTCTCAAAACGCTATTAGCAGAGGTGACGAGGGTTTCTTGGTTCGCTTGTTGGCGTGGATACCACTAGAGATGTGGTTGCAACTGCCTCGTTTGCAATTTACAAAAAGGTATATCGAACTGTTTCTTTTAATTTAATCTCCAATTCATGTTTTCACATTAATTAACGATCATAACAAGGGGGAATCCAATTATTCCGCTACACCCTGACCATATGCTTGATTCCCTTCAAAACTTTCCTAAGCTATCGTTGTAAACAAATTCACCCTAACTTTAATTTGGGTCGATATTGGAATATTAAAGATATATGGGTTCAAAGTATAAATCAAAATAAACCAATTGTCCACTAACCGCCTCAGAAAAATAACTTTTTTTGTCCGATAACTAGTTACGAATCACAACAATTTATTTTATAAAATAATATATCTAACAGTTGTAACCATTGCAACATCGATGCCACACTTATTAGATGTTTCATATTAGTCGCACCCCATTTAATGAGTTTATTAACATATGATGTGTCGTATTTATTAAATGATGTGACAACACATTATTAGATGATAGTGTAAATGTTTTTTACACTAGGAATATATAGTAATTAAACTCAATTAATATAATTAAATAAATAATAATATTCACTAAGTCGGCCTAGCTATGGAGGATTTGACAGTTTTTATGAGATCCAAGGTTCAAACTTTATTAATTTTATTATATACCAAAAAAATTAATAATATTGCTTGTGAACTTATAATGTTCATTCAAATTGTCATATTTTATACTCTACGTTAACCTTCTCATATTATAATCAAATACAAAAATTTAACTAGCAGTAATTTAAGAAATTATATTTAAAAAGTAGTATTAATCTAAGGAGTGAATAAGAAATTGGAATATTAATAGACATGGACACTGTAAAATACGGGTTTTTCTACAGTGCAATAGTGATATGGGTGGTGCATGGTGCACAAACATATATTTATTAAATAATTTGGAATTGTTAATTCATAGCTATTTCGTAATTGATAATTAAGAACCCTGATTTAGCTATTAATTAGGTACAAAAATTAGTTATAGATTTTCATAGTGAATTCATAACTATTTCAAGGTTAAATAAGTGTGCATAGTACATTATTCATGCCAAAATAAAGATCATAAAATATTGTTTAATTCTACGGTTATTCCAATTTAGTATATAAATTATGCACAAGTGTTTGAAGAGTTCTCACGAAATAACTAATAGTTCTATTTTACAAGAACTCTCCAAACACTTGTGCATAAATTTGTTGAAAAGGTAAAAATAACAAAAATGTATTATGTTTGTTTCGAATACTTGAAGAGTTTACATTTATTACAACATATTATCATAAGTTCTCATATATATGCTTACTTTAAATAATGAATGATCTTACCAAAATAAAAATTAGTGAATGTGACTGTTGTTCTAAAATTTTAGTAATTGGCAAATTAGATTTGTCTGTCATTTGATGACTAATTCAGTCAATTCCTTTTCTATTTGGTGAGTGCTTAGAGAAGTGAATATGCTCTCTAGTGTGGGTTCTTAGACTACTGCAAAAAGCTGCTAGAGTTGTTCATTTAGGAATTGGAACTTTTGTTGATAAACTAAACAATATATAAATGAGAACTATAATGATGGAAAGTAAATAGCTAAATGTAAACAGGGTTAAAAATAAAAATAATAAAAATTTAAAAAGTAAATGTTGAAATGTAAAGGCAAAAAAAGTAAAGGATAAATAAAATCTGACTTAAATTTGAGTAATATTGGATTGTGAGTCATTATTTCGTAATTGCCAATTAATCTAAAATAATCCTGCTTATCACGTTTCTAACCAACTAATGCACGATTCAAAATCAAAACCATATTTCAAGGGTTAGGGACCCCACTCCTCATGCCGTCTCTGCTAGGGTTTTTCCCTTTTAGGGTTTGCATGTAGTGCGTGGTGCCGATCTTCGTGCTTCTACCGCTGGTTGCTGTCCTTTCATCCCTGATAGGAGGTCGCTATTCTCTGTCAATGATGGCGGATGCTGACGAACAAAACCCACCACCGTTTATTATTTATGATGACGATGATATAGCAGATGGAGTTGTTAGTTGTTGCAAGAGTTTAGTGAGGAAGATAATCACGCAAAAACCTATCCATTTGAATAGCCTTCAAAGTGCATTGTTGGGTATTTGGTGTAACCCTAAAGGCTTAAGAATGGAGGAGATCTCGGTGAAGACTTTCCAGTTTTTCTTTAAAGAAGAGGGGGATGTGGAGAGAATTCTCAGGGGTAGCCCATGGATGTTTCGCAACTCTTGGCTACTTCTCAAGCGATGGGATCGTAGTATTACATTGGATAAACTGGATTTCTCTAAAACCTCAATCCGGGTCCAACTATGGGGACTTTTACCCCACTACAGAACGCCTAAAATGGGTTTCAAATTAGGAGCCTGTCTAGGAAAGGTTGAGGAGGCTGAAGTGTTTGAAAATCGGGAACGTGGAACCTTCGTGAAGATACAGGTGGAGATTGACATAGGAAAACCTTTAATGGTTGGAATACTGGTGGGCAATACAAAAGATGGTGTTTCCTGGGTCGATTTTCAGTATGAAAGAATGCCCCAATTTTGCTATAAGAGTGGGCGAGTAGGACATGATGAGGAATTTTGTAGAAGTGCAGATGCAGCACAATCAACTGATGATAATGGTGGGAAGGATTTTGGGCCATGGATGAGAGCGGTGAGTTTTGGCCGCAAAGTGTTACCTGTGATGCATAATTCCCAAGGTGGGGGGAAAGACAGTCAAACATGAAAAGTGAGGGAATCAACATCCTGTGAAATTACGGACCTCTTGTCAGCCCTTAAAGTCTCCTCGTGTATGCCCCATGCTACTGCTACCCTGGCCCCTGAGTCAGAGAATGTTCCCCCCATCCCCACATCTCATCACGTCACTGAAGTGGAGAACATGGCCCCACCTGCTTCACTAGCGCTGTTAAAAGAAGATAATGGTCCTCTTACTCCAAAGCATCCTCCCAATATTGAAAACGGCACTGTCTCACGGTCCCCTGCAAAGCACATCACTCTCCATTAACTTGCATTACTAATACGATCAATAAACAAGGCAATACTTCATCCAGAAAATGGAAGAGAACGTCCCAAATCTCCAGAAAAGGCGTCCCTAACCAAGCCAGCAAACAAAGTACAGAATCGGTGAAGAGGAAAATAGTTCTTGAAGAAATGGAGACTGATTCTATTAACTATATCCCCACCAAAAAACCATCCCTTCCTTAGATTTCAACGGCGGGCCTGAGTGACCAAGCTTGTCGATCACCATGAAAATAATATTGTGGAACTGTCGTGGGCTTGGGAAACCACGGACAGTGAGAGCCTTAAAAAAGCTCTTATCCACTAAGTCTCCCATGGTGGTTTTCCTTCAATAAACCCGAAAAAAAAGATTTTGAGATGATGAAGATTCGATATACTAGTGGCCTCAATAATGTGTTTGTTGTTAGCTGCAGGGGAGAAGGTAGAGAAAGAGGGGGGACTAGCAATTCCGTGGAAGTCTAATGTGTTGTTGGATGTTATTTCCCACTCTCCTAACCATATCGATTGCTCTATTTCTTTGGATGGGGGAGTTTCCTTTTGGCGAGCCACAAGTATCTATGGCTATCCATAATCCACCAACAAACATAAAACATGTAAGTTGTTGGTAGATTTATCCAACCAAAATAACTGTGCAGAATGGATATGCTTTAGGGACTTCAATTTGATTGTCGGAGCTCATGAGAAGAAAGGAGGCAATAGACCACCCCACCATCTTGTTGACCTCTTCCGCTCTACAATCCAAACCTGTGGTCTTCAGGATTTGTGCTATGAAGGTAATGTCTTTACATGGAGTAACAGATCAGAGGGACCAAATATGATACAAGCCCAATTAGATAGAGTTTTGGTCTCTATGGCTTGGGGTGATCATTTCTCGGGAGCAAAGAACAATCATTTACCAAGGTTCCAATCGGACCACTCTCATTTATGTATTGATCTCACTCCTTCCCTCCCCCCCCCCCCCCCCCCCCCCCCTCACAGGAGGAAACTAGAACGGATGGTACGTTTTGAAGCGGTATGGACCCAGGATGATGAGTTAGAAGACCATGTAAGGGATGCTTGGCTGAACCCGTTTGCTGAATTTCCGAATAAAGTGCAGATTTGTCTGTCCAAATTAGACTCATGGGGAGATGAAAAATATGGTAACATTCCCAAGAAATAAAGAAATGTCTGAGACAAATTACTAGCCTGAATAATTCCATTGATATCCCGGGCACGATGTCAAAATTGAGGGCAGAAGAGGAGAAACTGGATGAATTACTTGAGTCAGAGGAGATTTTCTGGGAACAGCGTAGCAGAGTCGCGTGGCTTCAACATGGAGACAAGAACTCTAAATTTTTCCACCAAAAAGCAAGTCAGAGGCGGGACAGGAATTGGATTGACTCTGTCACGGATGATCAGGGGACCACGTTTGATGAGGAGGAAAAAATAGGGGAGGTGATGAATAGCTTCTTCCAGCAGTTATTCTCCTATAGTAACCCATCCAGAATTAATGAAGTTGTCTCTGTACTGCAGAACCGTGTATGCCCAGCCATGGAGAGTGTCCTATCTGACCCATTTACAGGTGAAGTTCTTGCTACCTTGAAAAAGATGAAACCGTGGGCAGCTCCGGGCTCTGACGGTGTCCCTGCCTATTTCTACCAAAAGTTCTGGAATATTGTGGGTCCTCAAACCTCAGATGTTGCCTTGGATGTGCTCAACAATCAGAGAGATCCCTCGGATTTAAATAAGACTCATATTTGTCTTATTTCGAAAGTGAAAAAACCCAAGCATACTAAGGATTTTTGGCCCATATCCTTATGTAATTTTATCCTCAAGTTGGTCACTAATACCAATCTAATAGAGTCAAACTAATTCTCCCTAATATTGTGGGGCCGTTTCAAAGTGCCTTTGTGCCCGGGAGATTGATTACAAACAATGCTCTGATAGCTTTTGATCTTTTTCACTTTATGTGGAAGAGAAGAAAATGGAGGCAAGGCTATGTGGGTCTTAAGTTGGACATGGCAAAAGCTTATGACATGATCGAGTGGAAATTTTTGGAAGCTACTCTCCTCGCAATGGGGTTCCCGGTAAGCCTTGTTAATTTAATTATGAGATGTGTTACATCTGTATTCTTTGGTGTGCTCCTCAATGGCTATGTGAATCTTTTACCCCAGAAAGAGGTTTGAGACAAGGTGATCCCCTCTCCCCGTATCTGCTTATCTTATGTGCCGAGATTTTTTCTGGATTATTATTGAAAGCATAGGTTGAGGCCTCTCTCCATGGAATCAGACTAGCCCACAATGCTCCGGAAATCACACATCTATTCTTTGCTGATGATAGTGTCATTTTCATCAGAAGTTCGGATCAGGAGATCCATACTGTTCTTGGTATCCTGGACCTTTACCAGGCAGTTTCCGGGCAACTTATTAACTTGGACAAATCAGAATTGTCGTTTAGCCGAAATATTCACGTTGACATACAGACTTTGCTCCAAAGATGGATTCAAGTTAAGGTCGTAGACAATCACTCCAAATATCTGGGTATCCCTACTTTTGTAGGTCCCTCCAAAACTCAAATTTTTTATTTTGTCCGTGATAAGGTGTGGAAGAAGCTCAAAGGCTGGAAAGAACACTTCTTATCTTCGGCTGGTGGAGAAGTTTTAATCAAATCAGTGGCCCAATCAATCCCAACCTACATTATGGGATGCTTTCTCCTCCCGCTGAAGCTTTGTGATGACATTGAAAAGATGATCAACCGGTTTTGGTCAGGTAGTAGGCAAGGGAAACCAAAGATACATTGGATGTCATGGAAGAGATTAAGTGCCTCTAAGCAAATGGGTGGTATGGGCTTTAGGAATTTCCATTCCTTCAACCTAGCCTTGTTAGCTCGCCAAGGTTGGAGGTTAATGTCCAACAGAGATGCATTGATGTCACAAGTTCTCTAAGCCAGATATTTTCCCATAACAAATTTTCTCCAAGCTTCTGTTGGGAACAATCCAAGTTACACTTGGAGAAGTATTCACTCCGCCCAGTGAGTCATTAATTATGGGGCATACTAGACAATAGGGGATGAGGCCTCCACGAATATATGGAAGGATGGGTGGTTACCTTTTCAACCTGGACATAAAATCTGGACTCCTAATCCGGGTCTCTTGGAAAATGACAATGTGGAGGTTTTAATAAACCACGAACTCAGGTGTTGGAAGGAGGATTTTGTAAGGTCCAAGACCCTTTGAGCAAAGGTTTTAATGACAACAAACTTTCACAACAATATTCTAAGTGTTCTGAATACTTTGGTACTAATGTTTTCACTTGAGAAAGAATACAGGAAAAGTTACAGAAATAAGGTGCAAAGATCATAAACATCATTTAACATCAAAATATGTGTCTAGAAGCATGTCACATAGAGCTCTGATGTCAAAAGTGATGAAACAAGTTCAAGAAATAGCTTCTTAGCTTCAAGAAGGTCAAAATAGTTCATCTAAGATCCCAGGAATATTAAACTGAGTTGTATCAAGCTTGAGAAGCAAAGTTGAAGCTTTGGAAGGATCATTCAAGACCACTAGAAGCATGAGAAGGAGCTTTTCATGAAATTGGACACCTTTTGAATGTGAAAGATCATTTAAGCAATTCAAGCATAGTCATTCCAAGTGTTGCTGATGCAAACAAAGCAATTGGAGAAGATCAATATCACTAGAAACACAGTTTTGTCCTTAGAAGCAAAACTTACAGTTTCTGCAGAAGCATCAAATACTTATTTGAGGTTGCAAACAAGATCAAAGTATCTTTAGAAGCATTGAACAAGTTCCCACACTCCTCAAGATATTATCCTTGAATATTTCAAGTTGAAGAACACTAAAAGGAGCTTCCACAAGCATAATTACTTCTCTCACAATGCAAATAAAGCAAGGATACAAGATTGGAAGCTTTACAAGCATATTTGAAGAAGAAACAGAATTTCTGCACACTTCCAGAAGATGTAGTTTGCTTCTGCAAAAGAAACAGAATTTCTACAGAAGAAACAGAATTTTTTGCACATTTTCAGAAGATGCAGTTTGCTTCAGAAGAAGAAATATAATTTCTGCAGAAGAACTCCACTATCAGGATGTCTGCAGAAGAAGTTGTTTCCTGAAAATCCATATTTCTCAGTTTTCTCTGTCTGCAAGTGTTCAAACTATTTTTAAATTAATTCCTTCAGTTTAATATGTCTAAAATGACCTTCTCCATGAGTTTGAAGGTTAAGTTTCAGAAGGAATTAATCTCTGTAGAAGAAATGCTCTCCAGAAGAAATAATTAGTCAAAGGACAGTTGTCTTTGAATGTGACAGCCTGCACCTGCAGAAATACAGTCTGCTCTTGAAAGGGACAACTCCTTTCTCACAGCTGGAGCTGCATCAACCACTCCAAGGGTTGATTTACAGAAGGACTCAAAATCTGCAGAAGAAGCACCTCCAGAAGATTTGACTGGTCAAAGAATGAGAGAGAAAAGGTTGTCTTATGACAGTAACAGCCAGCTGAGGACTTGTCTTCCTCTCCAAGCATTTTCAACGGCTAGTTTGACCACCATAACTCTATATATATAGCCCCATTCAGCTGGGCAAAATCAAGGAGAACAAAGGGAAGAAATCCAAAGAGCCATAATGTAGAAATCCCCTTCTAGAGTGAGGTTCTCCTTCAACCACTCCAATATGCAGAGTTGCTGCGCATAATTCTTAGAGAGTGTGTTTAGGTTCAGTTGTGTATAGATTAATCCACTCCATGAGTGTTTTGTGAGCCATATGTAAAAACCCATCTCTTGTTGAAGAGTGTTTGTAATCTCCCAAGCTAACTAGAGAGAGTTAGTGTTGGTTTGAGAGGGTGTAGAGCCTGCAGAGGCTGAGCAAATAATACTGGTTTTAGAGCCTGAAGAGGCAACAAAATAATACTTGGAAAAGAGCCTGAAGAGGCTGCACAAGAATACTAGTGGTGAGGTGCACCCAAGAAGTCAGTGTATCAAGGTTGATTTAATGGAAAATCCTACAGGTGTAGGTACTGGACGTAGCCCATGGATTGTGAGGGTGAACCAGTATAAAAATCATGTGTGCAATATCTCTTACCCTTACTCTCTTTAATTTTCTGCACATATTGCTTTGCTAGTTATTGTTCATATTTTGAATATTTAGCAAGTTGTAAACCATATTTTGATAAACCTGTTTTTGAACTGATATTTTCACACAAATCACATCCATATAAGTTAAAATACTGATCTGGAAAGTTTCATCACATTATGAAACTGTTTGGTGCTCCAGAAGAACATTTCTTGAAAGATGTTCATTGTTCAACATTGGAACTTGAGGTTCAAACTACTAGATTTTGATAAACTTATTTTTGAACTAATATTTTCACATAAATCACATCCATGTCAGTTCAAATACTGATCTGGAAAGTTTCATTAAATTATGAAACTGTTTAGTGCTTCAGAAGCACATTTCTTGAAATCTGTCCATTGTTCAACATTGAACTTGGGGTTCAAACTACCAGATCTTTATAAACTTGATTTTAACAAGATTTAACTTTATATTCTGGTTGTTTACTATTCAAATATCTGATCTGGAAAGTTTCATCAAGTTTTCAAGTTCATTTGACCCTTCAAAAGATTGGTTTAAAGTGACAGATTCAATGTTTTGCTTCTGCATAACTGCAGAAACTTTATACTATTCTTCTGAACAGTTTTTCTCACATAATCTTATTAGTTATTGGTTAAATAACTATTCTGGAAAGTTTTATTAAAATACAAAATCATTTGACCCTTCAGAAGATTGGTTTTAAAGTGACAGATTCATTGTTTTGCTTCTGCATAACTGCATAAACATTATATTATTATTCTGAACCTTATTTTGAGTTGTAACTACATTAAATACATTATATGGAAGAATAAATCTTGATGATATCAGTCCCTATGATTTTGCTTGCCTTTAAGAAGATAGTTTTAATATACTTAGTTTCCATTATTCACTAACCACTATCTTCTAAAAGGAACTTCTGATAGCCAAGGTATTCCTTGAGCAATGATCAGTAAGTTGTTCAAAGTACTTGCAGGTTGGACCAAAAATTTTCAAGGGTCACAATTCAACCCCCCTTCTTGTGACTCTATTATTTACTTCAGATTTAATCCAAGATACCTTCTTAAGTTTTGAAGTGGATCAAATTCTTTCAATCCCAATTCCTAGACGTCCAAAGGCATACAGACTGTGTTGGGCAGCTACAAAAAATGGCCTATATCCAGTCGAATCTGGCTATCATTTTATTTCTCAGCATTTGGAAGACAACAACGATTCTCGGGTCGGTTTACAATCAGATGTTCGGTCCCAATGGAAGAAGTTGTGGAATATTAATGCGGTGCCCCATCATAAACATCTGTTATGGAGAATCCGAAGTGGTAGCCTCCTTGTACGCACAAATCTCATAAACAGAGGATTGCAAATTAATTCCCTCTATCCAAGGTGTGGTGAGTGTGAGGAGTCAGCTGAGCATGTATTCTACAAATGCAATTGGGCCAAGGATGTATGGTTAATGCAACACCCTCATCCTATGACGGGTATTACTCAACTGACTCGATTGCGGTTTGTAAATTCTCTTTTTAAAGAAGTGAAGAAAATCGCTGATTTTTTTAAAACATAATAGTAAATTATAATTGAGATAGAACTATAAAAACATATCAAAACAAAAATTATAATTTCACTGCTATTCCAAATTACAATCGAAGTAATACACATTAAATTGGAGTTTGAACACACTACACTATAGAAGAGGTGAATCCTCTATTTGACCACACTCTATCTATACAGGGTATTGCTACTCAAGTACACCTCTAAACACTACCATTTGACTTAAACAAGATCCGGTTCGACCTTAACACCACGCCTATCTTCAGAACAACATGCATCCTTCCAGAGTCCATGCCCTTTTAGGTGCCAGATAATGACGGACAACAAAAATAAAGACAAGGGGGTGAGAATATTGTACATGAACTCACTTAACGCAGGATATGATAACTAAAGTAGACAGACACGGGAATTCACACAATTCACATAGCAATAAATCCAATCATTCACATAGAAGGTCACAACGTCATAGAATGATATGATATGATATGCTCATGCAATGCAAATAACCATGTCCTTCACCAAGGACCTTAAGTAACTACTATGTACCATGCAATGCATGAGGGCCCGGGGAACATCACCATCCGCAGAGCACAACAGCAGCTGCCCAACCATATATGTACAACGTATCAGGAGTAAGAGTCTGTACTAGCATTGGTACAAAAAGAATTGCTCATTCATTTTGGCCAAATTATTTTAAGCTTTCTTCCATACAATCTCAACTAACCCCGAAAATCATGAGAGGGACAGGAATAGCTAAGCTGGGTTCCCCGATCTCGACAGTAGGGAGCTAACCTACGTCACCTGAGATCTTCCAGGAGCTAGGCTATCCTCAGGGTTGGCGTCCCTTTTGAGGACCCACTGGCGTTCTTTGCAAAACCCAGTTGCAACCCTTCCCAACCGATTCCACATTGTACCAAGTGTCACTGCCATATAGGTCGTAAGGTTTTCAACCTCGAATATCATCAATGGTTTTATGATGCATGTCACACAACAACGCTTACAGCATTCAAATCCTTACAGGCAAAGCCCATCGAATCATTCAATGTCGCCACTTACCCATGGTACGGCCCGATTCAATGTCTTTCCTTCACAAGGAGAACCAACCATGCTTTCTCAGCATACACAGTCCTTACAGGAAAAGCCCATCAAATCATTCAACTTCACCACTTACCCGTGGTACGGCTCGATTCAATGTCTTTCCTTCAAGGAAACTAAACCCTATCTTGGGTTTGGAACCGCCACTCTCTCACTAAGCATTCTCAAGTCTTATGTAGAAAGAGTGTGTGGGTTATAATCTTTAAGGTAGTTTGTACTAATGTTCTTCTTTGAATCAATGATCATTTCCACTTGAGTCCTATAATTTACTAAGACTTATGACTGTATCTTATGGATAGTATTACTTACCCTAATTCATCCTTGTACGACTAATTAAGATTAGGTTTTATTCTTTAATCATAATTAGTCTTCATTAACTGAACCTTAATTAACCTTAATCCTCTTTAATTAAGTCTTAATCCCGACTTAAGGTCCTAATTAATCCCTAATTATCCCTTAATCTCTTCCTTAATCCTAGATTAAGCTTTTAATTATATTTGATTAAGGTTAATCATAATTAATTAGTTCTTTAATCATCATTATGGCTTAATTACTTAATTAATACTTTTATTAAGGTATTAATTAACCTTTAGCCTTAATTAATTATTCTTACTTAATTAACTTAAGTAGGTTAAATTAACTTAGATATTAAAATAGCTAAGTCCATTAATTAATTTCTAAGTTTTAATTTTAATAACTTGGATTAGAGTTGAAGTCCAACTCTAATCTAAGCCCAATTCATAAATTATTTTTGGTTGACTTTTTTAATGAGTCTTTGACTCTCTTTTTTTGAAGGTTTGGGGCCTGAACCAAAGGCCAAAGGTTGGATGACTCATAGGAGCCCATTTTTTTACACATGACAAAGCTCCAAAATGTTGACTTTTGTGTTGACTTTTACTTGGGTTAAGTTTGAAAATCCGAATTTAGTTCTTTTATTATTTTAAAGTTTATCCTTAATTGGCACTTTAACCCCTTTTGTTTGTAAAATTGCTCCTAGTCCTTTTGGACCACCAAAGCCCAAAAACATATTTTCCAACACTACTTGATCTTTTCAAGATCAAAGAGCTTCTTGATGAGTTTTATCAAGAACAAACTCAAGAACATCAAGAACACCTTGAATGTTCCATCAAAACTCCAATTTTCCAACAACATCCAAACTTTACCAAAATTCAACACAATCATCAACAAGCATTATAAACAAAAATATCATTGCTAATTCATCCAAAATCATCCATACACATATTCAAGTTCACAACTTTATTTCTAAATTCATAAACATCATTTTTCAAGAATCAATCATCCAAACAGTTCCATAAATTCAACAACTTCATGCATGTTCATAAATTCATCATGTAAATATATTCCAAGCATCAAAATAATTTTAAAACACATGCAAGCCCAAAATACCCCCTCAAAGCCGAATGCTTTTAGGGAAAAGGAGAAACTTTTCAAAAATTATTTCCATGGCTTGCATGCATCAACAACCACAAATCAAACACTTTTCAAGCATCATCAACCAATCAAAATCACCATGCAAGCTATGTGAAATAGCCGAACCATATCTCCCAAGAGATAGGTTCCAACAACTCATTTTTCAAGGGAAAAAACAAGAATAAAGATAAGGATCAAGGGCAATCCTTGACTCTAGTCACCAATCCTACTAGAGTTCAAGTTCTCCCCCCCCCCCTTACATAAGGAAAATCTCCAAGAACAAGGTGCAGAAACAACTCCAAAACAGACCCTTCTTTGAGCTCTTTTGATCACCAAGACAAAAATCTACAAGGCTTGAAGGCTAGAATTTGAAGTTCAAGGCTCAAAAATGGAACCTTGGACTTGAAAGTGTTTGGAGAAAATGGAAGATGGAGAGAAAGAGAGAAGGGAGCTCCCGGCCAAGGAGAAGAGAAAAAGAAGAAATGAGAAAGTGAGATTGCTATTTTCATTTTGCATGTTTGCTTTTCTTTTTTTTTTTGAAAGAAAACAAGTGTAAGGTGGTTTTAGGCATTTAGTGACACTTGTCTTGAGAAAATGTGAGAAAAAAACAAGTGTCCTTCATGCATACTCAAGGACATGCACGGCTTCTAGGAGAAGGAAGGATTGTGCCAATTTTTCTGGCCCGATCAAGAGTATCCGGGCCCGGCTCCAGGAAAGGTAGGGGTAAAATGGTAATCTCATACCAAAATTCCCAAAATTTCCCAAAAATTCTAGAAAAATTCCTATAATTGTTCTATCCTATTTTAAGCCTAAAAATATGATTATAACTCTCTTCTCACTTAAACTCTCTTGTTTCCAATTTTCCCAAGTTTTCGCACACAGCAGTTAATTAATTAATTTTTTTTATAAGAATAAGTAGATAGAAAATTATGGTTTTACATACAAAAATTCTATAAGGTTATAATTATCATTTTCAGTCATCTTTTAAGGTTCAAAGTATATTTTTCCATATTATCTCACAATTTTTCATATGCTGGTTAGTGTTATACTACTAACCAGGGGCATTTTGGTCTTTTTGCGCAAAAGCGCCAGAAAATTCTAAATAATTTCTAAAATTCATATTAATTATATTAAGACTATTTTGAACTAAAAATATAGATCCCTTTAAGTTTTAGCTATTTTTCATAATTAAATCTATATTTTCCTTAACCGTATATGACTAAGGGCCATCCTAGGTCATTTTCTCAAACACCTTCTAAAAAATAAATCATTTATAATTATGGTTGGAAAATTCCAAAATATAATTTTTTATTGCTTATCAATAGTTCCTAAATGCCTCATATTAATTTTTTATTATTATTATTTTAACTTCTCTATTTTATTTATATACCGATAGGGGAAATTGTGGGTGTTACAGTTAATGTCCCCACTGAACCTTAATCCAGACTCTGCAAACTTCCCTGCTGTAGAGGATTGGTTGAATGATGCTTTGAAGACTTGTGATGTTGCAGCTAGCCCGTGTTTTGCTGCCATTATATATGGCATATGGTTTGCCAGAATAAACTACTCTTTGAAAACTAGGATATGCCCACTGCAACATTACTTCAAACAGTCTTGAAGCAAGCTTCTCAATTCCGAACTGCCAATGAGAGTTCCTCTAATTCCTCAGTCTCCGAGTTTCATCCAGTCCACCGAATTGGAGTCCTCCTCCCGACGGTTGGTATAAGCTGAATTCCGATGTAGCTAAATTGGATGAATTCAGATGGGGGATTGTAGCAGTAATTTGAGATCATGTAGGTGTTGTTCTTGGAGCAGTGATTTGGCATAGGAAGTGTGGCCTCGATGCGGGTTTTGCTGAAGCTTGTCTCCTTCTCGGCTTACAATTCGCATTGGAGATGGATGTTCATGAATTTGATAGTTGAATCTGATTGTTTATCCTTGATTAACTCCATCAACAGCAGAAACACCAGTCCTTCTCCTTTGAGATGATGGCAGCAGAGTGTTCTTCTTTTAGTTCATAATTTTTTCAGTTTAAGTTTTGTTCATTTTGTTCGAAGTTGTAATTATGCAGCCCATACTCTAGCCAAATTTGCTTGTATGAATTCGGAATATGTATGGCTAGAGGAAACTCCTCCTTGTATCTTGGCTGAAGTTGCTATGGACTTTCCCCAGAGCAATGGACTTTCCTTTTCTTGGCAGTTCATCCATGAGTTCTTGCTCATGAACTTTCAGTGAACCAAGCAATTCATCTAGCTTTAGAACAGCAAGGCCCTTAGCTTCTTGGATTGCTGTTACCATAGGTCTCCATATTTTTTGGAAGAATTCTAAGGATCTTTCTCACTTGCTCTTGGTTTGAATAGCTTTTTCCAAGAGACTTTAGGTCATTGATAATGATAGTGAATCTGCTAAATTTCATCAATATACTCATGTTCAACCATGTTGAACATTTCATATTGATGAATCAATATATTGATTTTAAATTCTTTAACCCTGGTCAGTTCCTTCATGGGCTATTTTAAGTGTATCCCATTTTTCTTTGGCTATTGAACATCCAACAACTTTGTCTATTCTCCCCTGCTTAGTGCACATAGAAGAAAGAATTTGGCTTTGGAGTTCAGAAGATACTTCTGCTTATCTTCTGAGGTCCAATCTTCTCTGGCTTTTGGTTGAGGATCTTCTTGCTGTATTTCTGATTCTCCTTCTTTGGGCTGAGCAAGAGTTCTGGTGCTTCTAGTTACTGGAATGAAATTTCCCTTTTCTATAATATCCCAAAGGTCAATGTCTTGGGATTCTAGGAACAATTTCATCCTATCCTTCCAATAGTAGTAGTCCTTTCCATCAAATGCTGGTGGTCTATTTGTGGATGATCCTTTTGGTATGAACATTGCAGCTCCATGATTAGCCATTTCCCTTGATCTTTTCCTCTCTTACTGTTAAGTAAGTTCAACCCTAGAGGCAAGCTCTGGTACCAATTGAAGTTTTGGCTTCAATCACAAGAAGGGGGGTTGAATTGTGATTGAATAAATTTTATCTGCAATTTCTTTTGATACTTCTTTGCTCAAGGGTTTGCCTTGGCTATGTATAAAGAAATAAACTTCCAGAAGGTAATGGTTAGCTTGTTTTAATTATTTAGCATATATATCTCAAGTTAGGTAATGTGCAATAATAATAAAGAGGGAGAGTAAGAAGATGACACACAGAAATTTATACTGGTTCACCTCTTCCAACCTGAGGCTACCTCCAGTCCCTACACCTGTAGGATTTTCTCACTCTTTCAAACAACTTACAATCTTCTTGGGTAACCTTACCACTAGTATTCTTTACCTGCCTCTTCAGGCCAACAACAACCTAACCAACTCAGTCTTACAACTGAATATCAACTGCAGAACCTTCTGCAGAAGATTCACTACCCAGAATACTGCAAGTACCTTCTACAGATTCTGTAATCCCACTGAGATCACCAAATCTCAGTAAACCTCACAGGAAAACCTTTCCCTTACTGCTCAGAAGAGGCTATGCACATGCACACCTCTTTTGAGACTTTTACAATCAATATGAGAAAGAATAAAACAAACAAGGCTCAAACTATTACAATACTTGCACAGAGAAGCAAATTGATGAGCCAAGACCCTCTCCAAGCTTTTTAGACCAAAATCACTCTTATGAAGGAGAGAGAAATTTTCCAGAAGATAGGATCAATGAAAAGCAGATTTATGTTTCTTCTGGAGTGAGGTGAGTTCCAAGTGTGGAGGAACTCTCCTTTTATAGAGGGCTGGAGCAAATAGCCGTTGGCAGCCAGCTGGGTCCAAGGAGATGTCCCTTTCTCTGCTGCAGCAAGTACAACAGCTTTACAGCTGTCAAGTTTGACCAGCTCTTCCTTCTGCAGGGTTCCTTCTGCAGGCTGTTTCTCAAGGCAATTCTTCTTCAAATAAGCTGAAACCTTCCGGTATAGCATTTTTACTTATTCTTGAGTTAATTTGATCCATTGGAATCATGAGAAGATGAGAAGAAGAAGATTATCATGAATTTAGCCTTATTTGTATCTTCTGCAGCAATGCATTCCTTCTGCAGGGCTTCTGGAGCTTCACTTCTCTTGCAGATCCTTTTAATATTCATCCTTTGCTTGATTGAGAATATCTTTATTTTTATTGTACAGTTGTGTTCTTAGAAGACAAGGAATTCAATCTGTTCTTTGGTTTAAGACATATTCTGTTCCTTCTGCAGAATTAGTAATCTTAGGTTCTTCTAAGAAGCAGCCATCCATCTTCTGGTAATTACTTTCATATATCAAGAAAGCATATCTTGATGCTAGAAAGTCAGTAATGAGCTTTTCTTTTACTGTCTCAAAATGAATCTTCCTTCTAACACAATTTTATTATGATTTCTTCTCTTAGAAAGTTGTTCTGATCTTCTGGACAATGACAGTGTGCCTCTTATTGTTTTCAGTATGCATTCTATCTATTTTTCACAGATTTGTCATTCTTGTCAAATCTGAGACTTATCTTATAAATAAGTGTCATTCATTTCCTTCTTTTGTTGCTCAATTGTTCCTTCTGCAGATGCTTACCTGTATCTTCTGAACATTCACTTGAACAAAATCATTAGTCCTTAAAGTTCAGAATTATTCCAAGTAAACCTTGATTGGTTGTCATCATTAAAACATTCTTTAAGGGATTCTTGGACCTTACAATCTCCCCCTTTTTGATGATGACAACCTATCAAGTTTTACATTGTTATAATTCTGAAGGTACTCCCCCTGAGTGTATGCATGTACCTTTATCATTTCCTTTTATGTCATTCAGATTATTGTAAATTTCATGTAAGTTTCAAGAATGCACACACAGAACTTTATTGTTATAGTTAATCAATTGATCAGATTGTAGAGCAATTTATATCAGCAGGAAAAAGCATAATTTAATTTGAACATTCATTAATCATAAAAAAGATCATCCAAGATCATCCAAAAAGACATGATCAATGTCATACAAAATAAGCCAAATAAGAGATCTCTCCTATCAGATTCCTAAGACATAACAATGTCACATAACCTACTACATACTTTCTCCCCCTTTGTCATCTATCAAAAAGAATCTAATAAGTCCTAGGAGAAGCAGAATCATCATCTTCTTCTACTTAGAGGGTGAAGAATGGTCAGAGGATGATGAGGTAGTTGGTTGGAGGATATTCTGAGGAGGCTGGTATTGATTAAATGGCATTTGTGGTGCTTGAGGAGCAATGGCAGGTAGGACAAAGGTGTTGAACCAGAACTGGTGCTGTGTGAACCTTTCAATCATCTCATTTACAGAATTTTGCAGAACATTGATATTAGAAAATAGTTTCTTGATGTCTGCCTTTATTTTCCTCACTTGTCTCTCAAGTGTTTGGGAGGAAGGAGTAGGTTCAGCCGGGGCAGTGGGAGAAGCATCTTCAGATGCAGCAGCTTCAGGTTCAGCAGCCTCTTCCTTCTGCAGAGGAGCAGAGGGCATTTCTTCCTTCTCAGCACTTAGTTGTTGGAGAAATGTCTCCATAGATGAGAGATGAGCAGACACAGGAATAGAGTCTTTGAGGGGCATAGTAGCAGGAATGGAGGAGTCCAAAATGGGAGAAGCAAGGAATTGATTCACCAGATCAGTTCCAAAGGTTCCTGCAGAAGGACCTGATGGAGTTTCTTCCTTCTGCACTGCTTCCTTAGTAGCTACTTCCTCTGGAGCAGCTGCAGTAGTGGGGGGTGTTGGGAGTGGAATGGTGGGAGAGGTAGGCTGAGCAGTGTAAAGCATAGCTAGGGTATTGACAGCTAATCCCTCTGCAGAAGCAAGCGATTGCTCCCTTTTTCTTCTGCAGACTCCTCTTCTATAAAAGCATGCTCTACTGGAGAAGCAGCTTTATCTTCCTCAAAGGGTGAGGTGTCCATGCTGTCATGTGAGGAAGAAGGAGTTGGACAGTCCTTTTCAGCTCCAGAAGAAGAAACCTTTTGAGCTTTACTGGGCTCTCCATCTCCAGCAGGTACTGTTGGACCTTTCCTTTTTCTGGAGAAGGTCTTAAGTACCTCCTTCTCTTCTTAGTCCTTGGAGCCCTTTCTTCTTCAGAAGCTTCTTCTTCTCCACTGCTACTGCTGAAAATAGCTCAGAATGAGTGGGATGTACCATCTTCATTTTCTTAATATTCTTTCTGTTAAAGAAGGTGCACTGTCTTCACATTCTTCATCCTCAAGAGGCACATTGTACAATCTGAAGATTTTGGTTAACAACATGCCATATGGTAGGCTGGCATAAGCTCTCTGTGGATTGGCTGAGTAAATCATGCTTCTAAGAAGCAGGTAGGATAGGGAAAGTGGTTTTCCAATCAGCAAATGGTACAGAACTAGTAGGTCTTGGTCTGTAACCCTTTCAAGGGTTCCAGCTCTAGGAAGAATGGAGTAACAACATTTTATGGAATAGCCTACAAATTGGGATTAGTTTACTAGAGACAAGAGGTAGGTTGGGTTTGCTGAGGACTTTTCTGACAACTTCTTCCTTGGAAATGCCTACAGAAGCATACCAAGTGTCTTCATAGAGATGATTTTGACATGCAGGCAAATTGAGAACTTCTTCAATAATGCTCGGGGTGAGGATGATAGTTGAACCTTTGACATCAGCAACAAGAGAGTTCCCATCACTCTTATAGTTGCTTGCAGAAGCATAGAAAGCTTTTATAATCCTGGGATATAGGTTCCTTAAAGACAAGGAAATCTCCCCATCCTTGCTTCTGGAGAAAGTGACTAATATCCCATCCTCCTTCTTATCTCTCTTATCATGAATACTCTACCAGGAATGATGCTTTTCCATTTCCATTTCTCAGAGAATGCCTTGAGCATCTCAGAATTCTCAAAAAGGTCCAAATCACTATCTTCAGGATCCTCAGAAGGATCACTTTCTTCTTTGCTTCCTCCTTCTGAAGCATTTTTCTCATCTTCTACAGGTTTGAGAACTGGATTTGTGAGTGCCAGTAGGAGATGAGGGTTTGGGTGGAGAATCAATCCCAATGGGATTGTTTGGATCATTTCCAATGGTATGGAAAGAGGCCTTATTCCTTTCAGACCTTCTTACTCTAACAATAGGGATATCAGAGGGAATATTTGAGGAGGAAGGAGCTGAGACAGGTTTGGTTTTGGTGAAGGCTGGAGAAGGTTCTGGTATTGATTTGGATGGTTCAGGAGCAGTTTCTTCAGCTGATATTGGTGCTGGTTCTTCAGTTGGTGATTTATCTATGGGTGAAGTAGGTGAAGCTGATGAGTGCTTTGCTGCAGTTGAGACAGGTTCTGCCATGGGAGGTTCTGTGGATAAAGGTTCAGCACGAATGGGTTCTGAGTATGGAATCATCTCCATCCCTGTAATTTCAAATGGTTCTGGATTATCTTCCTCTGAGAGGGGTGAGGAGGTAGAGGCATTTTTGCACGCAATGGACTTCATTCTCATTTTTAGCAGAAAAACAGAGTATGGTGAAGAGGATAAGCAGTTTTGTTTTTGGAGTGCAGAAAGGGTTAGGAGAGGAAGGGACTGAGTTCCTTAGCTGAGATATAGCTATTCTAACTAGTCGTTTGATAGGAGAGAGAACAATAGTAGAAGAGAGGGAGAGAGAATAGCGCGCATTTCTACAATTTGTTGTTTCAAACGGTCAGAAATTTAATTACCTAATTTGTGTAACTATCTTTCTTTTCGAATTAAAGGGACAAAAGGAACCTTTTTATCTATAACACTTGGAGAGCTAAGCACCCAGCTGCTCAAGTAGTGTCATTTTCAGAGTTGACCTAGGAGAGAGTTATGAGAAGTTGATAGTGACTTTTCCTAGTATTGATGTTCAGTCTTTCTGAAGAACTATGAGGATATGTCAGATGAGGTTCAGACTTTGGAGAAGAACATTCTTCTTCTTGAACAGAAGGAAGAAGTTCTTCATATTTTTGCAGAAGGAACAGTTCCTAATTGATATTATACCTTCTGCAGAAGATACGAACATCTTCTGTGTTCATGACAGAATTAAATTTCAATCAAACTAACCAATTCATCAATTTAATAATCTGCACATATTCAATTTTTCTCTAATAAATACAAACCTATCTTCTACAAGGGGTTTAGTGAAAATGTCAGCAACTTGAAGCTTGGTTTCAATGAATTTAAGTTCAATTTCATTTTTCTGCACATGATCCCTAATGAAATGATGCTTTATATCAATGTGTTTAGACCTAGAATGTTGTATAGGATTCTTGGACAAGTTTATGGCACTTGTATTGTCACAGAATATAGGAATTTTTGTGTACCTTAAGCAATAATCCTCCATTTGATGCTTTATCCATAACATTTGAGAGCAGCAGCTTGCAGCAGATACATATTCTGCTTCTGCAGTAGATAAAGCTATGGTAGGTTGCTTTTTGCATGACCAAGATACCATGCTTCTCCAAGAAATTGACATCCACCACTTGTGCTCTTTCTATCTAGTCTATCTCCAGCATAATCAGCATCACAATATCCTGTCAAGTCAAATTTTGTACCTTTCTTGTACCAAAGACCAAGATCAGTGGTTCCAACAAGATATCTGAGTATTCTTTTCACAGCAGCAACATGTGATTCTTTTGGAGAAGATTGAAATCTAGCACATAGTCCTACTGAAAATAGAATGTCTGGTCTACTAGCAGTTAATATAATAGAGATCCTATCATTCCTCTATACTCTTTCTCAGATACAGATTTTCCATTTTCATCCTGGTCTAGAACTATAGAAGGATGCATGGGAGTTCCCATGGATTTTGATCCTTCCATTCTGTATCTTCTGAGAAGATCCTTAATATACTTTTCTTGGTATATGAAAATTCCAGATTTTTCTTGCTTTATTTGTAATCCAAGAAAGTATTTAAGTTCTCCCATAAGACTCATTTCAAATTCTCCTTTCATTAGATTAGAGAAATCTTGACACATTTTTGTATTTGTTGATCCAAAAATGATGTCATCTACATAAATTTGCACAATTAGTAGATCCTTCTTAATAATTTTCTTAAACAAGGTTGTGTCAATCTTTCCTCTAGAAAACTCATTGTTAAGAAGGAAACTACTTAATCTCTCATACCAAGCTCTAGGAGCTTGCTTCAATCCATATAATGCTTTTGTGAGTTTGAAAACATAAGTTGGATGTTTTGGATTTTCAAAACCAGGAGGTTGGTGCACAAACACTTCCTCACTTATGTAACCATTTAAAAAGCACTTTTAACATCCATTTGGTAAAGTTTGAAATTTTTGTGAGCAGCAAAAGCAAGTAGAATTCTAATAGCTTCTAGTCTAGCAACAGGTGCAAAAGTTTCATCAAAATCAATACCTTCCTGTTGATTGTATCCTTGAGCCACTAACCTTGCTTTATTTCTGATAACTTTACCTTCTTCATCCATTTTGTTTCTGAAAACCCATTTAGTGCCAATAATGGAGTGATCTTCTGGAGAAGGTACTAGTGTCCACACTTTGTTCTTCTCAAATTGATCCAATTCTTCTTTCATTGCATTTACCCATGATTCATCTTCTAAGGCTTCATTTATATTTCTTGGTTCAATTTGAGACAGGAGTGCTGAACTATTTCCATTGTTTCTGAGTTGTGATCTAGTTCTGACTCCTTCTGCAGTGCTTCCAATGATTTGTTCATGAGGATGATTGGTGATTAGCTTCCAGCTCTTGGGAAGACTTTCTTCAGCTTTATCAGTATCTTCTGCAGACCTTCTGCAGGAGATCCCTGTTCTGTATCTTCTGGAGAGCCTTTTCTGTCAGAAGATTGCTTCTGCAGTAGCTCCCCTTCATCATCTGATTCTTTTGTATGTTTCTCTTGACAAGAGGGATTAGTCATTGAAAACAACATGCATGCTTTCTTCTATGGTTTGATTCTTGATATTATAAATTCTATAAGCTTTTGAAGTTGTAGAATATCCAAGAAAGATTCCTTGTTCAGATTTTGCATCAAACTTTTCAAGATTTTCTTTATTATTTAAAATGAAACATTCACATCCAAATACATGAAAATATCCAACACTGGGTTTTCTTCCTTTCCATATTTCATATGGAGTTTTGTTCAAGATGCTTCTGATGGAAACCCTGTTAAGTATATAGCAGGCAGTTGACACAGCTTCAGCCCAAAAGTATTTTTGAATGCCACTATCACTTAACATGGTTCTAGCCATTTCTTGGAGGGTTCTATTTTTCCTTTCTACAACTCCATTTTGTTGTGGAGTTCTAGGACAGGAGAAATTGTGTGAAATTCCATTTTCATCAAAGAAGTTTTTAAAGGAATGATTTTCAAATTCTCCTCCATGATCACTTCTTACAGAAGCTATTAAATGGCTACTTTCATTCTGTATCTTCTTTGAGAAGATTTTGAAAGCATCAAAGGATTCATCCTTAGATGTAAGAAATAAAACCCAGGTGAATCTAGAGTAGTCATCTACAATAACAAGTCCATATTTCTTTCCTCCTAGACTTGGTGTTTTGGAAGGTCCAAACAAATCTATATGCAGCAATTCCAATATTCTTTTAGTAGTGATGACATTTTTAGGATGAAAACTTGATTTCGTATGTTTTCCTTTTACACATGCATCACACATTCTATCCTTTTCAAATTTGATTTTTGGCAATCCTCTAACTAGGTCTAGCTTAGATAATTTGGAAATGCTTTTCATATTTAGGTGCCCTACTTTCCTATGCCATGTCCATTTGTCATTTTCAAAAGAAGCAAAGCATGTATGATCAGATAGTTCTTCTAGACAAATGTTGTATAGGTTTTTGCTTCTAAGACCAGAAAATAGGACCTTCTTTGTAGATGCTTCTCTAATTTCACAAAATGTTGGTTGAAACATAACTTCATAGCCACTGTCACATAGTTGACTTATGCTAAGAAGATTATGTTTTAACCCTTTTACATAATATACATTATTAATTTGGGTAGAATTTTTCATACCTATCTTTCCAATACCTTTGATGTGAGCTTTGTTGTTGTCTCCAAAGGTAACTGTTCCACCTTCCATTTTGTGGAGAAGTATGAATTTGCTTTTGTCTCCAGTCATATGTCTTGAGCAGCCACTGTCCAAGAACCATAGCTCTTTCTTCTTGAGGGATCCTCCTTTTTCCTACATCAGAATAGAGCAAAGATTTAGGTACCCAAATGCTTTTGGGTCCTGAAGGGTTAGATACCTTTCTTTTCCAGCTCCCTTTTCTTTTGTAACAATTTTGAGCAATATGTCCAATTTTGTTACACCAAGAACATTTAGGAGGTTGCCTTTTAGCAGGAATGAAAACAGTTTTCTTGAATTTTGATGTTCCTGCCTCATGAAATCCTAATCCACTTTTATCAGTTGTTTCTCTGCCACTTCCTATTAATTTATTCAAATTATGTGTGCTACTAACAAATTTACTTAAATCTATTTGCAGTTCATCAACCTTTTTCTGCAGAAGATAGTTTTCCTTCTGCAGTGCTGCAGAATTTGTATCTTCTGCAGAGTTCTCTTTTATCATCCTTACTTGTTCTGATAGCTTAAAGTGTGATTGTTGAAGATATTGATTAGTTTTACTTAGTCTATCATTATCTTCTTTTAACTTTTCATTTTCCTCTTTAGTTTTAACTAGTTGTTCTTTTAGAAGTGCACATTTTTGTGCAAGTGTGTGTGAATCAGATAATAGATTCTCAAATGCATCTTCTAATTCTTTGTATGCAGTAGGAGTATAAGTAATTACCTCATTTTCTTCATCATCACTTCCAGCCATGAGGCATAAGTTTGCTTCTTCTTCTCAGTATCTTCTTCTTCTGAAGAGCTGTCTGAGTCATCCCAAGTTGCCATCATAGCTTTCCTTCTCTGGAAAGTCTTTGAATCTTTCTTTAGCTGGGGACATTCTGATTTGAAATGTCCTGGCTTGTTGCATTCATAGCAGATGACTTGTGCCTTTGAGTTTTCAGCTTTCTGTCCTTCCTTCTTGAAGTTGAAACTTTTCTTTCCTTTGCCTTTTCTCCTTATCAGCTTCTGGATTTTTCTTGAGATGAAGGCAAGTTCATCATCCCTTTCTGATGATGTTTCATCTTCTTCAGAAGCATTAACTTCAGTAGGAGTCAAGTTGTTTCTTCTGGAAGTGCTTGCTTTCAAAGCAATGGACTTTCCTTTTCTTGGCAGTTCATCCATGAGTTCTTGCTCATGAACTTTCAGTGAACCAAGCAGTTCATCTAGCTTTAGAACAGCAAGGTCCTTAGCTTCTTGGATTGTTGTTACCTTAGGTCTCCATATTTTTGGAAGACTTCTAAGGATCTTTCTCACTTGCTCTTGGTTTGAATAGCTTTTTCCAAGAGACTTTAGGTCATTGATAATGATAGTGAATCTACTGAACATTTCATCAATAGACTCATGTTCAACCATGCTGAACATTTCATATTGATGAATCAATATATTGATTTTAGATTCTTTAACCTGGTCAGTTCCTTCATGGGCTATTTTAAGTGTATCCCATATTTCTTTGGCTGTTGAACACCAGCAACTTTGTCATATTCTCCCCTGCTTAGTGCACAGAGAAGAAAGAATTTGGCTTTGGAGTTCAGAAGATACTTCTGCTTATCTTCTGAGGTCCAATCTTCTCTGGCTTTTGGTTGAGGATCTTCTTGCTGTATTTCTGATTCTCCTTCTTTGGGCTGAGCAAGAGTTCTGGTGCTTCTAGTTACTGGAATGAAATTTCCCTTTTCTATAATATCCCAAAGGTCAATGTCTTGGGATTCTAGGAACAATTTCATCCTATCCTTCCAATAGTAGTAGTCCTTTCCATCAAATGCTGGTGGTCTATTTGTGGATGATCCTTCTGGTATGAACATTGCAGCTCCATGATTAGCCATTTCCCTTGATCTTTTCCTCTCTTACTGTTAAGTAAGTTCAACCCTAGAGGCAAGCTCTGGTACCAATTGAAGTTTTGGCTTCAATCACAAGAAGGGGGGTTGAATTGTGATTGAATAAATTTTATCTGCAATTTCTTTTGATACTTCTTCTGCTCAAGGGTTTGCCTTGGCTAAGTATAAAGAAATAAACTTCCAGAAGGTAATGGTTAGCTTGTTTTAATTATTTAGAATATATATCTCAAGTTAGGTAATGTGCAATAATAATAAAGAGGGAGAGTAAAGAAGATGACACACAGAAATTTATACTGGTTCACCTCTTCCAACCTGAGGCTACCTCCAGTCCCTACACCTGTAGGATTTTCTCACTCTTTCAAACAACTTACAATCTTCTTGGGTAACCTTACCACTAGTATTCTTTACCTGCCTCTTCAGGCCAACAACAACCTAACCAACTCAGTCTTACAACTGAATATCAACTGCAGAACCTTCTGCAGAAGATTCACTACCCAGAATACTGCAAGTACCTTCTGCAGATTCTGTAATCCCACTGAGATCACCAAATCTCAGTAAACCTCACAGGAAAACCTTTCCCTTACTGCTCAGAAGAAGGCTATGCACCTGCACACCTCTTTTGAGACTTTTACAATCAATATAGAAAGAATAAAAACAAACAAGGCTCAAACTATTACAATACTTGCACAGCAGAAGCAAATTGATGAGCCAAGACCCTCTCCAAAGCTTTTCAGACCAGAAAGCACTCTTATGAAGGAGAGAGAAATTTTCCAGAAGATAGGAGCAATGAAACAGCAGATTTATATGTTTCTTCTGGAGTGAGGTGAGTTCCAAGTGTGGAGGAACTCTCCTTTTATAGAGGGCTGGAGCAAAATAGTCGTTGGGCAGCCAGCTGGGTCCAAGGAGATGTCCCTTTCTCTGCTGCAGCAAGTACACTTTACAGCTGTCAAGTTTGACCAGCTCTTCCTTCTGCAGGGTTCCTTCTGCAGGCTGTTTTTGGGCTGTTTCTCAAGGCAATTCTTCTTCAAATAAGCTGAAACCTTCCAGTATAGTATTTTTACTTATTCTTGAGTTAATTGATCCATTGGAATCATGAGAAGATGAGAAGAAGAAGATTATCATGAATTTAGCCTTATTTGTATCTTCTGCAGCAATGCATTCCTTCTGCAGGGCTTCTGGAGCTTCACTTCTCTTGCAGATCCTTTTAATATTCATCCTTTGCTTGATTGAGAATATCTTTATTTTTATTGTACAGCTGTGTTCTTAGAAGACAAGGAATTCAATCTGTTCTTTGGTTTAAGACATATTTGTTCCTTCTGCAGAATTAGTAATCTTAGGTTCTTCTAAGAAGCAGCCATCCATCTCTTCTGGTAATTACTTTCATATATCAAGAAAGCATATCTTGATGCTAGAAAGTCAGTAATGAGCTTTTCTTTTACTGTCTCAAAATGAATCTTCCTTCTAACACAATTTTATTATGATTTCTTCTCTTAGAAAGCTGTTCTGATCTTCTGGACAATGACAGTGCCTCTTATTGCTTTTCAGTATGCATTCTATCTATTTTTCACAGATTTGTCATTCTTGTCAAATCTGAGACTTATCTTTATAAATAAGTGCATTCATTTCCTTCTTTTGTTGCTCAATTGTTCCTTCTGCAGATGCTTACCTGTATCTTCTGAACATTCACTTGAACAAAATCATTAGTCCTTAAAGTTCAGAATTATTCCAAGTAAACCTTGATTGGTTGTCATCATTAAAACATTCTTTAAGGGATTCTTGGACCTTACAATATATACATACATGTATATGCTTGTATTATTATAACATTATTTATGTTTTGATCATTACATTATGCATTTTATTTAATAACCTTATATATTGTATTTAATTTTTAAATAATTTTATTTATAATGTTTTATAAATAAGTTTGAATGATATTTAAATAATTTTCAATGATGTTATAATTATTTTTAAACAATGTTATTTTGTAATAATTATTGATTTTACATAGTAATGGAATAGGGACAACCTATGCATAAGCTTTTAGGGGAACTGCCCTTACAATAATATTAATTTTTTAATCTTATTTGTATTACATGTGATAATTGTCCCCACAAATTAAGGATTTTGAGGTGTTGAATTAGGGTTTTATATGGAAGAAAAAATGGGATTTTTTTCTTTTAGGTTGAATTGATATTTCGATTGGTGTTTTTGAGTTTAAGAAGATTAAAATGATTTAATTAATTCAATTTGCAAAAATATTAATTAAAAAGTGAAAATTTAAAGGTTTTAGGTAGAAGACAATAATTGGAGGGACGAAATATGCTCAATTTTAAAAGTAAAAGGACCAAATTTGCTTTAAAAAAATTTAAGGGAACAAAATTGCAAACAAAACTAGTGGATGAAGAGTACAATTAAGACTTTTTGTATACAATTAAGACTTTTGTTTTTTAACTTTACTAAGGACAAGTGGAATTTCTCTGGTAGATCTTGTTTCCTCGTACTAGGTAGTTAAGCCAAATTTCTCTGGTGCATGTGGCCTCAACATGTTTTTAACAGTGTGGCCATGCGACAACCGACAAGCTTGATCACAATGGTATATAATCATACAAGAAAAGTTCATGCATTCTCGGGTTTGCAACATTGCTTTTAAAATTATAAAACATTAATAAATATTTAAATATCAAATATTAAACGTCTTAAATAAATTATTGTTTATATTGTATAAGTCATCATTATTATTAATTTTTTAAACTGCAAAAAATTAAAGAAAAATCTTTAAAATTTAATAGACCTATAATCATAAATTGAATTAAATTGACTTTAAGGAGATTTTTTATATAATTTTTTTATTTTAATTTAATTGATTTGATTTAAAATTTAAATTACTCAAATTTATTAGTTTAAAGCATGGTTTTGAAAATCGGACTGTTCGGTTCGACCGGAATCGCTTGGTAACCAGTCCATCATTAACTCCTAAAAGTCAGTGTTCTTCAGAATTGGTGAGGACTAGTCAAAAACCGGTCGAACCGATGATGAAAACCGGTTGAAGGTTCTTTCTAAAATTTTCAATTTTTTATTTAATCTAAATTATTTTAAGAGAACATATAAGATTACACGTAATATATATTATTTACTAATTATATAATTTTTCTGTCTTATAAAACTTAATAATGTTATTTATACTAATTTACAATTTTATATATCCTAGTTTCTTATAATTTTATTTATTATTATTTATAGTTTTATATAATATTTAAAATATATATTAATTTATACCGGTTCGACTACAACCACGGTCAACCCACGGTTGAACCATTGAACCGTAAACCAGTGGTTTAAAATAATTTAGATTAAATCATTTTAGTTCTAAGTTTTGTAAAGAAATTTTAAATAAATTTCAAAATTAATAAATACAATAAAAAATAATTCATAGTATTATGTATCTAATCTTAAAACATAACTTGTATCAATAATTTCATTTCGAATTCACACTATTAAACAAAACATACACACCTAATCCGATTTATGTTATAATTTAGATTAATGAAAATTTAAATATAATAAAATAATATTACCTTTATTTATTTAAAATTTTTTACCTAAATATTGACTGTAAAATATTTCTTTACTCAAAATTATTCATAAATAAGTATAAGTTGTATTAAAATTTTATAAATATATAAATGCAAACAAATGTTTGATTGTTAATTTCAAAATTAGATTCAAAATCTGATACAATCTGATAAAAATTAATTTTTAATATTTTTAATTTTTCACTTTCAATTCTTTATTTTTTTGTAATATTAAAATAAATCGAAATTATAAACAGCCTTATTCACCAGTCCATTTCACCTAAATTAATACGTTATGTTTCCCTTTTGTCTTTCAACAATCATTGGAGTTTTCTTTCTGGGATGACGAAGAGGAATTGAAGTTGATGACTGGCGCTGGCGAAAGGGTCACTATCTAGTTTGGTGAGAGAAAGACTCTGTACCCATTGTGGGAGAGGGGCATTGGCCATTTGCTATATACTACTATTATTCTGTGGGAAAATGTGGCCCTTTTGTGGTGGGCCTCTTCAATTAAATACATCCAAAAATAGGATAGTGCTTTTCGACAAAAAAAAAAAAATTGGTGTGATAGGCGTGGGAAGAAATTAAAAGAGATAGAAAAGAAAAAGATAAAAAAGCGACAAAAAGTAAAAAATGTGATAAAAAGAGAGAAATAAAAGAAGAAAAAAGTGTGGAAAAAGATATATAAAAGTGAAGTCTGAAAAAATATAATTGTGTCAAAAATATTGTAAGAAAATGTCGTTAGTCCACTCTGATAATAGCTTTTATTTCATCTTTCATTTTAATTCTTTCACACATTCCTTAGGAATAATTGTTATAAAAATTAATTTAATTTTCATTTATAATTAACATTAAATTTTATTAAAATTTAATCTAATTATATTTTAATATATTATTAAAAAACTGACATTTTAAAAATACCTTTAATAAATAATGTATCAAACAATTTAATATTATAAAATTACGTTGATACTAAATCAATTTATATTCAATAAAATTTTTATGTACTCCTAAAGTAACGTACCGATTCCCCTTAAGTAATTTTTATATACAATTTTTTAGTAGTACATGTTTGATTCCCTTTCAAAGTAACGTCTCTGATTCGAGTTTTGTGGATGAAAAAATTTTTGCTGGAAGAGCAAGCCCCACATATGTGAATGTTCCCAACTCGAGGACAGTTGTTCCTTCATGTAGGATATATGTGATTTAAAAAAAAAGTAATGTACCGATTTAATTCATACATAATATATGCCATATTAATTTTGATAGTTTTGTTTTATTTAATTTTAGAAGATTATTATATTATCTTCATGTGTAGGTAGCATTTAATTATTACATTGAGATTATTTATTTGAAACTTTCTACCCTATCTCTTTTATCTTACTTTTGTATATAAAAATTTGTTTATGGTATGATATAAAAGATGTATACACAGTTTTTAGTGGTAAATGTTTGATTCCTTTTAAGCTAACGTCTCAGATTCGAAGTCTTGTGGGATGAAAAAAATTTCCGCTGGAAAGCTAGCCCCACATAATGTGAATGTTTCCAGCTCGAAGACGATTGTCTCTCATGGAGGATATATCTATCTATAATATTACAAATGGTTAGATTTTTTTGTCACTGTTCATTGGGGGTTAATTTTTTTAATTCCTATAAGTAGTAAAGTTAAGAGTTCTAAATCTAGCCTAATTATAAGATTTACAGATGGTATCTAACCTATAAGATACATGGATAGTAGGTAGATAAATATGGAAAGTTTAGGTTGGAGGAAAATAGAAAGAAAAAATTATAAGAGAAATAATGTCAAAACTGTGATATGCAAAATGAAGAGAAAAATGAAAAGAAAATTAAGGTGTTTAAAGGAAGTGTAAACAAAGACATGTGAAAAATTATTATTCTTTTTTAAAAATATTAAAACTTTCATAATTAACTTTTGGGTGTGAAAATAGAAAAAACAAAGAGATAAAAAGAACAAATCAAGAGAGGATAAATAAATGACAATTGATGTGATAGAAAGAAGAGAAATGAAAAGAAAAAAATTAGGTGTAAAAATGTCTTAATATTTTAAAAAAAACTATTAAATACTATTATATTAAGAAAAAATTGTGAAATTAAATATAAATATAAAAATATAACAATTAAAATAATTTTAAAATTATATTTTAAAATAGTTAGTAAATTAGTTAACTAATAAACAATTATTTTAATAATAACTTTAGCCATGTATTTTTTAACATTCATTTCTATTATTTTTCTCTTTATATCTTACAATTAATTTAATTAAAAATTATTTATTTCAAAAGATGATGCATAGATGATAATTTATAGTTTAATTAATGTAAAGTATCTAAAAGAGAGAGAATTGCTCCTCTACTCTATTTATGGGATGTGAGAAGTGTAGGATAAGAGAGATATGGGAAAATAAATAAAGAGAAAGAAGGTAAAAGATATGCTAGTAAATAAAAAGAGAGAGATAAAAAAAAATTAAGATGTTAAAGAAATGTAAATAACAAAGCGTACAAAAAATCATTACTCTTATTTAGAAGTATTTAGAAGTTTTGGGAAGAAGGTTGGAAAGTTGGTGGTAGTTTTGTCAATCAGAAAATTAATGATAGATGTTTCTGTTCTGTTCTCTCTGGATCCACATTTTTTTCATAGAACCAAAGTGTTTCACTTTTTTCAATGATATGTCATGTTCTGTTCTACTTTTAAATTACACCAACATAGATAAAACTCCTAGATCATGTTCTGTTCCGTTCCGAAGTGTCTATCAAACCTACAAATAGTCCATTTTATGAGGGTGTGAGAATGGTAAGAAAGGGAGAATAGAAAGAAGAGTTAAGAGAGAATGTAAAGAACGATAATTGATGTGATAGGAAATGAAGAGATATATAAGAAAAAATGAGGTTGTGAAAGGATCTTATATATTTTAGAATTAAAGCATCAAATAACTTATATATTATGCATAAGTTTTGTGAATTAAAAATAAATTAAAATATAACAATTAAACAATTTTAAATTATTTAATAAATCAATTTAACAAATAAGAAATTATTTTAGTAAAATTTGTTCTCCCTTTATTTGTTGAACATTTATTTTTATTTTTTATTTGAATTTTAAAATAAAAAATATCTTATTAAAATATATAAAATTAATTAAAATATATCTTTAAATTACTTTGTTAGGTAAAAAATTCAATTCATATAAAAGAAAAGAAAAGTGAAGATAAAAATAAAAAGAATTAATTAAAAATTATTGTAACATTAGTTTTTTATTGTAACATTAGTTTGTTTCATGTATTGATAATCAATATAGCAATTTTTGACACGTTGAAAGCAAATTTTTCATTCTTTAGTTGATCCAATTTCCTTATTATAGATAAACTCAACTTTAGTTATAATTATCCTATGTGAGTATAATTATCCTCCAACTTCTAATAAGCAATAATAATCAAGAAAATTATAGTCAATTGTATTTTTCTATAATCACATTTTTTCTTGATACATGTTGATAATATGATTTTATTAAGATATTTTCAATTAAAAATATGATTGTGCTATTATCAGCATTATTATATATGCATAAAAATTCATTTATAATTTAAATATTAATATTTTACTAAAATTTATTAGATAAAGAATTGAATTTAATAGGGTAATGAATTTATGAATGATATTAAATTTACTAAAATTGAGGTGGGTTAGTTTAAAATAAAATTAAGATTCCCCTCACTCCGTGTATCGCACGGATAAACGACTAGTGTGGTTTAAACAAAAAAAGTAATGTACATATGGCATATAATTTTGATAGTTATTGTTTATTTAATTTTAAAAGATAATATATATTCATGTGTAGGTAGCATTTAATTATTACATTGAGATTATTATTTGAACTTTCCACCTATCTCTTTTATCTTCCTTTGTATATAAAAATTGTTTATGGTGTGATATAAAAGATGTATACATATTTTTTAGAATAATAATTTTGTGTGTGATCTCTGTAATAATATTGTTAATATTTAACAAAAATAAGTATTAAACAAAAATATTTAATATCTTCATAACATACAAAATATTTAATACATTATTTTAATTAGTAATTAAATTATTAAAAGGTTAGGTTAAGAAATTGTTACCCGTCTGACAACCATGTGCAATAAAAAATTAGCAGGTGAAAAGTAGTTTTTTGTTGAAGACAAAAGGAAAAAACTCTATAAACACTATTAATGAGTAGCTCAACCCATTATACCAATCACTATTCACTACATTGGTCAGGTATTATACTTAAATAATAATTTCATAATTGATATTAATAATTCAAAATATAAATCTAAAATTAATTAATGATAATCTATAAAATTAAATAGAGAATTAAATAATAAAATTTAACATTGTCTTATTAGATGACATTAGTCAATTATCATAAACATGAGAATTATTAAAATTAAGTTATCAATTAGGGGCAAAACACATATCAACCAACAGTCTAAGAAATATAGAGATTTAAACCTCTAACAATGTAGAAAATAGTATCCTATAGGGATATATATCATTCATGTTAATATGCCCACATTTCATACAAAACAATGATGAATAAGGAAAAGCCTAATTCATCCAAATTTTGTAATGCATTCCTAGCTTTCTTCTTGTCATATGATTTGCTTTTGGGATCCTTTCTTTCATTCTTGGTGCGAGAAGCAATATACTCATCATTGTGTGGCTTAGCTTTGTTCATAGATTCCTACTCTTGAGTAACAAGTTCAACCATTTCGTTATCAATGTCCACTCACCTTTTTTAGTATTATATAATGTCTTCAACACATCGAATTGAGGAAGGAGTAACTTAGGACCTGATAGATCAAGTAACCTTCACCAAGCTCGACCTTAAGAGACTTCAACTTATTGTAGTAGTATAGTACTTTCATCACATGCTCATACACACCATTAACTCCATCATTTTAAGTCTCATCAAGAAAAGGAAAGATACCGAAACTTTTGTGCTTTATTAAAAGTTTTGAACTTTTCAGCAATAGACTCCAAAAAGTCCTTAGCATTATCGCTCTCTGGAATACTTTGTCTAATTGACTTCTCCATTGTGAATTTCATCAATTTTAGGCACATTTTTTTAGAGTGCTCTTGTTTTTTTATATGAAGTCTTTCCAAGTGGAGTGTGCTGACTTATAAATTTTATAGGCCTTTTTATATCTCAAAGCTAAGTCCAAAATGATAATGACCAAATAGATGTTTGAATATTTCCTTTTGTCTTCATAAAGTTTGAGGGGTTTGGGGACGAGTTTCACCTTCTAAAGAATGTTTGTTGAATTTTGCTGCTTCTATAGGAAGTCAATGATATCAAATTTTGACTTTCATGATTCTAAAGCATTCATCATGTTTCTAATCACTTGTTCAAACTCCATTTGCTTTGTTTGCATTAGTAGTGACTTGATCATGTTCTTGTTGAATGATTACGCCAATTGTTTTTGATTCAATTGTTCATAATCTTTCTTCTAGTCAATGCTTCTAATGATTTTGAGATGATCTTCTAAAGCTTGATTTAACCCAGTTGAGTGTGCAGTAGATCTTTGATAATTGTTCTTGATCATTCTGAAGCTCGGTAGTTCCTTCATGTATTGATTTCATCATTCTTAAAGAATTTCTCCATGTTAAGCATGCTTGGGAACTTGTGGCTTGACTGAAGCGTGCTTATGAACGATGAGTTTCTGCTTCTGAACTTCTTCTAATCATGTATATAATATTCCTGTACTTTCTCAAGCATCTCGAAGCAAACATTTATAGTCTTTTTATTCAGAACACTTATAATTTTAGTATGAAAGCTTATTGTTATTAAAACCTCATCTAGGAGGGTCTTGGACTTAGCCACCAATAAAAACTACCCCTATCAATTTTCAAAACATGTGGAGATAAAAGTTTCAAAAGATAGTGAGTTATTTTTATTTAAGCTTGAAAAAATAGACTTGATTTCAAGCAATTTCATGTGATTTTTGTTCAATTTAGTGCATAGGTAGTGTCCTAAAAATCCAACCACTAAAAACTCTAATTTACTTTAATCGATTGGTTAAAATCCTACCATTAAAAAAATTAAGGGTTATAGGATTCAAATCTCACATTCAACTATGATTCGTAAAAAAGAAATGACTATAACATTTACTAATCTATGCTTCCTAGAAAATTTTCTAATTTCATGCCTAGATCAATCTCATACAAATACAAGATCGTAACATGTTCCTATTCAAAGTTTTCCTACAACATTAAGGGTGTTCACAACTCGGTTTTGTTTGGCTCTATAGGAAAAACAAACAGAACCAACAAAACCGTTTGGTTCGATTCAGATTGACAACATTTTTTATAAGTGACCCGAACCAAACCAAACCAAAAAAAAATATGTTGTTTTAGTTTGGTTCAATCAGATTAGAAATATGGCTGCAAAGGGAGAATTTATATAAAAATTGGATGCAAAACCAAAAACATACCAAGCATATGGGAAGCAATATTTGTCAAAATACATGATTAGTTAAATAGATCAAAATACAACATCATTTTTATTTTTTCAATTCATATTTGCTTTGAAAGACATCAATAACATAATGTTCAAATAGATCAAGAGAAGTAAAGAGCAATCGAGAAGAAGAGACTTTAGATTTTTGTCATCAATGAGGGGCAGTTGGTTCCGATTCTGCTGGCGATGTTATGGCTTCTGCAGTGGGTGGGTAGTGGGTTCTGCTCCTTCTTGTTTCCTCATGGCGTGGTGGGCTATGCTACTTCTTGTTCCTCACAAACGTGGTGACCAACCGACAAAGATGGGGTAGTGTTCGCAGCAGTTGCAGGACGCCAAAGATTGGGGAAGACGGAAGCAAACCCTGGGTTGAGAGAAATTCGATATAGTTTAAAACTTTGAGTCTATTACAATTTTAGTTTTAGTAATTATAAAATAATATATTTTTTTATTTAAGGGATCGAGTCGGTTCAGTTCAGGTAACGAGTTCAATATCTTTAAACTGTTGTATGAACTAATCATTAACGAGTTTTATTGGTTTGTTTGGGTCCAACCGATTGAACTAAAAAATTCAATCCAAATAAATAGGCTCAGTTTGGTTCATCGGGTTGAACCAAATCAATGAACACCCTTTCTACAATATAAAGTTAGAATGTGCATACCTAGTAGGTAGGATGGAGCCATCTCCGTGTTTACGTGCTCTTTTCATTTTATTATTAAGTGTGAGAGCAATTATTCATAATATGATCTGTAATGTAAAAAATTGCCTTATGGGAAAATATTTGTTATTTATCATATGAGAGTATGGATATTTCAATAGGTATCAAGTGAATACTCCAAATCTATCATGGCATATCCATGAAATGGTCAAGTGTTGTAATAATTAAATAATAATTCATAGTTGACATTAATAATTCGAAATATAACTCTAAATAATTAATTAATACTAATTTACAAAATTAAATAATAATACCACACAAATACGTGTGCGTTACATAATAAGAGAAACAACTATAATTTTCTCGTTAAAAAATATCATGCGTGATGTGTTATAAATGATAATTATTTCCGTCAAAAGAATAAACAATAATTAGTTAATGTTATTATTCCTTAATTTTATACCGTAAATAAAATACAAATCCGACCCTTGAATATATTATTGTTACATTATATTCTCTTCCGTATTTTTTATAAGGCATTTCTTTAAGTTTGGTGGTCCTCTTTTAAGGGATTTTATAATTTTAAAATAATATTATTATCATTTTTTTTATTTACGCTTATTAATTTTAATGTATTTTCAATTATTAAATAATAGTTGAGTTAGTTAATGATATTAAATAAGGATAAAATTAAAAAAATAAATATTTTTTAAAACTTCCGTAAAACTAACTTTAACTAATTTTATTAATATGTATAATTTTATTAAATATTAAATATGCTTTATAAAGAAAGATAGCAGGGACGGAGTAGCACCGGTAAGAATCTTATGTTGTCCCACCAAAATTTATTATCAGTAATTGACGCCAACTTCATCCAAACTACTCTCTCTCTCTCTCTCTCTCTGTCTCTGTAATTATCTGTCTCATTTAATTCACACCCCACAGGCAATAGCTGGTGGGTAAAGGTCCAATGAGCCCCACGAACCCAGGTTCACATCACACTTTCAACTGGTGATAGTGTTTTTGTGCATAGTGGCATTCTCCAATATTATTTTTAAGTGAAAGAGGACATTCTCATATATGAACCTTCACCCATCACCACTCCACTCTAGTGCTATTGATGCCAAGGGCCACTTTTTGCCTTATAATAAAACCAAAAGGGAAAAAAAACAAGAACATCTTCAGGGGTGGCATTCATTTTTTTTTGGATATTATTCTCAGCAACCAACAGCATTTTTATTATTAACAACATTTCCTTCAAGATCTACCCTTTGTTTTTCCTTCTCAATCTTCTCTACTTTTCCCCTATGCCCAGGTTTTCTAAAATCCGAATGGACTTACACTTCTTCTGATTTTGCTCTTATCTTCGAGTTCAACTCGTGTGGCCTCTGTTTAAAGTTTATTTCTTTTTCTTTGGGTACATGTGAAGTTGATCTTGTAAGGCTCAAGTTGAACCAAACATCAGGTTTTCTGCAGAATCTTCACCTTTTTGCTGCTAAATATAGATGTCAGCTCCTATATTGTGAACCAAACTTCAGGTAAATTATCTTTTTGTCCCCTTGCAATCTGATACTTTTTGCTATAATGGAAGGCACTTTAGTGCTTTATTCTCTTTCCCATCTTGGTTGTATGTTTGAGATGCGCTTTAAGTCTGTTGTCATGTTATTTCGATGGTTGAGTTTGAGACTTTGAGAGCTATATGCACCCTTGGTTTTTGTCTCTATGTTCCTACCTCTGCCTGTGTTTCTATTTTGGGTTTCTTGGTCTGGAACTAACTCTAGAGGGCTGCTGTCCACCTACCAACCAAGGTCTTGATTGAGAGCTACAGTTCATGCTTATATTATTACAAAAGTCACCGTTTCTGGGATGAGTGTTTGACTTCATACTTTGGTAATATTTATTTTATTTTACTTATTGAGGATGTTGCTTGTTTGTTGAGCAGGGTGATTGTTATTTGTTACTGGCTTTTCAATAGGTAACTCCAACCATGATTAGAGTTTGGCTCGTGGTGTTGATTGTTTCTCTCCAATGGGTTCTCTTCAATTGGGGTTGGCGTGGATAATTCCACAGTACCTGCTTTTGTAAATATTGGGGTTCTCTACTCTTTCAATACTAGTGTCGGTAGAAATTGTAAAAATTGCTATAGAAGCCTGCTGTTCAAGATGTAAATTCTGATCCATCTATTCTTGGTAAAACTAAGTTGAAGGTCTCACTGCAAGAAGATTCCAAGTACAGAGGTTTTTTGAGCATTGCTGAGGGTATGTCCTTCATAATATTCCCACTTTTCTGTCTGTTAAAACTTGAAAATCAACTTTGACAAGATACTTTAAGTATGACAGATTATAATTATTGTTTTGAATAATTTTGTAACAGCCTTGCAACTCATGGCAACACAACTGTGGCCATAATTGGACCCCAGACCTCTACAACAGCTCATGTCATATCTCATATAGCAAATGAGCTCCAAGTGCCTCTGCTATCATTTTCAGCCACTGACCCTACCCTTCTTCACTTCAATTCCCATTCTTTATTAGAACTGCTTTTAGTGACATTTTTCAAATGACTGCAATAGCAGACCTTGTTAAATTCTATGGGTGGAGAGAGGTTATTGCAGTCTATGGTGATGATGACCATGGAAGGAATGGAATAGGTGCCTTAGGGGATAAGCCTTGCTGAGAGACGTTGCAAGATCTCATTTAAAGCACCAATGACTCCTGAGGCAACTAGGGAGGAGATTACTGATGTGCTTGTTCAGAGTGGCCCTGGCAGAATCCCGGGTTATAGTTCTTCATACAAGTACTGCCTTGGGGTCCAAAAGTGTTGAGTGTGGCAAAGTCTCTTGGGATGAGGGAAATGGTTATGTCTGGATTGCCACTAATTTTCTGACTAGTTGGTTGGACATAGATAGTCCCCTCCCTTCAGATACAATGGATAACATTCAAGGAGTTGTTACATTACGTATGTACATACCAGATTCAAAGCTCAAAAGACAGTTTGTTTCTAGGTGGAAAAACTTGACTGATGGAAAGACAGCCTAATGGTTCCCTTGGTTTGAGTACTTATGGTATCTTGCATATGATACTGTTTATGTGCTTGCTCGTGCACTTGATTCATTTTTCAAGCAAGGGAACCAAATCACATTTTCACATGATTCAAAGTTATCTGAACTACATGGAGACAACATGCATCTTGATGCTGTGAAAATCTTCAATGAAGGAAATCTGTTGAGGAAAAGTATTTATGAGGTTAACATGACTGGTGTATCAGGTCAATTTAAGTATACATCTGATGGAAACCTTGCTAATCCAGCATATGAAATCATCAATGGTGATTGGAACGGAACTAGGAGGATTGGTTATTGGTCTCATCACTCTGGATTATCAGTTGTTACTCTCAGAAGCACTTTATTCAAAATCACCTAATCATTCCACTCCAAGTCAAAAACTACTCACTGTGTTTTGGCCAGGGGAAACAACCCAGAGGCCTCGTGGTTGGGTTTTTCCAAACAATGGAAGGATGTTAAAAATTGGAGTACCAAAAAGGGTTAGTTACCGTGAATTTGTTCACTCAAGTACAAGCCACTGATATGTTCAAGGGATTCTGCATTGATGTATTTGTTTCTGCAGTAAACTTGTTTGCCCTATGCTGTCCCCTATAATTTGTTTCATATGGGGATGGTAACAGCAATCCTAGTAACACTGAGCTTGTGCGTATGATCACACAAACGGGCGTGAGTAGCATTGCAATAAATTTTTGAGGAATTTGGATGTTTTAATGGTACTTTTCTGAGACCAGTTTTCTTATTATCATACAGGGTCTTTGATGCTGCAGTAGGTGACATCACAATTACTACAGAAAGAACAAAGATGGTGGATTTTACTTCAGCCATATATTGAGTCTGGTCTAGTGGGTTGTAGCATCAGTTAAGAAGATAGAATCCAATGCTTGGGCATTTTTTGATGCCATTTACACCAATGATGTGGACTGTCACAGCCATCTTTTTCCTACTAGTGGGAGCTGTTGTTTGGATTTTAGAAGCAATAGGCTGAATGATTGAGTTTAGGGGACCTCCCAAAAGACAAGTAGTCACAATTTTTGTGGGGTAATGAAACCTGTTGTCTCTCTCTCTCCTCTCTCCTCCCTATCCTCTGGCTCTGGCAGACCATACTGAACCTTTTTGGAACCAAACCTATGTTTCTGATGCATGCAATAATTATATAAAAGTTAATGTTTTCCAACTTGAATTACTTGTAGCTCTGGATATGTTTGTAACTTCTATTTGTGTTTTATCTGACAGGTTTAGTTTTTCAACTATGTTTCTTTGCTCACAGTAAGTTCCATTTCTTTTTCTTCTGTGACATCTATGGTCCATGTTAAGCAGTAGCTACCTTAAGTTAATCAACTTGCTCTTTTCTATGTAGGGGAAAATACAGTGAGCACTCTTGGTCGCTTTGTGCTGCTTATATGGCTATTTGTAGTTCTAATAATTACTCAAGTTACACAGCAAGCCTGACTTCAATCTCACAGTGCAACAACTTTCTTCACCTGTTAAAGGCATTGAAAGTTTAATAAATAGCAAAGAGCCTATTGGCTACTTGCAGGGTTCTTTACTCGAACTTATTTAATTGAGGAATTGGTATTGATGAATCCAAGATTAGTTCCTCTAAAAACACCAGAAGAAACTACAAAAGCACTGGAAAAAGGTCCTCAAAAGGGTGGTGTTGCTGCAATATGTTGGATGAGCGTGCTTACATAGAGCTCTTCCTTTCAAGCCGGTGTGATTATACTATTGTAGGTCAAGAGTTCACCAGAAATGGTTGGGGATTTGTAAGTATCTCCTTCCACAATTCTCCTAATTCTTTTTATTGCTTGGTCTTTACAATTTAATTTGGAAACCTGCATGCTTTTCTCTTCCTTTTTAACTAAAGAAAGTGTACATTAATTTTTCTCTTGCATATTTTAATTGATACTTTGTTCTGCAGTTCATGTTGTCCATTATATTAATACTCACGTCAAGCATGAAGCACTGGGGAAAGGGGATTGAATAATTTAGCTAGAGAAAACTTTACTGCCAAATCATAACGTCCAAGTTTGTTCCTAACGCGTCTGTGTATAAGGTTTTAGAAGGCTGTAACCATGAAACATTGGTATCCCATTACTAAACAGTAAAGAATAAGCATTAGAGGGAAAAAAATCAGAGCTTTCACTTGACTATTTTTTGCTAGAGCATATTCCCTTGCCTATTAACTAATGAAAGACTCAACTCATTGGTCTAAAATGGAACACAATTTTGGCAGGACATTATCTTCCCTGCAATTTCCAGTTACATGTTCTTTTTTTTTTACATGTTCTGTTCTGTTACATTTGTAGTTTAGTTCAAGGTTATTTTACCATGCGTAATTGTTTGGTTCCCTTACTTTGAAGTTATCAACTGATGGTATGGTAGTATCTCACTATTTCTTGTCCTTCATTTATTTTTTCAGGCCTTTCCACGAGACTCTCCATTAGCAGTTGATCTTTCAACTGCCATTTTGGAGTTGGCAGAAAATGGAGATTTGCAAAGAATCCATGACAAATGGCTTTTGAGCAGGGGCTTGCCTATCACAAGGTGCAAAGCTTGAAGTGGACAGACTCAATCTCAAAAGCTTTTGGGGCCTCTATTTAGTCTGTGGGTTGGCATGTTCACTTGCTCTCTTGATATATCTTATTCAGACACTGAGACAATACAACAAGCACCCGCCCAGAAGAAGTTGAGTCTCCTGGCCAAGGCTCAGGATCTTCACGTTTGCGGACTTTTCTTTCATTGTAGATGAAAGGAAGAGATAGTTAAGAGCCGCTCCAAGAGAAGGCAAATGGAAAGGATATCATATCGAAGCACAAGTGAAGTTGGATCATCCATCACATTCAATAGAGGATTTTCCCAGTCATCATCATCAAACAAATTGATTCAGCTAATGAAGTTTGACTAACTATTGCCTATTTATTTGTCCACGTGATTTTGTTGCCTCCTTATGCCAACTACCTCAAATTCCCCATTCAACTCATGGTTTTCCTACTACTTTTCTTTTTCTTTTTCCTTTTCAGTACATATATATTTGTAGGATATATCACTTTGTGTCTGACTGTAATGGAATTATGTCATTATCATTTAAATGCAACAGGTCAATTGTTGACTTCCATCTTTTGGATTGTAGCATAACAGCTTAGATGACATTGGTTGTTAGGTCTCTGACATAATTGATATTACAAATTGAAACCTTTTTCCCATTATATATTGTTACTTTTTATTTTATTTTACTGTTATATGCTAGTTCTAAGAGGGCAAGAGCAGATCAAAATGATCTTTCATGCGTCTTAACTTGATCTTGCACAATAAATTGAAATATGTTTAGTTGAAACTTGAAATGTTGAATCCTCTGAATGTTAAGACATTACATTTTGATGAACTAACAGTTCTTGATAGCATGATCCTGAATCATATATGTATTTACACATTCTTAATGAAGAGGTGAGAAAAGTGAAAATTAAAAGCTAGAACTTAAAAGTTAGATTAAGCAGTCGCAATATATATTATATATACATATATACATAAATTACTACATATCAACATAATCTGTTTCATGCTGCAACCAGTCTTTCCCGTATGATATATTTTCAAACCATCGAAACAAGGCCAGGCACTAAACAACCTTAATAAAATATCTTTGAAAACCTTCTTCCTCCTTGCAATATTTGCACATAACTTTATACACTTCAATCAAGAGTCTTGGGAATCGACTTGCAAAGTAGTCATTGAATCCTTCAGGAACAGGTCCTACAAGTTCCTGAAAATCCAGTAAGAAATTAGAAGCCATACATATATATGGATGGAGAAAGCTTTCATGTCCTAAAGAGTACAGATATCCAGCTTATGCATGAATTTAATATTCTTTAATTTTTGGTATCCTAGAAGTTTATCCTATTTAGAAGATTATACCATATGTTAACAAAGATGAATGTTGACATTTTATAAGAAAGGCTGGCGATCCACACCAGCACAAATAAGCATCATTTCCAGGAAGCTCATACAATTTCAGTGAATTGTACTAGAGAAGTCGAAAACATAATCATATTAGCCAAGCACATCAGTTCAAGAACAAATGTAAAGATATTCAAAAATTAAATTAACAAAGGCGTGTACTTTCACTCTTGCACTTCTAATCATCACACATCATGTCATCATCTTTGACCACAAAGTCAAAATATCACTATAGCAACACCATGTGATAACCAATCATCAGTATCATCACACCTCATCATATGAAGTTAAAGTTGATTTGTATTTTGCTTAACTCAACATAGTAAACAGATTGTTTTACAATTTTATTTTCACTAATAGATACAGTTACTCAATATATGACACAGTAGTACCAAAATGCCAATATAGTTAACAGTGGAGATAAGTCTCACGAAGTAAACATCAACAAGATATATGTGGTATAGGTTCATAAAAATCTAGTAAAGTATAGATCAACATTACATGGATTGTAGTACAGTTTGATAAATAGCACAGGTACAGCTATATGGTACAGCACTTTTTCAGTTGGGGTTGTTGAGGAAGGAGTTGTTTGAGTTGAATTGAAGGAATAAGAGTGGCTTGAGGGGGAGAATGAGAGAATTAAAAATCATGAGAATCAAATCATTGCTAATTTGTCAACAATGCAAGGTATCACAATGATATTTGGGCTGCTAAACATGGTTCTGGACAATGGACCTCTGAACCAATCAGGTACAGATGCTCCAACTTTCTTAGCAAATCCTCATCTGCTAGGCGACTTGTACCCAACCCATGGGTTCCCAACCCAGCACATGATGTTTGGACTTTGGTGAAGTTCAGGATTATTTATTCCTGTAGACACAGGTTGAGTGCTGAGGTTAGGGCCACTCCACCCCACAAACCCCATAAGTTAAAAACCTCTAATTAAATTTTATAATGGGTTATTTATGTTCTTACTTCTTAGCTTTTAAGATGTCTTTATTTACTTAGTTAAATTCTAGATAGAGGTATTGGAAATATTCATATGATATTCAATTATATGAGATGGTGTCTGCATTATGATTTTGATTAGTTATGCTATATACATACATGTGGGTGTGTGGGTGTTTGAAATTTTCAGAGGATTGGAGGAGTTGGAAGTGTAGACTAGAGTGCCTGTTTTAAATATTTCTCATAGGGCTGGGCATGAGTTTTGGTTCCCAAGACCCAGGGTTGTTAATTCAGGGATGAGCAGTACGAGATGAGGTCAAGTTGAACGAAAACACATCCCAACCCATGGCATTGCCAAGCCTACCCAACCAAGAAACAATTAAACGAAAACATCTACTAAATGCCAGTCCAAGAAAGAACCTGGATTTCTTGAGGAAGTTCTCTATAATGATTTAGCTTGTTTCTCATAACCCGCAACAAGTCTCGAACACTGTTAAACTTATATCGCCGGTAATGACCAATGTTAGCAATGAAAGCTGGTTCCATCCTTTCATTCCATTTTCCACCTAAGGCCACTGTGGCAATGTTTTCTATCCCCCTCAAAAGATCAGAACCAATCTCTCTATCTTCCAGTTCCACCCTATCACTGGTGTCACGTAAAAATGAAAGTCTCATGTCGGAACTCCAGAAAAAGGATGGTTCAGTACTTCAATCGCCTTTGGCCTGGAAATAAAGGAAATGATTTCTTGAATGAAATTACTAGCTTGCAACCAGATAATCAAAAAAAAATACCAGAATACAACACCATTCATGGCCCTATACCTAAAAGCTTAAGCTTTTAGAAGAGTTGGTCTTCGGCAACAAATATAATTACAGTCCCTCATAATATAGGAGTTATCAGACAGTCCGTCTAATTTTAATTTATGCAATGAAAACTTTCATATTAGTCAAGTTTTTTCAATAATGTGAAATTGATAGCCTTTGTGACTCGTTAAACAAAAGTACAGGAAATGGTAAAGTTCAGTGGCAGACAATGCTGATGTTTTTGTAGTGCCCAAAAGTGGCTCCCAACATAATTAATTGCCTTTGCTTTATGATTGATTAATGCCTGATGATACAAATTCTTTTGCATTTTCTGTGCCTTTACACACATGCATGCAAGGCAATTCACCTTGACCCCCCCCCCCCCTCAAATTTGTAAACTAGGGATCTTTGGAGAAGAATAAACCAGCCCTGCCTCATTGATCAGGCCACAATTGCATGAATTTATTTTCAATAAAAAATAAATATAATTAAATGAAAGGAAGAATGAAGGGGCGCAAATAAGAGAGTTGGGGGAGGATAAGAACCACAGAAAAATCAAGCAAGCTCATCAGAACAAACCATGCATTATCATCCAGCTTCATGCTTTTTAGCATTCATCCATGGCCAAGGTATGAAGCATTAAAATGAATATGTGCAAAGGAATATTTATGAAGCCTACTGAATCAAGCAAAAATGAATATGTACATGAAGTGCAACTAGAATAGAGGTTTATAATAGCATTCACTGAATATCAATGGTTACAGTAACAAAGGTTATATTAGGTCAATGACAATTTTCAATCTTATTTACTGTCTTTAATGAGTACAGTGAGAACTCTTTCACATCTATGCTGCACAACGACGGAACTTAGTATTTATTGCAAGAAATAGGGGATTCAGTAAACTTCCACTCAATTACTAACAACCCTCCTCTCTTCCCCCCTATAATTTATATACATTGTCAAATCCTATCCTACACCTATCTAAGACTAATTTCAGCTAGCTAATTGGGTAACTAATTATACATAGGTGGGCTACCTAACACAACCATTCTTATCAATGAAATTACATCACTTTCCATTTAACCAATTCTAAAAAAATTAGGCTTGGATTAAAGTAAGACCTCCTGAGTCCTATATCAGCTCATAAAACCGAAATCTAAATAAAACTACAATATTGATCACTAGAGATTATCAAATAGAGACACTCTTACATCTTATCTTACTATTTTTAAAAGTGTTGGTTTGAATTTGAGTCCAAGCCTTCAATCATTTTATACACAAAATTAAGCAAATCATAGCAAGATGCAACACTATGAGGCACAAGAAAATATTCCATTCCCAGAAAAAACCATTGAATGAGAATGATTACCTTAGATTAGGGTTAGGATTTAACAAACTATTAATAAGATCCTCAGCTTCAGGAATGAAAATTCACTAAGAAAAGATCTTTTTATTTTTCATGATATGACATCACGTTCAAGATGTTCTCCAAATGGATGTCTTCGCCAGTCATGCAAGAAAAAAGAGGACACAACCTAAACTAAATATATCAACAGCCCGAGTTTGGCGTCCTTGAACAAGCTGCTCTGGGCTTGCCAACCTGAACTGCCACCACCTGCAATTAAGCCATTAAATGTTAGTGCAAGAATAATAAATTGAGTCCAATAAATTAAAAATGTAGGATTCAACTAAAGCAGGCTGTCCTAGCTGAAAAAGGAGAAAAAAGAAAAATGAAAAGGTGAATGAACAAGACTTTATAGGTCATTGTTGAGATTATAGGGTTTTGTAGGGAAGGAGAAAATAAGACTGAACAATATGAGATTGGATTTATATGGAAATGAAATAGGAAAGAAAATAAAATTAGAAAACGATTAAAATTGCTATCAATCAGATGTCTTAAAATTTGGACTAGGCCTAACTCAACCTCAAAAGCTAATTAGGGTGAGGATTGCCCAATACTTATATACACTTATTTGGCCTTATCTCTAGTTAATGTGAGACTTTATCACACCTCCCTCACGCCCAAGGTTGGAGATCTGGAGCGTGAAGTTTGCAAGACTTGACATCTACGGGTGGCACCCTATTTAGTATTAAAAAATTTATTTTCCAATCCATAACAGGTCGCGGCTTCTTTCGTAGAAAGCTTGTTGTAAGTTCTCCCAAATCTCCCTCACAGTGGAAAGAAACGTGCAATTTTTGCTGATCTCTAGAGTCAGAGTGCCACAACCATGTGATAATTAGGGAGTCTTCATCATCCCATACATCAAACTGTGAGCCTTCCTTGTCTGGGGCTTCCTCTTACTTGAAATAGAAATATGAAAAGTGTATATTGATTGATTAAATTAGCAAATACAACAGTGTATATATATACATGTTATGAGAGAACCAATCCCTAGAGATTTGGGATTAGGATCAATCTAAATCAATTTAGGATCAACCTAAATCAGGAAACTATACAATAAATCAAAGAGAATAAATAATAATATCTCTACATATCTTAACACTCCCCCTCAAGCTGGAGCATACATATCATAGGCATCCAGCTTGTCACATATATAGGTTATCCTAGGACCCCGTAAAGATTTAGTAAAAATATCTGCAAGTTGATCCTTGGAGCAAACTGAGGAAGTCTTGATGACACCGGAGAGGATCTTTTCTCTAAAATGACAATCAACTTCTATATGTTTTGTCCTCTCATGAAAAACTGGATTAGAGGAGAGGTATAAGGCCGACCGGTTATCACACATTAGTTCCATAGGGCCAACCTTGCAAAACTGCAACTCTTGAATTAAAGACTTTAGCCACAGAAGCTCACATGTGGTGTGAGCCATTGCACGATACTCTGCTTCTGTGCTCGATCTGGCAACAACACTTTGCTTTTTACTCTTCCATGAAACAAGATTACCTCCCAAGAACACACAATAACCCGTTGTTGACCGTCTGTCACTTGCATCACCTGCCCAATCTGCATCTGAATACCCAACAATATTTGTATGTCCTCTATCACTGTAAACAAGTCCCTTCCCAGGTGATCCTTTGAGATATCTGAGGATCCGCACAACTGCATGCCAATGACTCTCACAAGGAGAGTTAAGGAACTGACTTACAACACTGACAGGAAAGGATATATCAGGTCTGGTCATGGTGAGATAATTTAACTTGCCCACTAGTCTTCGATACCTTCCTGGGTCGGAATAAGGCTCCCCCTGGTTAGGTAGAAGCTTCACATTAGGATCCATTGGGGTGTCAACTGGCTTACAATCTGTGAGTCCTGTCTCCTCCAGAATGTCAAGAGCATATTTCCTCTGAGAAATAGCAACACCGGACTTTGACTGAGCAACCTCAATCCCAAGGAAATAGCGCAGAGGACCTAAATCCTTAGTTTGAAAGTGCTCAAATAAGTGCTGCTTTAGAGCCTTGATGCCCTCCTGATCATCACCTGTAATTACAATATCATCCACATAAACCACAAGATAAATGAATTTATGGGTCAGTGAGCTCTAAAGAAAACAGAGTGGTCTGCCTCGCAGCGGATCATTCCAAACTCCTGTATGACTTTGCTAAACCGACCAAACCAAGCTCGAGGTGATTGTTAAGGCCATATAAGGACTTCCGTAATTTACACACAAGGTCAGACTCCCCCTGAGCAACAAACCCAGGGGGTTGCTCCATATAGATCTCCTCCTCCAAGTCACCATGTAAGAAAGCATTTTTTATATCCAATTGAAACAAGGGCCAATGTCGCACGGCAGCCATGGCCAAGAAGAGGCGAACTGAGGCCATCTTCGCAACTGGAGAGAAAGTGTCACTGTAATCCAAACCATATACCTGTGTGTATCCCTTAGCCACAAGACGGGCTTTCAATCTATCCACCTGTCCATCAGGGCCCACTTTAACATTAAAGACCCACCGACATCCAACAGATTTGCCGGACGGAGGTGGAACAAGTTCCCAAGTATGGTTAAATTCTAAAGCTGTCATCTCATCAATCATAGCTTGTCGCCATCCTGGATGGGTTAAGGCCTCCTGTACTGTCTTGGGAATGGTAATAGAGGATATAGCAGAGACAAAAGCAGAATAGGTAGGAGACAAACGATGATATGAGAGAAAATTATAAATGGGATGAGGATTAGAAGTAGAACGTTTACCTTTACGAAGAGCAATGGGCAAGTCAACTGAGGTGGAGAGGTGGAGCCGGAGTAGGTGAGGAGACTGGAGCAGAAGCGGAATCACACAGTGTACTAGGAGATGGAACCAAAGTATGTAACCGACGCTCATAAGTTATCCCATATCGATGTGGGAGACAACCAGACCTTGGTAGGGAAGGACACTCTAGTGGAGGCCCAGGTGTCTCTAAAGTAGCAGGTGGAGACTCAACAGAATCAACAAGAGGAATAGGCAATACCTGAGAATAGAGATCGGAGTCCAGTGAAGAGACTTCTGAGGTACTGAAAAATGGTGTGTCTTCAAAGAAGGTGACATCTGCACTGGTGTAGAACCGATGTGTAGTGGGAGAGTAGCAATGGTACCCCTTTTGGACACGAGAATATCCTAAGAACACATTTGATAGCACGTGCAGACAACTTATCATGACCTGGGGAAAGATCATGAACAAAACAAGTACAACCAAAAACACGAGGGGGGACAGAGTAAAGAGAATCCAATGGATATAACAGGGAATGAGGAGCTTGATCATTCAAAACAGAGGATGGCATCCGATTTATTAAATATCCTGCAATAAGGACAGCATGACCCCACAATTTTGGATGTGCATTAGCATTCAATAGCAGGGTACGGGCAGTGTCCACAATATGTCTATGTTTTCGCTCGGCAACACCATTTTGTTGAGGTGTATGAGGACAACTAGATTGATGTTGAATGCCATGGGAATTCATGAAGGAAGTGAAACAATCAGAGAGTATTCTTTAGCATTATCACTTCGTAGAACACGGATTACTTTGTCAAACTGAGTTTTGATTTCTAAACAGAAAGTTTTGAAAATTGTGAATAACTCTGAACGATTTTTCATTAGAAAGATCCAAGTACATCTTGAAAAATCATCAATGAAAGTAACATAATACCTATGTCCTAAAATAGACGCAACACGACTAGGACCCCAACATCAGAATGGACAATATCAAAAGGAGACACAGCTCGACCATGAACACTACTAGGAAAAGAAGTTCTAACATGTCCTAGTTGACACGACTCACACTCTAAGGACTCCAACTGGGAGAGATGAGGTACCATTTTCTTCAGTTTATGTAAGCTAGGATGACCAAGACGACGATGGAGCAAACCGGGAGACTCAGTAGATGCACATATGGTAGAAGCAGAGGACTGAAGGTAGTAGAGACCATGTGATCCTCTGCTCCAATCGTCTGTCCCGTACTCCGGTCCTGTATCAAGAAAGAATCAGAAGTGAAGGTGATGGCACAATTTAATGATTGAGTCAACTTGCTTATAGAAATTAAATTGAAGGGACATCCAGGAACTAATAAAACTGATTTCAATGGTAGTGAGGGAACAGGTGAAATTTGGCCAATGCCAGTGGCTTGGACTTTGGATCCATCAGCAAGGGTGATATGATGTGGAGTTTTAGGTGAGGATAAGTTAGGGAAAAGAGAGGCATTACCAGTTAGGTGATCAGAAGCACCAGAATCCAAAACCCAAGGTCCAAGAGGCGTAGAATGAGAGAGACAGACTGTAGAATTACCAGTGTGAGCAACAGTGACTGAGGAAGAGGTCTGTTGGGTTGCCTTCAGTTGAAGGTACTCCTTGTAATCATCAGCAGACCAGGAAATTGGATGATTGCTCTCAGATTCAATCTTGGGCTCTGAAGTCAGAGATTGAGCAACATTAGTTGTCTTGCTCGGAAAGCCATGCAAAGAGTAACACCTATCACGTGTATGTCCATCTCTCTGACAGTAGGTGCAATGAAGGTTTCCTCTACCCCCTTTTCCACGACCACGACCACGACCTCGTCCTCCACGTTCAGTGGTACTGGAGACAAAAGCAGAGGACTCAGATGCTGTTTGAGATTCTGCCTCAGGTGAAGGAACCCGAATCAAACGATCTATGAGTTCTTCCACCGTAGGAATGGTGGGATGGATTGTCAAAATCTGATCACGAACAGATCCGTAGTCCTTATGAAGTCCATGAAGGATAAAGACCATGAACATAGTATCGAGTTTGCTTAACACTTTCTGAAGATCATCACTAACCAACATCAGCTTCAGCTCATCAATGGTGGATTGAGCATGAAAAATAAGATGGCAAATCATGATCAACCATTTGAAGTGTTGCTAAACACGAACAGATTCATACAATCTCTGGATGTCATTGGCATATATTCCGCGCTTTCTTCCAAACATCATAACATGTTTTGTACGGGCGAAAATGCACCATTAATTTGGGCTCAATGGACCATAATACAGATACAAGTTGATAATCTGCTCGCTGCCATTCATCACTCACATCTTTATCAACTCGGAAGCCTTCTTAACAAGGTGATCAAAGACCCTGGCCTAAAAACCATATCTCAACTGCAGTAGACCAGTCTAAATAATTTTTACCATTCAACTTCTCAGAGGTAATAACCGGTGAACCAGAAAAAAGCAAAGGAAACCAGTCCCCTTTTAGAAGACTCAATTTTTGGATCCTCCTTATCAACTTTGGAAATCTCCGCCATGTGAAAAAGAAGGAGAACAACAACCAAAACACCAAACAGCTACTAAAAGAGTTTGCAGCAACAAGAAACACCAAACAGCAGCAAGAATGTCAAACAGCCACCAAATAGTAGCAAGAACGCCAAAAGCAGCAGGAACGTCAAACAGCCGCCAAAAACAGTTTGGCAGCAACCAAAAAACGACCGAACAGCCACCAAAGAGTGTGACCACGACCTGAAAGTGGTCAAAACAGAGAGGAAGAGCCGACGAACCAATGGAACAAGCGGCGTCGCGAACGGAGGGCGGGAGGGCGGCGCGTGGACCCCACGCGACGGCGAGCAGCTTTGAGAAAAACGGCGCGTGGCGCTGGCGGCGTCGATGGGGGGAGGCGTGGGGGCGGTGCGGCGGTGGGTGGCAGATCGGCGACTTCTGAACACTTTGGCGGCTCCACACAGCGCCCGCTGTGAAAAAAAAAGAATGACCTAGGGGGCGACCGGCAAGTAAAAACGGTCCCCTGGACCAGAAGAGCTCTGGTACAACTTGAAAGAAATATGAAAAGTGTATATTGATGATTAAATTAGCAAATACAACAGTGTATATATATACATGTTATGAGAGAACCAATCCCTAGAGATTTGGTTGGTAGGATCAATCTAAATCCAATTTAGGATCAAACCTAAATCAGGAAACTATACAATAAATCAGAAAAATAATAATAATCTTACTATCTTACACGCTTCAATGTGATTCAACCTTTTTCACCCCTTGAGGGTTGTCGAACAAGTTGGGCCCACTGAAGATAATTCCTCCCATCAAGACAGTAAGATCCTTGCACTATAGGAAGGTCGGGATTCGGATTTGGTGGCTGTGGAACCACATTAGGCTGGGAAACGGTTGGGTTCTTCTCTCGAACATGGCGTGGGTCGGACGTTTTAGCCCAAAAAGCGAGAAACCGCGGCTGTGTACTAGTTCCCTTGCCCCACCTGATACGGTTGTCCAAGAATTAACAGATCTGAAGAGAGGAGGGATGGAGAGTATCTAAACAAAAGGCATCCAGAGCGGAGCCGGACGCTCTGGCACACGCGGCTGGAGGGAGGCCGTGAGCTTCGCCACAGAGAGACAAGTGGCGTATCTGAGCGTGTAGAATCTTCAATGATGATGAAACTTGGACAGACAGGGGGCCTGAGGGAGATGCTTCGATCCACTGTCCACCCCGGAAATGGTGGCAGCGGTGGTGTACAGCAGCGGATAGTGGTTGTTTGGCCAGAAAAGCCACTCCTTGATGATGCTGACGTTGACGCCCCCAATGATGGTGCCAGAACAGAAAACAGATGCAATGAAGGCAGTGAACGGTGTCCACATGAAGGCGGCTAGGGTTGTATGCAGAAGCAGTCTCCCGGATCGAGGAGCTCTATACAAACTTGGAAATACTGAATAGAAATGTATTTCTCAATCTCTGGCTTATGAACTGTAAGAATTGATACATATAGATGGCCTTTGGCCTTAATCCTATTAATGTCTAATCCTAGAATTAGGGAAGAAATTCGTCCAAAATAAAGAAAATATTACAGTTGTACAAATCCCTATAAATCTTCTATATAATCTATATAATAAGGAACAATCAAGGAATAGAATAAAGTAAATCAGGTAATTCAACACTACTAGAGTCTAGACACTAAGACGTTACTATAGTAACTGATCATGATCCTCCTAGGATAAGAAGCTATGTAAAGAACTCAGTATCTAGTATTATAAGTATGATACACATATGATGATTACATCTGTTTTCCTGTGTTCATCATTGAAAAGTATGATTCTGCCACTGTATTTTCCAAAAAGGGAACTGTGTGAGTGTAGTGTTAGAGCAGAATAATAAGTACAGAACTAAACATTTTTCTTTTATCCGAGAGAAACAGAATGCTGTAGAAACCAAACTCAGTATTGATGTCAACAAAAATCTAAGTTGAGAAAAATTCTGGAGGTATAAGTATGAGCAGGAAACGGTGACAGTTATAGGACCAATCTAATTAAGGAATCATGTTGTATAGCACCAGGAAAACAGTGATGACAGCAAGATGAATTGATCTCAGAACAGACTTAAGACAACCCTATCTATTTTTAGGAATATCTAGCTAATTATAATGAATCCCAGGCAGAAGCATTTCATGATTCCATTTTGGTAGTTTGAGCCCGAATAGAAACTCTCTCTGATTTCAATGAGTAAGTATGCCTATCTTTAGAGAGGTATGGAAATAATGCTTTAAATGGTCTTAATACATGATATAGGAAATCTGAGATGTAATAATAGTGACGGTTATCTAACCCTGCTGGATCTAACCTGTGGTATAATGACCTTTCCCGTGAGATGTCCATATTCATGAGAGCCACTAAGGAATCAGGATAGGTGGGTAAAGTTGCAATAAAATCATAGGGGTCTAATAGACTAGTTATGAAGGGTAGATTCAAGGGATACCCGTATTGATTCAAGACTTTTTACATCTTCTTAAGCAAGTTGAGCCACTTTTCCGACATTAGTTGTAACCATTAATGGTTAATAGATATTAAGGGATGTCTAACAATCACTACAGTTATATGGATACTCATCTCTTTCTAGATGTAATTGGATATTCACATGGAAAATGCTAGGAAACACAAATAAATTTTTTTCTTCTAAGGAGTATTACCAGTAGCATGTCCCAAAGAAGACATATCTTCAAGAAGCCGTTTGCTAATGCCATATCTGAAAGCTTTGCACTAAGGATCTTTCCTTGATTATTAGAACATTTTGGGGTTTCAAATCTCGATGTATTATTCCTAGTTCATGTAAATGAAAAGCCCAGAAACAACATCCTGTGTTGCAATACAAAAATGAAGTTTAATAGAAAGGTATAAAATAAATTAAACTTAAAAAGTGAACATCCACATATGAACTTTCATTAAATGAAGACTTATCTCAACCTCAAATGACTCGGATCAAATACAAGAATCTAAATGGAAACTAAATAGATTTATTCTTGGCCATTCTTTCTTATTCACTGCTATGCTTTCCTCCAACCTTTTACTACCATATCTTATTACCTTCATTTGATGTCATCCTTGGTACCCCTCCAATTCCCTTGGATTCTACTATTACATTGTAATGCCCAAATTAATCTAGTCAATTTCTATTCTATCTATTCTATACTTACCAATCTACCTCAATCTTAGATCTTAGTGTTATCAAACATCCCCATTTATCACCCATCCTTTTTTTATAGTCTTCTCTACTTAGTTGCAGCAATGCTCCTGCATGTCAAGAGTGAGTACATTTCTTAGCCTAAAACCATTCTACACAATAAAACTATTGCTTCTAACCTCAAACTATATTAATAACTGTTTCCTGAACCTTCATTTTTAAAAATTTAAAAATTTGGAAATTAAACATTAATTGCATGCTAGTTCTTAGCAGATGCTACCCCAGTTTTTCTTAGTGGCAATGCATTGCTCCTCTAAGCATCAGGTATCTCGCTTGTCAGAAAAATCAGGTACTGGTAGAGTTTTTGTCAACTATATAATGCCTACTTCACCGTAGAATTTCCAGAATTCTACCTGGTATACAATAGCTTTCAATACCTTCATTTTTCAGTATTGGATGAGAGAGAAATGTGAAAACTGTAATCCCATATGATGTTTATTAATTTTTTTTATATAGAATATGTCTATTAATAATCATTAAATCAAGAAGACACAATATCAACCTCATGAGTTTTAGCAATAGAGGTGACGGGTAGCCGTTTGATTTCCAAAGATTGTGTATTATCCCTCCCTGTCTCTATTTGGGCCTTTATCAAACATTTGAAAGCTTGGTCCTTCCTGAACATGGGGTTTTCTGATATACCTGAATAATTATGAATCAAATCACCTAAGTTGCATGTACAACGTTCCAGAGCAAGGTAAACAATCTTGATCATACTCCACCCCATGCCATCGGACAATGTTTGGATGATGTCAGCACAATGAGGTTTTGGATTTCTTTATAGGCTCATCGTGATGAGCCTTGACTAGACGTTTGACAGCAACTGCTCTGCCTTCATATATCCCCTCGAGGACAATGGTACCATTGCTTCCCTTGGCAATCTCTTTATTAGAAACAAATAATTTACCAACCCTTCGCCCATCAACACCTACATCAACTTGATTAAAGTTCTGCCATATTTCTTATCAGTATCCTTTTGTGTCAGCAGTTCCTCATCTTCTGAGAAAGATGCTTTTCCTTTTCATCAACAGTGACACTGTTCCTACCTGACTTGCGTGTTTTTTTTTCTTAGCAGGTGAACTTCTTAATTCAGACTCGCTGCTTTGGTCCTTCACTAGACAATAATAGAGTGAAAAGCCCGTAAGAGGGACATAAACCATATAAGAAGTAACGGAGTTGACCATTTACTTGTCCGGTTTAGGTAAACATCCCCTGGTGTCATAATCTCCATGGGAGGCTGAGGGAGCACATCTGCATTACCATTACTGTCATAGAAGTTTGTTTTATGTTGCAGAGAAGGCAAAGAATTTGATATAGGGGCAGGAAGCATCATGTTACCATCATGACCATCGAAAAATCTATCCATATTTGGCTGCAATGGAAGCATCAGATCTGAGGTAGGTTTTGAGAGTATATCACTTTTACCATAAGCCTCGGGTAATCTTTCAGTGATAGAAGGTTCTAACAAAAAATTCTTTTTTAGGCGAAAGACTTGCTGTATCTCTTGACATGGGTATGGCATCGCAAAATTGAGACCACTGTCAGAAGCATACCCATCCTCTACATCAATGAAGTTTGGCATAATAATACAGCCTCAAATTCAGCGACTTTCATGGTCCACAAAACTATTCCTGAGGTGGGACCAACACATTGTAGAGAATAATCTGTCCTAAAAATCTTGAGCAGCAGCTGCGGTGAATTTAGCTTCACAGGATCAGAAAGATCCTCATTCTTTGCACTGAGGATATTTGCAACACTCTGCCTGTTATTACTCCAAGGTGCAGAAGCATTATCAATATCAGACATAGCATGGATGCGAATAATCGATCCATTTTTAGCATCAACTTCAAACAAAGTGGTTCTTTTGGATCCAAGTGTAATAGCTCCATCATGAAAAGGTGGTGTATGAGCTACATATTCTGCAATAGATTCTGATATTCTCTGCAGACAAGATAAACCAGTTAATGGGAACATCAGTTCAGTGTTTATAAAAAAGATGACAGCACTTAAACAAACATATAATAACCTTGGAACACAATTGACCATAGCAATACATTTAACACCCCATTTTATTGATCATTAGAAGTTGAGTTGAACAATGCAGGATGCCAAAAAAATCTCTGATTATTTTCACCAGTTATAAAGAAACCAACTTGCCACATGAACAACCTGAGACTCCATTACTCTCCTACTAAACCATCAAATGAAATCTCCAGCATCTTATCAACTTCTAGGCATAAAATTCAATCTAAGACACCAAAAGGCTTTCAATCAAGCAATGCCATATAATTAGCAGTATTTTGTCAGAAAACAAGTATTGCTCCTGAGTTCACTAATTGCTAGGTAAAAAAATCTCTATTTCTTTTGGAGAAGGGGGGATGAAATATGAATCATCACAATATTATGGGCCCGTTTGTCCATGGTTCTAAATGCTTTTTTATATTAAAAGATATATTTTAAAAATTTATATTAATTATTTTTAAAAAATAAAAGGCTGTTGTAGACTTGTAGTGCCTTTCTCATGAGTTAAAAACAATAGCTTGTGAAAAGGTTGTATCACAGAATTACTTTTCTTCTAAAATTAAAACAAACAGGCTTATATGTACTCAGTCAGTCAGAGATTGTCCAAAACCTTCCACTCAAACCAAAAACATGTAAATCACACAACTGACACTACAACTACAAGATTAAAGATATTATTGAGGCTATCCTTCAAATTAGCCATCTCCCTATGTCACTCTCATAAATGCTAATACATAGCACAAATTTTCTATCCACATCCAATCAAGAACAAGAGCAACAGTCAAATTCAGGACATCAAAAAGCCTTCACTTTAGTCAAAAAAAAAAACATGAATAAACAATTACAATGTTCAGATACTAATCTTAAGATACCATTTTACCAAAGTGCTCGTCATGCATGTACAACGACCAGTCATCCCCGCATTCCACAAACCCGTTAATTAGTGCTGCAGATGCATTTTCTTTACCATTATCCTTATTGACAGAAGCTTGATATGAACTGTAGATTGGCGATCCCGTTGAGAATGACCATATCACCATCATGGAACCACTCTCATGTCTTTCCACCAAATACATAGTCCCATCTAGTGCGGCAACCAGCGCCGTAGTTGGTGGGTTACTGTCAATGAAAACATTGAACACCAAATAAAATGACAAGCTCAGCATTAGCACTTCTATAACTCATATTTCTTAGCATCAATTTATGTATTTAATATGTCAATGAATGTGATTATGGTAAATTCAAACATCAAGTAGAGAATTTTTTAAAGAAAAAATAATTTGGGAATGAAAATGGGTTAGGGAACTGACGGAGGAATAGAGAGGAGGGAACGAGCAGAGGGTCGAGAAAATCCGTTGACCCGTGAGGAGATTGAGGAGATTCCCAAGGTGGGTGCATCAACGTGGCCGTTGAAGCTGGAGCAGACAGCGAGTAGCAAGAGGAGAAGGAATGGAACGCTAAAAGTGATCAAATTCATGAGGGGGAATGGAAGGGGAGAGGGGGGAATGGAAGAGGATGGAGGTTTAAGTTGGAAGTAAAGAGGGATTGAGGAGAAGGAAGAGGGAAGGGGGTTTAATGGGAGGGAAGGGAAAACAGCTACAGGCAGCATCGAAGATTCCAAGCTTCTTCCGATGCTGCAATGTTTGGATCCCCCAAGTCTGACAGTCATCCTCAACTTTGGACTTCTCCAAACAAAATAATAAAAAAAGGGTAAGGCTGACGAGTGGCTTAAGTGTACAGGTTTTATATTGGAAATTATTGACCGAAAAAGTTGGAATTACGTCAACTCAAGCTAGGTTTTATATGGCCAATTTTGATTTACATTATATTTCTGTCACCCAATTCTGGCCTTTAACCGCCATATTTTTAGATTTGGTCGGACTTATTTAAAAGTCTGGTTAACAAAATAAAAAAGAAAGGGTAAGGTTGACGAGTGGCTTAAGTGTACAAGTTTTATATTGGAAATTATTGATTAAAGGTGAAAGTAGGTCAAGTCAAGCTAGTCTTTATAGGGCCAAGCTTGACTTATATTATATTTTTGTGACTCAAGTCTGGCCTCTAGCCTATTATAGGCCATGTGTTTAGGTCTAGTCGGCCTATTTAAAATCCTGGTTCGGCCCATTAGTCTGTTTAAAAGTCTATGTCATATTATGACATTTAAATAGTCCAATAACTCTATCTCTAAATAGGCTAGTGTTTACTAACTAATAAGCTTACTTTTTAATAATGTAAATATGTCACTGATATATGTCTTTAAATAGGCCAAAAAGTCTATCTCTAAATAGGTTAGTAGGAGAAATTTAAAAGATATATTATATACTATATTATTATAATAATTTTAATTTTAAAAATAATATTATAAATAGGCTAGGCCGCCAAACCTAATAGCCCCCTAAAGGCTTTTTCAAAAGTCTAGGTATGACCTTTTTATTAAACGAGTCAAGTCAAGTTAGGCCTTAAATAGGCTGGGTCGTAGGTCCCCAACGAGCGGTGGCCTATTTTTACCCCTATTATTAATTACATCTATAACATTAAATGCTACACACTCCAATCAAAGTTTTTCTACTTTTGATTCTTTAACAAGTGCTCTTAGAGGTAGAGGTGTCGAAACGGGCTACCCAGCCCGGCCCGAAGCGGTAGCAGGCTTTTACGGGTCGGGCTAAAATACCCGGCTAAAATTCAGTCCTGTAAAATAAGAGTCTGAGCCCGAACCGGATCGGGTAGCGGGCTTATGCGAGTCGGCCCGGTTAAAGCCTAATTTATTAAAAAATAGCTCATTAAAAATTATAAAGAACTAGTGTCCGACCCATGCGATGCATGAGTATTATTCAAATAAATGATTTATACTGAATATTATAATATATTTAATTTAATTAATATAAATATGTAAACTTTAGAAAATGATGATTAGTGATTTCTTTTCATGTTAAATTTATATTGTTTATATAGAAAGAAGAATTTAAAAATTAAAACATAAAATTTATTTGAAATAACAAATTTCAAACATTAATAATTACAAATGTAAATATGTTGGACAAGGGCCTCTATGCTCAAGAGGGGGGTGAATTGAGCGTTTAAAACTTTTTTACAAATCTTTACAAAAACGTTTTTATCGAGATTTATGAATTCGAATATATGAAGTAAGATGAAGACAAGATGAAAAACAATGCAATATTGAATATTAAATGTGCAAGAAATAAAGAGTTAGGGATAGAGAGAATCAAACAACACAGTTTATATTGGTTCAGCCACTAAACCTCCTTGTGGCCTACGTCCAGTCTTCAAGTTCTCAATCAATTCTTAAATTAACTTTCCAAGCTTTAACAGGCGCTTGTGACCTTCACAAAATAGAGCACTTCTCACACCTTGGGATGCCCCACCCAAGTGCTTAAGTCTCAACCAAACTCTAAGGATGCCTCACCCTAGTATTTTCAATGAGGGATGTCTCACCCCACCACTTAAATGAAAAGAATGGAGAAAAGATTTGAAACTCCCAGACGAGCAGATTATACAAATTGAAGTCCTATGATCAATGGGTTATCACAAAGATAGAGCAAAACTCAAGCAAAGTAAGAGAATAAGAAATGTTATGATCAATGTGAGAAAAGAGATTTGTGGCTTTGCTTGATTCTTTTCCAATGTAATCTGAATTCTCAAACACATATATTTATAGCCTTTATGAAGACATAGCCATTGGAGAGTGAAAAGGTGTTTTTTAAGAGTTATTTTCAAGTTCTAACGAAATTGGTTAGTTTATAGCCGTTATTTAGCGTTTTTGACCGTTATCCAGCGACTGGTTTTCAGAGACACCAACTTTAAAGGGTCATAACTTCTTCGTTTCTTATCCGTTTAATGCAAATGACCACTCGTTGGAAGATATTTAAGTCTACTTTTAAATAAAACAAGTTTCATTCCAAAACGTTGATTTAATACCAGTTATTCTCAAAATAGTGGACAAAGGTCATTTTCCGAAATACAAAAGCAGTGCTATTTTCAAAAATTTATAACCATCTCATTTCTTGTCCATTTTTAACAAATGACCACTCATTAGAAAGATAATGTCTATTTCAGATGAACAAGTTTAAACTTAAAAGATAAATATCCTTCAATATATGATCAAAACAGTGAGCAAAGGTCATTTTCCAAAACATAAAATGTTGCTTTTTCAATGGCTGACTTCAAAAATCATAACTTCTTCATTTATTACTTAATTAAAATAAATAAATACTTCTTGAAAAGGGAATTGAGTTAGTTTCATATAAAATAATTTCATCTCAAAAAACAAAGTATTTTTTAAGTTATGATTTAAATAGTGAACACATGTCAACTTTCAAAACATAAAAAATGACATAAGTTAAGAGATACATATTAAACAAATTTTAAGCAACATTGTAAAACGTATATTTCTCATTTTAAGGAAATTTTTAGAGAATGGCTATATTTTCAATTATTGGCTATAAATGTTGTGTAAGAGTAAGATAAAAAATTGTTCTATCAAAAGATAACATATTGACCTTACACTTACTTGGCCTAAGTCTCATGTTCTTATTCTAGTGAAGCTTTCTTGGACTTGGCACAAGATACCGTTTGTCTTGAATCGCTTGGGAATCATCAAAACTCTTTAAATCATTTGCATCCACATACTCCCCTTTTTTATGATGACAAACAATTACAAGGAGTTAGTGTCAAAGTATAAGTGCATAAGCGAATTCAAAAACAAATGACTACCCCTTACTTAGGGAATTTTACTCCCCCTATCTATATGACACAACTTTTAAGTATAATTGGGGCTAGGCTTCAAAATTCTTTACTAAGATAAGCGTTTTTTCAAACAGCTTTGAAGCTTTGATATTTCTCCCCCTTTTGGCATTATAAAAAAAATGGGAAATTTTTCATAAATAGTAAATAGTTTTTCATCTTCCAAGTCCCTGCAAAACAAACTAAAAAGAGCCTCCGACGCTCAAGTCAGTAATATCTTAAATAAAGAATAAACTAGAATAGATAGATTTAACTAAAACATGACTGATCGATGATACCAAGTTTCCTTCTTATAAAAAAGAAATTTTCTTTTGCAAGAGGCTTAGTGAAAATATCTGCAAGTTGTTGAGATGACTCAATGAATTCAAGAACACAATCAACTTTTGCACATGATCACAGATGAAATGATGTCTTATATCAATGTGCTTAGTCCAAGAGTGCAGAAACAGGATTTTTACTTAAGTTAATTGCACTAGTGTTATCACATTTTATAGGAATGTGGTCTAATTTAATATCATAATCCTTAAGTTGTTGTTTCATCCACAAAATTTGAGCACAACAACTTCCTGTTGCCACATATTCCACTTCAGCAGTAGAGAGTGCCACACTAACTTGTTTCTTACTATGTCATGATATTAATGAATTACCAAGTAGGTGACAAGTACCACTTGTACTTTTTCTATCCTTTTTAAACCACCATAATCAGAATCTGAATAGCCAATTAAATAACAAGAAGATCCTTTTGGATACCATAATCCCATATTAGGAGTACCAATTAAATATCCCATTATTCTTTTTACTGCTTTTAGGTGTGATTCCTTAGGATTTGCTTGATATCTAGCACACATGCATACACTAAACATTATATTTGGCCTACTTGTAGTTAAATAGAGTAAAGATCCAATCATATCTCGATATTTAGTAATATTTACCGGTTTACCTTGTTCATCTTCATCCAAGTAACATGATGTACTCATGGGAGTTTCCATTTCTTTTGTATTTCCATTTCAAATCTTTTGAGCAACTCTTGCAGTACTTACTTTGACTAATGAAAGTTCCATGTTCGGTTTGTTTGATTTGAAAACCAAGAAAGAAGGTGAGTTCTTCCATCATGGACATTTCAAATTCTTCCTGCATATTACTAGCAAACTCTTTGCATAGTGATTCATCAGTTGCACCAAATACTATATCATCTACATAGATCTGAACAAGTAAAATACAATTTTTTTATGCTTTATAAAAAGGGTGGTGTCAACTTTTCTTCTTTGAAAACCTTTATCCAAAAGAAACTTGCTTAGCCTTTCGTACCAAGCTCGAGGGGCTTGTTTCAAACCATATAAGGCTTTCTTAAGTTTAAAGACATGATTAGGGTATTCAAGGTTTTCAAAAACCGAGAGGTTGATCAACATACACTTCTTCTTGAATGTAACCATTTAGAAAAAGCACTCTTTACATCCATTTGATACAATTTAAAGTTTATGATGGATGCAAATGCAAGTAATAGTCTAATGGCTTCTAGTCTAGCAACAGGAGCAAATGTTTCTTCATAATCTATGCCTTCTTCTTGATTATAACCTTTTGCAACTAGTCTAGTCTTGTTTCTGGTTATATACCATATTCATCTAGTTTATTTCAAAAATCCATTTAGTCCCTATTACTTGATGATCATTAATTAGGCCTAGGTACAAGTTCCCACACTTGGTTTCTTTCAAATTGGTTTAACTCTTCTTGCATAGCAATTAGCCAAAATTCATCATTAATTGCTTCATATATGAAATAGGTTCTATTTGAGAAACAAATGCCATATAATTACTGCATCCCTAAATGCTTTTCTAGTTATTACCCCTTTTGAGATATCACCAATGATGTTGTCAATGGGGTGATTCTTAGAGATTCTCCACTCCTTTGGTAGATCTCCATGAGGCTCATTTGAATTTTGAGGTTGAAGAGATTCTTCTGATTTTGCCTTTTCATTCTGGTTATTTTCTTCAAGAGTGGTGTTTTCCAAAATATCTACAAAATCATCAATTACCTTTCCCAAACTTTTGGGATTAGACTCATCAAAGGAAACATGAATTCTTCAACAGTCATAGTTCTTTTGTATATATTCTATAAGCCTTGCTGGTTAAAGAGTAGCCTAAGAATATTCCCTCGTCAGCCTTTGCATCAAATTTTCCCAAGTTATCCTTTCCATTATTTAAAACAAACCATTTGCATCCAAAAACATGTAAATGAGAAACATTTGGTTTTCTACCTTTGTAAAGCTCATAAGGGGTTTTCTTCAAAATAGGTCTAATGAGAACTCTATTCATGACATAACAAACAGTACTAACTGCATCTGCCCAAAAATATTTTGGAAGGTTTGTATCATTAAGCAGTGTTCTAGCAAGCTCTTCTAAAGAGCAATTTTTCCTCTCCACAACACCATCTTGTTGTGGTGTCCTTGGAGCCGAGAAATTATGTTCAATTCCATGTTTGTTACAAAACTTTTCAAAGAACTGATTTTCGAACTCCCCGCCATGGTCACTTCTAATGCATGCAAAAGAATGGAGAAGAGATTATGATACTCCCAGAAGAGCAGATTATACAAATTGAAGTCCTATGATCAATGGGTTATCACAAAGACAGAGCAAAAACTCAAGCAAAAGCAAGAGAATAAGAAAATGATATGATCAATGTGAGAAAAGAGATTTGTGGCTTTGCTTGATTCTTTTCCAGTGTAATCTGAATTCTCAAACACATATATTTATAGCCTTTATGAAGACATAGCCATTGGAGAGTGAAAAGGTGTGTTTTTAAGAGTTATTTTCAAGTTCTAATGAAATTGGTAGTTTATAGCCGTTATTTAGCGTTTTTGACCGTTATCCAGCGACTGGTTTTCAGACACCAACTTTAAAGGGTCATAACTTTTTCATTTCTTATCCGTTTAATGCAAATGACCACTCGTTGGAAAGATATTTAAGTCTATTTAAATAAAACAAGTTTCATTCCAAAACGTTGAGTATAATACCAGTTATTCTCAAAATAGTGGACAAAGGTCATTTTCCGAAATACAAAAGCAGTGCTATTTTCAAAAATTTATAACCTTCTCATTTCTTGTCCATTTTTAACAAATGACCACTCATTAGAAAGATAATTATGTCTATTTCAGATGAAACAAGTTTAAACTTAAAAAGATAAATATCCTTCAATATATGATCAAAACAGTGAGCAAAGGTCATTTTCCAAAACATAAAAATATTGCTTTTTCAATGGCTGACTTCAAAAAATCATAACTTCTTCATTTATTACTTAATTAAAATAAATAAATACTTCTCGAAAAGGGAATTGAGTCTAGTTTCATATAAAATAAGTTTCATCTCAAAACACAAAGTATTTTTTAAGTTATGATTTAAATAGTGAACACATGTCAACTTTCAAAACATAAAAAATGACATAAGTTAAGAGATACATATTAAACAAATTTTAAGCAACATTATAAAAATGTGATGGCAACTGCCAATGGAACTCTGAGCTGGCAGCGGAGCTAAAGAGGAGTCTGGGCGCATGGAGCTGGACCAAGCCTTGGTCAACCTTTATTTTGTCAACCCTTCCATGGTCAACCTTTGACCTTTGACCATCCTTGACCAAGTCAACAAGAAGACTTCATCATAATTAGAATTAATTTTAGTTAATTTTCATTGTAATTAGGATTTATGATGAAATTAGGACATCCTTGTTATTTTATTAATTAGGGGCGCCTCTTACCTGTGGGTTTAGTGGTTAGTAGGTTGCCTTACTAGGAGGTGTAGAGAATCATGGGTTCTAATCCCACCTAGGATAGGAATTTCACTCATCTTGCATTTTCCATGTATTTTGGGCGCATAATTAGGTGGTTTAATGGCTTAAGGCTTAGCTTAGCTAAAAGCCATTAGGGGCATGGGTTCAAATCCCACTTAGGATGGGTTTGCATCCATCATTTTTATTTTCCCCCTTTATTCCACATAAGTGGTCGCCCACTCCCTTTCCTCTCCTATATAAAGGAGCTTTCACCCATGTATTCCACACAATTGAATTTTAAGTAAAGACATTATGCCCAATTTTCTCCTCCTTGAGAGTTGAGTGAGGCTTGGTGGTTGATGCTCAAACCATATGAGACTTATCTAATTCCCCCGAATTAGTGGCGTCTGGCGATTGGACTTATCTGTTGTGGGGTGGATTCCTGCTTCAGTGGCGCCCAGATCATCTCTTCCTCTCCACTTTTTCCTTAATTTTCTCTCATTTTCTCTTATTTTCCTTCATTTTCTCGCTGCCTTCCCAGCTCTATAATTCGAGTTCTATTTGCTTGATTTTTATTCTAATCGATGTGTTTTGCTCAATTCTAGATCCTACAACTATCCTGCTATCAATTGGTAATCAGAGCTTGATGAATTGAGCAATTTTTGGAGCACATCGGGGCTGTTTGGGCGTTGTTTTGCTGCACCTATTGTGCGGAATTTTCATTCAATTTAGTGTAATTTCATCCCTCTTTTCAAGTGTAACTTGGACTTGGACTGTTTCCCGGGCCCGAGGTGCCTTTCTGCTGCTATCAGCATTGTTTGTCTTGATTGAATTGCTTGCTTTCTTGCTAGTTTGGGGGCTGTTTTGGGCCGCTAATCCCACCCCTCTAGGTGTTTGATTAAATGCCTCTTAATTGCTCATACTTGTTCTTGAGTGATTCTTGCAATTAATTTGCTATAAACTGCTTGTTTGTTGGTGAAGTGTGGTAAGAGGAGGCATTGTTGTCTTCATTTTTCCAAAGATCGTTCACCTACATTTTCTCCCCTTCACCATTAATTGTCATCCCCCATATTCATCTCTTTACTTTCCGCCATTTACATTTCTGCTCTCCCCATCCTTTTAATTTCTGTCACCCCTTTACTTTCAGTCCTCCCCATCCTTTTAATTTTCGCTTCCCCTATACAGTTTTGCTCTCCCCACCCTTTACTTTCTGTCATCCCCTTTTCATTCTGCCATTTACATTTCTGTCCCCATCCTTTTAATTTCAGTTTTCCCCTTTACTTTCTTGTCATTTATTTTGCGCAATTTTTCCTTCTTTTTCTTTGCCATTTATGCGCATTCTTTTGGCTCATGTATTGTTCAATTTTCTACTCCTGTTTGTTTTTTGATTGGCATTCTGATTGCAAATTTGAATTGACTGCTATCTCTACCTTGGACTTTCCCTGTTTGATTGTGAAAACGCTCACCATTGGCTGATTTTTGGTTCATAGTATTGGAAGAAGATCAACAAATTCCAATTGTTGATTTTCCTTCATTTTAATTCCAATCTTAAAATTGAACCAAGCGCGTTTCTGTGATCGTACTGATTTTGTATAATCAACAAGGAAGTGCTAAGCAATTTTTTTGGTCATTTTTTAAATCAGGTTGCCATTACGTTTTCACAGTTTTTAGATTTCTTTTTATTCATTATTTACTTTTCTGGTACCACTTGGACCAGTTTACTGTCAGAAAATTCCAAAAAAAATTACAGTAGTTGCAGTTTATTTTCTTTTCATTGTGTACAAATTTCTGTAATTTTCTGTTGAAAAAAAAACAAAAAAAGAAAAGGCAAGAAAAATACAAAAAGTACGTACGTGCCAAAAAATACAAAAAAAGGTGTAAAAACAAAAAAGGGTGCAAAAGTCAACAACAGGGAAGAAAAAGTCAAAAGACACCCAAAAAGAGTCAAAATTCAAAAAATAAATTCAGAAAATAGAAAAAATAAACAAAGAGTTATCCCAACAATACAGTTGACAGTTTACTGTAATTTTTCTTTTCATTTCTCTGTATACTGTAAATTGAGTTGTATTTGCTGTTTTTCAAAAATGACAATTTTGGCAACTCTTTTCAAAAATCACTAAAAACAATTCTCTTTGCAATTTCTTCCGTCTTGTCTTGTTTACTGTCTGTTCTTGTGTATAAGCTTGTTTGAGTGCCAGCTTTTCTTGTTTGTCATATCAACTCCATTGTTTGTCTTAGGATTTTCCAATATGCTTTCAGTAGGTATTTTCTTTGTTAGTGCGCTTCTATTTGGGTAAGGGTTAAGACATAGTCTCAAGTTGGTCTTTGAAAAATCTAACCAACCTCCACCGAGTAGAAGAGGCAGAGGTTTTCTATAGAAAAAGCCAAAAGAGTGACATACACGAGTGTTACATTCCTTTGAGTGTAAACACTTGTTGAGTGGAAAAGTCCTTAAAAGCTTTAACATAAACCAATCTAGGAGAATGGCAAGGAAGGCAAGCAAGGGGAGGCCCTTGTTGTGAGGCCTTAGAAACACCCTTGGGTTGAAGAAGAGAGCCAAAGAGAGAACACCATTCATACTGTGCCACATTGAAGATAGGGTATGTTTAGTATCATAGATGGAGGAAGTAGTAGCAACTTAGCTAGCCTTAGGTTAGTTAACAAGCTAAAACTTACCTACTACCCCACATCCCAGAACCATACACACTTCAATGGGTGAGTAATGAGGAAGAATTTATGGTGGATAGGCAAGTGAGCTTAAGGTTCAAAATTGGGGATTACCAAGATGAAATGACCTTTGATGTTATCCCTTAGAAGCCTCACACATTCTATTAGGAGACTTGGCAATATGAGAGAAGGGTAAAAATATGATGGGTTGCCAATACATATAGGTTCGCCACCAAGAATTAAATTCACTCTAATGCCTATGACCTCTAGGGAAATTAGGAAGATCAAATCCAGCTTACAGAGGTTATAGCCAAGAGAAAAGAGAACAATTAGAAAAAGAAAAGAAGAGAAAAAAGAGAAAGCAGAAATATTAAGAGTGAAAGAAGAGAAAGTATGTTTTTCTTGTGAACATTTGAGTGCTAACTCTTTAGGGAAAGCATGAGGTTGAGGGAAAATTTCTAGTGTTAGAAGACCTCACGCTATTGAGGGAGTTTCCTAAACTAACTTTCTTTATGCTGAAATGCCTTTTTCTAAGCACAATTATATGCCTCAAAGCATTACATGTTAAGTGACACAATGTTGATGATGCTTTGAAAACCTATTGCTGTTTAGAAAAGCCAACTATGTATGAGAGTACCATGAACTTACTAAAGATGTGCTAGTCAATTCTTTAGATTGCATGCAGATGAAAACAAAGTTGGATTGATATGCATGTGCCTTTGGTTTGTTTTAGAATGAATACACATTTGGACCAAAAATAATTATTTCATACAAAGATGGGTATTATGCTCTTGACTAGTTAGTAAAAAGGAAAAATTGGATGAAGCTATCACATGTAGGAAACTTGTTTGACATCTAATTCAATGGATATGCTTCTTGATAGCATACTCACTGTGGTTCTTTTGGTATTTCACCTTTCATGAACCACATTGAAATATACAAAAGGTGTCATCTACTGAGTGGGTGCTTTAGCATGGATATGGCTCTTGAACAAATTGCATGAATACTTCATGGCATGAACATGTGCACTATGATTTTACTAACACTCAAAATGCGTTTGTCTTATGTTCAATGAGCATGATGTGGATCTCACTTCCAAGAAATAGGACATTCATACCACATAGTTTTAATTGTGCATATTTGGCAATATATTATGGATCATTGTGTTTTGAAACATACATATCACTTGTTTAATTTCGTTTTAACCAAAACCATTTACTTGAAAAACAGACTTCAAAAGATTAGTCTTTGACCCAGGATCTAAATCCACAAAGTACTGGACAGATGGTTCAATCTTCATTGAGGGAGTTTTCTAACCCTTATCTCCAAATACCTCTTGTTCATCTCCTATGTTTTTCTTTGCTCTCTTATGATTCCCAAGTATTTTTGTTATGAGTCCTCACTTTGCTTGCTTTGGAATAATACTTAGGGTCTTTTGTTGTCTAGGCTCAGGAAGAGTTCAATTGTGGACATCCAACTGCACTCCCCAAAGGCTAGGGAAGTATTCTTATTGCTACTGTCGTCCATCCATCTCCTTCTTTCTACCCCTATTCCTTCTCTTTTATGGCTTCTTTCTAATCTTCAGATTTGAGGGTCAAATCCTTTCTAAGGGGGAGGGAATGGCAACTGCCAGTGGACTTTGAGCTGGCAGCGGAGCTGAGGAGGCCTGGGCGCATGGAGCTGAACCAAGCCTTGGTCAACCTTATTTTGGTAACCCTTCCATGGGTAACCTTTGACCTTTGACCATCCTTGACCAAGTCAACCAGAAGACTTCATCATAATTAGAATTAATTTAGTTAATTTTCATTGTAATTAGGATTCATGATGAAATTAGGACATCCTTGTCATTTTATTAATTAGGGGCGCCTCTTACCTATGGGTTTAGTGGTTAGTAGGTTGCCTTACTAGGAGGTGTAGAGAATCATGGGTTCTAACCCCACCTAGGATAGGAATTTCACTCATCTTGCATTTTCCATGTATTTTGGGCGCATAATTAGGTGGTTTAGTGGCTTAAGGCTTAGCTTAGCTAAAAGCCATTAGGGGCATGGGTTCAAATCCCACTTAGGATGGGTTTTCATCCATCATTTTTATTTTCCCCCTTTATTCCACATAAGTGGCTGCCCCACTCCCTCTCCTCTCCTATATAAAGGAGCTTTCACCCATGTATTCCACACAATTGAATTTTAAGTAAAGGCATTATGCCCAATTTTCTCCTCCTTGAGAGTTGAGTGAGGCTTGGTGGTTGATGCTCAAACCATATTGAGACTTATCTAATTCCACCGAATTAGTGGCGTCTGGCGATTGGACTTATCTGCTGTGGGTGGATTCCTGCTTCAGTGGCGTCCGGATCATCTCTTCCTCTCCACTTTTTCCTTTATTTTCTCTCATTTCTCTTATTTTCCTTCATTTTCTCTTATTTTCCTTCATTTTCTCGCTACTGCTGCCCAGCTCTATAATTCGAGTTCTATTTGCTTGTTTTTTATTCTAATCGGTGTGTTTTGCTCAATTCTAGATCCTACAACTATCCTGCTATCAAAACGTATATTTCTCATTTTAAGGAAATTGTTAGAGAATGGCTATATTTCAATTATTGGCTATAAATGTTGTGTAAGAGTAAGATAAAAAATTGCTCTATCAAAAGATAACTATTGACCTTACACTTACTTGGCCTAAGTCTCATGTTCTTATTCTAGTGAAGCTTTCTTGGACTTGGCACAAGATACCGTTTGTCTTAAATCGCTTGTTTGGAATCATCAAACTCTTTAAATCATTTGCATCCACAAAATATGTAACGTCCTAATTTCCCAGCTCAGAAATAATGTCCATTGGAGACACTACTCCTGAAATTCTGAAATTATTTCGTTCTATTTTCAATATCGTCAACAATAATTCGCTTAAACTCCCCAACGAGTAGCTTAAGCTGTCCAAATACGTACATCTTAATCTCCTAATAACTGAAAATCTTAATTAAACTTAGGGAAAAAACCTACACTTGGAGTAGTGTGGTTCATGAGATCCATACCGGAAATCCGGCAGAGTTTCCCATAAAATCGGATGTTACCAATTCCAAGTTCAACCTGAAAACTCAGTAAAAACCAGTACAGTCTAGCAACATGAATATTCGAAAAATCATAATAGCCTCCATGGCTAAGAAACATATACATATACATTTACAACATTAATCAACCATCCATTAGTACAAATGAACTAATTCTATTACAAGAAGCTTCCATTCTAAATCAAACTCAGCTCCACCATCAACTTTCCTGCCTTATCATCACCTGGGATTCCTGCACAACTAAAGTATATCCCAAAACGTGGGGTGAGACTACGGTCTCAGCAAGTACAACTAAACATATATAGCGTGTGGGAAACAACAATCATGCGACAAGCAACACTTAAAACACATTAACAGATAATTAATAACAAACTAATAACATAATGCAACTCACTTAACATGAACAGAGAAATGATGCAACTCATGATGCACTCACTGTTGTGCCCAGCAGGCATGATCTTATCACTTTCTGTGGTTAGAACTGACCTCAGACTACGGGAAACGTCTTTCCCGGGGATGAATCCCACCTTACTGGACCGAAGTCGTGTTTTAACATAATTACTAAATTTTAACTCACGGCCGAGGCCGGCTTGAATTGCTCACGGTCGAAACCGGCTTAAGATGTTATTATACTCAAAATCAATGAATCAACAATTAGCTAGAATTATGTAAATAAAACAATTCAAGGCTTAATAATTTTTCATGAAACTCAAATTAGCATGCTAACAAATTCATCATCTCATTAAATTGTGAAATTAACAATTAGAATGCAGACAAACCCTAATCCCCTAAATTTCACATCCTAGGTTTAACATATTCGTTACATAGCCTCCCTAATTCATAAAATACACATGATCACTATAAACCAACATGTTATAAAGCAAGAAGAAGAGGGATTAGAGAATTGGGTTCATGCACAAGACACACAACCATAGAAAGTGAGAGTGTGTGAATTGTACTCACATCAAAGTTACTCAGGAGAAAGGAAATTGAAGTTGAAGGAAGACTCGAAGCGGAGATCCAAGGTTCCCTTTCATGCATTCAAGCTCCAAACACTTATTTCTTACAAGAACTCCCTCCCTCTCTCTAAAACTCTCTGACTTCTCTCTAAAAGAATAGAAGAAGAAGAAGAATACAATAAGTGTGGAATCTGAACTAAATGAAGGATTTTAAAACTGTAAGTGGATTCTCGCTCAAGCGAGATATTCTGGCTTGAGCAAGCGTGTCAGTTGCATGTCTTTTCTTCACATTCTCACTTAAGAGAACTATCTCGCTTAAACGAGAATGATCCAGAAAAGACCCCCTCTCTGGACGATTCTCGCTTAGGTGAGCCCTTCTCGCTTAAGCGAAAAATGTTCAGAGAGCCTCCCGAAACTCCCTTGTATCTCGCTTGAGCAAGATCTCTCGCTCAAGCGAGATATGCATAAGCTCATTTTCACACTTTTGCTGCTTAATTCGCTCAAGCTAGACATGCTCACTTAAGCGAGAATACTGATACTTCTAAAAATATGGTTTTTAGCCTAAGTCTTGTATCCTATTTCCCAGTTATTCTTTTCTTGATTATTGAACTTACAAATCATTATTCTAATTTCTCTTACCTTGTGTTTGGATGGAGAATTTTAGAATTCTCAAAATTGTAATAGACAATGTTGAGTGAATTGTTAAAATGAGAGGAATTGACAATGAAAATCTAAAAAGTTTAAACATAAAAGAGAAATGTTGAAATTCTCTCTCAATATTTGTCATTTGAAATTCCCTTATTTGTTATAAAAAAACCTCCTATTTGTCATTTGGAATCTTTTCTTCTACTATTTTAACACATGAATTTTAGTAATTTCAAATTTCTCTATCCAGACACAAGATTAATTCATAATAAATCTTAATTATCGGAATACTAGTTGAATAAGGATTCTAGCACTCAAATTCTTAAAGTTAACTCTTCTTAACTCTCATCTTACCATAACTCATCCTTAACCTAATCATCCTTCTAAAATTCTTCCTTAAACCCATAAACTCTTCCTCACATATGTTTTCTTGAAATTCTTCCTTTTCCTCCTTAGCTTTCAATCCATTCTTAACCTACTTCTAGTTTGGTTTAGGCCCAATTTTCTGGGATGTTACAAAATACATTATATCATATCATTTATATTTTTGAAATATCCCTTTAAACACTATATTTTTCGTCAAATTATAATGTTTAAAATATAATCACATATAAGAATCCTAAGTCCTTGTCGAGACTTCACCCTAGATATAGCAACGTATAATTAACCATGAGAGAAAACGGTCTTGCTAAATAAACACCAACATGTGACAATGTCTAGCTTTGACTTTTATTAAGGTCACAATAAATAAAGAAAAATGAAAATTGTTTTCGTTGAAACTTTAAGTGAGATGATCAAATAGAATTAAATTCATTCGAGGTGTTCCCAAATGTGTTCCATATTTCTTATTTTTTTGAAAAAAATGAAAATCTAGTTTATATACATTTAAATGTAAACAAATATAATGTACTCCCTCCGTTCCTTTTTTATAAGGCACACTATATTGAATCACAAAGACCAATAAAAGTAATTAAAGCTAGTTAATTATTTTATTTGAGTTTTAAAAAATAGTTTAACTTTCTAGTTTTGCCCTTATTTAATATTATTAATTAACTCCACTATCATTTGATAATTGAAAAGACATTAAAGTTAATAAGGGCAAATAAGGAAAATTATAATAAATGTTTTCTTCAAATTGTAAATTAACTTATAAAAAGGAACGCAAAAAATTCTAAAATATGGCTTATAAAAAGGAATTGAGGGAGTATGTACTTAGGTGATTTCAATTCTTATTGTATTGATTTCAAAATATTTAGTTTTGTCTTGTTATTTGTGTTAACTTAAATTCCTATTATTTATATATATTTTCGATTGCAACATGTAATGTATTATTATTTAATAGTTTAATTTTAAAATATATAAGATTTTTTCACGCCTAATTTTTTTCTTTTTATCTCTTTTTCTTTCCTATCACATGAATTGTCATTTATTTCACACTCTCTCTTGATTTTTTTTTTTTATCTCTTTCTTTTTTCTACTTTCAACACCAAAAAGTTAACTATATTCAAAGTTTTAATACTTTTTAAAAAGAATAATAATTTTTTCACATTTTTTGTTTTATACTTCCTTTAACATCTAATTTTCTTTTCATTTTCTCTTCATTTCATATCATATTTTTCACATTCTTTCTTTACATTATTTTTTCTTTCTATTTTTTTACTCCCTAAACTTTCCATATTTACCTACCTACTATCTATATATCTTATAAGTTAGATACCATCTATACTTCTTATAATGAGCCAACTAATTTCCTCAATAAAAACCCACTTTCATATCTCAATGGTTGACTAAAAAAAATTTATATGAGAGTGAACCGTGCTTAAAAATCTGCTCCCGTGAAATAGAATAGATAGATAGATTGGGATTTGTATTAGAATTAGAAATCCAAAAAGAAACATTTCGATTTTAAGCTTTTTATATATGAATAAAATGAATTGATTGCCACAAATTCCTTTCAAGCCTTTTTAGACATCCACTTTTAGATATAACGTGTATACTAATTTGTTGCCATAAAATAAATCAACTAATATGAAAAAAACCTGTAGACAATGATACCAGAGCTAAATCATAATTAATTACAACTTTTCATACCAAATATATTATAGTACATAATGATGACATGCAACATAAAATGCCGGTCCTCAGCAATGGTTTTGCACTTGGATAAAATATCTTAATAAACATATCAGAAAATCAAGAGTTTGTATAATAATTACTTATCCTAAGTAGTTGATCGACATCAGATATTGATCTTTAACGTGGAGTACTGCGAGAAAAATCAAAGATAATTTCTAAATTTTAATTTTAAACTGAATATTAAATATTATTTTTTTATGCAATATTGAATAACAATTAACTTATGAGACCCATAAACCCAAGCAACAAATGCAACAAGAGTTATGAACCTAAATGTGACATTATATAAGTTGAAGTGAAAAACATATATATTAATCTTACCTTTTCTGTCAACCATGGAACGGTGTCCCAATCAACTTCTCTCCTAACAAAACATCTTCATATATTTTGACAAACCAAGATGCGTAGCCAATAATGACATATCACCTATGCTTGAATGCAAAAAGATTTAATGCAACGTACACTCAATTGAAAATTTCACCCCTGACACAAAAGAAAATGTTGAGCCTTTCCCACAATTACAAAGCATCCAACATAATCCAATGAGACAAAAAAGTAAAGAAATCATATCCTATAAAGCTAACCTACTTTGCGTATAGCACCAGCCTTAAGCCCCTACCCAACCTAAACCACCAACCTATACATTCAAAAGGAGTCCTACCTATTATGTAGCAGCAGTCCTTACTTGATTTCAATAAAATTGTCGAATAATAGTGGAATGAATTGCACAAAACGCGTTAAGCTTATAAAAAAAAAACCAATTAAGTGAATCAAAAGTGGAAAAAAAAAAACTCCTAGAATGTAATAGTATAGATAAATAGATTATACTTTTATAAAACTAAAAAAATTATAATATAATTATAAAAAATATTAAAAAAAGAGTTCATATACCCTAATAAAGCTCATTCAAATAAATTTAAAATTCATTCTAAATTCTCAAACGTATTAATCCATCAATCCTATTAAACTAAAATACATTTAATGCATTCAAATAAATTTAAAATACATTCCTAAGTTCCCAATCCATTACAAAATACATTAAAAGATTTTTCTCAACTTTTCATTCTTACCTTACTAAAATTATCCTTTACTGATAGAAAATAGACAGATTATATCACAAAGAATATTCAATGACGAGTATTCGAAATAAAGAAAGAAGTGAAAGTTACATTCGATATATTATAAAATATAATTTATATAACTATTTCATTTATTTATATTTTACGAGCATTGTTAGTATTTTTTTTTATTATGAAAAAAATCAATATTTTCAATTGAAAGTTCCTCAGGTGGTACTTATATATTATAAGAGTTTAATTAGTATGCACTGACAGTGTAGAAGAGTTTTACACTGACGTTTAATCATAATTCTTCATTTATATGACTTTTAAAATATTAATTAGTAAAGTCAACAAACTCACCATAAATCAAGGGTTGTGATTAACCGTCAGTGTAAAATTTTTTACACTCTCAGTGCACAATCCTTTTTCTCATATTATAATTTATACTTTGAAAATAAGTGTTATACTATGCTTTGAAAATAAGTCCCTTTGACTTGATCAAACATAGGAAAAACGTGAAGTGAACATGACTTTGTGACCATGCACAAAAACACATGTTTACTAATTGTAAAAACTTCTATTTTGTTGGAAAAAATATATACTTTGCATCATTTTTTTATATATATATATGCACGTAGCCCGAAAAGTCTGGTGGGCTACCTGGCCCGAGCCCATATTGTTACGGGTTTTATTTATTTCGGGCTAAAAACCCGACAAAAAATCAGACTTTAAATTTCAATACCCAAGCCTTGTAAAAATACGGGTTCGGGCGGCCCGACCCGGTCGAGCTAGCCCATTTTGTCGGCTATGCTTAGAGGGCATTCGTTAGCATTTTCCCTAAAAATACTTGACATTGCGATTTGGTGTTGCCAACCCTGCCCCGCCCAAAGCACCCCAAACGGTCTTAAACGTGAGTTTTATTTGGAAGAAAACAAATTTTAGCATAATCCTTTTATGTTTTCTTTTTACGATCATAATCCTTTTATGTTTTAGAATGTGTTTGATAAGATATTTTAATTAAATTAAAATTAGAATTAATAGATGAAATTATTTTTAGCGTGTTTGATTTACTACAAACCACGTTTTAAACAGGATTTGAGCCAACACTACTCTCAGTAGCGTTTACCCGTATCTATATTTAAAACGTCATTTTGGTAAGGTAGTTTTTTAAATATCTACTAGTTTTTCTTGAGAAGCTATTTGAGGTATTTTTTTTTAAAAAAACTCTCATTTTTAGTTATTAGCTGAAAATTTATTTCAAGTTTATCCCTTAACAACCCTTACATCATTATTTAATAATTAATTATGTCCTTATATGTCATTTTACCATTTTCAACTACTTTTACCAAACATTTTCAATTAAATCAGCTAGTTTTCAACTTTTAGCTAGTTTTTCAGCTTTCATCTAACTTTCAGCTTTCATCTAACTTTTCAACTTTCATCTAGCTTTTTGGTTAGTTTTATCAAAGCTAAACACATTCTAAAACTATATTTTACAAAAACTTTATGTTCCAATTTTGTCATGAAGAATTTTTTTTTTTAATTTATGCCCCTTCTGCAAATTTCCCAAATATGTTCCCTTTATTTCACACCTAAATCCCTAATTTTTCGGTTTGATGGAAACAATGACAAAAACTACCCCTTTGTTTATTTGTAGAGAAATTGCACATAGAGAAAGTCGTGAGACAGAGATAGAGGAGAGATCAGTGTCTCAACCTCATTTGGTAAGACTGAGGGGTAGAGGAGGGATATAAAAAGTGGGTGGATCCCATGTGAAAATTAATCTCCATGATTGAGAGGAGAAATGAGAGAGAAGGGAGCATGATTTGAGCTGACAAATATACCCTTCTACGATGTGTCTTTTTGCGTTTGAGTCTTTCTAATTGATGAAAGGGCATTTGTGTCCTCTAAAACATAACTCACTGATGAGAACAAGGAAGGATGTAAAGCCTTTTATTTCGTTTCAATTTCAAGAAAGGGCATTTGTGTCCTCTAAAAAAATAACACATGGCTGAATTTTTATTCCAAATAAACATTAAGTGGCTGTTTATTTTTCCTAATAATAGGCGGCCATAATTATTTAATTTGGTGCAAACATTATAATTTTGGGGCAGTTACGCTTTTATTTTAGGCAACCAATTAGTAGTTTTTATGTTGATTTTTATTATGAGTTATTTTTGTAACCTTCTGAATGTATAAGGTCATGTTTTGGGCGCATAGGTTGAATGTATCAAGCCTATATATATGTTGCCGCATTAGGCTAGAGGAGTTAGATTTTTTTTGGGTTCTTATGAATCCAACAATTGAGATTATCAAAGTATTTTCCACCCCTTTGTATATTTATTCTCCTAAACATATCTTTCATTCTTGGGAGTGTAGCGTCCATCTCATTATCCATTCCATTTTTTTTTTTCTCCATTCATGCAAATTCTGCCATTTCTGTCCATGTTATTTGCGCTGAATTATAACAAAAGTATGCACTTGTCTTGCATTGTTTATGCACTAAATATTTTGTTCTTATTGATCATTTTATGCGCTGGGAATTTACATTCCTTCTGCACCTGGGTTAGCCTTGATTTTGGCGCTGAAGTAATTAGGTATAAAATCTGCTCCATCTGTACTCAATTAAGTTCCCGTAGATTTTGAATTCAATTAATTCCAATTTCTCTTTATTAATGTTTCACTATAGTTGTTGGTTATTTGGTGTGCAATCAATTTATGTATTTAAAATATGTCATTGAATGTGATTATTATAATTCAAACACAGAGAATTTTTTAAAGGAAAAATACATTGGAAATGAACATGGGTTGGAGAACTGACGGAGGAAATAGAGAGGAGGGTTGGATAGGTAGAGGGGATAGAGTAGAGGGTAGAGAGAAAATCCGTTGACATATTCTTCATGAGAAGGGAGAGTGAGGAGAGTTCCCGGGGTGGGTGCATCAATGTGGTGCAAATGGAAGATGATGGAGGTTTACCTCTTAAATTATTTATTTTTATATAGTTTTACATTTATGATCTAAATATGAATGTGTTTACATCCAATTTTTTATTCCTACATCATATGAAATTTATTTAAATTCAAATATAATATATTATAATGTAAATTTTCAATATCGGGCAAATTATTGCCTTTTTTTACTAAAATTGGGTTAAAACCACAAGAAAAAAAGTTATACAACTACTATTTACTAAATGAAACAGACAAATCTCAAAACAAATTATATTTACATTTTATACACTTTTTACTAAATTAACATTTATATATTAAATAACTTTATGTAAAGATTTATTTCCCGTAATATGCAAAAAATATTATAAGAAAAATGAAAAATAAAAAAAAAAATCTATTAATAAAGTATAATTCAAATTAAAAAATGACTTATTTTTATTAATTATTTTCTAAAAAAAATTTAATGTAATACTTTAAGAAGTTTTATCTCATATATTAATTATTACTATTTTCCCCATGATTTAAATTATTACCCCCTGAATTATATTTATTGTCATTGTAAATAAAACAATGATGAGAAGATAATTAATTTAAATAGTGTTATTTTATTAGATGTAATTAGTAATAGTCTAGTGATAAAGACTCTTACTCAAAAATTGCTTCTTTATATGAATCTTGCTCACAAAATGCATGAGTTATTCATTCACAAATTATGTTCTTATATCTTTATTTTTGTGGCGTAGATATTAATATTTTAATTTCATGCAAAATATTAATTTCTAGATCTTATAAGAATTTATCCCGATAATTTAAATTTAAATATTAATATATTTTATATAAATTTTTTATCTTTAAATGAATTATATTTTCTTATGTAATATATATATAACATAAATTAAAAAATCTATCAATAAAATCACAATTTAATTTAAAAACCTTTTCATTCTTAATAATTAGTTTGAATTTGATATAATTCACAATAAATTTCTATCAATAAATTCTTTCAATAAATTCACTTTAATTTAAAAAATTATATCAATATAACCTCAATTCAATATAATCAATGAAAATTAAGAAAATAAATCAGCAAAATCAAATTTAATTAGTTGAATAGCTTTTCATGGACCTTTATAAAAAAAACTTATAGGAAAATAAATTAGCAAAATCAATTGTCCAAATCTTGATATTTCCATTAAATGACATGAAACAAAATCAAGTATACGATAACGAGATTGCAGACCAAAATCTGTGTCATTCAAGTTATTGACAAACAATAACTAACATTTACATTAAGAATTATAGAAAATGCCTATAAAAAATCATGAAATGGTGAATTAATCTTAATCAATTAACTTTGCTTTGGTTCAAAATCAAGAGATATGTCAATCTTCCAGATTTTTAGAACAATCTCGCAATTATAATGAGCAACATATGTCAACCAAATTTGCTTTTGATTTCACATGTCAAAGGATCATGTTCTTTTATAACATGAAGACCTCATGTTGCCAAAGTAAATGAATCAACAATAAGACTATTAAGGTATAAAACAAATTTAAGAGGCATTTTCAACCTTTTTGTAGGAGAAAAAACAAAGCAGCTTCTCCTAGCCGCAAAAATTAATAAATCAGATTTATTGTTAATTGTGCCTCTTAAAACCTATAAAAATAAACTAAAATCTAGATCTCTCAAAAATTCTCTCCAAACCCAACCATGTTTGTAGATTTACTAATTAACCTGGAGTGCAATTTAGTCTACAAATGAAATAGGATGGCAAGTGGGCAACAACTAGAGTTTCACAGCAAGTTGTGTCAGTTTAAGTTTAAGTAAATTTAACAGGGAAATTAAACTATAAAAACTGAAGAAGGAAATGAATGTCTCTCATCAATTAAATAAATTAAGGGAAATGAGTATATAACCACCCTAAACTTTTACACCCTTTTGCAAATAGGCACTATGAACTTTTATTTTGTCCTAATTAACCCTTAAACTTCTATTATTGTTGCTATATATCATTTCATAGAGTTAAATAATTAATAAAACCAATTATAATTATTCAAGATTTTGTAATAAAAATATTAAATAATATAAAATAAAGTTTTAAAAATAAAAAAAGAAAAAACCCCTAAATTAAAAGAACACATCATCATATTTCGCTTTTAGAATTTCAAATGTGTTTGACATTTGACAGAATTCAAAAAAAATTGAAAATTTTACTCTTTTACATGTTTTTAATATTTGTAACACAAAAATATTGAAAAATTGATATTTATTATGTTAATTATTTAACGTCATATTAATGAAAGGACATATTGTAATAATAATAAGAGTTTAAGGATTAATTGTGACAAATTAAAAGTTCATGGTGCCTATTTGCAAAAGACCAAAAGTTCAAGGTAGTTTTATGCTCTTTTCCCTAAAATTAAAAATAAAATAATATAAGCAATCAAAACTTATTCAAAAGAATGCATTATAAGCATCAAGAAGAATTAAAAAAACTTAGCCACCACAATCAAAGAAATTTTATACAGAAGTTGTGTCAATAATTTTAAAAAAAAATCCTACCAAACCCTATTAATGAACTCAACAGGAATATAAGTAATACTAAAAGAACCACGTAAGAGAACAAACATTACTACTAATTGATTCAGCAGCAAAATTAGAAAGTATAAGTGAGATGTACAAATGACTCTAAGCTACTACTAATTTATAATTTGTAGCTTGATATTTACCAATAGCTTTTTTCTCAATTTCTTTGGTCCATTCAAAATATACCCCTAATGACTCACAACTCAATGAAAGCCAATTTTTATAATCAATAAAATTCAAGGTCTCAATCATGAAAATCAGAATGATACAAAACAAAAAAATGTTCGGACCTACATGCTTATATAACAGTAAATAATTGAGCATGCAAACTATAAAAAAAATCATTAAAGAACAACACAAAAGGTACAAAGTGATAAAAGAGGTCAAAAGTTTAAAAAATGGAAATAGCACTGATAGGAGAGATTTTTTCACGTAAAGCTTTGGACGAAACTTATAGAAGATGGATGAGAATCATTATCACGAAGAGAGATGGTGTACATTTGATACAAGGTAATTGTGGAATAAAGACAAAAGTAAAATATGACAGAAAGTACTTGACATATGTCAAGTTTTAGGGGCAAGAGGAAATTGTAGGAATAATAATTGTAGGAGGTAATAACATTTCTCTTTACCCATAATATGTTTTCGAGTGTGTTGGGATAAGACATTTTCAATTAGATGAAAATTAAAATTAGTAAATGAAATTATTTTTAGTGTGTTTGGTTTACTATAACCACGTTTCAGACGTGGATCCGAGCCAACGTTATTCTCAGTAGCGTTTACTCGTATCCATATTTGAAACGTCATTTTTGGTAGGATAATTTTTTTAGATAACTACTAATTTTTCTGAGAAGCTACTTGAGGTATTTTTTTTTAAAAAAAAAAAACTTCCCTTTTCAGCTATTAACTGAAAATTTATTTCAAGTGTATACTCTTAACAACCCACACTCATCATTATTTAATAATTAATGTTGGACTTAAGTTGCATTGGAAGATACAAGTGGTCATCATGTCTCTCATGTATTAAGGAGTTTTGGTTTTATTGTAGGAAGTAGAAATTTAATATTCATTTTGCAGTGCCCAACAAGTTTCAATAGATGTGACACTTGTATTGTTTGTTTTTAGCTTAGGCAATTGATAAGTGTTTGTTAATTGGTTTTATTTTGATTGTAGTCATGTAAGTTGAACTCATGTTTTATTTTTCATGTTTGGACTAGCTTGGAAGCTAATTACTCAACCAAGTATTGATTTGCCTCTGGTATAATCGATTACTTTAGTTGGTAATTGACCCCAAGTTGATTCGAAACTGAAAACGACATGATTTCCGGTACAGGAACGAAAATAATCGATACCTGATTACAGATAATCGATTACCACTGCACCTGATAAGAGAATCAAATCTAGGTGCTCACTGGTTTAATCGATTACCACATATAGTAATCGATACCCCTCTTTTTCTTGTGAATGAGTTCTGGAACAAAACCGTTCTGGGAGAGTAATCGATTACCCAATAAGCTAATCGATTACCACTGATTCTGCAGAAACTCTGGACGTTTTTTCAACTATTTTAAAACTATTTTCTAACAACTTTTTGAAACTCGAAAAAACTATATAAGTATGTGAATTTCGAAAATAGAAAGAGAGAGAAGAAGAGAAAGAAAGAGAGAGCTAAATTTGTGATAATAAAAAACTCTGTAAAAAGATTCTTCAAGAAAAGTATCATGTCCAGAAATTCTACAAATATCTAAAGAACTCTCAACTCAAGAAGATTAGCTGATTTGGAAAGAAGATATGATATATACTCATGGAGTTTATCTGCAACATACAAGGTGTTATCATTCTAAACTTAGTTTTACAATAATTGTTTTGATTTGTATTGTCTCTTGAATAAGGATTCATAGAGAAGTAATTGTGTGATATCTCAAGAACAGGGTGTTCTTGAGATTGTTTGTGAAATCTGTGACAGGGTTTCATAAGTAAGGTTGTTGTTCGAGTGGCGGGTGGTGTCACAGATGAACATGCTCTTGTGGGGTTCACGAGTCAAACCTTTGTTTGCTAGAAAGTCTTCTTTAGGATTGATGGTGCATGGTGTTTGTAATCATTTCTATAGTGAAAGCTGATTTAGTGGGTGTGCTAGAATCAAAACTGGATGTAGGCCCCTTTTAGTGTGTGAACCAGTATAAATCCCTGTGTATCTTCTCTATCCCTATACTATCTTGAATTGTAATTCTTGTTTATATGAATTTGGTTCTTGGTTTATAAAATAACAGAAAGTGAATAGATAAATTGATTGATTTCTGGAACATTGATTTGTATACTGTTTGTAGAATCATTAATCTTGAGGAATCAATCTGATAATCATTTACCTACTATTTTACAAATTGGTAATCAATTACGCACTGAATTGGTAATCAATTACCTACTGCAATATCTTTGATCCGCTGCATACACATTTATCTCTTGATTTTAAACTCTGATAAATTGATAAAATTGATATTTGAAAATATATTTGAAAGAATTTTAAAGGCAATTTTTGAGGGAAAAACGAATTTTTACAAGTTAATTAAGTAAATTTTTTTTGTGAATCTATTCAACCCCCCTTATAGATTCCCTCTGGGACCAACAATTGGCATCAGAGCTGGAAGCTTGAAAGTTTTTCAAGATTTTAGCAATTTTTTTTTGTGAATGAAATGGCAGGGAATCAATTGCCTTTTGCAGAAGGTGCTTCAATTAACAGACCACCTATATTTTGTGGTGAAAATTATTCTTTTTGGAAAGTTAGAATGAAAATTTTTATGGAGTTTGTTAATAGAGGTATTTGGCAAGTTGTAGTAACTAATTACAAGATTCCTACTCATATGGTTAATGATTCAATTTGTGAAAAACCCTTTGATTTGTGGAATCATGATGAAATTAAGAGTGCTGAAAATGATTCAAAAGCTTTGAATATTATTCATTCTGCTTTAAACAGTGATGAATTTTTCAGGATCTCTGCATGCAAACCGCTAAAGAAGCTTGGGATCTTATTCATGTAGCTCATGAGGGGACAACCTGAAGTTAAAAGAGCGAAAAAGAATACTTTGATCCAAGAATATGAGATGTTTAGAATGACACAAGGAGAAATGATTATGGATGTGCAGAAGAGACTAACACACATTGTCAATCATCTTAAGGGACTTGGGAAGATCTTTGATGAAGAGGAGCTGATTATAAAAATCCTCAAGTCATAAAATAGAAAGTGGTAGCCAACTATAACAGCAATTACCGAATCTAAGAACTTGGCGGCAATGACAAGTGTAGAATTATTTGAGGAAAACTGATGGAATACGAAATGGACATGAATAGGATGACGGAAAAAGAACAAAAAGATAAGAAAGTTAAAGGATTGGCTCTAAAAACCGACGAGCAGTTAAGTACGGATGATAGAACTGATAATGAAGCCTCTGAACAAGAAGATCTAAATTTGATGGGTAAGAAAATTCAGAAAAAATTTTTGAAGAAGAAGAATGGCAAGAGTAAACAATTTTCAGCTAGGAAACAGTCAAGGAAAAACAGAATGTTCCTCACCAAAATTCACTTGCTTCGAATGTGTAAAAAAATTGGTCACATTAAAGCAGATTATCAACCCTAGCTCGGAAGAAAAGTAATAATGAATCAAATACAAAATTCAAAACAGAAAGAAGAAGGCCTACATTGCTTGGGAGGGACAATGCCTCAACCACCTCAAGTGAGAGTGATTGTGATCAAGAAGCAAATCTTGCCTTATGACAATGAATAATTCAGAAAGTGAGGTAAGTGATTCTGATTACTCTATTGATACAAATTATGATCAATTGCAAGATGCTTTTATTGAATTGCATGAAGAAGCTAAAAAATTAAGTTTCTTCAATAGTGCTTACAAATTGTATGAAGCTAAAGTGGATGAACTACAAAAGGAAATAGATTCTTTGAAAAATGAAAATGAAAAGCTGAAAAACATTTCCTCTTGTAATATAGCTTCATCTTCTAGTTGTGAAACTTGTTTAGTGCTCGAATCAAAAGTTGATTATCTTACCAAAGCACTATCTAGATTCACAATGGGAAGCACAAACCTTGATGCTCTTTTGTGTAAACAAAGATGTTTATTTGATATAATTGGAATTGGTTATAATTGTGATATGAAACAAAAGGCTATTAAGAATATCTTCAATTTTAGAAAAGCTTCAAGTACACCTTATATTTTTTGCAATTACTGTCTTCATAAAGGTCATACTTCTTATACTTACTGATCAAGAAATTTGGAGTTCCTAGTGGGAAGGGTACATATGGATTCCCAAGGGAAACTAAAGGTGTTTACTAATCCATATGGACCCAACTCCATTTGGGTACCAAAATAAGTCATTATTTGTTTTGTAGGTGTGCCTAAAAGCAAAGCAGTCTCTATGGTACTTAGATAGTGGATGTTCTAGGCACATGACAAGAGAGAAGAGCAAATTTGTCTTACTACAAGCAAAGGAAGGGGGCTATGTAACTTATAGTGATAATAACAAAGGTCGCATTCTTGGTATCGGAAGTATTGGGATAGAAATTCTTCATTTACAATTGATGATGTCTTGTATGTTGATGATTTGAAATTTAATTTGTTGAGCATAAGTCAACTGTGTGATAAGAATTATAAGATTTCCTTCAATCATGAATGATGTACAATATGTGCTTGACATTGATCATACCACATCAAATATTGCATGTTTAACATCTAGAGATGACATGTCTTGGCTTTGGCATAGGCGTATTGCACATACAAATCTTGAACAATTGAATAAGCTTGCATCTAAGAAACTTGTTAAAGGTCTACCTAATATTAAGTTCTCCAAGGAAGGATTATGTGATTCTTGTCAAAAGGGAAAAGCAGTCTAGAGCTTCTTTTAAATCAACAAATTCTGTTTCTACCTCTAGACCTCTTGAGCTTTTGCATATGGATTTATTTGGTCCTTCCAGAACTATAAGTATTGGTGGAAGCATATATGCTTTAGTAATAATTGATGATTATTCTATATTTACTTGGATTGCATTTTGATCTACTAAAACCAATGCTTTCAAAGCTTTCATCAAATTGCCAAAAGGATTCAAAATGAAAAGGATTTGAAAATGAAATCTTTGAGAAGTGATCATGGAGGAGAATTTAAAAATGAAGATTTTGAAAAATTTTGTGATGAGAATGGGATTGATCACAATTTTTCTGCTCCAAGAACTCCTCAACAAAATGGAGTTGTGCAAAGAAAATATAGATCTCTTATTGAACTAGCTAGATCAATGCTCAATGAAAATGATTTACCTAAATATTTTTGGGCTGATGCTGTAAGTACTGCATGCTATGTTCTAAATAGAACTCTAATTCGTCCTTTGTTAGGACCACAGGAAACACTAGAAGGGGGGTTGAATAGTGTTTTATAATCTTTAACAGTTTTTATGAAAACCTTTTAAACAAGTAAACTGATTTAGAAATGTTTAAGCAACCATCCGAAACTGGGAGTTTAGCAACTTGCTGATGCAACTCAGAAGGTTGAATAAAAGCTTTTGAAACGTTTTTCTCGTGAAGAAAAGATTGTTTTCTTCGTGGATTAATAAAACAACTTTTCTAAACCCTCCTTAGTTAGTTTAAACAGAATGTAAAGAGGTAAGGGTAGAGAGAACTTAGCCACAGAAATTTATCCTGGTTCACCCACTAACCCAGTGAGCTACGTCCAGTCCCAAGGCAACACTACATTGGATTTTCCACTATCTGAGAACAGATACAAGTATTATTTGAACCCAGCCTCTTCAGGCTAAACACCGAGTATTCTTTGGACCTAGCCTCTCCAGGCTAAACACAAGTATCTTTTGGACACAGCCTTTCCAGGCTAAACTGAGTATTCTTTATTCCTCCAAGCCTCTCCAGGCTCTCAGACACTTAACAATGTTTACAACAATGGATAAGTTTAAGTTTCTGAGAAACTTAAACACAGGTTCTCTTATACAAAGGGATAACTGAGAATAAATCAGGATACAAAGAATAAATCTAAGTACAAGGAAATAAGCTATAACAGAGTGTTTTTTTGGCTTGAAGGGATTTTCTGATAATGTGGCCGATTCACTCTTTTTGCTAAGGCTTTTCTTCTTTTCTTTATGGAGAGTTTGTTTAACCTTTTATGCTTTCTTGATCCTCTTTTCTTGAGCATTTCACCTTTCAGTGAGGTTTTTCTATTTTGCTCGTGCTCTCTCTCTTCTTCAAGGCCTTTCATTGAGCTATATATAGCATCCAGAAAAGTAGCCGTTGAGAAAGTAGACGTTGAGAGATAAGCTTGTGAAAGTCTTTGACTTGAGTAGAGTAGGTGTGCAGAGATAACACTGCTCTGACACACAGCAGGTTCAGAAGTTCCTTTTTCGTGTACGATATTCCATAAGATGTGGAAAGAACCCTGTAAAAAGCTTTCTTTTGTAGATGATGGCAGAAGACATTTAGAAACCTTTAAGTCTTTGCGCAGAAAGCCTTCTGACTTTGATAGATACTTTGTTGCACGAATTAGTAAGACTTCTCAACATAAAGAATGGTACACGTCATCAGAGGGTTGAGAGAGTTTTCAGCAAATTCAAGCACTTCAGAGAGTTCTTCATTTCAGTGAGCTCGAACTGCCACGTCATCGAGTGATAGTTCAGAGCGTATGTGTTCAGCAGGCACAAATTCAGTATGCACATACTTTCAGCAGGTTGATCAATTCTTTAGATAGTTGCTTTAACTTGAAGATTTGCTTATTTCAGAGTTGCTGTAATAACAAAGACAAACTACCTTTCTCAGTAGAATCTGGTTATATAATCGAATTTGTTAAACATTAAAACCAAGGGTAAAGAGTCTTGAATTGAAATTGAATACTTAATTTATTGAGACTCAACGTCCTTTTCTCGAAAAGACTCCTTATGAACTTTTCAAAGGCAAGAAACCTAATATATCACATCTGAAAGTCTTTGGTTGTAAATGCTTTATACTACACAATGGAAAAGATGACATTAGCAAATTTGATGGTAAACCTGATGAAGGAGTGTTTTTAGGATATTCTGCAATAAGTAAAGCATATAGAGTCTTTAATAAAAGGTCATTAACTGTTGTGATGAAGAAGATAGTGTCTTTGATGAAACTAACCCCCATAAAAAGGGAAAGTCTTTTTGTGATGAAGAAGTTGCAGGTTCATTAAATATGCCACCAATTAATGATGAAGCAAGCATCAATAATGAGCAAATTAAAGTTCCCAAAGAAGTACAATCATTACCCAAAGAATGGAGAAATCCTAGAGATCTCTCTTTGGACAACATTATTGGAGACATTGAAAAGGGAGTAACTACTAGACATTCACTTAATCTCTTTTGTGAATATATGGCATTTGTTTCTCAAATTGAACCATCTTGTGTGGATGATGCTTTGAATGATGAATATTGGATGATGGCCATGCATGATGAATTAAATCAATTTAAAAGAAATGATGTTTGGGAATTGGTGCCTTATAAGTCTAACATGAATGTCATAGGTACAAAATGGGTATTTAAAAACAAACTTGATGAAACTGGATCAATAACTAGGAATAAGGCTAGATTGGTAGCCAAAGGCTATAATCAACAAGAGGGTATAGATTTTGGTGAAACATATGCTCCTGTTGCTAGATTAGAAGTTGTTAGACTACTTCTTGCATTTGCATGTGTATATGATTTTAAGCTATACCAGATGGATGTTAAAAGTGCCTTTTTAAATGGTTTCATTGATGAAGAAGTTTATGTTTCTCAACCTCCTGGTTTTGTTGACCATAATTTTCCTAATCATGCTTATATGCTAAAGAAAGCTCTTTATGGACTTAAGCAAGCTCCTAGATAATGGTATGAAAGGTTAAGTAAATTTTTATTGTCTCAAAGTTTTGAAAGGGGAAAGGTTGACAAGACACCATTTTTTAAGAAAACTTCAAATGATATACTTCTTGTACAAGTGTATGTGGATGACATAATTTTTGGTTCATCAACCACTCTCTTTGTGAGGACTTTGTGTAAAAAAATGCAGGGGGAGTTTGATATGTCAATGATGGGAGAATTGAGTTTCTTTCTTGGTCTGCAAGTTAAGTAAATAGAGAAAGGGATTTTCTTGCATCAATCAAAATACACAAAAGAACTTAAAAAGAAATTTGATATGGAAAGTTGAAAATTTTCTAACATACCTATGGGAAGAAACTGCTACTTGGATGCAGATATTCAAGGAAAATCAGTAGACGTAACCAAATATAGAGGGATGATAGGTTGAGTTTTATATTTAACAACAAGTAGACCTGACATTATGTTTAGTGTGTGTTTGTGTGCTAGGTATCAAGCAGCACCCAAGGAATCACACATGAATGCTGTCAAAAGAATTTTGAAGTATCTCAAGGAAACTACAGACGTGGGTCTTTGTTATCCTAAAGGTACAAATCCTATACTTGTTGGTTATTCTGGCTCTGATTTTTCAGGTTGCAAATTAGACAGGAAAAGTACAAGTGGTATGTGTCATCTATTTGGAAACAGTCTAGTATCATGGCACAGTAAGAAACAAGCATGTGTAGCACTTTCAGCTGCAGAAGCTGAATACATTGCAACTGGGAATTGTTGTGCACAATCAATATGGCTCAAACAACAATTATGTGACTTTGGACTGAAATTGGACAAGATACTATTGAGGTGTGATAACACAAGTGCAATCAACCTAACAATGAATCTTATCTTGCACTCAAGAACAAAACACATAGAAATGCGTCATCACTTCATAAGGGATCACGTGGAAAAAAAGGAGATTGTGAAGTTCAATTCGTTGATACTGAATCACAATTAGCAGATATATTCACTAAACCACTACCAAGAGAAAGGTTCTACAAGCTAAGAAGGGAACTTGGTATACTTAGTGAGTATGATCTTAACTAATCTATCTTTTCTATGTTTTCTAAGTTAAATTGTGTGAAATTGTCTGTATAATTGTGCATATCATTCATTAGTTGCATAACATCATGAAAGTTTTCATCAAAATGCATTAAAAATGATTTTCTCAAAAATATTAGTAGCAAGTTAATCGCTTACCTGCATAAGTAATCTATTAAATCAGGAAGTCTGTAATTCAGCAGAAATACAAACTCACTGCTTTAATCAATTACCACTATATGTTAATCGATTACCTTACTGAAGCAATGAATCCTTTAAGCATTCGTTCTGTGATAATCGATTACCAAAGTATGATAATCGATTATCTGGCTAGAGAATTAAATCTGTTTTAACAGTCACTGGGATAATCGATTACCGTCTTCCAGTAATCGATTACCTGCGACTCACCTCCGTCCTAGTCAATCTCAGAGAAGCCAATGATGATACATAAACCCCTTCAACTTCATTTTAATCCCAATCTTTCAAACCCTAAGTGAAATCCTTCACCAAAAACTGTTCACATTCTCAAAATTTCTGAATAACAAACACCTTCAACCCACCTTTCTCAACCTTCAATGGCGGATTCAAGCAAAGGTAAGGGGAAACGCGTGAAGCATTGTTGAGATCTTGGCAAGCGTACCAATATCACAGTAGTATAATAGTAAGTAAAGAGAGTTGTCGTATCCACAGGGAACGGTACGAGATAAATCCTTAGTGGTCACACTTATCGAGTAAGGATTGGTTTGAATATTTGTTTGCAATAATGAAAGATAAGAAAGAGGAAATATGGATAAGGTTGAGCAAATTAATGAAACCAGGATTGAACTTCATCGATCGCACCCCTCTTCTATATGGAACCCAATTATATTCATGAATTTATAATCATAATATTGAAGCACAAATAAATGTTATTTCACAAAGGTCTCCACAAATATGAAATACTCAGAAACAATTTTGCCCTTAATAAGTGTTATCTCGATACTGTATTTGAATTTTAGCCTTTTATCTGTAAAAATCAACAGAATCTTTATCAAAATAGCATCAAATTCAAATTTGATTTAAATAATTACAAGAATCACACTTTTTGCCAAAAAGGGATAAATTGGGGTATAAATTCACCATTTTGTCCTTAATAAGTGTTGTAATTAAATATGATTTTTACATTAATTTCACACTTATCAAATTCCCCCAACTTAGCTTCTTGCTTGTCCTCAAGCAAGAAAATCTCTTATAGATAGTTGACTTCAATCCCCATTTATGGTCCTGACTAATGAGGAGACAAATTCAAAATCCCTTGTTAGACAACTGTCACTTTCCAAATTTCAGATTGATAATTAGAACTAAGTGGTGACTCCATTTATCAATAGATCAAGATAAAAATGCATTCAAACTTTTCAAAAGCAGTAATCAAAATAATAAGTGATAAATCAAGGAATTTTCTCTCATTCTCACGGGTAAGTGTTTCTCTCAAATTTTTCATTGTAGTTGAACAACTAAAATTGATTGTCATTTCCAGTTAATAATCATGCACATGGTCAACATGGACCAAAAGGTCTTTTTCAGGTTGTAATGAGACTTGGCTATCAAGAAATCATGGTTTTTCTGGATGTTCAAAGAAACACTAGAATAGAGAGCATATTTGCGGTTTCACCATTTTTCAAACTTTCTCTCAATTCTCCATTACATTCTTGACTTGTATCATTTAATTGGCCTCTTTTTGTTTGGTAATCCACTCCCTTCTTTATTCAACTTTGTACTATACACCTTTTTTTTTATTATATACTTGAGGGAGTGAATTTCTTGCTTGCTTGTGCCTGCTTTTTGCATTTTTCAGATGACCAACCAATCACCCATTCTATCAGAATTGCACCTATGCTCTCTATCCCAAGTGTGTAAGGGACAAGATATAGACATTAATCTGGCTGGGGTGCATAAGAAAAGAAATATTAAAGCTCAAATGAGTTATGAAAAAAAATTGGAAAATTTTTTTTCATGGGTTGGCTTTTTTGCACTGAGCAATTATTTCATAAATACAAGTTGCCTTAATCACTTCCATATTTTTCATGTGCAGAATAAAATCTAAAAACTCAAGCAATAGCAGTTGACAAGTAACGGTGAAAACTCTCAAAGTGTTTAGTCTCACAACTCACCGGCTTTTTGGCTAATTTCCTTGATAAAGTCGCCATTGAAATTAATTAACTACCTTGATACATTCTCCTGCACAATATCCTAATCCTAACTGATTATGGATTCAATCACAGAATTCCTTTTTCTTTCCTAGTTCAGTTAGTTAGGCTGCCTAGTTTTAAGATTTGAAATTGAATTCCTTAAATCCCTATTTCCTAAATCCTAAAGAAAATAAAAAATTACTTAAATAACAAAAACAACAAAAAAAATGATCCTAAAAATCCATACTGCATAGTAATGATGTCTGAGTGGTATGATAGATACAGTACAGATCAAATGCAAATAAAAGAAATATAAGAAGAAAAATGAAATGAAAAGAAAAGCAAAACACCGAGGTCAATCCTCATCCTTCATGTCCTTTATGTCCTCGTCGTGTCCATGTCCATCTCCAGCTACTGTTGCTCCACCTCCTCCCGGAACAATAGGCCTATCCCCAGGCCACTGCAAATAATCTCTAAACTGCTCAGGTGGCATGACAGGAAAGGGACCCTGCAGGTTGTGGTATAGTATCTGCTGCATGTATAACATCCCTCGATGACCAGCTATGTTCTGCTGACATGGGTGCTCATTCCACAAGTGCTATGGAATGCCATTTGGAGGTGGCTGCAAGGGTGCCTTCTAAGGCTCTGGTGGTGGCTGCTACTGTGGTGGTGGTGGGTCTAACTCCTCATCTGGTATGCAGTTGGCTTCAATGTACCCCTTTGTCATAAGGGTCTTGATAGGCTCAGTGGGGTGTACCTCAACACCCTGAGATTGGCATAGAGCAGTGATAAGGGAAGGGAACCCGAGACTGATCCTGGAGCGTGCGTTGTGACGCCCCATAGTAGATGTCGTAAGGAATATCTTATGAGATATCACCTTAGCAATGTCAATGTCCTGTGCAGTCAGGATACAATATATAAGATGGGTGGTCTTCATGATGATGTCTGATACATGGTTGGTTGGTTGGATGTTAGCCAACACTAAGACCGTCCACATCCTAAAAATGTCTCGCAGGTACTTCCTGAAGATGGGCTCATCCCGAGTCTTCTTGCCTCCTTTACCTCTCCTGGAGGTACTAGTGGTATCGGTGATCTTGGTGCGAGCCATCTGCAAAAATAATCAGAATTAATTCAATGCATGGAAATAAAATTTTTCAGCCCAATGATCAGTACAATTATTTATTATGCATTGTCAGGCTCAATCTAGCAAAATTGTTCAATCAAATGGAATTGTTCAATGATTCATACAGAAAAATTTCAAATTACATGAATTGGTTAATGCAGCTAGCTGACACCAAAAACACTAACATTAATAATAACAATGTATGTGAATCAAAGAATATACTAGCAATTACCAATTTGATTGATCAATCATATCCACCATATTACCCGATGCCAAACCAACATTATCAATTAAAGCATGTCCATTAATGAGACCAACATACTCAAAACAGGGCATTCAATTGGTAAATGGTGTTAAGCTCAGTTAACAAATATATTCAACAGGCATCAATGCAAAAATATTTATTCAATTGTTAATACAAAAACAGAGTATCAATATCATTAACCAGAATATCCTGCAAAACTTACTGAGCATCAACAAAATATCACTAATTTCATCACTGAACCACAACTAGCATGTTATCACAAGATGCATTGACAACTAATCCTAACCATATGGAGTTCTAAAAGCTTAAGTCTTCAATCCTAAAGTTCAACCATTAGAAACAGAAAACAGAGGATTTCAATCAGTAAAATCTTTTCAAAACCATAAAAACATACTTGGAATAGAAAAAGAAAAAGGAAAGGAAGAGGCTTTTGAGTGAAAAAAGTGAAGATGAAAGGTAAGGAAGTGCATGGATTGCTCTGAGCAAACAGGGGAAATGGTCAGAGTGACCTTCCCCTGCTCCAACTTTTGAATTTATGCTGGAGCGGGCATCTGCGCTCCACCTGCGCTGAGCGCAGGTGGAGCGCGTGTTTCAGTTAGCTCTGGAGCGAAAGGAGGTTTTAGCTGGAGGATGATGGTAGGTTTAGCTGATCCACTTCCTGTTGCCTTGATCGATCCTCCACACCATCCTTCTGTCCTATCATCAATCTCTTCATTCTCTTCTTCCTCAGTTGTTGTTGATCGTTTAATCTTCTTGAAGCGGAATTCCACCATGGATTCCTACAACTGCTTCTTTCTTCTTGTTGGTTTCCTCAGAATATTGGGAACCTTCTTCTCCCTGTGCTTAGGAATGTTTTGACAAAAAGTTTCTTTACTTCTCACTCTCTGCAGCTGTGGTACATAATGTGTTATACAGATCCCATCAGTAGGATCTAACTCCAATTGGTCTGGTGGTTCAGCTTCGTGAGGAATTCCTCTGTCTAAATGGAAGATTATACTCTCATCTTGAGAGTTGAGTTTGAATTTTCCCCGATCAACATCAGTTATCATTTTGGCAGATTTCATGAAAGGTCATCCCAAAATTAGGGGGACATCAGTATCCTTATTCATATCTATCACCACAAAATCAACTGGGTACTTAAACTTGTCCACCTTTAAAGGTAAATCTTCAATAATCCCATAAGGATATGTTGTGGACTTGTTTGCAAGTAGCAGGGCTACATTTGCAGGTTTGACCTCCAAATCACCCAGTCTTTTGAACAATGATAAAGGTATCAGATTGATGCTAGCCCCAAGGTCTAGCAGCGCCTTTGTGATTGGTAAAGTACCAATAGTGACTGGTACAGTGAATCGGCCTGGATCTAATGACTTCTCTGGTTTGTAGACCTCATCTGACTTTTCTATCTTCTCATCAGCTTCCTCTTGATCTGTATCTGATTGGACACATCTTTCCACAATATCCTCATCTAACAGCTCCTCTTTAGATGTTAAGTTGTCCTCCAAATCACTTCCCTCTGATGTGTTACTATTTGTAGTAACTGCATTGCATTGCTCTTTGGGATTTGTTTGGGTGTTGGCAGTAAATTGTCCTTTATTGTGTTATTCTATATCTTTTGCTAACTGGCCAACTTGTGTCTCTACAAGCCTGACGGTTGCATCTGTATTCTTTTTATAGGCGTCAAAAGACTGTATAAGTGCATCAATTTTCTCATCCAGTTTTGACAACCTGTCATTCATTGGATTGTAACTTTGTTGGTGTTGCTGCTGATAAGGGGTTTGCCTATTGGAATTCCCTGTATCTTGTCTCCATCCAGAATTGTTATTTTAATTATTTCTCCAACCTTGTGAGTAATTATTTGAAAATTGGTTGTTGGAAAAATTTCCTGACCTCCCTTGATTGCTCATATAGTTGACTTGCTCCTCCTGGGTGTCTTGATAAGAACAATGACCATTAGGATGGTCTTCTCCACAAAAATCACAAGTTAGTTATGGTGATGGGCTTGGATGAGACTGTACTACATGCAACTGCTGAGGGAGTGTATTCATCTGCTTGGAAAGTGCTTCTAACTGTTGAGTAATGAGTTTTTGCTGAACTAAAAGGGCATCATTACTATTTACCTCTAACACTCCTTTCTTATGAATAGGTTGTCTCCCATGTTGAGCTTGTTGATCATTCAGTGCCAAATTATCAATTATTATAGTGGCATGCTCTGCATCCACTGTCATAATTGTGCCTCCTGTTGCAGCATCTATGAGCATTTTGTCTCAGGTCTGAGTCCATTGCAAAAGATGTTCAGTTGTGCAATATCCTCCAGACCGTGGTTGGGACACTTTCTCAGCAAAGATTTGAATCTCTCCCAGGCTTCACATAATGGTTCATCTGCTCCTTGCCTGAATGTAGAGATATCTGACTTGGCCTTGATATAGCGAGATGGTGGAAAGAATTTTTTCAAGAATTTATCTTCCACAACACTCCAACTAGTTAGACTTTTATTGGGATGTGACTTCAGCCATTCCTTAGCTTTACCTACCAAAGAGAAAGGGAATAAATGTAAGTAAACATATTCAAGTTCACCTTCCTCAAAACCCATGGTACCAATTGATAAGTGTTAAATTAATGTGAAATTCCTATATAATTACAACACTTATTAAGGGCAAAATGTTAAATTTATACCCAAATTTATCTCTTTTTAGCTTAAATGAAGTTCTTGTGATTATTTAATTCAAATTTGAATTTGATGTTATTTTGTTGAGAAATCTGTTGATTTTTGCAGATAAAAGGGCAAGTTTCAAATAAAGCACCAAGATAACAATAATCAAAGATAAGAACAGCACAAAACAAGCTCAAAAAGGAGGAAAATCAGGAAAGCAGATACGGAGATCTGTGCTTCACCTGTGCTGAGCGAAAGTGAAGCGCAGAATTAGAATTTCAACACTGTTTCCTATGCTTCATCTGCGTTGAGCGTAGATCTGAGCGCAGGAACACGGAAACCTAATTTCTAATGGGCCAAAGCAAGGTTTCAATAGGCTTTCCAAAGTTCTATTTAAAGGACCTTTAGCAAGATAGAAGAGGGAAGGAAACGGCGGAGTAGATCTGGAGCTAGAGAAGAGTGTGATAGACTCTCTATTTGTTTGTAGTGGCTACCATGAGTAGCTAAACTCTCCCTTAGGATTGAATGTAGTCAATTCAATCCCCGATTGTATTTGGATTCTCTTTGTTATCTAAGGATCTCTATTTTTATAATATATTGGTGTTTTTACTCCGTTCTTAATGCTTAACTTCCGCCTTTGTACCGGAGTTATGATATGATTTTATGGGGCGCGCTGGGAAGCGATTTTGTGAAATCAGGAGCGAGTTCTTGGGAGCTTAGGAATAAGGATCTTGAATTCTGATTTGGGTAAGATCACTCTGTAGGTTGAATGCCTAGGAATAGGGTTCAATTTATGGATAGCTATTAACAACTGATCTTAATGCTAGGTTAATTTGTTAAATTGCCAATGGATTGGGATTTAGAAAATTAATTCTAAGGATTTCATAGTTGAGGGATCTTTATGAATGACATTTATTTGGGCTACAATAATTATAATTATAAATTCTTATATTTCATTGGTCTCCAAATACAAGAAGGGTGCGATAGACGAAGTTTAATCCTAGTTCCAGTAATTTGCTCAACTTCATCCAAATCTCTCATTCTTTTATTTACTTTTGCAATCTACACAAAACAACCATTTTCCCATACTTGATAAGTGTGACCACTAGAGTTTATATTGTACCGTTCCCTGTGGATATGACAACTCTCTTAACTTACTATTATACTGTTGTGATATTGTTACGCTTGCCAAGATCTCAACAAATATTTTTGGCGCCGTTGCCAGGGAACGATGTCTCAATTTAAATTCTTGGGAGGTCTATCCTATCAAGTTGTAAATATTTTATTGTTCTTTTATTTTTAATTTCTTTAGGAATTTTAATTTTTTTATTTTAAATTATTTGTTTTTAATTTTTAAAATTTTTAGGAAAATTTATTTAATTATTTTTTTATTTAATTTTTTTATTCCTATCTTCCAAACTAACCTTTGTTCAAGCCTCTTGATTAATGCTCTTGCGAGGACAATTGTCTCAAAATCAATTGATATTTGATCTAGAAATAGAAAGGACATCTAGAAGGAATAGGAGTAGAAACAGGAAGAGAAGACAAGGAAGAAATTAAGAAGAAAACAAAGAGATGGTTGAAAAAGGACAACCAATTCCACAAAGAAGAGTCTTAGGAGACTATGTCATGCAACTAGGGCCTCGATATTTTTCAAGCATAGTTGTACCTGCTACTGCAAAATCTTTGGAGATGAAGCCCGCATATTTGAGTCTCATTAGTGCCCATCAATTCACAGGTTTGGATCATGAAGATCCACATACTCATCTCTCTACTTTTTATGAATTGATTGGTACCATGGGTTTTGAGGAAGGTGATATGGAATCTGTTTACTTATGTTTTTTCCCTTTCTCTTTGATAGGTAAAGCTAAGGAATGGTTGAAATCACATCCCAATCAAAGTCTGACTAGTTGGAGCGTTGTGGAAGATAAATTCTTAAAAAGATTCTTTTAAGAGTAGATATCTCCATATTCAGGCAAAGAGCAGATGAACCATTATGTGAAGCCTAGGAAAGATTCAAATCATTGTTGTCAAAGTGTCCCAACCACGGTTTGGAGGATATTTCCTAACTGAACATCTTTTGCAATGGACTCAGACCCGACACAAAGATACTCATAGATGCTGCAGCAGGAGGCACAATTATGACGGTGGATGCAAAGCATGCCACTAGAATAATTGATAATTTTGCACTACATGATCAACAAGCTCAACATGGGAGACAACCAGTCCAGAAGAAGGGGAGGTTAGATCTAAACTCTACTAATGCACTTTTAGCTCAGAATAAGCTCAATACTCAACAGTTAGAGGCACTTACCAAGAAGATGGATACAGTTCCTCAACAGTTGCATGTAGTACAGTCTCATCCAAGCCCAACACCATAATTGACTTGTGATTTTTGTGGAGGAGACTATCCTAATGGTCATTGTTCTTATCAAGACATCCAGGAGGAGCAAGTCAACTATATGGGCAATCAAGGAAGGTCAGGAAATTTCTCCAACAATCAATACTCAAATAATTATTCACAAGGTTTGAGAAACAATCAGAACAACAATTCTGGATAGAGACAAGATGTTGGAAATTCCAATAGATAAGCATCAATGCCTCAGGATAGATGAAGCGGATGAGATTTTTCTAGAAGCCCAGAAGCAGTTGACAAAAGCAAGCCCCCTTGAGAAGGCTTTGATAGGCACTTTTAATGAGTTTGAAAATGAAGATGTGAATGAAGTTGAAGAATATTCGAAGCATCTGGATCTAGCCAAGGAAGTCTCATCCGATAAAGTAAAGTATGAGAAATTGCAATAGGAGGAGAAAACTGAAAGTCAGAAGCTGGAGTTAAAGGTATTACCTTCTCACCTTAAATATGTTTTTCTTGCTGATGGTGGAAATAAACCTGTTGTGATAAGTAATGCTTTAACCTCATCCGAGGAGGAAAAGTTAATTTCTGTTTTGAAGGCTAATAAGGGTGCAATAGGTTGGACTCTATTTGACCTTAAGGGTATTAGTCCATCTTATTGCATGCACAAGATACACATGGAGGAGGACTATAGATCAGTGGCACAACCTCCAAGGCGATTAAATCCAACCATGAAAGAAGTGGTAAAGAAAGAGGTGATGAAACTTCTTGATGCTGGTATGATCTATCCTATCTCTGATAGCGCCTGGGTCAGTCCGGTCCAGGTAGTTCCTAAAAAGGGAGGTATGACTGTAGTTAAAAATGATAAAAATGAATTAATCCCTACTAGGACAGTCACAGGTTGGAGAATGTGTATAAATTATAGGAAATTAAAGCAAGCAACTAGAAAAGATCACTTCCCTTTACCCTTTATGGGTCAAATGTTAGAAAGGTTCGCAGGGCAAGCTTTTATTGTTTTTTGAATGGTTACTCTGGTTATAACCAAATAGTTGTAAATCCAGAAAACCAAAAAAAACTGCTTTTACTTGTCCTTTTGGTGTTTTTGCTTGCAGGAAGATGTCGTTTGGATTATGCAACGCACCAGTAACCTTTCAGAGATGCATGTTGTCCATTTTCTCAGGCTTGGTGGAAAAAATGCATAGAAGTATTCATGGATGACTTTTCAATTTTTGGAGCCTCATTTGATAACCGCCTGGAGAATCTGAACACCGTACTGAAGCGGTGTGTTGAAACTAATCTTGTGCTGAATTGGGAGAAATGTCACTTTATGGTGACTGAAGGTGTGGTGCTGGGCCACAAGATTTCGGCTAGAGGCATTGAGGTAGATAAGGTAAAAGTGGAGGTCATTGAGAAGCTACCACCACCAATAAATGTGAAAGGAGTCAGAAGCTTTTTAGGACATGTTGGTTTCTACAGGAGATTTATCAAAGACTTTTCAAAGATAGCAAAGCCACTCAACAATCTTCTTAACAAAGATACACCTTTTAATTTTGATGTTGAATGTTTAATTGCTTTTAAACTGTTGAAACAAAAATTGACTTCTGCTCCTGTTATAATTGGACCTGATTGGAAATTAGATTTTGAATTAATGTGTGATGCTAGTGATTATGCTATAGGGGTGGTTCTAAAACAAAGAAAGGATAAGGTTTTTCATGCTATACATTATGCTAGTAAAGTTCTTAATGAAGCACAAATTAATTATGCAACTACTGAAAAAGAACTGTTAGCAATAGTGTATGCATTAGAAAAATTTAGATCTTATTTGATTGGCTTAACTGTCACTGTCTATACTGATCATGCTGCACTCAAATTTTTGTTAACCAAATCTGATTCTAAACCTAGACTAATTAGATGGATTCTGTTGTTGCAGGAATTTGATTTGGTGATCAAGGATAAGAAGGGAAGCGGGAATGTTGTGGCCAATCACCTCTCAAGATTGATCAACAAGGAGGTGACAAATGCTCAAACAGAGATGCAAGAAGAATTCCCTGATGAGAAGCTTATGATGATACAAGAAAGGCCATGGTTTGCTGACATGGATATTTACAAGGCAACAGGAGTGATACCTGAGGATTTCAACTGGAATCAAAAGAGAAAGTTCCTAAGGGATGCACAACAATATGTGTGGGATGATCCCCACCTTTTCAAGATTGGAGCTGATAACTTATTGAGAAGACGTGTCTCTGATGAAGAAGGCCAAAGCATCTTGTGGCATTGTCACGGCTCACCTTATGGAGGATACTTTAATGGAGAAAGGACTGCTGCAAAGGTCCTACAATCTGGATTCTACTGGCCTACTTTGTTCAAGGATGCTCACCGCTACATTCAACAGTGTGACAACTGTCAAAGAATAGGAGGAATATCTAGAAGACATGAGATGCCATTAAATAGCATCTTGGAGGTAGAGGTCTTTGAATGCTGGGGGATAGACTTTGTGGGACCTCTACCACCCTCTTTTGGCAAAGAATACCTTTTAGTGGCAACAGAGTATGTATCCAAGTGGGTGGAGGCTATTGCAACTGCAAAAGCTGATGCAAATGTAGGAAAACAGGGAAGCACTAGAAGGGGGTTGAATAGTGTTTCTAATGGAAACTTTTTCTATTTTGGGATTTTAAAAGATTGGCTTATGAAAATCTTCAGATGATAGTTATCAGTCTAAAGTTTTTAGATACTTTCTTAAGATCGTTCAGATTAAACAGAGTAATAAATCAGATTTGATTCAGATTCAAAGTTTTCACTTAAATACTTTTTCAGGCCCCTTGTTAGAATAAAAACTGAATTGAAATAGATAAAGGGATAGAGAAAACTTAGCCAAGAATTTATCCTGGTTCACTCATAATCACCGTGAGCTACGTCCAGTCCTAGGGCAAAACCAACACCAGGATTTCCACTATTATTTCAAGAATACAAGTATTTTTTTTATATCAAGCCTCTTCAGGCTCTACAACAAGTATTGTTTCTTTCACCAAGCCTCTTCAGGCTCTCAACCAAGTATTGTTTCTTTCACCAAGCCTCTTCAGGCTCTCAACCAAGTATTGTTTTTTTCACCAAGCCTCTTCAGGCTCTCCAACACTTATCCAAGTGTAACCCAAGTATTCTTTTAGACAGAAAGCCTCTCCAGGCTTAACAACCCAAATTGTTCTAAGTTTAAACAAGAAAGGGAATTAGTTCACTATCTTCTGATGATAGCTGTGAATTTTGATGTACAAAAAGCTGAGAGTTTCTCAGAATATGAAAATGAATGATAGTACAAAGAATATCAGAGTTTGATTTTTGCAGCGTGTAGTATCTTTGATTGAAAAGCTTCTCTATCACTCTGGGTGTATTCAATTCTTCATGGGACGTATTTATAGTCTCCAAGGAATAAATGCCCGTTACCAAATAGCATTTAATGCATTCAGAATACGTTTCACACAGCTTAGTTAAAAGCAATCTGAGCAAAAGCAGGTGCAGCGAGTCTGCGCACACAAAGCAATTTGGCAGGAGCAGCAACGTTGCAGATTTTCCTTAAGTGTGCTAAACATTTGAACGAGGAAGAAAAGCAACACTGACTCTTATGCTGAAGTAGGTAAGATCTTGATTTGAACGTTCCTCGTACTCAGCAACGTCTTCCAAGGTCAAACTATTGTCCTGAAGACTTCACATTTCAGATGCAAGGGATGCTTTAGATGAACTTCTCTTATTCCGAGGGTAGACGCTCTTCAGACAATGTGTGGTCTTCAGACGATCTGAAGCTTCAAATGATGTATCAAACTTTTTATGATCTGAAACAAAGCATAATATTGTGAAAGTATATTGCCACAAATCCATCATAATTTTTTTATATTTGTTCATTAAAACACTTTAAAGGGAATGAGACTCAAGGTACTTAAGTATATAAATTTTTTAGACTAAACAATCTTCCCCTTTTTAATGATGACAAATATAAAATATTCTGAAATCTGGAAAAAGGGTTTAAAAGATTTTGAGTTTAGAAAATTCTCCCCCTTAACCAGATGTTCCTTCTGAGATACATGTTCTGCTTCTGAAATAATCGTTCTGAAGCATTCTCTGAAGAACTCATGCCTTTTTCATCTTGCATTTTCAGAAATTTGTTAGTCTTAAACAACCAATATTTAATACTCCCCCTTTTGTCATCAATGAAAAAGGGTGAGCAATAAATGAATGCAACAAATAGAGCAATAAAGTCAAGACAACAAATGAATGCAACACCCAAGCATCAACACAATCAAGGGATGCATTAAACTTGTTCAGAAAGTGTTAAATAACTAAGACATAACAACATCATTAACTATATGGAAAGCCTTTTCAGAGCCTGCTCGAATATGGCTTGCATGGCTTGCTTCTGATTATCCAGCTCAGTAACAACTGCTTCTTTGAGTTCATTGTGACTAGCCTTGATCTGGGCATGTGCAGTGATAAGCTGATCTGACCTTTTTATGAAGGCTTCCTTCTGAGTGCTCAGAGCATAGTGCTCTCTAAAAAGAGCAACCAATTCAGCTTCAAGATTTTCTTCATAGAATATCAAGGAGATGTGCCTGTTGGTGAAGAGGTAGTACTGAAATCCATAAGGAAGATTGAACTTGGGGGGATCTTTGACTTGGATGAGATACTCAGGTCTGTGGAAAGGAAAACTTACTACCCATTCAGGATGGAATTCCCTGGCAGAGAAATCAGACATAGGAAATCTCCCCCTGAAGAAGGTAGGTGTCTCCTGAGTGGTATTTTTCCAACTTTTACCAAAGAGTCAGCATCATCCCACTTAGCTCCAGATGAGCTTCCTTCATTTTCAACCAGGTTCCCGTGGTAATTCCACATTGCTTCAGACAGAGAATGATCTATCCCTTGTTTGTCAGCAATGTAGTCATACAACCCTTCCCAATCTTCATCAGATAAGACCCTTGGTTCAAATTCTCCATCTGATACCACACCTTTGCCTTTCCAAGGAGAGGTCTCAGCAAAAGGATATCTAGGGATAATCTTGCCAGGTTGTACTAGAATAGAAGTGGAAAGCTTGGTGTGTACATTTCTGGGAGGTCTAAAATCTTTCTTCCCAAAGGAGCTTGAGTATTTGTCAACGAGCTCAGACTCAAGGCTCAGCATCCTCACAGCAACCCAGTCTTCATAGGATAAAGAGTGCTGATCTTGAGAAAACGGATCCAGAACTCTCCACTTGTGACAAGGGTTGAGCACTCCATATCTTATCTTCTGCAAAGCATCTCAAATGCTTCCTCCTCCTAAACTGATAAATCTTCTTTTTCTTGCTTCATCAGCAGACTCCAAAATCAGCCTTGAGGGTGGATGTTTGATGATAGGAGTAGCTTCTTTGAAGAACAACAACTCTTCATAGAGGTTGGGAAATCTGGGAATTCTGGGCCTTTCTTCAAGCGAAGCATGGTAAAACTTGTGTGGTATTTCAGCTACCCACATCAGTTGCTTACTGTTCTCAACAGTTAGACTCAGATCAAAGGTGGGTTCTCTTCTCAAATCTCTAGATTTCTCCTTGAGCAGCACAGCTCTAGTCAAAGGAATATTACCTCCAAACCATACACATCTTGAATCTTCATTATCAGTGTTAAGTTCAGAATATCCTGAGAGAGATGAAGATGAAGATGAATGAGATGGTGAAGGTGGGGGTACTTCTTCTGTGGTGCTTACCACCTTAGGCGGAAGAGGAGGAGCTTCATCCTCTGAGGTGGATACATTGCCAAAAATGACTCTAGGCCTTTTAGCAGGAGCCACAGGGCCTTCATTAGCTTGCTTCTTTAACGACAGTTCCTCCAGCTTCTTCTTCCTTTGATCCTCAGCTACTTTCTAAAACTCAACTACATCCTCTTGCAGGATGCTTTTGCTTCCAGTGACTCTCTGAGGAGCAACAACAGCAACAGGATCAAGTAATCTTCTCCTCTTTTGTTTTTTGGCTTTAGCACTGGCTCTTCTTCTCTTGAGCCTATTTTCTTGCTCAATCATCTCATCCTCCAGAACAACTTGTTGAGCAGCAACAACAATAGCAAAATCTTGTTTTTCTTGTTCCTCCTCCTTCTTTCTTTGTTCTTCTTCAATTTCCTCTACTAACATCCTGATATCAGCCTCAGGTAAACTTTCAGCAAGAGGAATAGCCTGGATAGGCTCAGATAGAACAACAGTTACAACACCAAGATGTTTAGATTCTAACTCGTTGCTGTCCTTCCAGAGTGAGAGTAGGCTGGGTAGCAACAGTAGAAGTTTCAGTTGTTTGATCCACAATCTCAGAGGTGTGTGCAAGCACATTCTGAGCAGGTTCAGACAATCTGAACTGAACTTCCTTCTGAAGCACTTTGGTCCTTTTCTTCTTGATAATCTTTGTGGGAGTTTGTGCTAAGACAAACTTGTCTTTATGAGGATCTCCAGTCAGCTCATCCTCAAGAATCTCTAAGACCTTCTGAGGGCTTTTTCTAGTTCTTCTAGCCTTGTCTTCTACAGCTTCTTCTAGCAGGGTCTTCTCAGGTGAGGGCTTCTTCACAGCAATGCCGATCCTCTTAATGTTCACCAGAGAGAATAGGGCAGGACCCTTATGGTCATACAGCTTTTCAATGGGAACATTGAATTTCAGAAGAATCTTGGTGATGAGAGTAGTGTGAGTATAGCTTGTTGCTGAATCATTTACCCTCTTCAGCATATTGTAGAGGATGATCCTGGGAAGGTTCAAAGGCTTCTTGTCTAGGAGATTAATCACACAAAACCTCTCAAGTTCAGAGACATGATTCTTGCTTCCATGTTTGGGCAAAATGCAGCAACCCAGAATAGCATGAAGAATCCTTGCCTTAGGATGCATGAGAGAGCTTTTCAGTTCCATGGGATCTTCAATCCCGTACAGCTTCTTTGTGAACTTCTTAGTTCCACCATTTCTCAGCTCCCATTCTGGAGTGAACATTTCTCCAGAGTTTGGAACACCAGTAACTTGAGCAAGGTGTCAGCATCCACTATGATTTTCACACCTAGCATAGTGGTTTTTAGCCCTTGATGCTTCCCATCCTTTGTTGAAATATCTTCAGCATATTTCCAGAAGTCAATCACACTTTGTTCATGCCATGCACAGTCTATGACAGAGAAGAAGTTGGTCTATCCACATGTATCGAAAATTTTCGAAAGATATATGCCACCAACTTGGAGTTCTTCTAAGTTAATGGTTCTGGAAGGCACAACTTGACATCCTGCATATGATGAAAGCTTGAGAGAAGAGCTTTGAGGAGACGAAAAGCTTAGGGCACAAGGAATAGCAAAAACTTGCAGAAGAGAGAGGGTCAGTAGAGCCTGTAACCGTCGACAACACGTCTTTAAATAGCCGTCACAACAATAATTATGGTAGTTGCAGTCTTGGAGAACGTGCTGAGAACAATTACTCAGAGAAGGAGACCAAACGTTTCAGCTTGCCACGTCATCAGACTTAGTTACTTCAGATGCACAAGATATTTGAAATGATATGCATGTTCAGATCCAACATACATTCAGACGATGCATGTTCAGATGCAAGCGATCATTTTTCAGACAAAGCCAAGATATTGAGATTATCTCTTATGAACTTAAATCTATCTTCAGTCAGGGGTTTTATGAATATATCTGCCCATTGATGTTCAGTATCAATGAACTTTATATCAAAAACTCCTTTTTGAACATAGTCTCTAATAAAGTGATGCTTGATTTCTATATACTTTGCCCTAGAATGTTGAATGGGATTTTGAGATAAGTTTATTGCACTTGTATTATCACACATTACAGGAATGGAATGAACATTATATTAAAATCTTCTAACTGATATTTTACTCATAGCAGTTGTGAACAACAACTGGCTGCAGCAATATATTCAGCTTCAGCTGTAGAAAGAGCAATTGTGATTTGCCTTTTGCTGGACCAGCTGATCATGTTGTCTCCAATGCAGTGACAACCTCCACTAGTTGATTTTTTTTCTAATCTATCTCCAGCAAAATCAGCATCACAAAATCCCACTAACCTGCAATCCTTACTCTTCTTTTAGCAAAAACCAAGATTAGTAGTACCATTTAAATATCTGAAAATTCTTTTTACAACTTTGTAATGAGTAATTCTTGGATCAGATTGAAATCTAGCACAGAGACACACACTGAACATTATGTCAGGTCTGCTTGCTGTTAGATAGAATAATGAACCAATCATTCCTCTGTACAAGGTTTGATTTACTGGTTCTTCTCCTTCATCTTTGTTAAGAACAATTGAAGGATGCATAGGAGTAGTCATGGGCTTGCAATCACTCATGTTGAACTTCTTAAGCATTTCTTTTGTATATTTTTCCTGATGGATCCATATACAATCAGATTGTTGCTTTATTTGAAGTCCAAGGAAGAATTTAAGTTCTCCCATCATGCTCATCTCAAACTCAGATTGCATAAGCTCAGAGAATTCCTTGCATAATGAAGAATCAGTAGAACCAAATATAATGTCATCCACATATATATAAACCAGAATGAAATCTTTGTTAGACATTTTTTCTAAAAAGAGTTGTATCTACTTTTCCTCTTTGAAAGCCATTTTTGATTAAAAAATTGCTCAATCTGTCATACCAAGCTCTTGGGGCTTGTTTCAGACCATAAAGAGCCTTTTTCAGTTTGAAAACATGTTCTGGAAAGGTAGTATCTTCAAAACCAGGGGGTTGTCTAACATAGACCTCTTCCTCAATGAAACCATTGAGAAAGACACTTTTTACATCCATCTGATATAGGGTGATGCCATTATTTACTGCATAAGAGAGTAAAATCCTAATGGCTTCAAGCCTAGCTACAGGAGCAAAAGTTTCAGTGAAGTCAATACCTTCTTACTAATTGTAGCCTTGAGCAACAAGTCTGGCCTTGTTTCTGACCACTTTTCCTTCTTCTGACAGCTTGTTTCTGAACACCCATTTACTTCCTATTATGGTTTTCCCATGGGGTTTAGGGACAAGTGTCCAGACATCACTCCTAGAAAATTGGTTTAACTCTTCTTGCATGGCTAGGATCCACCCTTCATCATGCAGAGCTTCCTCAATACTTCTAGGTTCAATTTCAGAGAGAAGTGCAAGATTGTTCAAGCTTCTGAGCCTTGATCTTGTTCTAAATCCTTCTGAAGTGTCACCTATTATTTGCTCTCTTGGATGATGAGTTCTGTATCTCGAATCACGATTGTGAGGAAGTACACACTCTGTCTGAGACTCAACAATGTCGGTCTGAGAAGGTCCAGCTTCAGACACAGGTTCAGTCTTTTGCTCAGCAGGTCCTTCAGATGACCCTTCAATTTTTACATATGGATTTATCTGCATACCTGCAAAATCCTCTTCTATATCTGATAGTTCCCTATCAGTCTCTTTAAAGTCATTGAATCTTACATGAATAGATTCTTCCACAACTAAGGTTCTTGAGTTATATACTCTGTAAGCCTTAAAGGTTTCAGAATATCCAATAAAGAATCCTTTATCAGACTTAGCATCAAATTTTCCTAAATCATCTTTAGTGTTAAGTATAAAACACTTACGTCCAAAGATATGGAAGTAGGATATGTTGGGTTTTCTTCCTTTCCACAGTTCATATAGAGTCCTTTTGAGAATTGGTCTTATCAAAATTCTGTTTTGAATGTAACATGCTATGTGAACAGCTTCTGCCCAAAAGGATCTAGGTAGATTGCTTGATATGAGCATGGTTCTCCCCATCTCTTACAAACTTCTGTTCTTTCTCTCAACAACCCCATTTTGCTGAGGTGTCCTAGCCACAGAGGAATTGTGTGAGATCCCATTCTCATCACAGAACAGTCTGAAGCTTGAGTTTTCAAACTCTCCACCATGATCACTTCTGATTGCAGATATACAGATTCCTTTCTCATTCTGCACTTTCTTACAGAATTTTGTGAATTTCTCAAAGGTTTCCTCATTGCTTCTTAGGAATATAACCCATGTAAATCTTGTATAGTCATCAACAATGACCAATCCATACTTCTTTTTGCTAAGACTTTCAGTTCTAGTAGGACCAAACAAATCCATGTGAAGTAGTTGTAAAGGTCTGCTGGTTGAAACAACATTCTTGCTCTTAAAAGAGTTTCTAGTTTTCTCCCTTTCAAACAATTTTCACATAAAATGTCAGATTTGAATGAATGCTTGGGTAAACCTTTAACTAGATTGTGTTTGGTTAGCTTTGAGATTAATCTCAAGTTGGCATGCCCAAGTTTCTGATGCCAAATCTGTTTTTCATCTTCAATTGAAACAAAATAGTTCACATTTTGACTTGCAAGATCCTCTAGATCAATCTTGTATACATTATTATGTCTCTTAGCAGAAAAGAGGATATAATCTGAAACATCTTTGACTATACAACCTTCTTCAGTGAAAGATACAACATATCCACTATCACATAATTGACTTATGCTCAGAAGATTGTGTTGCAGTCCTTCCACTAGAAGCACATTCGTAATTAGGGAAAGAGGAGTCACACCTACTGTCCCAATACCAATGATCTTCCCTTGCTGATTTCCACCAAAGGTGACCACTCCACCTGCCTTGGGTCTAAGGCTTTGGAACAAACACCTTTCTCCCATCATGTGTCATGAGCACCCACTGTCCAGGTACCATTTGTGGTGTTTCTTTTGTCCTGTTAAACACATCTGCAACAGGAACAATTAAACTCTTAGGTACCCATACCTTCTTGGGTCCTCTTTTGTTAGTTTTGGGTCTTATTTTCCCTCTGTGTCTACATTGGGACTACACATGTCCAGGTTTGCCACAGTTGGAACACCCATTACCTTTCTTGGGTCCTTTATCAGGTACTATAAAATTTGAGGATTCAGAAGATGTTTCTGAATAACCTAAACCACTTCTGTCTAAGGAATGCCTCTGAGAGCCTAATAATCTGTTCAGATTATCAGTTCCTTTGACAAATTTGGCTAGAGCCAGAGTTAATTCTCTAATCTTGCTTTTGAGCTTTTTATTCTCTTTTACAAGATTATCAAAATTACTAGGATCTTGCTGAAACAGCTTTTATTTGAGAGCAAGATTTTCTTTTTGCAAATTTTCATTTTCTAAAGCAGCTTGGGTAAAAGCTCTTGAAAGTTCTTTAAATTCATTGAACAACTCTCTGCTACTTTCAACAAGGTCATCATATTGATCTTGTAGAGTTTGAGGAATTACCTCAGAGTCTGAACTATCTAAAGAAGGTAGACTTGCCATCAGACACTTATTTGCTTCTTCTGAAGTGTCATCCTCTTCTTCTGAAGAGGAGTCATCCAAATCTTCCCATGTTGCCATTAATCCTTTCTTTTTCTTGAACAATTTCTTCTTCTGAAAGGTTGGCTTCCTTAACTTGGGGCACTCAATCTTCATGTAACCTGGTTGTTTGCACTCAAAACAAGTAATTTTGTCAGTGTTAAAGGATTCTTTACCTGACTTACCTTGTTTGAAGTTGGAAGGTTGAAATCTTCTGAATCTCCCTATCTTTGTAGCATCTTCTTAATCTTATTGCTGAGAAGAGCAAGATCTTCATCTTCTGAACAACCTTCAAATTCGGTATCACAATCCGAAGTGTCCTCTGCTTGCATGGCTTTCATGTTACTATGCCAGAGCTGTCTGGCCTTGGAGTTCAATGCCCATGATTTCTTCTTGGTGTCATCTTCCCTAAGTTCTAACTCATGGACTTTGAGAGAGCCCAACAATTCCTCTATTCTAAGAGAGTTTAATTCTTTAGCTTCTTGAATGGCAGCAACCTTGGGTCTCCAGGATTTTGGTATGCTTCTTAGAATCTTTCGATTGTTATCTCCAGATTCAAAGGTTCTTCCTAATGACCTTAGTCCATTAGTTATCGTCTGAAATCTTCCAAGAATTTGATCTATGGTTTCAGACTCTTCCATCTTGAACATCTCATATCGATGTACAAGTATACTGATCTTGGATTGCTATACAGTCTCAGTTCCTTCGTGAGCTGCTGCTAGAGTATCCCAGATCTCCTTGGCAGATGAACAACCATGAACCTTCTCATATTCTGACTTATTCAAGGAACATATCAGATAGAGTTTGGCCTTGGCATTTAATTGAACTCGAGCCTTCTACTCCAAAGTCCATTCAGGTTTTGGTATAGGCAATCCGGCATGCATGGGAACATAGTCTCCATCAGTAACCACATCCCAGACATCAAAGTTGTTCCTTTCAATAAACAACTTCATACGATACCTCCAATAGTGGTAATCCACTCCATTGAATGTTGGGGGTCTCGTGATGGAGGCTCCTTCAGTGATGTATTGTCTGTTGCTGGTAGAGGTTTCCATATGGATCTTTGTCCTCTGCACTAATTAGGTGCTAACCCCGAGGATAAGCTCTGGTACCAACTGTAGGAAAACATGGAAACACTAGAAGGGGGGTTGAATAGTGTTTCTAATGGAAACTTTTTCTGTTTTGGGATTTTAAAAGATTGGCTTCTGAAAATCTTCAGAAGATAGTTATTAGTCTAAAGTTTTTAGATACTTTTTAAAGATCGTTCAGATTAAACAGAGTAATAAATCAGATTTGATTCAGATTCAAAGTTTTCACTTAAATACTTTTTCAAGCCCCTTGTTAGAATAAAAACTGAATTGAAATTGATAAAGGGATAGAGAAAACTTATCCAAGAATTTATCCTGGTTCACTCACAATCACCGTGAGCTACGTCCAGTCCCTGGGCAAAACCAACACCTGGATTTCCACTATTCTTTCAAGAATACAAGTATTCTTTTCTATCAAGCCTCTTCAGACTCTACAACAAGTATTGTTTCTTTCACCAAGCCTCTTCAGGCTCTACAACAAGTATTGTTTCTTTCACCAAGCCTCTTCAGGCTCTCAACCAAGTATTGTTTCTTTCACCAAGTCTCTTCAGGCTCTCTGACACTTATCCAAGTGTAACCCAAGTATTCTTTCATACAGAAAGCCTCTCCAGACTTAACAACCCAAACTGTTCTAAGTTTAAACAAGAAAGGGAATTAGTTCACTATCTTCAGATGATAGTTGTGAACTTTGATGTACAAAAAGCTGAGAGTTTCTCAGAATATGAAAATGAATGATTGTACAAAGAATATCAAAGTTTGATTTTTGTAGCGTGTAGTTTCTTTGATTGAAAAGTTTCTCTATCACTCCGTGTGTATTCAATTCTTCATGGGACGTATTTATAGTCTCCAAGGAATAAATGCCCGTTACCAAATAGCATTTAATGCATTCAGAATACGTTTGACACAGCTTGGTTAAAAGCAATCTGAGCAGAAGCAAGTGTAGCAAGTCTGCGCACACAAAGCAATTTAGCAGGAGCAGCAACGTTGCAGATTTTCCTTAAGTGTGCTAAACATTTGAACGAGGAAGAAAAGCAACAATGACTCTTATGCTGAAGTAGGTAAGATCTTGATTTGAACATTCCTCGTACTCAGCAACGTCTTCTAAGGTCAAACTATTGTCCTGAAGACTTCAATTTTAGATGCAAGGGATGCTTCAGATGAACTTCTCTTCTTCCGAGGGTAGACGCTTTTCAGACAATGTGTGGTCTTCAGACGATCTGAAGCTTCAAATGATGTATCACACTTTTTATGATCTGAAACAAAGCAGAATATTATGAAAGTATATTGCCACAAATTCATCAGAATTTTTTTATGTTTGTTCATTAAAACACTTTAAAGGGAATGGGACTCAAGGTACATAAGTATATAAATTTTTTAGACTCAACAGCAAAGACAGTGGTACAGTTCTTGAAGAGGAACATCTTTTCTAGGTTTGGTTCACCAAGGGTCCTGATTAGTGATGGAGGTTCTCACTTCTGTAATTCACAACTACAAAAGGTCTTGGAGCACTATGGGGTGAGACATAAAGTAGCATCTCCTTACCATCCTCAGAAAAATGGCCAAGCTGAAGTCTCAAATAGAGAGATCAAGAGAATCCTTGAGAAGACCGTGAGCTCTTCTAGAAAGGATTGGTCCATCAAGCTAGATGATGCGCTGCGTGTGAACAGAACTGCTTACAAATAACCCACAGGTCTCTCTCTCCTTTTCAACTGATTTATGGAAAGGCATGTCACTTGCCTGTTGAATTAGAGCACAAGGCTTACTGGGCATTGAAGGTCTTGAACATGGATAAGCAAGTAGTTGGGAGAAGAAGAATATTACAACTGTATGAGTTAGAAGAGATGAGGTTCAACGCCTATGAATCTTCAATAATTTACAAGGAAAAGACCAAAGCCTATCATGACAAGAAGCTTATCAAAAGGAGGTTCTATCCAGGCCAATCAGTTCTTCTGTTCAACTCCAGGTTGAAACTTTTCCCTGGGAAGTTGAAATCAAAATGGTCTGGACCATACCTTGTCAAGGAGGTTAGACCCTATGGAGCTGTGGAATTGGAAGATCCTGAATCAAAGAGATGTTGGGTGGTGAACGGGCAAAGACTGAAGCCCTATTTAGGAGGTGAATTTGACAGAAGCTCCACTATCATTGAACTACAAGAACCTTAAAGAAACAGGCGACAAGCTATATGACGTTAAACAAGCGCTTCCTGGGAGGCAACCCAGTGTTTTATTAATTTTTACAATTTTGATTTTGATTTTGGTCTGTATAGATTTTGTGTTAGTTAGGTTTTTGTGTTTGTTTAGTTTATGAATTGTTAGGAACTGGTTAAGTAAGTATGTGTGAGATAAATGCAGACACCTTGATAACTAGGAAGTAGCAGAAAATTTGACTAAGTGGTGCAGTAATTTCATTCTGTTTTTTGCGCTTCACTTGCGCTTAGCGCAGGTAAAGCGCAGAAATACACCAAAACTTTCTGTTTTGGGCGCTTCACTTGCGCTGCACACAGGTGAAGCGTAACAGGACGCTAACTGTGCTTCCATTTGACTTTTTCTGCAGTTCCCAACATATCTGCAATGGCCTGAGGACTGTCCTATTTTCCTGGGGGAGTGGAGCTGGACCAGCTTTTGATGATTCTGCAGCTGCAACCAATCATTGTTTTACACGGTGTTTTTCTCTCTTTTATTTTCTTTTCTTTTTATTTGATAATTTGGTATCTTAATTAACTTAGGATTATGATTAGGAATAAAGATTGATTTGGATTCAATTTAATTTTTCAATGCTAATACAGCCAAACTGACTGAATTAGGAGAGAAAAAGGAATTAAGTTTTTGAATTCATAATCATTTAGGTTTAGATTCTTGTACAGGAAAGATTAATTAAGTCAATAGTTGTTCAATAAGTGATTCTATCAAGGAAAATAGCCTAAGCCTGTGAGTCTGAGAAACTAAACACTTTGAGAGATTTCACTGTTCTTGTCAACTGTTATTGCTTGAGTTTCTTAATTTTATTTTGCACATGAAAAGCATGGAAATAATCAAGGCAACTTGTATATATAATAATTGCTCAGTGCCAAATAGCCAACCCTTGAATAATTTTTCCAATTTTTTATAACCCATTTGAGCTTGAAAATTCTTTTCCTATGCACCCCAGCTATATCAATAAGTATATCATGTCCCTTACACACTTAATGATATAGAGCATAGGTGCAGTTTATTCATTTTGAATGGGTGAATAGTTGGTTATCTGAAAAGTGCAAAAAGGAAGGCACAAGCAAAAAATGGAATTCATTCCCTCGTGAAAAAAAATAAAAAAAAATGTATATACAAAGTTGAATAAAAGGGAGTGAATTACCAAAAGGAGGTCAATTGAATGCTTTAAGTCAAGAACGCAATGGTGAATTGAGGGGAAATTTGAGTAATGGTTAAATTGTAGATATGATATTTATTCTAGTGTATTTTAAATATTCAGAAAAACCATGAGTTCTTGATAGCCCAGCCTCATTATAACCCAAGAAAAGACCTTTTGATATATGCTTATTGTGTGTTTGATTATTAACAGGAAACGACTGACAATTCTAGTTGTTCAATTTCAGTGAAAAATTTGAGGGAAAACACTCAACCGTGAGAATGAGAGTAATTCCTTGATTGATTACAAAATTGATTCAACTGCTGTTCTTGAAAAATTTGAATGTGCTTTTATCTCTTTCTACTTGATGATTGAAAACATTGCCTAGTTCTGATTATTGATCTGACTTTTGGAAAGTGGCAGCTGTCTAAGCAAAGAAATTTTGAACATGTTTTCTTGTCAATCCTAGAAGTTTTTGGGGATTGTCAATGTAACCATCTGTTTATTCTTTTCTTGCTTGAGGACAAGCAAGAAGCTAAGTTGGGGGAAATTTGATAAGTGCTAGAAAGTAGTAAAATAAGCATATAAAAATAGCACTAATTGAGTTTGAATTGTTGAATTTACAGTCTAAATCCACCCCTTTTAGCTTAAATTGCAGCTTGAGTGATTATTTTAGCAAGTTAGGAATTTAATGCTATTTTGATGGAAAATATGCTAATTTATGCAGGAAAATGGATAAGAAAAAGAAAGCATCAAGAAAGAAGTGAGCAAAGACAGAAGTAGCAAGGAACAAAGCATTAGAAGCTGAAAATTTGATAAAAGAGCTTGTTGTTTTCTAGGCTTCACCTTAGGTGAGCGCAGGTGAAGCACGGGTGGAGCGCAGAAACCCTTGTTGCTCACTGTTTCCCGCACTTCACTCAAGCTGAGCGCAGAAACCCCTGTTGCTCACTGTTTCCTACGCTTCACTCAAGCTGAGCGCAAGTGAAGCGCAGAAAACGTAACCTAAATTTTAATATGCTGCAATTAGGGTTTCTACGGGCTTCCAGACAGTTATAAAAGGACTCTTAGAGCCAGAGAAGAGGAGTTTGGATAGAGCTTTTAACAAAGCCACAAAAGAGAGAGTTAGATATAAAGTTCTTGAGAGCCAAAAGTGTGACAGTCTCAAGGGGACCATTCTAGAGCAAGGGGAGATTACAAAGAGAGCTGGAAGGCCTTGCTGTTTATCAACCTTTAATCTAGTTGGTTTGTAATGGCTACCATATGTAGCTAAACCTCTCTTTAGGATTGAATGTAGTCGATTCAATCCCCAATTGTGTTTTGGAATTTTTGTTATTTGGGAATCCCTGTTTTTTTATAAAATTGGTATTTTTATTTCTACTCTTAATGCTTAACTTCCGTCTGTGACCAGAGTTATGATGCGAGTTCTTGAATGCCTAGGAATAGGGTTCTTGAATTCTGATATGGGTAAAAATACTCAATAGAGTGAATACCTAGGAATAGGGTTCAATTATTGATAGATATTAACAACTGATCTTAAAGCTAGGCAATTCAATTAAGCAGCCAAGAAATTGGTGTTTAAGGGATTGTTCTAAGGATTTCATATTTGAGGGATCTTTATGAATGAATTTTATTTGGGCTTCAATATTTATAATCACAAATTCCTAAATTTCATTGATTTCCAAAATACATGAGGGGTGCGATAGACGAAGTTCAATTCTAGTTCTCTTCATTATTATTCAATCTTTTGTAAATCTGTCTTGATCTCACAATTTATTTGTTTTATTTTATTGCCACAATTATTAAATCAAAATCAAAAAAATTTACCTCACTCAATAAGTATGAACACTAAGAATTTATATTGTACCGTTCCATGTGGATACGACAACCCCTTTTACTTACTATTATACTGCTATGATTTTGGTACACTTTCCAGAATTTCGACCCTTTCATGAAATCTGCCAAAATGATAATTGATGTTGATCGGGGAAAATTCAAACTCAGTTCTCAAGATGAGAGTATAATCTTCCATTTAGACAGAGGAATTCCCCACCAAGCTGAACCACCAGACCAATTGGAACTAGATCCTACTGATGGGATCCTTATAACTCATTTTGAACCACAGTTGCAGAGAGTGAGAAGAAAAGAAACTTCCTGCCAAAATGTTCTTGAGCACAGGAAGAAAAAGGTTCCCAATATTCTGAGGAAACCAAAAAGAAGAAAGAAGCAGCTGCAGGAATCCATGGAGGAATTCCGTTTCAAGAAGAGAAAAATATCAACATCAGATGAAGAAGAAGACAATGAAGAAACTAATGATAAGACAAAAGGCTGGTGTAAAGGATGGATCCAGGCAACAGGAGGTGGATCGGCTGAATCTACCATTATCCTCCAGTTGAAACCACCATAAGTAAACAAGGCGTCAAGCTATATGACGTTAAACGAGCGCTTCCTGGGAGGCAACCAAGTTTTTTTTTTTACTTTTATTTTTGCAGTTTTTTTTTTCCATTTGAGTGTTTTAGTTAGTTTACTTTTTTATATATATACCTATTAGTTTAGCAATTGTTAGGAAAAAGACCAATAAAAATGTGAAAAAGAAACATGAACACCTTGAATTTGGGAAGCAGCAGAAAATAAAAATTGCATTATGTTTTCTGCGTTCCACCTGCACTGAGCGCAGGTGAAGCGCAGAAATGCAATTTCAATTCTGTTTTATGCGATTCACCTGCGCTGCGCAGGTGAAGCGCAACCACTCGCTCCAAAGCAATATGAGACACGCGCTCCACCTGCGTTGACCACAAGTGGAGCGCAGTTGCCCGCTCCAGCATATATTCAAAAATATGGACAGGGGAAGGTCATTTTCACCTTTCCCCTATTTGTTCTGAGCATTCCCTTGCTTCCCTCTACCTTCCATTTTCACTTTTTCACTCAAAAGCCTTCTCCTTACACCTTTCCATTGTTATTTCAGGTATGTTTTTAAGGTTTTGAAAAGATTTTACCAATTAAAATCCTTGTTCTCTGTTTAGTTAAGCAAACCTTAAGGTAGAAAACTTAGGCTTTTAGAATCACATGTTTTTAGGATTAATTGTCAATGAAGCCTTTGTATAAAATGTTGGTTGTTGTTATGTGATTGGTGAATACTTTTGATTGCTCAGTGAATTTTGAAAATTATTCTGGTTAGTAACATTGATGCTCTGAATTTGTTTGTGTTGATTATTGAATGCATAATGTTGCCTTGATACTTGTGAATATATTTGTCATATGAGCCTGATAACATTTACTAATTAAATGCCCTATTTTGAGTTGTTGATTTCTTAAGTGAAATGCTTTAGTTAGTCACTTGGTCTATAGTTTAAGCATGATCTTAAAAATTTTATTGGCATTTGGCAATATGATAATCTTGGTTGAACCTAATAATGCATGATAACTAATTGCTCTGATCTTGGAATTTACTTTCATGCATAGCTTGCATTGCATAATACACTGATCATGAGTTGATAAGTTCTCTTTATATGCATTGGAATAATCCTGGTTCTAATTTATCTTGCAGATGGCTCGCACCAAGGTCACTAGCACTTCTGGTACCTCCAGGAGAGGCAAGGGTGAGAAGAGGGCTAGGGAAGTGCCTTGTTTCGACCCACTAAAGTTCAAGAGTCCAGCAGCTTCTGAGGCATATAGTTCTCTCATGAATTGTAATTTCAGCAAGGAAAGGCCAGTTGCACTCCAGCCTAGTGAGTTTGATGAGTTCAACAACGAGATCACCAGGAGGCATTGGAGGCGTGTAGTTGAGTCGGACTAATGCTTTGACCCGGAGTTGGTCAGAGAGTTCTATGCTAATGCCATAGGAGATCATGGCGCTGACATGGAGCGACGGTCATATGTGAGAGGCCGTTGGGTATCTTATGATCGCGACGCGATCAACTCTTTCTTTGCCAGACCTGGACCGGATGATGAGAGGCTGGTGGTTTGCCAATATCATGAATTGGTGAATGAAGTTGGCATTAATGACAATGTTTTATTGGATACTAGGACTGCCGAGTATTTATGCTTGCAGGGGCGCATCTTTGAGGCTAATGCTTACGGGCAGGCTGCCAGGATCTTCAGGAATGACCTGCGGGACATTTCTAGGATGTGGACGGTCCTGATATTAGCAAACATCCAGCCCACCAACCGCGTATCAGACATCATCATGAAGACAACACACCTCATTTACTGTATCCTGACAGCACAGGACATTGACATTGCCAAGGTAATATCTCACAAGATATTCCTTACGACTTCATCTGTAGGACGTCGCAGTGCACGATCCAGGATCAGCCTAGGGTTCTCTGCCCTTATCACTGCTCTATGTAGATCCCGGGGGATTGAGGTATTCCCCATCGAGCCTATTAAGACCCCTATGACTAAGGGGTACATTGAGGCTAACTACATTTCGGAGCAGGACGACGAGCCCCAACAGCCACCACCGCAGCCACCACAACAGCAACAGCCACAACCAGCTGACGCACCTATTCCCTTTTGGGCAGAGCATCTGTTTCATCAGAACTCCACCATCTATAGAGGAATAGTTCATCTCCAGGATTATTTGTACCAGATCAGACCGGACCCCTGCCCAAGCATGATACTAGAGCAGTTCAGAGATTATTTGAGTGGCCTGGGGACAGGCCTGTTGTTCCGGGAGAGGGAGGGGCTGTTGTAGATGGAGCAGATGACATGGAGGACAAGGATTGATTTGGTGTTTTTCTTTTCTTTTTCCTTTTTCATTTTTTTAATTTTTTTCTTCCATTGGATCTGTACTGTATTTGATGCTATTGACTCACTCCTTTTATGCAGTATAGATTCCAGTATGTTTATTGTTGCGTAGGATTTATTTTTAGGAATTTTTTTAGGATTTAGAATAGGGATTTAAGAAAATAAATTTAACATTTCAAAACTAGGCAGTCTAACTAACTAAAATAGGAAAGAAAAAGGAATTCTGTGATTGAATCCATAATCAGTTAGGATTAGGATATTATGCAGGAAAATATATCAGGGTAGTTAATTAATTTCAATAAGTGATTTCATCAAGGAAATTAGCCTAAAAGTCGGTGAGTTGTGAGCCCAAACACTTTTTCTAAGAGTTTTCACCATTGCTTATTGTAACATCCCGAAAAAACAGGACCTAAATCCAATAGAAGCTAAGTTAGGAAGGGAATGAGCAGTTGAGGATGGAAAAAGGACTTTGAGTGGAATTGCGAGGATAATGAGGAATTATGGGTATTAAGGGAAGATTTAGAAGAGTAATTAAGTTAGAAATGTGTTTTGGGTAAAGGAAACTAGGAAAAATGGAATAGGTGAGAGTTGGAATGAGTTAGAAAGGATAAAGATAAGAATTTGAATGTGTAATAACTAATAAGGAATACTTAGGAAATTTCTTATGTAAAGTAAGATTTAGATGGCTTATTAGGTGTTAAAATAGGTAAGGAAACAAGACTTAGACTAAAAACCAGATTTTTGGAAATATCAGCATTCTCGCTCAGCGAGATATGCAGAGAAAAGTATAAGAAACAGTATCTGCAAGTCTCGCTTAAGCGAGATCAGGCTTGCTTAAGCGAGATACAGAACAGAATCATATGGCTCTCTGGACTTTTCTCGCTTAGGCGAGAATGGGCTCGCCCAAGCGAGATTGCATGCAACTGACTGCTCGCCCAAGTGAGAATTCATTTAAAGACCTTTTTAGCGAATTTTTAGAAAGGTTTCTCTATTCTTTCAGTTTGCCTTTCTTCATTCCTAGAGAGAAGTTAGAGAGTTTAGAGAGAGAAAGGGCGATTATTGATGGAATTGGGTGTTTTGGAGCTTGAAGGCTTGGAAGGGGACTTGGATCTTCACTTCAAGCTTCTCCTCTACTTCAATTCCTCGTCTTTGAGTACCCTTTAGGTAAGTATAACTCACCAACTTTCACATTAATTGGTTAAATGCCCTAGCATAATCCCTATTCTTTAATCCAATTCTTTATATTGTAAATTTGTATGCTTTATAGTTATAAAAGGTTCTTATAAGATTTAGGTTAGGGAAACTTCTTAGGATTTAGGGTTTTGTATCCATATTGTTGTTAATTGCATGATTTAGAAGCATGAACATAGGAATTATGTTTGAATAGGTATTTAAAGTTGTTTTTTAGAGTATGTGTAGGAAGTTGAATTGTTATGGAATATATGTGTTAGGGCTTTGATATCTTTTTAAGTATAATCTTATATGCATGAAATATGAATGTTTAGGTATTAGTTTACATAACTCATCAATTAAGCATTAATAACATCTTAAGCCGATTTTGACTGTGAGATAATTAGCCGGTCTCGACCATGAGTAATTCAAGTCGGCCTTCGCGCTGTGAGTTAAAATAAAGTAATTAAGTAAAACATGACTTCGGTCCAGTAAGGGTGGGATTCGTCCCCGGGAAAGACGTTTCCCGTAGTCTGAGCTCAGGTCTAACTCCAGAAAGTGATAAGATCATACCTACTGGGCACAACAGTGAGTGCATCATGAGCATCATGATTTGCATCATTCATCAGTTCATGTTAATTAAGTCACATATTGCTTTTAGTCTGTTGTTAACTAATGGTAAATATCTCTTATGTAATTAGTTTGTTATTATCTATCTGTGAATATGTCACATGTGAAATTTGATAACTTGTTTGATTCCCCACACTTTATATATGTTTAGTTGTGCTTGTTGAGACTGTAGTCTCACCCCACGTTTCGGGGATATTCTTTAGTTGTGCAGGAAACCCTAGGTGCTGTTAAAGCAGGAAAGAGGATTTGTGGAGCTGAGTCGTATTTGAGTTGGAAGTTTTAATTATTAGAAGTAGTTCCTGTTGTAATTGATAATTGATTAATCACTGATGTATTTTGTATATGTATAATTATTTACGGATTGGCCACTGAGGCTTAATTCTGATGTTATGGTATTTATGTTATTGAACTGTATTGGTTTTTACTGAGTTTCAGGTTGATCTTGAAAATCGGTGATGTCCAGTTTTTAGGGGAGACTCTGTCGGATTTCCGGTATGAGTTCATTGAATAACACTCCTCTAAGTGTGGATTCTTCCCTAAGTTTAAGTAAGATTTATACTTATTTAGGGATTTTGATATTTGTATTGTAATTGCTTAAGCTAATCGTTGGGAAGTTTAAGCAAATGTATGACGATATCGGAAATTTAACGAAATGATTTTAAGAAATTCAGGAATAGTGTCTCCAACGGGCATTATTTCTGAGTTTAGAAATTAGGGTGTTACACTTGTCAACTGCTATTGCTTGAGTTTTTGGATTTTATTCTGCACATGAAAAACATGGAAGTGATTAAGGCAACTTGTACTTATGAAATAATTGCTCAGTGCCAAAAAGCCAACCCATGAAAAATTTTTCTAATTTTGTTTTGTAACCCATTTGAGCTTTAATGTTTCTTTTCTTACGCACCCCAGCCAGATTGATATCAATATCTTGTCCCTTATACACTTGGGATAGAAAACATAAGTGCAGTTCTGACAAAATGGGTAGTTAATTGGAGAAATACAAAAGGCAGGCACAAGCAAGCAAAGTGAGTCACTCCCTCAGGAATATAAAAGAAAAAAAAAGTGAAGAAAAAAGGGAGTGAACCACCAAACAAAAAAAGAGGCCAGTTGAATGATGCAAGTCAAGAATGCAATGGAGAATTGAGAGAAAGTTCAAGAAAAAGAAAAATTCAAATATGCTCTCTATTCCAGTGTTTCTTTGCAAATCCATAAAAACCATGAGTTCTTGATAGCCCAGCCTCATTACAACCCAAGAAAGACCTTTTGATCCATGATTTACCATGTGCATGATTATTAACCAGAAACGACTATCAAATTTAGTTGCTCAACTGCCTTGAAAAAATTTGAGGGAAACACTTACTCGTGAGCATGAATGTCATAGGTACAAAATGGGTATTTAAAAACAAACTTGATGAAACTGGATCAATAACTAGGAATAAGACTACATTGGTAGCCAAAGGCTATAATCAAAAAGAGGGTATAGATTTTGGTGAAACATATGCTCCTATTGCTAGATTAGAAGTTGTTAGGCTACTTCTTGCATTTGCATGTGTATATGATTTTAAGCTATACCAGATGGATGTTAAAAGTGCCTTTTTAAATGGTTTCATTGATGAAGAAGTTTATGTTTCTCAACCTCCTGGTTTTGTTGACCATAATTTTCCTAATCATGTTTATAAGCTAAAGAAAGCTCTTTATGGACTTAAGCAAGCTCCTAGACAATGGTATGAAAGGTTAAGTAAATATCTATTGTCTCAAAGTTTTGAAAGGGGAAAGGTTGACAAGACACTATGTTTTAAGAAAACTTCAAATGATATACTTATTGTACAAGTGTATGTGGATGACATAATTTTTGGTTCATCTAACCACTCTCTTTGTGAGGACTTTGTGTCAAAAATGCAGGGGGAGTTTGATATGTCAATGATGGGAGAATTGAGTTTCTTTCTTGGTCAGCAAGTTAAGCAAATGGTGAAAGGGTTTTTCTTGCATCAATCAAAATACACAAAAGGACTTATAAAGAAATTTGATATGGAAAGCTGTAAAAGCTCTAACATACCTATGGCAACAAACTGCTACTAGGATGCAGATATTCAAGGAAAATCAGTAGACGTAACCAAATATAGAAGGATGATAGGTTCACTTTTATATTTAACAGCAAGTCGACCTAACTTAATGTTTAGTGTGTGTTTGTGTGCTAGGTATCAAGCAGCACCCAAGGAATCACACATGAATGCTGTCAAAAGAATTTTGAAGTATCTCAAGGAAACTACAGACGTGGGTCTTTGGTATCCTAAAGGTAAAAATCCTATATTTGTTGGTTATTCTGACTCTGATTTAGCAGGTTTCAAATTAGACAGGAAAAGTACAAGTGGTACGTGTCATCTATTTGGAAACAGTCTAGTATCATGGCACAGTAAGAAACAAGCATGTGTAGCACTTTCAACTGCAGAAGCTGAATACAATGCAACTGGGAGTTGTTGTGCACAATCAATATGGCTCAAACAACAATTACGTGACTTTGGACTGAAATTGAACAAGACACCATTGAGGTGCGATAACACAAGTGCAATCAACCTAACAAAGAATCCTATCTTGCACTCAAGAACAAAACACATAGAAATACGTCATCACTTCATAAGGGATCACGTGGAAAAAGGAGATTGTGAAGTTCAATTCGTTGATACTGAATCACAATTAGCAGATATATTCACTAAACCACTACCAAGAGAAAGGTTCTACAATCTAAGAAGGGAACTTGGTATACTTAGTGAGTATGATCTTAACTAATCTATTTTCTCTATGTTTTCTAAGTTAAATTGTGTGAAATTGTCTGTATAATTGTGCATATCATTCATTAGTTGCATAACATCATGAAAGTTTTCATCAAAATGCATTAAAAATGATTTTTTTTCAAAAATATTAGTAGCAAGTTAATCAATTACTTGCATAAGTAATCTATTAAATCAGGAAGTTTGTAATTCAGCAGAAATACAAACTCACTGCTTTAATCGATTACCACTATATGTTAATCGATTACCTTACTGAAGCAATGAATCCTTTAAACATTCGTTCTGTGATAATCGATTACCACAATATGATACTCGATTATCTGGATGGATAATTAAATCTGTTTTAACAGTCACTGGGATAATCGATTATCGTCTTCGAGTAATCGATTACCTGCGACTCACCTCCGTCCCAGTCAATTTCAGAGAAGCCAATGATGATACTTAAACCCCTTCAACTTCATTTTAATCCCAATATCTCAAACCCTAAGTGAAATCCTTCACCAAAAACTCTTCACATTCTCAAAATTTCTGAGAAACAAACACCTTCAATCCACCTTTCTTGTGACACCCTTCTACCCCAGCTCTTATACAATTAATAAGTCGAAATATTTTTCAAAAACAGTATCCCTCAACGGGTAAAAAGGTTCACATATCTCTTCATTTAAAACATCATTCATTGTAAAACAACTTAATTAAAATAAAAGTATAACTCAAGGTTTTCAAAAAACACAAGCAGCGGAATCTCCAAATTATCAATAATTAAAACATCTTACTCGCCATGTAAGGCATTTAAAAGTGTTTTACAAAATCCTTCCTAACTAGAAACATAAAAAAAGAACCCTCAATAATATGCCCTGATGTCACATGTACCAGAGCAACATTCCCTTTAATCAAAACTCAACACCAGTTGTGTCTCCGTCATCACCTGTAAAATAACCACAGTGTAACAGTGAGGAAAAGAATACTACTCATACATACACATAGGAGGCTACCCTATCCTCACCCTCATATAGACAACATCAGCATTAATCACACCACATACTCAAACATCACATAATTCATCAGATGATATCACCTATAATTCATCATATAACAAACATCAATATCATCATATAATTCTCCTATCCTCATTCACCAAATAATTTGCCTACTCTATTCTCAGCGCCTATTACTCATTTCCTCATCACAAAATCATAACATCATCATATAACTCATTTTTATATCAACATATATAAGACATATTCATCCATCATCATATACACCAACAACATCATCAATATCCCCATAACCATCATAATCATCAATATCATCATAATCATCATTCACCTCCCTAGGTTGTACTTCACCCCACTCTAGGCTTGTACACCGCAGGTACCATATTCAATATTATCATAATCATTACTCACCTCCCTGAGTTATACTCAAGTACCATAATCACCTCCCCGAGTTAGACTCAGGTACAACATTCACCTCCCTGAGCTACACTTTATCTCTCACTGGGCTTGTGTATCTCAAGTACAATCATCTACCTGAGTTACACCCCACCCCTCACTGGGCTTGTGTATCTCAAGTACAATCACCTCCCTGAGTTACACCCCACCCCTCACTGGGCTTGTGTATCTTAGGTACAACATCATATATACTCAAGCATCATCTACATCATAAGGTTAATTAAATCATCATCACCATCATCATAAAATTAATTATATCATCATCATCATAAAGTGATATACATCATCATCATCAACATCATCATATAAATCATCGTTTCATCATCCAACATTATCATCATAAATTATCATACGCATCCTCAAACATCATCATAATCATTATAAAGCATCACCATACACTCAATATATCAATACCTCATCATTATCATCATACATCGCAGTAGTATAAACATCTATCATCAAGGACATAATCATATCTTCATAGTCACACCACAATCATCACATAAACAACACTCTCATACAAAATTTGACCTGGTAATCGATTACCAAACAATTGTAATCGATTACCAGAGGCGGTCCCTCCATTTTGGAGTCTTCAAGTTTTAAGCTTAATAACCTTGGTGCACTAATTTGGAAATATCTAGAGTTCTAGGTGTCCAATTAAGATAATTCCACCTCTATTAGAAATTTAAGATCTGGGGCTTTAGTTTGATATATTATATGATAGGGTTCCGAGTTCATTTGCACCCTTAACAGACACATTCTTTCCCAGGAGAGAAAGCTGTCAAAACAGAATCTGCGAGCTGCGCCCCAACCTGCGCTGCAGCGCAGATTCCAGAGAGTTCCCGCTTCAACCTGCGCTGTAGCGCAAGTTACGTAAAACGCGTCTGTTCTACGTTTTACCCCCTTTTCTCCCCTTCTTCAATCCCTACTAAATCCTCATCGTTTATACTCCAATCATATTCATTTGTATCGATTAAACTCATCAAAAACAACAATCTTAACACAAATTATACAGTTATTCAATCAAAATCCCAAATCATTAAATCCCTAATTAACCCTTTTCAATATTCTCAATATCCTCTTCAATTTCACCCAAGAATTCATCAAGATTCATAAAATCAGTCATCAATCAACATTTTTCATCATACCATACTCAACATATACATATATTAAGTCAAATTTAAATGTCTTAGAGGGTCTTATGGTTGCCCTCACAACCCAAACACACCCACATGCATATACAAGCAGCACCCTCTCCCCCACCGTACCTAGAAGTGAAGATAGAACCGCAAAAGTACTTGATTCTCAATGATTATTCTGCAGCAACCCCTTCTTGAGACGTCGTTTCTCGTCTCCTTAGCGTTTCGCTCTCTGACAATTATACGAATAAGGATTAGGGTGAACTGAGAACCTCTCCTTAAATAAATACTTAATTGGGCTAGGCCCACTCTCAACCCACCTATTCTATTTATTATTCTTATTATTTATTAAATAACCTTATGGATAAAACTACTCATAATATTAATCCTATTATTTATTTATTTATTTCTTCTACTTTATTAATTTAATTTAATTTAATTTTACTTAATAAAATTCAGGATGTTACAACTCTCCCCTCCTAAAAGAAAAATTTGTCCTCGAATTTTCCGAGATGAACAACTCTAGAAAGGACTCCTCTCAACAGGTCGATCAAAGACAACTGTTTCACCAGAACAATCCAATAGGACATGGTCGGAAGATAACCAGTCCATACCAAGAATAATATCTAGTTGACTCAAAGGCAAACAGATCAAATTAACTAGGAGTTCTTTACCTTCAACATGAATAAAACAATTTAAGCACACATCAGAAGTAGAAACTGACCCTCTAGCTGGCGTTTCCACACCCAATACAATCAATAAATCATCACAATAACACCACGGAAGCATACCAATTAATGTGAAATTCCTATATAATTACAACACTTATTAAGGGCAAAATGTTAAATTTATACCCCGACTTATCTCTTTTTAGCTTAAAATGCAGTTCTTGTGATTATTCAATTTGAATTTGAATTTGATGCTATTTTGATGAGAAATCTGTTGATTTTTGCAGATAAAAGGGCAAGTTTCAAATGAAGCACCAAGATAACAACAATCAAAGATAAGAACAGCACAAAACAAGCTCAAAAAGGAGGAAAATCAGGAAAGCAGATATGGAGATTTGTGCTTCACCTGCGCTGAGCGTCAGTGAAGCGCAGAATTAGAATTTCAACATTGTTTCCTGCGCTTCATCTGCGTTGAGCGCAGACCTGAGCGCAGGAACACGGAAACCTAATTTATAATGGGCCAAAGCAAGGTTTCAAAGGGCTTTCCAAAGTTCTATTTAAAGGACCTTTAGCAAGATAGAAGAGGGAATGAGACGGCAGAGTAGATCTGGAGCTAGAGAATAGTGTGACAATCTCTCTATTGGTTTGTAATGGCTACCATGAGTAGCTTGAAGGGAATCAAGCATGTGGTTATGGTGCAGCGAAATAAATGGATTCCCTCCCTTGTTATGATCGTTAATGCGAAAACACGAATGAAGGCATAAAACGCATAAAACATAATGGCATACCTGATTAGGATTACAAACGAGGCAATAGCAGCCACGTCTCTAGAGGTGTCCACGCCAACAACCGAACTAGGAAACCCTCCTCAACTCTGCTAGTAGCCTTAGAGAGTAAGAGAGATTGCTCATCTTTTCATGTGTATGGGGTAATGCATCTCATGCTCTATTTATAGAGTGGTGGCTAGGGTTTTACCCCTTACTCACTTATCCCTAACACATAGGGGCCTGACCCATTAGGTTATAATTCTAATCAAATTAGAATTATTATCCTTTCCTAGCGGCTTGTTGTATGCGTGTGACCCAATTGGCTTTTAATATTTGGTTATGATATTAAAATAAAACCCTTTTTATATTTAATATCATAAATAGTGAGCGGCATCTAACAATACTTCACTATCCAAATATATAGATTATCAACAACTTTAATGAATCCTATTTTATGATAATAATTTATATGATCTGTCCCTTTGTCCAAATATCTAATTGGACACAAGGGCATGGATTGTGTCAACCTTGTATAGTTCAATTTATGTTTTCTTGATCCCCAAGTAGACTGTACAGAAAATAAACATCTCATGTTTATCCTCCTGAGCATGACCAATCATTTTGCAGTCTCACTTTATCAAGAGGCCTACAGATATAACTCCTGTTACATAGGAGGGACAAATTCCATCTAGGTCACTCACATTCCTCCACATAATTTATTATATGTCCAAATACCAACTTTATGATTACCCTGTTACAGGAAACATTTGATTATAATTAAAACATATAATTCCTTTTGTAGGAATCATAGTGATTTCAGGTCGAAGGACTTATATAATATTTATCAATTTAAGAAACGTTCATGACACTTATGTAACAATCCATAAAACGTTCTTAAGGTGGGTCTGTCCAGTACACCATTACTCTTAATGTGTACCTATGTGAGCACATGATATCTCATATCCATGATCCGTGAGATGTGATCATCAATGAACAAACATACTAGTCTAAATGCATCTTTGTCCTAAGATGATATTTGACTAGGGACTATTTTAAGAATAGTTCTTCATAAGATCTCACGATCAAGTCATCTACTTGATTTCTTATGAAGTTTAAGCTTACTATTCTAAGGACATTAATTATATTCTAAAAGAATGAACTTCCTTTATAAAATAACATGATACAAGTGATGGATGTTCAAAACATATATGTCTCTAGTGCATATACCTAACAAGCTCTTCAAACATAGCCACGTATTGGCCCACAGACCTGTTACCCTACTTCAGCTGCAGGAATTCCATCTCCTTCTTTTGCCTCAATGGATCTGGAAAGTACTTCCCTAGGAATGTCGTTTGGAACCCCTCCCAGGTAAGCGGAGTCCCCAAGGGAGCCAATCCAGCCCTGATTCCTTTCCACCAGATTTCTATTTCACCTTGCAGCATGTAGGTGGCAAAGCGGACCCTGAAGTCATTCGAGCACACCATGACTTCGAAGATCTTATTCATGGCGTTGAGCCATGAATTTGCAGCCTCAAAATTATACGCACCAGTGAACGACGGAGGATGGTGTTTTCTGAACTCCACTAAGCCTTGGACAAAGGGATCCATGACGACCACAGGTGGTGATGTCTCCCCTGATCGTTGGCTCAGTGCCTGAAGCAATGCAGTGTTGGTCGCATTCTGCTCCCCCATCATCCGGGAAAGCGTTTGTAGAGCTACCGACACAGGGTCGTGGGTTGGACCCGATGGTGGAGGAAATGAGGGATTAGCTCGCGGCCTGCCTCTCTTCAGGCTTAACAACAAGTATTCCTTTGTTTTCAACTGCCTCTCCAGGCAACATGTGCAGTATTATTTTATAGACAAGTCTCTCCAGACTCAACAACAAGTATTCTTTTGTTTTCAACTGCCTCTCCAAGCAACATATGCATTATTATTTTACAGACAAGCCTCTCTAGGCTCAACAACAAGTATTCTTTTGTTTTCAACTGCCTCTCCAGGCAACATATGCAGTATTATTTTAGAGACAAGCCTCTCCAGGCTTAACAACAAGTATTTTTTTGTTTTCAACTGCCTCTCCAGGCAACATATGCAGTATTATTTTACAGACAAGCCTCTCCAGGCTTAACAACAAGTATTCTTTCTTCCACCAAGCCTCTTCAGGCTCTTAGACACATATAGTGTTTATATCATAAACTAAGTTTAAGTTTCTGAGAAACATAAACTCAGATTCTTCTTGTACAAAGGGATTACGGAGTCTAACTCAGGATACATGAAATGAATTCTAAATACAAGGAAACAACAGAGATACAAGTGTTTGAATTACAATAGGCTTAAATTCATCTTTGTGTGATGTATAACTTCTTTTGAAAGATGGCTTTATAGGATATTGGATTTGATATTTAGCTGGTTCTTTCTTGGGTATAATTTCAGCCTTGGGCTTCAATGTCACCCTTTTTGGTCGACATCTTGTGGATGTATTACTGAGAAATTGGCTGACTGGCCGACATCTTCAAACTCTTTCTTGAGGCTATTTATATGTTATGATAAAATATAGCCGTTTGAAGATTGCTTGGTTACCGTTGAGAAGAAGTGATTTGGCTCAAATAGCCATTGTGAAATAACTTCTTAAACGGTTGCTTCTTCTTAAGCAGACTAGGTGTGCAGATAGCTTAGCTCTGACACACTTTTAGATGAGTTCTTTAACCTTGAGAGATTTTCCTTTAACAGGTAGATACTTCTTTTCTCTCTCTACATCTTCTTTTCTTTCACCTTTCTCTTTTTTTGTGAGTGTGAGGAGATATCCGTTAGATTTGTCCTTTTGCTCAATTTGTGCTATTTTCATTTTTTCTTAGCTTCTGACGTTTTCTCCTTTTTCTCTCTTAAGAATATTTGAACAATATTCTAGCTATTGAACATATGGTCTTTGCCTTTGTTGAGACTTCCCGTAGTTTGAGATTTGTCCACGTAGTCAGATTTGAAAGTCTTCATGTCTTCAGATAGTCTGATATATCTCATCATCTTGTTTAGAGAGTAGGTGTTCAGAAGGTTTTAATCTTCATATACTTTCAGACGATTAGTGAGCTTTCAGATGGTTGCATTATTTAAGCTTGATGTCATCAGCTTCAACATATGCTTATCTCAGATGATTGTGTCAAGCATTTCTTAGTTCTTCACACTAAGGATACTTTCAGCAAGTTCCTCTCTTTTAGCAAAAGTTCATTCTTATTTCTTCAAATGATCATAACTATGTTCTTCTTTATCTCTTCCTATGCTTCTGTGATTCAGATCGATAATGATATTGAATTAAATAATCTTAATTCAAATAGCTTTCTTGTCACTTTCTTGTTCAGTCTTCTGATCTGTTCTGGGCAATAGTAGATGCAGCAGGTCTGCATACACAATGCTTTTCGTTGCAGGTGCAGCAGTAGTTGCAGAGTTTCCTTATTTGTGCAAAACTCTTGAACGAGGTAGAAAAGCATGTCTGACTTTGTGCTGAAATGAGTAATTCATTGGGTAGAGTTTTCTTCACACTTAGCAACGTCTTCAAGAGATCAATTCTTGATTCTAACACCTTCATTCTTCAGATACATAGAGTGCTTCAAATCAACTTCAAATCTTCAGATGATAGTCACTTCAGACGGAGTTAAGTCTTCAGACGATAAATATGCTTCAGATAGTCGAGTCTTCTCTTCTCTTCAGATTTTGTGCTATTCTTTTCTTCTCTTCAGATTTGCTTCATCTTTCTTGTGAATGTCTTCTTCCTTTACTGTCTTCTAGGCTTCAGATGAATACTGTATCCTGAAATACAATCTACAAAACAATACCTTTATTAGTAGAATCTGTTCTTATATGATCTTATTTGTTAATCATTAAAACCTAAGGATACTGAGTCTTAAACTGAATTTGAATACTCAAATTACTTTTGAGACTCAACAAGAGATTCCTGAGTGGAAGTGGGAGGCCATAACTATGGATTTTGTGATGGGGCTACCTAGAGTCCCAACGGGTTTTGATGTCATTAGTGTCATAGTGGACCGACTGACTAAGTCGGCCCATTTCCTACCAATCAGGGCTACCTATCCTCTGAGTAAACTAGCAGATCTGTACATCAATGAGATTGTGAAGCTCCATGATGTACCCTCTAGCATTGTGTCAGATAGAGATCCTAGGTTCACCTCTAGGTTTTGGAATGCTTTGCACTAGGCTTTCGGTACTAAGTCGAGGTTTAGTACTGCTTACCATCATCAGATTGACGGACAGTCTGAGAGAACCATTCAGTCCCTAGAGGACATGCTTAGGTCTTGTGTTTTAGAGGAAAGGGGCAATTGGGATAGGTACCTACCACTCAGAGTTTGCCTACAACAACAGTTTTCATAGCAATATAGGTATGGAACCTTATGAGGAACTTTATGGTAGGAAGTGTGGATCACCACTGTGTTGGTGTGAGGTGGGGGCGAGAGGTTTGTTGGGTCCGAAGTTGGTTCAGGAAACCACAGAAAAGATCAAGAGGATTAGGGAAAAATTGGTAACTGCCCAAAGTCGACAAAAGAGTTATGCCGATAGGAGGAGGAGAGACCTAGAGTTTGAGGAAGGAGAACATGTATTTTTGAAGGTTACTCCCATCACAGGCATTGACAGAGCTATCAAAGCCAAAAAGCTAAATACCTGATTTGTCGGTCCTTTCTAAATCATGCAGAGGATTGGTCCTCCTGCATATAAGATAGCTCTTCCACCCCACTTATCCAATATTCATGATGTCTTCCATATGTCACAACTCAGAAAGTATGTCCATGACCCTTCCCACATCATAAGTTCAAAATCAGTACAAGTAAGAGAAGATCTGACGGTCCCCACAAGGCTTGCATAGATTATCGACCGAAGTGTCAAAACCCTAAGGAACAAGGCAATCCCGTTAGTGAAGGTGATTTGGGTAGGTCAGTCACCTGAGGAGGCCGCCTGGGAGAAGGAGGACGAGATCCGCTCTCAATTTCCGGAGTTATTCATTTGAGGTAATCTTAACTTTGGAGTTTGGACTTCTCATATTTGACTTTGTATGGATTAATTTGGATGTTTAAACTTCTCATCTTTAGTCTTTTCATGGATTGATTTGTGGATTTATATTATGTAGTTGTGTTTAGGTGAATTGACGTGTGATGAATTAATTGTCAATTGTCTATTTGGTATGTATTAATTGTCAACTGTTTTGAATATTTAGTTGATTTTTTAAAACATCTAAATACTAATTTTTAGTGGAATAATGAAATATGTAATTCGTTCAAATCCCAAATAGAAAATGTGCATGAAAGTAGGATAAATATAATCCATCGACGACTAGATAAGATAATCCACCATCACCAAATTCATATTTAGTTGCATTTTTATTTAATTTTATGGGCGGACCAGGCGGGAGAGCCCGCAACCCGCCTAGCCTGCCTTAAAATGGGGTGGACAGAACATTCTGACCCACGTCCATATGACGGGTGGCCCACCCACCCCATTATGACTAGGAGGTCTTGATTAATTGGATTTAATCCGTAAAAAGCTAGTTTGTTTTCTTCTATTCCTAATTGGTTTCTTAGCGGGTGAGGATACCGAGTGTTGGGAGTCTGATGATTGCCACAACTAATGCACTGAGGCGTTTTCTTACTTAACGAGCACCACTAACGTGTTCATTGATTGTTCATCCAAACATCTCAATCACTTGTTTATTATCTCATTCGCTATATAGATACAGATATATTGTTTTGTATAATACAATAACACAATAATGAGACTAGTAAAATAATCTATATAGATATAGAAATTTTGCATAGGTTTTTGATATGGAATCGCAAATCACAAATGAGTAGTTTCACAATTCATAGTTTCAAAACTTTACAAATCACAGTATTACATAATCACAATTTATAGTCCAGTCCACATTTCGCAAAATCACAATTAAAATTACAATTCCAGTCCACGGCTCATATATTCACAATCCAGTCCACAGTTCACAAAATCACAATTCTAGTCCACACTTTACAGATTCACATTCCGGTCCACTGTTCTCAAATATCACAGTTCACAAATCACATTTGAAATTGGAAAAACAAAACTCACGAATGAGCGATGTTCTACTGGTTGGAGGATGGATCTTCTGCTGCAGTGGGGCACTCTGTTCTACAACTTCTACTGGTTGGAGGAGGGTGGGTCTTCTTCCAACTTATGTTGGGTCTTCTTCCACTATTGTGCTGGACGGAAAAGTTGAAAGCGTCGTTGTAGCTGGATGCTCCTGGACACGATGGAGAGACACACAGATGAAAAACTTTTCTCCTAGACGGCAGACACTGCTCCTGGACGGAAAAGGCAAAGTACGACTGCTGCTGGATGCTTCCTTGTCCTGGACGCGGTGGAGAGACGAACAGAAATGCATGCGACGTGCGACGAAAGAGCTGCTATGAAGTCGTGCAACTGCTGCGTGTTGGATGCTCCTGGACGGCGGCTGTGTGCCAAGACAGCTGCACCCCATGCAAATGTGCCAACCATATCTAGGTCCCTAAACAGCTTCAAGTAACCTACTCAGACAAGGGTGGAAGACTTGTCAGCAAAAATAGTACAACCGACCAAGTGTAACTAATATTCCCGAGTAGCTATATCTAGATTCCATTGCTGGACATTGTCATTATAGAGGTCTCTCAGCCACCTTAACCAACATATGCTCCTCTAGTAACCTCAATCTCAACCCATGCATACTGGTGGGAGTGTAACATCCCAAATTTTAGTATTTTCATAAATCAAATTAATAAGGGAAAAGGCTTTCACAAGAGGAATTGGGGAAAAATAGGTTTAAGAGGGAAAACCAGAAATTTGGATTCCGGTGTTCTTGCTAAAGCGAGGAGGTCTCGCTTCTCTCTTGAGCGAGCATATTAGCAAAAACCAGAGACTTTGGCTACTGATATGGTCACTTGAGCGAGAGCCTCTCGCCCAAGCGCAATTCAAATCAAAATTGAGTTTTGCTCTCTGACTTGCCCTCGCTCAAGCGAGAAGGTTCTCGCTTGAGCGAGACAAAGTCGGAGAGGTTGGGTTTTTGGTTGAGCGAATTTCGCTCAAGCGAGGAAGCTCTCGCTTGAGCGAGAATATGATTCTCCTTTTTCTCGCTCAAGTGAGAAGATTCTTGCTTGAGTGAGAGCCCGCAAACAGCTTTAAATGTTGTTTCTACCAGGGCATTAATAGTAGAGTTATTTTGCCCTTTTATAGAGAGAAGGAGACGCGTAGAGAGAGAAATGGAGAGAAGGAGCAAGAGAGCTTGGTTGGAGGTCCCCCACACCATTGAAGGAGCTTGGCATCATCATCCCCATCCCTCCATTCTTCCTATTTTTCTTGGTTGAGGTGAGTGTGGTTCACCCACTCACTCCATTCTTGTGTGTGTACTCTTTTATGCCCTCCCTTTTATCTCCCTCTTCTTTATTGCTTGTATTTGCATTAAATGATGTACGTATTGATTGAGTGGTTGAATAGAAGGAACATTTAGGGATTTGAGATAGTTAGGGTTGAGGAAGAGGATAAATGCTGTAAACCCTTCTCTATTTTTCCTTTCCCTAGAGGCTGAAGGCTTGAGGAACTTATTTGACTGTGATTAATTCTATTTTATGAACTAAATATGTATAAATGTATGAATGTATAAGAGGAAACCAAATGGGACTTCGGTCCAAAGAGGAAAATGGGTCTTGAATCCAAGAGGATTAAGAATGCTTAATTGTGAATGTGAATGTTAATCTAAAACAGAAGGTTAAATGGCCACAAGGGAGACGTTCCTTGAATGGTATTGAGCTCAGTCTAGGTTAGAGGATTAAGTGCTAAGACCCACTGGTGTTGGGTAATGCACCAAGAGGTTGAATGTAATGTTTAATGATTGAACTATTATCAATTAAACTAATGGACTTCCGCTGTGCATATATTGCCTGTACACCTACACTGCTTGCATGATCACACTCACTGGGACTTTAGTCTCACCACACGTTTAGTGGATTCTTAGATGTGCAGGGTTCTCATCCCGAGACTTGATTGGAGTATGACAAGACTGTTGATGGGTCATGTAGGCCCTTTTTGTTTATGTATTATATTTCCTTTGTATAGGCATTTACTTGTATTCTTTTGACAGGATATCCTAGTACATGTGATGCCCTTTGGGATGTTCTAGCTATTCCAGGACGCATGTACAAGGGTATCCTCTCATACCTATAGAAACTTATTATGTTGTATTGAGCCATTATCGGCATACTTGCTATTTGAATTAATGTATTGACATGGAGTTTAAGTATGGGTTGGACTACCTAAGCTATGTTGTATGTTTTATCGATATTCATAATGCACGCAATAATTTTTGAAATTCGAGAATGTGCTTCCAATAGGTATTATTCTTAGAATTAGGAATTTGGACGTTACATTATCATGTGAGAGCCGGAGGCTGATGAGGGCGGAGAGTGATCGCCGGTGCAAAGAGGCACAGACAAGGAGCCTCTTGGAAGGCTTCTAAGCAAAAAAAGGGACACATGGATGAACCGAGCCCACACCCGAATGAGAGGGATCTAGAAGCTGTGCGGGTATGGGACTGTATAGTTGAGGATAACTTAAAGGAAATTGTTGTGGAGAACTATACCAACAAGATGCATCTTCTTTTTGGAAGCCCATGACATAAGAACTCCATAGTTAAGCGTGCTTGGCTTGGAGCAATTCTGGGATGGGTGACCTTCTGGAAAGTTTCCTGGAAAGTGTGTAAATGAGGACAAAGCATACTGGAAAGACTCGTGTTGGTTTGTGGGGACCCTCATCACTCCTGTAAGTGGCTCGGGGGGCGTTACAAATGGTATCAGAGTCGAGCCTCTCCTAGTACGGTGTGGTTCGGGGACGAACCAGGTGGAAGCTGGTGGACATGTGAGAGTCGGATGCTGATGAGGGCGGGGAGTGATCGCCAGTGCAAAGAGACACGAACAAGGAGCAGCTCCTGACAAGCTTCTAAGAAAAAAAGGGATACATGGATGAACTGAGCCCACACCCGAAAGACTCGTGTTGGTTTGTAGGGACTCTCATCACTCTTACAAGCGGCTTGGGGGTGTTACAGGGAGACTTAGAGAAAAATTACCAACATCATGTTGGCTTCCTCTTTAACCATAGCAGGCAGAGAGAACAAAGAACCAGTAACTGATAGGCGTAAGAGGCTGGACACATCATCTAAGGTGATGGTCATCTCTCCAACCGGTAGATGGAAAGAGCATGTGTCTCTATGCCATCTCTCAGCAAATGATGATAGTAGACCCCTATCTAGAATACGTACAATCAATCAGTAACGCTAGTCCTGAATTATCAATGATGCCCCCAATGTACGTGTCCATTGGTGCCGTCAACTTCCTGCCATGTGATACCACCTTCAAGGTTCCCCGATCCTTCAAAATTTTATTTTAACAACAATTAGTAACAGCTTGTGAAAAACCATATAAACTTGGTGCTCCACATTGTTAAAATAGATAACGCTTAAGTCTATTTTTAGTCCTTATAAATATAGGTCATTTTGTTTTTAGTCCCTATAATAAAAGTTTAGTTTTTCATCCCTAAAAAAATTTTCGTTAGCTTTTTTGGTCCTTGCTGTTAACTTTTAGCTGATGTGGCAAATAGAGTGTCACATTAGCATACCACATGTGTTATTTATGCCCAACTTGAATTTGTTTTTAGTTCTTATAAATATGATCCTTTTGGTTTTAGTCCCTACAATTTTTTTTTGGTTTTTTACCTCAATTTCATCCGCGTCCAACATCACAGTATCATTTTGCTTTCCACTGCATTGTTACACTTGAAATTCTGGAACTTCTCGCAAGTTTAGAAAAATAAATTCTTTTTGTATTCAATTATTTGAAATTTCAAAACACTTGGATTCACTGTATATAGGGGAAAACTTGTAACGACCTTTTTTTCTCTGTAATTCTTTTTTCTGTATATTGACTGACAAAATTTTCATTTGATTTACAATTATAAACCTTTTTTGTTAGTCAACACAAGTCTCATTAAGTTACAGGTTAATAGACATAAATCAAATGAAAATTTTGTTAGTAAAAAGACAGAAAAAAAAAAGAATTAGTAGAGAAAAAAGAGGTCGTTACACGTTTTTCCCCTTTTATAGAGTGAATCCAAGTGCATTGAAATTTCAAATAATTGAATACATAAATAATTTATTTTATTGAACCTAAAAGGAGTTCAAGAATTTCAAGTGTAACAATGCAGTATAAGCAAAAGGACACTAATGTTGGATGGAGATGAAATAGAGGTGAAAAATAAAAAAATATTATAGAGATGAAAAATAAAAAAAAAAATTATAGGGACTAAAAAAATGACCATATTTATAGGGACTAAAAACTGGGTAGAAACAACACATGTGGAAAGCTGATGTGGCACTTTGTTAGCCACATTATCTTAAAGTTAACAGCAGGGATAAAAAAGGCTAACGAGAAATTTTGTAGGGATGAAAAATAAAAAAATTACACTGACTAAAAACAAAATGACCCATATTTAAGCCTCTACCTCGCCATTCCATAGTCGAGTAGCCATGTGCCTATGAAATGTCCTCAATATGGAGGCATCCTCAAATCCACCCCCATAAATGTCTGCTTGCACAGATGGAGCTACATTTGCTTGCATGTTTGCTTACACAGGCGTCGGATCCTCCTGGTGCGCTCAGACATGGCTATTAAACCTGAACTCGCGGATACCGACTCGCCCGTTCCCTGACTTTGACGAGAAAACTTGCTTTGACTAGGCTTAAGTAAAACCTAACTCGAACCGGCCCCACCTTTAATGGGGATAGGGGTGGGTTTGAGGTGTAAGAACCCGCCGTGAACCTGGCCCCGAACCTGTCCCGATATGCTAATTAAATAATTTTAGTTATACTAATAGTTAAATAATAAAGGCAAACTTATATATTTCCCTTAAAATTTAATATAGTTCTTAAGTTTCTTATTTTTTAGGATTATAAATGTCTATATTTACATATTATTTAAATTAGAATATATTAGATATGTGTGACTTATTTAAAAATAAGTATTTAAGTTATAAAAAACAGAGAAAAAAAAAGAAAAATAAAGAAAGCGAAATCCTCGCGGTTTCCCCGAACTTGATGGGGACCCACAGGGATGAGGTTGAGTTTCATAATTCCATACCCCACTCTCTTTAAACCCGAACCCGCCACGACTTTTACGGGGGCGGGGATGGTGAGAGCAAAACCCGCCCTGACCCGCCCCATTGCCACGCCTAGGTGCGCTTGATCAGGCGCAGGATTCTCCTAGGTCTCCTGAACTTGTTGTCTTGACTTTTTTGTCTTGCTGCCGTAGGACGAACCGGTCCACGGGTTGAGAAGATGATTCACGTCCTTGATCCAAGCATCCTCCTCTAGTTCTCGCCATACCTGAGAAATGCCATTAAAAAATAAATGTTTAACAAACACTAATCAATACAAGAATAAAATAAAAGATTTAACAAAGACTAATAAAAATAAAATATTGAAATAATGTAAATAAAAATCAAATTTACAAACAATTTTGCTTCCGGAGCTAATAGTATGGAAATGTCCGAAAATGATACTTCCAGAAGCTTCGTGAGGAAGTTTTGAGAATTTAGCTTCCGAAACTATAATTACTGAAATCACCGGAAGTATATGTCTAGAAACATTCGAAAATACAATTCTGGAAGCTAAATTCTCTAACTTTCCTCCCGATTTTAAAGATCCGGAATGTTCCGGCGTATAAGTTCCGGTTATTTTCGGAAGCAAACTTTATCCGGAATTATCTGGAAAATATCTCCGGAAACTTTTGAGAGTGTATGTTCGGAAGCTAAATAAAATAAAAAAACTTCGCACTTTTTCCGGAACTAATTGGTCGGACATTTCCTAATTCTGTTAATTCCAGGAACTTCTAAAAATATAGTTCGGGAAGCAGCAAAAACCTAGAAAAATAATACCTATTTTGGAAGTGAAAACCAGAACGAGAAACACACCCTAAACCTAAGAAAATACAAGCTTTAGGAGTAGAAAGACAATATAGAAACTTACCTAAACTGATTGAGGATGATTAAGTGAAGGAAATCCTTGAATGCTTGCTGCGGAGAAGAGAACAGGTGCGTGACCGAGGGAGATTGTGAGCGACGGGTGCGCTACTAACCCTTTGTTTGTTTCTACCGATTTTGCAAAGAGAGAGATAGGGAGAGTGAGATTGGAGAGAGATACTTCATCCACCTTGTTTGTTTGCATATGAGGGAGAGAGATTGATGACCAAAAAGTGATGGGGCCCATGGTCAAATGATTCTCCCCACTTTAGGAGAGAAAGTGTGGACAAAAAGGGGTAAGTTAGTGAAAAGTCTACAATGCCCTCGTCTCTCTCATTTAATTAATGAATTAATGAATGTTTTTTTATTTCAAGGGTAATTTCGTCTTTTTACCTTTTTACACATCTCTCTCACATTTCTCCACAACCAAATAACTATCATAATTAATTTCTCTCATACCAAACAATCTCTATTTCTACTTAATTTCTCTACTATCTCTCTCTACCTTATCTCTCTTCCCTATTTCTCTATTTAAACCAAACGGTAAGGGAAATTGTGAGCGAGGAAATAGAGAGTGAGTGAGTTTGGGCAGAGAATGTTTTTTTAATTTAAATAGACGGGGTACGATGGGAATTGTATAAGTTACAAACGTATAGGGTGGGAAATAAAAAATTGTCAAAAGCAAGTCCCCCAGTCTAATTCCGGTTTCATATTCCAAAATTTAAAACCTAATTAAAAACCTAGTAATAATAAAACTAATTCCCAATTTTTTCCCACTCTGAACTCAGTCACGCACGTCTACCTAGCGGCCCAACCCCTCCCCACCGCCGTCTCCGTTCTCTCATTTTACCAGTGTCGCCTATCTGTTCACCCGTGCAGCCGTGCCTCCACGTCGAGCAGGTGTTATTTGAATGCCAAAGACAATAAAAGTGTTATTACATTATGATATTTCTTGAAGCATGTTGCTTTTGCATTTGTTACAGTTGTTAGGAGTCGCGCAGGTGCCATCCCTCCCTGCTGCATAGTTGGGCCCTTTCTTAGTGTAAGAAAAAAGTTCAGGAGAGTGACTTTTTTCCTTTACACGCCAGCATCTTCCTTCTCCAATTTGAAGGTTTGTAGAGAGCTTCAAAACATAGTCGGTTCTAGTCCAGAGCAGTGCAGAATAGCCTCCTTTGCCTTCACTCTCTGAAGAGCCTCAAGTCGTACTTCTACTATCATCAAAATGCTCCACAACAAGTCCTTCGTTAAGAAAACCAAAGGTGGCAAAGTCATGAAGGTGCGCTCTTCTACTTCTCAAACCAAATCCTAACCCTACTCCTTTCTTTTCACCTTGCTTTTTATTTCTTTTTTTTTTTAATTTTTTTTTCAATTTTTGGGAGCAGCAAGTGCGGGAGCACTACCTGCGAGATGATATATACTGTGGTGCTCCGTTTTGCACTGTTTGCGATTCGTCTGGTGCTCGCCTTAGTGATTCCGCATCCACGATTCTCGTTGTCGACACCAATGTTGTTCTCAACCAGGTATACTTCGTTCGCTTTGCTTTGCCTTGATTTTAATTTTAATTTTGATTGTTTGTTATGCGGCGAGAAAGTAGTGTTTCTGTGAATTGGAATTTGTGCTGCCATGACAGATTGATTTGCTGGAGAATCCGGCCATTGAAGATGTTGTTGTGTTGTCCATTGTGTTGGAAGAGGTTAAGAACAAGAATATGGCTGTTTACAATCGGATAAGAGCTATCTGTAGCAATTCAATGAGGAAATTCTTTGTTTTTTCCAATGAATACCACAAGTAGGTTTTTTGTTTTTGTTTTTCTTATTTTTTTATTTATGATTTGCTATTTTGTAATTACGATGAAATTATATTACAATACCAACACAAGGAAAACAAGAAATTCTATATTCCAGAGGAGAACAAGGAAAAACTAAGAATGCATCAAGGTTGCTCAATCCCTTCAATGCTTGTACAAAAAAATAACTTCACCCCAAGCAAGTTTCGGGGCAGTGAGTTGACCTTAGACATATGAGCATTCTGCTCCACCACACTGACAAAATAAAAAAACTGCAAAGATGATTGTGAATAGATATTTTGTTTCTTTGTTTTTATCAAGGCCTTTTGAATGAACCATAAAAAAATGTTCCAGGGTAGAAGGACCACACCCATTGTTCCTCAATAACCCTGGAGATTATTCTAAAGGAAAGTAGCCACCTGACTGTGCCAAAAGTATGCGGTCCAGTGTTCTGAACTAGAACTGCACATAACACTTGTATCAGGAGAAAGAGAGGTGTGAGGTCTACAAATTGGCAGTGAGTCGTTGTACTAACCCTATTAAATACTGCTTGTCAATTTCAAACAAAAAAGACTTGACCTTAAAGGGAACTTTGGACTAATAGGTTTGTCGAGCAGGGATATCTAAAAGCTATGAGTGTTGGTTATAAACTGAAAGAAAGACTCAGAGACCTCACCAGAAGAATCCAAGTTTTTAATTAGCCTATCAGGATCAGCTGACAGATAAATAGAATCAAGTGAAAACAAAAGCAATTGTTATTAACTAGTTTTTCTGTCTGTCAAATCTTGTCAAATCTCATCAGAAATGGAAGTCCCCAAATAAAGGGAAGGTACTGAATGTATAAAAGTAATGAATCGGCAAGTAATTCTCATTAGAGTAATGAAAAAAGGTGAGGACAAGCCTCTAGACAAGAAAATTTCCCTACCAACATGCCTTCTCAAAATTAATACAAATAAGATACATCACCCTACCTGAAGGAAACCAGGAGTAGAGACTACATCCCTCATGCATTTTGAAAAAAATAGATTGACCTGTTTGGATCACATTAACCTGATTTTGTTTTGTTTTTGATTAAGGAAGAAATATTGTTAGGCTAGAAAGGTGATGAAATAGGATAAGATATTGTTTATATATGAGTAAAAGAAGGAAACCATTAAAACAAAGAAAAAAAGGAGACAAACCAAGAAGACCTCATCAATCTCTGTATCAACCATTGAGACCCTTCTAGAATGGTTAAACGGAACACACATTTCTGGCAAGGAAAACTGCTTTTTCCCACAGAAGATGCAGTGGCAAATATTTATCCCTGGAAAATATGGTATTCTTTTGAACCATGGATTCCAAATATAGCATTGGTTAGAGCCTTGCCTTGGTTACTCTTCCCTCAACATCTAAAATGACTCTTAAGAAAAATCCTATGAACGAACTTCCACATTCCTACCAAGAAGCCTTCTCCTCTCCATGCATATTTTAGCAGATGGATACTGTAATGAAAAATCACATAACAAATGCAGTCACATATAAGACCATAACTAAGACCCTTGCTGCGAGATTAAAGAAACACATGAATGTTTGGGTTTCTCCCAATCAGAGTAGTTTTGTTCCAGGGAGGCATACGGTAGATAATATTATAGTGGCTCAAGAATAAGTAAATAGCTTTATGTTGTCTGCAGACCTAAACTGATTAAGTTGAGTAAATTCTATTAATTACTGCTGTCCAAGTGAAAGACCATCACTTCAGAAGAGACCTTGCGAAGGGGGTTTGGCTTCAGAGCTTTGATCCTTTTATTGGGTTGATAATTTTTTGTCAGTACTTAGTGGAGTGGTTTTATATTTTACCCATGTGAATTTGCTTCATTGCTGTGCCCTGTGCTGATACTATTTTTTGCTTGTGAATGATGGCACGTGGGCTACTTGTATCTGATTTGGTATTTTGTATTTCTCTGTTCACAGGGATACATTTGTTAAGGAAATGAGTGGGGAAACTAAAAATGATAGGAATGATAGAGGTTTGTTTTTCATGAAATTTGTCTTTATTGTTTATTGATTATTTATTATATACTTTCTGGTTTACTTGGATGGTTTTATTCATGAGTTGCCAATATAAAATCATTTTGAAGTTGTAACTTTAAAGAGTGGCTGTGCAGCTATTCGAGTGGCTACTCAATGGTATCAGAATCATCTAGGTGGTGCAGTAAAGGTTTTGCTTGTAACTAATGATAAAGAGAACAAAAGGAAGGCTAGTGTAGAGGGCATTTGTGCAGAAACAGGTTGTTGAGTTATCTTTTTTGGTTATTGAACTGTGTTAAATTGCCAGGCAACCAATGTTTTTTAGCTGCGTCTATGAGGAATATCAAAACTAACATTTTTGTTAAATGGATTCATCCTAGAAACTTTTTAATCAATTTGCCTTCTGTTCCAGTTGAGTCATATGTCAAGTCTTTGGACCGACCTGATTTACTTGACCTGCTTGTGCGGCCTGCATCTGAAGATGTGAACATGGAAGAGGTTGAAGATCTCAGACCATCCAAAAGGAAAGTCATCTATGCAGAGGTATTCTGTTAATTTCATTTCTGTCTAGATATTTATGTCTGCAGGTTTGGTTAAACTGACATGATGGAGTATCTACATTCTGTTAATTTTTAGCATAAACCAATGTCAGAAATTACTTCTGGTTTGCATCGTGGAATATATCATCAAGGGAAACTTCGTGTGAACCGTTACAATCCATTTGAAGCATATGTTGGAAGTGAGAGCATTGGTGATGAAATAATTATTTATGGGCGCTCAAACATGAACCGAGTGTTTGATGGTGATATTGTGGCAGTTGAACTTCTGCCACAGGACCAGTGGCAACAGGAGAAGTCTCTATCTATAGCTGGTGAAGGTATGCTAATTATTAGGCTATTTGTACTGTGCCATAAGGCAAACTTATGACTTGTAACTTGCAAGAATTTATTCTTTTCAAAGTTATCTTCATACCCAATTTTACTTAGAAAGCAAAGCTTTTAAAACATAACTTAGGTCATCAAGTCCAGGGCTTCTATTTTTATTCATATACGGATTTCATTATTAAGTTCTAGAAATTTTGTTTTAAAATTATGTGTCTACAGAAAACTAGGCCAATTTTTATTGAAATCTCTATCATAAATATTTCTCCATCATGTTTGAAAATTTAAAATGTTTATTATTAGTTATTAGTTATTACACATAATTTATGATAGGACATTATGGTGTTGATTGATTCATGTAACTGACCTGCAATAGTGGGGAAAGCTTTTGGTGTTGTTGTTTGAGAATTTAAAATTGAGAAAGAGAGACATTAAAGGAAAAGATAGTGCTAAATCTTTATTTTCAAATTTCTGTGAAAGTAAAAAGCTTTGAAGGATAAAGAGATTAAGATATGTCGGCATTGGGTAATTTAGAGGGGAAAATCAACCTTTTGCTTCACTCTAACTTATGACATCCGAACTGTTGAAAATTCTAAAGTTCTTTTCATACTGGAATTATGTCATTCTGTTTCACATGTTGTGTGGGTTAATAACTTAATCTTATGTTTTAGTTCTAGTATTTGAGTCAACTCCATCATTATGGTCAGCTGCAAGCATCAGACAGATCAGAATCACATGAATCCTAATTCAATTCATCTTATTCAGAAACCCATTGAAAAAAATCATGTACAGAATCAATTTTGAACTAGAATGGTATCTTAATCATTCAGAATCTTACGTATTGAGAGTCTAGGTAACTATGTGAATATAGTTAGAATAGATTGCCCCCCAGAACCAGGTCAGATCCTTTGGTGACCTGGGTCTTAATGACTTTTCTCCTAATTTTTTCAGATAATATTAGGGGTTATTAGATTTTTGACCGGGCCTAACTCAACCCCAACCGGTCCAAAATCTAATATGGTATCAGAGCCTATCCTAGATGATCCGTTGTTATTGGGCCGCCACCCGTATAGTTGTCCACGCTCCAGATGTCCAGCCCTGAGCGTGAGGGGGTGTGTTAGAGTCCCACATTGCCTAGAGATACGGCCATATTGTGGTATATAAACCTTGGGCAATCCTCACCTTACAAGCTAGCTTGGTTGAGTTAGGCCCGGTCCAAAATCTAATAGGGGTAAAGTGCCAAACCTTCTATCTCCTTGTGAAAAGAAATTCAACCCCGAATCTTTTGCCCCTGCCTTCTTTCCCTACTTCCCATGAGAACTCCTGCTTTCTGATTTGTATTTTTGGTCTGACTAGTCCACCTTGCATGTATGAAACCCCGCTCCATTTTGTTTCTTGTCAGTTGTCACTTTTGATAGTATTTTTTTATTTGTTGTTCACCACTATAATGTTCTTAAATTTTTTGCCTTTTCAACTATGTGATTTGAATTTTGATTTATTTTGAAATTTTTATTTCAGTTAGTTAAGTATATAATAAGTTGTTTGGCTTTAAAATGCTAATATCTAGATGTTGGTGCTGTTTTATTATGTTACAATATATTTTATGCTATTTTTAATAATTGATTGCTACAATTTATGTTTGTTTTAATTCACAATTCATAAAATAAGGCTTCCAACTCATGAATTTTTAATCATGTCAGACAATAATGTTGCTCTTATACTTGTACTATTGTAATTATTATTGTTTTCAACAAAAGAATAAACTTTATCATGATTCATGGGAAAGAAGAAATACAAAGGAAAGAGAGAATGGGATGTCTAAGCCATAGTCACATAATTCGCCTACTCCCCCTGAGAACCGCGAATTGGTACGTGCGTACCAATTCGTGGTGCGTATACGAATTGGGTCGTTAATGGGGGCGCTTCAATTCGCAAAGGAAAGGGTTCCGGGAACTCAATTCATTCGTCCAGATTGAACAAAGAAGATGAAGGGAGAAAGGGGACTAGGTTTTTGCTGAAGAAAAAGCTGAAATAGAAAGAGTGATCAAGATGGGAAGATTGAGACCCAATTCTGGTTTAGTGATGAAGTTGATAGGCCAAGGGAGGGATACAATGAGACAAAAAAAAAAGGAAAAGTGAGTAGGCACCTAGACAGAGGCATGAGGGTAGAAGATGTAGAGTTTACATTCACGTGACATTGGGAAAAAAAATCAATTTATAGCAATTGACATTGGGATGAGAAGTAACTCTTTAAATTAAATTCTAAAAAGTTAAATTAATAATAAGTGAACTCTATAAAAATAATATTAATAGTGTATTACTTCTAAAATTAAATCAAACTACATTTTACGAGAGAAACAGACGGTCTTTGGTTTTGATGTGAGGATGTGTGAAGTTTTCACATGGAAAAAAAGTGAAAGTATAAAAACTTAATAGATTTAACGTACCATGAACCGAAATAGCGAACCGACTGAGTATACCCCCCTCGTACCGAATTCTTATCATATAACGAACCGCGTACCCGTACCCGTACCAAGTACCGGAGCGAATTGCGAATTATGTGACTATGGTTTAAGCAAAGAAAATACAATGACATAAAAGGTGCATTTGATACAGCTTGGGGAACAGGACAAGTAGATCAACACAGTATAAGCAGTTGAGTTACAAGTTAAAACAACTTTTTGTTCTGTTTGCTGTTTGGTGATCAATGCAAAGCAGAAGCAGTTTTGAGGGAGATGAAGGGAAGAAAGGATGGACGAGGAGGGTTGAGGGAGAGAATGGGGCTTGGGGAAGAGGGCCACTAAGAATAAAAGAAAAATGGGTATCTTGGACATTTGGATGGTTTGCATGTGACAAAAAGTTGTCCCATGGTTTATAGAATAACTAATCTTAGCACTTTCATCCTATGCTTCATCTTTTGTTTTGTTCTGTCACATGACAGTTTTTAAAAACAAACATAAAACAGGTATTTTGTTCTAGTGAGTCCTTTATTTTTTAACAAATTAAATCCACTCTAATACAAAAGAGCTCTCCAATCTCCATTATCTCTGCATGTTCACATATTTAAATTATTCAGATATGCATACACCTCAATAAATAACTATTGAAGTTGCCTTAATATGAGCTGGATAAGCATGGAAGCATGCAGTTTTGTTCTCTTTTCTTCCATACTGCATTTAGCCTTAGCATGCTTCTTCTTGAGGTTGAAAATTGAAATAGCTCAGTCCTTTTTGTGTATGTGCATGTTTGTGAGGTGTGAACATGCTTTTCTATTTAAATTTCCCATCAGGTAATATTATTTGCTTGCAGAAGATGAGGATGAAGATGAAGATGTTCATCTAGCTCCAAATAGTGCTGATGATGCTCCCAGAACTATTCCTCAGCAAGGTTCTACTGGAGAAATAAATGCTGTATGCAGTCGCCCTTCTGGTCGTATTGTTGGCATTATAAAGAGAAACTGGCATTCGTAAGTATCATTTTAATTACATGGAGCATTTCTTTGTTACTTAAAAAATTGGCATGCAAGTGATTGGAAACTAAAATCAGTTCGTTTAAGGGGTGTTTGGAGACATAAACACTTATTTAAGTGTTTGGATAAACTTATAAAAATAGCTTATAACTTGCTCATAAGCTATTTTAAACTTATTTCAATAAGCTCCCGGAGTAGCTTATGAAATAGCTAATGTGGAGCTTAAGTGCCAAGTCCTCTCTTCAATGGAACCCCCTTATGCGTTTATGGCTTAAGCTCTTATATGATAAGCACTTATTGAATAAATACTTAATTAAACTATTTTCCCAAATGCACCCTTAGTAGAAGAAACTAATATCACTTTTGTCTCCAGTAAGCAAGCGATGTTCTGCTATTGTCATTGTTCTGTATCATTCTGTGTGAATTAGTAAAAAGTGCTAGAAAAATGTAGAGATAGATCTAAATTTGTTAGGGACTGAGACTATGTATTATTTACTGAAAGGAATATTACAAGGAAAAATATTCCCCTGCAATCCCAGAGCCTAGCTCCTTCAGAGGATACAAACACCTCTGCCCAGCCTACAACCATAAAGAAATAAAATAACTGAATTCCCAAAACCTGACTCCACACTCCCTCCACTATCCGCTTATACAAACCTTACACGTGACAAGACCCATTCCTACAGCTAACTAACTTAAAGTGCTAGAAAAATGTAGAGATAGATCTAAATTTGTTAGGGACTGAGACTATGTATTATTTACTGAAAGGAATATTACAAGGAAAAATATTCCCCTGCAATCCCAGAGCCTAGCTCCTTCAGAGGATACAAACACCTCTGCCCAGCCTACAACCATAAAGAAATAAAATAACTGAATTCCCAAAACCTGACTCCACACTCCCTCTACTATCCGCTTATACAAACCTTACACGTGACAAGATCCATTCCTACAGCTAACTAACTTAAAGTATTTCCCTTCTAGAATAAACTTGCCAAACCTTAGTCCTATGACTAAGTTCAAAAATTGAAGTGAAATGAAAGAAAAACATGACCTGTCTTAGAGTATAAAGGTGCACGTGGATTCTGTCTTTAAGATAGATTTGCTGTACCTCGCATTAATTATATTTGTTCCTTAAATGTCAAATCTTGTTAAGTGATCAGTTTTTTTTGTTTGTTTGTTAAAATGCTAATCTTGTTAACTAATTAGGCTTCTTTTTTGTTCAAATGTTAGTTGATAAGTATGGGGCTCTATGTTTCATTTTATAAATGTAGCTATTCTGTTTATTCATGATTGATATAATTTTGTCTTTTCAGGTATTGTGGATCTTTGGAGCCAATGCCTATGCCTGCAGGGAGTGGTGGTGTTGCCCATGCTTTGTTTGTCTCCAAAGATCGCAGAATTCCCAAGATTCGAATCCAAACCCGCCAACTTGAAAACCTTCTCGACAAGAGGATTATTGTGGCAGTTGATTCTTGGGATCGCCAATCTCGATATCCATCAGGTCATTATGTGCGAACTATTGGAGAGATAGGTGATAGAGATACTGAAAGTGAGGTATGTGCTGTTGGATTTACATGGTTATTACTTATTTATGGAGATTTATAAGACAATGATTATGTGACACTTTTTGCTTGAATGCTATAATGTTTTTGATGAAGCTGATGCATTTAATATTATCTAGGAAGTGATTTTCCCCCTTCTACATCTTATTGTCTCCTGACTTCATCAGAATACGAGGTTTTAAACCTAAGATGTGTGTCAGTCACTTCGACAAACTGTTAGGAACCTAGCTACATGCTTCTGATCTCTTCTAATTACTTCACTTGTTTATATTTTGTTGATGACTTCATTAAGTTGAAAGGAAACATAATTGAAAATCCCCTTCAGTACATGCAAGGAAGCACAGATTTGAAAATCCCCTTCCATACAGACAAGGAGGCATGGATACTTTAAAATGTTTGCCATAATGTTGTAGGATGGTACTTATCAGATACCCCATGGACCACAGAAACCATTATATACTATTATCCTGCACTGTATCCTGTAATTTTTATTTATTTTTAATATTTTTGCTATTACAGGTTTGATATCATAATAATTTGATAAGTTCTATCTAACTTCTATTATGTCTATAATGGCTAATGCTGAATATAAAAACTCTATTTTCACTTTCCCCCCTTAATTAGGGAATAACCTATTTATTTATTTTCTTTATAATGTGTTATGATGGTTGTATATGTTTTGTTGATGTTTTATGACATGTCATTCATCACATCATGCTGTACCTGAGTTCTAATGTTTTAGCAAATGTCATATCCCTGTGTCTTGCCAGTGTTGTATTCTGATACCTATATTTGTATCCGTGCATCATAGGATACTCGCTAATACATTTTCATGTATTTGGTGCAAGCATATACACAACTATTTGATATCTTTCTTAACCTACTAAATCATATAAATGATATGATTTCTCTTTTCCTTTTTGTACAATACAGGTGGTTTTAATAGAAAATGATATAAATTCAAGGCCATTCTCTTCACAAGTGCTAGCATGCTTGCCACCATTGCCATGGTCTGTTTCTTCTGATGATTTGTCAAATCCAATTAGGCAGGATTTGCGTCATCTGTGTGTCTTCAGTGTGGACCCTCCAGGTATGAGTCTTATTTATTTTTCCACTTCTATTACTCTGCAAAGGTTGAAAAATTACTGCATCATCTGTTATTGAAAATATTTTATATTTCAAATATCATATAAATTTAACGATTGAAGTTTGTTTTTCTATTCTTGAAAAATCGTTCATAAAAAAATCAGGGATTAGTTATCATAGAAACTTATCTCGAATCCGAATCATTAAATTTAGATAACAATCTAATAGTTTTCAAATGGAGAAAAAAATATATGATGAAATTTTTAATAGTTACAATTTCAGCATGCCCTGAAATGCAGCCTTTAAGTATAATTGAGGCTTGTGGCAACCTGTCCTTTCCCCTAAACATTCTTCTACCAAAAGCAAATACTAAAAGGAAAAAAAAAAGAAAAAAGAAATCATACTTTACTTATTTATTTCCAAAACTATTGTTCATATTAAAAGATTATGAAAAGTTAGCTCAACAAGTGGAATGTAATGTCTGTAATGATGATAAGCAAAAAGCTTTTATATTTAGTATCGAGAAGGATGTCAAGGAGATTTAAATGAAATAGGTGAATACGATAAAATCATGAAAGCTATGTTATAGGAAGCAAGAGGGGAATCCCTGTAAGATATGGGCAGGAAAAAGAAGAAAACAGTTCTGCACTAAATTTTATTTGTATAAGAGACAGCAAAAGCAATAATCTCATAACTGATGCCTTTTTATGCTGTGAATTGTTTTAGTCTTGGTTGGGGCAACTTTCATTCACAATCAAAATGAAGTTCTTATATGTCTTCTGCTTACTAAAAAAAGGACACAATCAAATAATTATTTTTTGACACTATTATTTTCCTTTTTCTTTCTTCCACATGTGTGAGCATTTGCATTTTCAAAAGAACCTTATTTGTGTTTACCAATTTCTATCATTAGTAGTTTCACCTAATCTGATAAAGAACGATTTAGAGAAACTGATTTAATTTGATTTAGAAGAGAAGAGAACATGGTGTAAGGATGATGTTGTATTTTTACTGCTTCTTGGATGCAGGCTGCAAGGATATTGATGATGCACTCCACTGTTATGCTCTTCCAAATGGAAACTTTGAAGTTGGAGTCCGTATCCTTTGTTTGAGGACATCTGTTATTCTATTTTACTGATGATATATGTATCAATAGGCTATTTGGATTTAGATTAGCATTTTTAGATTACTACAATTGGATGGATGGTATGATTTCATCATGTATGTGCATGCAATGGGTATTTCAATTTTGCACAAATTTGATGCAGTTACTTACAATTTTAATTAGCATATCTGCTTGGCTATTTTGTTTCTAATATCGTTTCAAAATATGGCAAATCTAAATGCTTTCTTCACAATGCTTGTACTGTATACAGGTGTATGAAGTATGACACTGTTTTGCTGGCCTAAATTTTAGAATATTTGAATGTTATTTGTAAGGGTTTCTTTTCTGGATAGAATTTCCTTGTCCTAACTGAAGTAAGTAGTTATCAGATGATGCACCTGAGAGCTTTCATGTTTGAGCAATGCATTAATCTCCATCCTCTATGGGGTTTCTTTGTTCTCTTCAGCAGCCAAGCTTCATCAGTTTTTCTGCCCTTTTCCTTTTTCTGTCTCTCCTATCGTCCAAGTTATGCTATTTAATCAATCTATGTGGTTCATCTTTAACAAGTTTCTATCAGATATTGCTGATGTGACAAATTTTGTCCATCCTGGCACTCCACTTGATGATGAGGCTTCTCAAAGGGGAACATCTGTCTACCTTGTTGAGCGCCGGATAGACATGCTTCCGAAACCTCTTACAGAGGGTAATATTATTTGACCTTCTTTTAGCTGATTGGGTGTTGTATGCTAGAAAAGAAAAATAGATTGCCTTGGTTATAGCAATTTTCTGCCTTCATTGATAAACCTTTATTTGGCAGACATATGTTCTCTTCGGTCTGATGTGGAAAGGCTAGCATTCTCTGTCATATGGGTATGTGCATTCTCATATTTTGACCATGATAAACTTACGCAATTTGTATATCTTGTACATGCACGTGAATTAGTATTGGATAGAAATTATTATTTGGTTGAAATGTTCTAAATATTTAACACAATCACAAACATCACTGAAACCTTTGAATTGCTTTTATTTCAGTAGAAGTTTTTAGCACTTGCATTGTACTTCTTCCATGATCTCAATGACCTCATTGTGGCAGCCTGCCACAGTGAGGTCATTGAGATTGGCAGTATTACTGCCCTACTCACTGATATCCACCATCAAGCTCATCTACAAACTTTCAACTACCACATTGCTGGTTTTGCCGCTTCCATGTCTGTTGAACTCTGCCTCTTTTGCTAACATTTGAATCCACCACTGCTGCTGCACTGTGCCTCTTTTGCTGCCTCCACCATTTCTGTTGCTTGAACTGTGTTGCTTATTATTACTTCTATTCCAAACTTTTACCCTTACCTGCTTCGCCATCTACACTTAATTATTATCACAATTACTATTATTGCCATCATGTGATATATCACATTGATACAGGCATACAGCCATAATGTCACAATCTCGATTTCTTTTCTTTATGGCCTTTACTTTTAAATGAATCAGCACAATGTTCATTAAAGAAAATGTAGAGCAGGCATGACACACCTGTATAATGCAATCAACATGATTATGCAGCAGTAAAACAATAGCAGAAAGAAATCAGCCCTTGCATAAGGAGTAGTGAGCAGTCCATGAAACAGACTCATCTTATATTACTTTCCCTTGCATGTCACTTTTTACTCAAGTCTTTATTCATACTATGCACTTTACAACCAGTAAGAACATCAATTTATACTGTAAAGAACTCATAACTTCAGACAATATTTTCCTCAGTACAAAAACTAGTAAGCTACTCCCATAACATAGTGTAGATAAATACCTTCCAAGTTAGGTAAATGGTGTATTTTATGGTCATTTGCAACCATTATCAATTGCTCTTAGTTGTTGGCACGGGTCAGTCAAAAGGCACAGCCTTTCTTTCCATGGATAACAATACATGGCCTATATCTCACAAAGGTTTACAACCGCCTTTTTGGTCATGCACTATGTCATTTTTTAAATTGTTCACTGGAATATTATGTTAAAATGTCAAGTGCATTTCATTTTAATATTTATGATCCATGTTTTATAGCTTCAAGTGGCTGTACAGCCCGTGTATGTTATTCACCAAATAGAATCCTGTTTATTTATAATTGACCAATTAGTAGCATTCAAACAGTTTGGAGAAAAAAAGGTGTTGCTAGTTGCTACTGCCTTGGTTCCCAGGTACCATCCCTAGGGTGTTGGGGTCTCTCCTATCCTATCTTCTGAGGACGCATAATGCAAAAAATGCATATGCATTTATAGTGGTTATTTGTTATTCTACCAAGTTCCTAGTTCATATCTACTCTATTTCTTTAATATTATGATCAAAATGTTGATGTGTTCAGCATTGTTTAAATGTTCCAAAAGAATGTCAACTTTGGCAATTTATATTTGAGTACACTCTATTTTCTTCACAGAATTGCACTTAAACTATTTATGTATGTTCAGGAAATGACACCTGAAGCTGACATTGTTTCCAGCAGATACACAAAAAGTGTCATAAAATCTTCTGCAGCATTGTCTTATGTTGAAGCACAAGCGAGGATGGATGATAGGTATACTTTTATTTCTCCTTAGATCCTTTGTGATGATATTGATTGATGTGTCTTTAATTCACTTTTCACACTGTTAGTTATAATTAGGACTGAAGAAAAATGTAGATAACATTACACATGTTTCTCTTCTGGGATTGTTTTTTCCGATTGTATTTGCCTGCTATAATTGTTTATGAAATAGTGATTTTTTGCAAAATAAACAAATGGATAAGTTGGAGGGAGTTTAGTCTGAAGGTTATCAAACAAATAGCTGTACTCGAGTGATTTTCATGTACTGACATAACTAATTCTTTTGTTGCTCCTTGGGGGGGGGGGGTAGGCATCTTATTGGGGATGGCTAATCGTTACTTCTAGTCTGTTACATTGTTTTGCAATTTCAGTTTTGTGAAGTAGTTTGCTCATTGTATCTTGTGTCCTCATTGAACAGTCGATTGATGGATCCACTAACAACAAATTTGAGGAATATGAATAGTTTAGCTAAGGTATGTATTTCTGGATGCAGGTTTATTGTTTTACTCAGATAATTATAATTATGGTGGTATGTACATGATCTTAATGAAATTGTCTGAAAAGTATAGCTTTGTATATGATCCATCAGAAAATGAGATTAAGGCGTATTGAGAGAGGAGCTTTGACTCTTGCATCTGCTGAAGTCAAATTTCAAATTGACACAGAGACTCATGACCCACTTGATATTGGTATAATCTTCTGACCTCATAATTTCATTCAGTATTTCTTTTTTGAGGTTGTGTAAGGTGGGCAATTCTGTGTTATTGTTGAATAAGAAGTTGCACTGGCGCCATTATATTATTCATTCTAGGAGGAATGAGTGGAGCTGTCATCTATTGATTCTTTGTTATATTTTCCAGATGTGTTAGAGCTAATACGTCCTTTGTAATTGTGACGTTTTGTATATCATTTGGACAAACCCATTCTGAAAGTATTAACCAGCTAGTTGACAGCATTTATGCTATGATTGAAAATAGGGGTATATGGTCTGTGTTGTGTACACAATTATGCAGTATCATTTCATGATTGAAAAATATTTCTCTTTTTCCTTTTCCATCTAATTCCTAAAATTTCAATAGCAATTTATTCGCTTTCTCTTAGGGATTAGTTATACCTGTAGTTAAATTGGGAATTTTGTAGGAGAGCAATTGTGGTTGATTCTTTTCTTTTTTACTTTGCTTTTTAGCTACTCCTTAATGAAAGGAGAGGGAAAGAACAGTTTTTTTTTCCCTTTTCTTTATTTAAAATTAATTCTATTGTTTGCTTTTATTTGCAGGCATGTACCAGATCCGGGAAGCCAACCAAATGGTGGAAGAGTTTATGCTTGCTGCTAATGTTTCCGTTGCACAACAAATTCTTAAAAGTTTTCCTTTGTGCTCATTATTAAGGTTGTTTTCTAATCTGACTTTTTAACATTTAGTTTTGATATGGTGTTTTTCTGGGAGGGGCTGCCTTTATACTGTCTACTAATGGGTTTACTGTATATCTAAACTGTACTCTTACCTCTCTCATATTACTCTGAATTTCTTTCCTTTTTGCTCTACCATGTCAATTACAAGAATTTAATTGGTAGATTGAGGATTATAAATCGAATTGAATATGAATTTAGTACATTAAGCAATTTTCATTGCATGGGCTAGTGCACATGATTTCTTCAGTAAAAGTGTTTTGATCGATAGTGGGTAGTAAAAGTGTTTTGATCGATAGTGGGTAAAAATGGAATGAATTCTTCACAAAGCGTAACTTATGTAGCACCCACGAGAGCCAATAATATGCAAGAAAATTGACCCTAGCCTTTGATTGAAAATTCGACAAAAGATATTGATAGAAACAAAATCAAAACACACTCTGTTGCAATATGTTACATTATTAGGATATAAGAATAAGTCAGCCCAATAAATAGCATTGGGCCCGGTTTGCTTTGTTGTATTGTAGTTAGCCCAATCAATTTATTGGGCCTGTTATTGTTTGTATTCAGCCCAGCTGTGCGCTGGAGCTTTTAGCTGTTAGGTTAGGAGCAGAATAGTCAAGTTAGTTAGGATTCCTTTCTGTTAGAACATATTGGAATCGGTTAGAATAGGAGATTATAGAGAATTTGTTGCTGACTCAGCAAACAAAATTTCCCTCCAAAATTGTAAAACTTCCTCTGGAAGTTACCTTTCTATATAAACCAAAAAGTTGTATCAGATTCATTTTTATGAAATGAAAATAGAAGTTCAAAAGTAAATTCTCTCTGAAAATTTCTCGATTTCTCTCTCTGTCTTTTCTTCTACCTCTTTCATTCTCTCAATTTACATGAATTCCTTGAACTTTGTTATGGTATCAGAGCTCTTAGAGAAGAGCTCTGGTACACACCTTCCTTTTGCAATGGCGCATTCAAGGTCAAGATCTAGATCTTCCGACAATACTTCAGGAAGAAGTTCGTCGGAATCTTCTCCATCTCCTCCTCCAAAACACCAGAAAAGAAGAAGCAATCCAGTTATCTTCTCAGCAAAGTTAGATGACAAGAATTTTATGGTTTGGAAACTTCAAGTAGAATCTGCAATTATTGGCCATAAACTTCACAAGTTTGTAGTGAATCCTCAAATTCCTCCAAAGTTTCTTTCACAGAATGATGAAGTTGGCAAAATCAACAAAGAATACAAGAAATGGGAGCAACAAGATAAATTACTTGTGTCATGGCTTCTATCTTCTCTGTCAGAGTCCTTCACTACTTGAGTAGTTGGATGTGCTCATTCCTGGCAAATTTGGGACAAAATACATACTTTGACAAGGTGACAAGAGCAAAAGTTAGGCAATTGAGACAAGAACTCAAAAGTATTAAGAAAGGAATCCTAACTAACTTGACTATTCTGCTCCTAACCTAACAGCTAAAAGCTCCAGCGCACAGCTGGGCTGAATACAAACAATAACAGGCCCAATAAATTGATTGGGCTAACTACAATACAACAAAGCAAACCGGGCCCAATGCTATTTATTTGGCTGACTGATTCTTATATCCTAATACTTAACAGAGTTAGAGGAATTCATGTAAATTGAGAGAATGAAAGAGGTAGAAGAAAAGACAGAGAGAGAAATCGAGAAATTTTCAGAGAGAATTTACTTTTGAACTTCTATTTTCATTTCATAAAAATGAATCTGATACAGCTTTTTGGTTTATATAGAAAGGTAACTTTCAGAGGAAGTTTTATAATTTTGGAGGGAAATTCTGTTTGCTGAGTCAGCAACAAATTCTCTAGAATCTTCTATTCTAACCGATTCCAATCTGTTCTAACAGAAAGGAATCCTAACTAACTTGACTATTCTGCTCCTAACCTAACAGCTAAAAGCTCCAGCGCACAGCTGGGCTGAATACAAACAATAATAGGCTCAATAAATTGATTGGGCTAACTACAATACAACAAAGCAAACCGGGTCCAATGCTATTTATTGCGCTGACTTATTCTTATATCCTAATACCCCCCCCCCCCCCCCCCCCTCAAACTCAGGGGAGCTTGAGAAACGATCAAGTACCCTGAGTTTGTGTCTAAAAGACAGAAATTTGAGCTCAGGCAAAGGTATGGTCAGTGTATCTGCAATTTGATCTTCAGCTGGAATATGAGAGGACAATAAGATGCTTGGCTATGACCTTTTCACGCACAAAGAACAAGTCTAACTCCATGTGCTTGGTCCTGTTATGGAGAACAGGATTATGAGACATACTCACTGTGCTGTGATTATCACAATAGATAATAGGAGTAGTAAAGGGCACATGTAACTCAGTAAGGAGAGTTTGAATCCATAAAACTTCTGCAGTAGTAGTAGCAAGACTACGATATTCCGCTTCAATACTTGACCTTGCAACAAGGGGTTGCTTTTTTGACCACCAAGACACCAAGTTTGGACCAAGATATATGCAAGATCCTGAAGTTGAACGTCTATCATCAGGATCTGCTCCCCAATTAGCATCACACATAGCAGTTAGATGAAGAGGAGAAGAGGAAGGCTGAGCAGGTAGAAGAACAAGGCCATAAGAAGCTGTAGACTTGAGATACCTTAGTATGCGTTTCACAGCTTTCCAATGAGACACCAAAGGATTGGACATGAATTGGCACACCTTATTTACTGAATAACTAAGGTCAGGTCTTGTAATGGTAGCATATTGTAAGGCACCAACAGTTGAGCGATAAAGAGAAGGGTCTTCAAAGTGGTCACTTCCAAACTTAGATAGCTTTAATGAACTGGACATGGGAGTGGGCATTCCTTTAGCTGATTCCATATTAGTCTTGCTCAAGAGATCATGAACATATTTGGCCTGAGACAGAAGAAGGGAACTGATACGGCCCAGCAGAAGAGGCCCAAAGTCAAATACATGTATAGAAGGAGATACAAGGGTGATGCAGCCAATCAAGACCCGGGAGGAGAGAAATAACAGAAATTGCACAGCTGGCAGCTTTGAGAATGCGTCACATGTGAGTTAGTTACAAGGGGGAATTCTTATAGAAGGGAGGAGGGGAGTGGAAGGGGGGAGGGAAAATACTGGGCTCTTGGGAGGGACTAGATTCTTGGATTTCCTATTGTATTTCTGATATTTCATACTATAGCAACACACTGTCACACTTGGTCCTGAATCACGTTGATAATATAACAATTATTTCCATTTCCTTTTGTTGATTTTATCGCTGGTACCTATCAGGAACCATTGGGTAAAGAAACAACTTCAATACACAGAAAGTAGTCCAAACCCCCTAATTGTTGATTTTCTCGACGGTCCCATCGACCACGAAGCCGGACGAGGATTACGGATGAGGAGAGGGAAGGGAGTCACTATTCGGTGTCCAGATCGCGACCACCACGGAGGGAGTCGAGCCCACCTCGGGTGTATGATTTCGGGGAAAGAAGATGGAGATTCCGGTGTTCACTGGAGATGATACATACGGTTGGCTCGTTCGGGTGGAGCGCTACTTCAAATTGAATTCAGTTTTGGAGGATGAGAAATTAGATGCAGTGCTGATAGCTTTGGAAGGCCAAGCCTTGAACTGGTACCAATGGTGGGAGGAACAGGCTGTGGTTCGAAGTTGGGAGGACTTCAAGACAGCGGCGCTCCGACGCTTCCAACCCGGGTTGGCTCAGAACCCATTTGAACCCTTATTGAGCATTAAACAAACTGGGACTGTGATGGAGTATCGCGGGCAATTCGAGATGGTTTCAGCACCCTTGAGAGGAGCAGATCGTATCATGTTAAAGGGAATCTTCCTTAACGGGTTGAAGGAGGAGATTAGGGCTGAACTCAAACTGTATGACACAGACTCTATATCTGAATTGATGGATCGAGCCTTATTGTTGGAAGAGAAAAACATGGCTATGAGAAGAGGAGGCTTCAGATGGGAAGAGAAGAAAGGTTGGCGAGATAAGGAGGGTAGCTTTGTGAAGATTCTGGGGGATTCATCTCGGGGCAAATCAATGATACCCATGGGGGAAAAAGGAGGGAAATCTAATTCTGAACCTCCAGGGGAGAAGCTGGTGGAAGGGAGAAGATTGACTCAAGCGGAACTACAAGAAAGGAGTTGAAAGGGGCTTTGCTTTAAGTGTGGAGAAAAATGGGGACGGGAGCATATATGCAAGCTTCGACATTACCAACTCGTATTAGTGGAGGGCCAAGAAGATGGCGAACCAGCTGAAACAGAGGAAGATGGCGACCCAGCTGAAACAGAGGAACCAATATTAGAATTAGAACACAAAACTCTGCAGTTATCTTTGAAGAGCAAAGAAGGTCTCACTTCAAGAAAATCCTTTAAGATAAAAGGGACAATAGGAGGGAGAGAGGTGTTGATTTTAATTGATTCTGGAGCCACGGGTAACTTTATTTCCCAACCCTTAGTGGCTGAGTTACAATTACAGGTGACAAAAACTCCAGAGTATACGGTGGAGATGGGTAATGGGCAGAAGGAAAAGAACAAAGGCATATGTAAAGCAGTACAAATAGAGATGCAGGGAGTCCGAATTGAGCAGGACTTTTTCATTCTTAATCTCGGAGGTACGGAGGTGGTGCTAGGATTAGATTGGTTAGCTAGTTTAGGAGACATTGAGGCCAACTTCAAAAATTTTACACTCCAGTGGGGGAAAAGAGAACGTAAGCAGATTTTAAAAGGAGATCCAGCCTTGTGCAAGGAGCAAGCCTCTTGGAAGACAATGATAAAGACTTTACATGCTGCAGGTGAAGGATATTATCTAGCTTACCAATACTTGGGGAATAATGAAAACCAACAGCAAGCCCAACTTGTTTCTACTCCAGTGCCACATGCTCTTGAAGAAACGATAGCGGAATTTGGGGATGTGTTCCAAGAACCGAGGGGATTACCTCCAAAAAGAGAGCATGATCATGCGATTTTGTTGCGGGAGGGGGGGACAAATACCCAATACACGACCATATAGGTATCCCTACTACCAAAAAAATGAAATTGAAAAGATTGTGAGTGAAATGTTGCAGGCAGGGGTGATAAGGCCGAGTACTAGCCCATTTAGTAGCCCTGTGATTTTGGTCAGAAAAAAAGATGGGGGGTGGCGATTCTGTGTGGATTATAGGGCACTCAACAAACTCACTGTCCCAGATAAGTTTCCGATACCGGTGATTGATGAATTGTTGGACGAGTTAGGAGCAGCTGTGCTTTTTACGAAGCTGGACTTGAAGTCCGGGTATCATCAAATTAGAATGAAAGATGAAGATATTTCAAAAACAGCATTCAGAACCCATGAGGTCCATTATGAGTTTCTAGTTATGCCGTTTGGCCTCACCAACGCCCCTTCAACTTTTCAAGCACTTATGAATAAGGTGTTAAGGGATCATAGCTTATTTGCCAATAGGAAGAAATGTAATTTTGGGCAGCGACGCTTGGAGTACCTGGGTCACATCATTTCTGAACATGGGGTTGCTGCAGATCCTAGTAAATCCAAGATATGCTCACTTGGCCTACTCCCAAGGACGTGAAAGGGTTAAGGGGCTTCCTCGGTCTCACAGGATATTACGAAAATTTGTGAAAACTATGGAAAAATTGCAAGGCCCTCTCACGCAGCAGCTAAAGAAAGATCAGTTTCAATGGGGAAGTGATGCTCAAACGGCTTTTGAGCAGCTTAAGGCAGCTATGTCCACAACACCTGTCTTGGCTGTTCCTAATTTTGAGAAGCCTTTTGTGGTGGAAACTGATGCTTCTGGTAAGGGAATTGGTGCAGTATTGATGCAGGAGGGGAGGCTAGTGGCTTACATGAGTAAGGTTCTCTCTGAAAGGGACCAAAGTAAATCAGTATATGAAAAAGAGCTAATGGCAGTGGTTTTAGCTATTCAGAAGTGGAGGCCTTATTTGTTGGGAAGGCACTTTGAAGTACACACTGATCAGAGGAGTCTTAAATACTTGGCTGAGCAACGACTAATGGGAGAGGAACAACAAAAGTGGGTTTCAAAGTTGTTGGGGTTTGACTTTGAAATAAATATAAGCCTGGGAGGGAGAATACAGCAGCTGATGCACTCTCCAGGCAGCATCTGTGGGCATTAACCACTGTCCAATTTATGAATGGGATGAAGTGGATCATGAGGTTCAGGCTGACGAGAAGTTGAGGGGAATTATACAAGATTATTAGAGACCCGGATGCTCATAAAGGATATAAACTCTAGCATGGTAGATTGTATTATAGAGGAAGAATAGTAATACCCAAGGAGTCTTCTAAGATTCCCTTGATTCTTAGGGAATTTCATGATACAGCAGTAGGGGGCATTCTGGATATTTTCGTACATACAAAAACGGTTGCAGGGTTGTTGTATTGGGAGGGGATGAAGAAACAAATTCAAGAATATGTGCAGCAGTGTGAAATCTGTCAACGGAATAAATACCAGGCCTTAACTCCCTCAGGATTACTGCAACCTCTGCCTGTACCGACACAAGTGTGGTCTGACGTATCCATGGATTTCATAGGAGGACTCCCCAAAGCAGGAGGGAAGGATACAATTTGGTGGTGGTAGATAGATTAACGAAGTACGCCCACTTATAGCCACGTCTCATCCTTACACTGCCAAGGATATAGCTGAAGTGTTCCTTAAAGAAGTGGTGAGATTACATGGGTTCCCTTCCACCATTGTGACTGATCGAGACAGGGTCTTCATTAGTTCCTTCTGGACTGAATTATTCAAACTAGCTGGAACCAAGCTTCGGTTCAGCTCAGCTTACCATCCACAGACGGATGGCCAAACCGAGGTGGTCAATAGGTGTGTTGAGACTTATCTGAGGTGTTTAACTGGTACCAAACCAAGACAGTGGCCTAAGTGGCTGAGCTTGGCTGAATTTTGGTATAAACACTAATTATCATGAATCTACCAACACAACCCCTTTCAAAGCTCTTTATGGCAGGGACCCACCACCAGTAATTAGAGGGGATGTAGGATTGACAGCAGTGGAGGAAGTAAGCAAGATGACAGCAGACAGAGATGCAATGTTAGAAGAGTTAAAAGGGCAATTAGCTAAGGCACAGAACCGCATGGAGCAGCAGGCTGATAAGCATAGACGAGATGTGGAGTACAACGTGGGTGATCGGGTATTTCTGAAGATTCAACCATATAAGTTGAGGAGTTTGGCAAGAAGAGTCAATCAGAAACTTAGTCCTTATGAAATTGTCGAAAAAATTAGCAAGGTCGCCTATAAATTAGCACTTCCGGCAGAGAGTTTGATCCACCCTGTATTTCATGTGTCTCTACTCAAGAAGTTAGTAAGCAATGATATCCAGACTCAACCTCTGCCCAAGTGCTTGACAGAGGATTGGGAGCTCAACGTGCAGCCTGCAGAAGCCTTAGCAATTCGTCAGAATCAGCAAGGGATTATGGAGGTTCTAATTAAGTGGCACCAGCTGCCAGAATGTGAAAATTCATGGGAAACTTTGACTGAATTACAGGAGCAATTTCCAGGATTCCACCTTGGGGACAAGGTGTGTCTTGATCGGAAAGGGGATGATACGGCCCAGCAGAAGAGGCCCAAAGTCAAATACATGTATAGAAGGAGATACAGGGGTGATGCAGCCAATCAAGACCCGGGAGGAGAGAAATAACAGAAACTGCACAGCTGGCAGCTTTGAGAATGCGTCACATGTGAGTTAGTTACAAGGGGGAATGCTTATAGAAGGGAGGAGGGGAGTGGAAGGGGGGAGGGAAAATACTGGGCTCTTGGGAGGGACTAGATTCTTGGATTTCCTATTGTATTTCTGATATTTCATACTATAGCAACACACTGTCACACTTGGTCCTGAATCACGTTGATAATACAACAATTATTTCCATTTCCTTTTGTTGATTTTATCGCTAGTACCTATCAGGAACCATTGGGTAAAGAACAACTTCAATACACAAAAAGTAGTCCAAACCCCCTAATAGTTTAAGGGCAAAAGTTGCATTTAACTGCTGTAAAAGATTTTGAACAGCAGTATATGAGGAACCTGTGACAATTATGTCATCAACATAGACCAAAACATAGGTTTGGTGTGTAAAAGTTGACTGAATGAACAAGGAGGGATCACACTTGCTTGCTACAAAACCAAGAGCAAGAAGGGTTAATGAAAGTTTTTCAAACCAAGCACGAGGTGCTTGTTTAAGACCATACAATGCCTTGTTAAGTTTACAAACAAGTGTAGAATCTGAAACCTCAAAGCCTTGTGGTTGAGTCATATAAACCTCTTCATCTAGATTTCCATTAAGAAAAACATTGTTAATATCAAGTTGTTGGATGGTCCAACTATGAGTGACAACCATGGAGAGCAGAATTCTAACAGTTACTGGTTTGATAATAGGAGAGAGTTTCTGTGTAATCAAAACCAGGCTGTTGATGAAAGCCTTTTGCAACCAACCTAGCTTTATAGCGATTAATAGTACCATCTGGATTTTCTTTAACTCGGAAAACCCACTTGCAGCCAATTGGAGATCTAGTAGGAGGTAAAGGAACAAGGGACCAAGTATTGTTAACAATAAGGGTATCATATTCAGCTTGCATTGCTGCAAGCCATTGGGGATGAGCAAGAACCTGTTTTGCTGACTTTGGTTCCATATGAGTAAGGAGGAGAGTGGGATGAAGTCTTGGTTTAAAAATTCCAGACTTGGACCTAGTTTGCATAGGATGAATTGATGGAGGATGAGGTTGAGTATTATTTTGAGTGGAAATTGGGTCAAGTTGAGCTGAAGGTATTGGAGAATTTGATGGTTGAGTGTGAGAAGGCAAGGAAGAATTTGTTGGTTGATTATTGTGTGAAGATGATGAAGATGAAGTTTCAGCTACTAACTCTGAAGATGAAGATGAATTTGAATTGAAGGTAATGGTTTGATCTAACAGAAAGGAATCCTAACTAACTTGACTATTTTGCTCCTAACCTAACAGCTAAAAGCTCCAGCGCACAGCTGGGCTGAATACAAACAATAACAGGCCCAATAAATTGATTGGGCTAACTACATACAACAAAGCAAACCGGGCCCAATGCTATTATTGGGCTGACTTATTCTTATATCCTAATACCCCCCCCCCCTCCTCAAACTCAGGGGAGCTTGAGAAACGTTCAAGTACCCTGAGTTTGTGTCTAAAAGACAGAAATTTGAGCTCAGGCAAAGTTATGGTCAGTGTATCTGCAATTTGATCTTCAGCTGGAATATGAGAGACAATAAGATGCTTGGCTATGACCTTTTCACGCACAAAGAACAAGTCTAACTCCATGTGCTTGGTCCTGTTATGGAGAACAGGATTATGAGACAGACTCACTGTGCTGAGATTATCACAATAGATAATAGAGTAGTAAAGGGCACATGTAACTCAGTAAGGAGAGTTTTGAATCCATAAAACTCTGCAGTAGTAGTAGCAAGACTACGATATTCCGCTTCAATACTTGACCTTAGCAACAAGGGGGGTTGCTTTTTGACCACCAAGACACCAAGTTTGGACCAGATATATGCAAGATCCCGAAGTTGAACGGTCTATCATCAGGATCTGCTCCCCAATTAGCATCACACTAGCAGTTAGATGAAGAGGAGAAGAGGAAGGCTGAGCAAGGTTGAAGAACAAGGCCATAAGAAGCTGTAGACTTGAGATACCTTAGTATGCGTTTCACAGCTTTCCAATGAGACACCAAAGGATTGGACATGAATTGGCACACCTTATTTACTGAATAACTAAGGTCAGGTCTTGTAATGGTAGCATATTGTAAGGCACCAACAATTGAGCGATAAAGAGAAGGGTCTTCAAAGTGGTCACTTCCAACTTAGATAGCTTTAATGAACTGGACATGGGAGTGGGCATTCCTTTAGCTGATTCCATATTAGTCTTGCTCAAGAGATCATGAACATATTTGGCCTGAGACAGAAGAAGGGAACCATTTGGGTAAAGAAACAACTTCAATACACAGAAAGTAGTCCAAACCCCCTAATAGTTTAAGGGCAAAAGTTGCATTTAACTGCTGTAAAAGATTCTGAACAGCAGTATTGTGAGGATCCTTGTGACAATTATGTCATCAACATAGACCAAAACATAGGTTTGGTGTGTAAAGTTGACTGAATGAACAAGGAGGGATCACACTTGCTTGCTACAAAACCAAGAGCAAGAATGGTTGATGGAAGTTTTTCAAACCAAGCACGAGGGTGCTTGTTTAAGACCATACAATGCCTTGTTAAGTTTACAAACAAGTGTAGAATCTGAAACCTCAAAGCCTTGTGGTTGAGTCATATAAACCTCTTCATCTAGATTTCCATTAAGAAAAGCATTGTTAATATCAAGTTGTTGGATGGTCCAAATATGAGTGACAACCATGGAGAGCAGAATTCTAACAGTTACTGGTTTGATAATAGGAGAGAAAGTTTCTGTGTAATCAAAAACCAGGCTGTTGATGAAAGCCTTTTGCAAAACCTAGCTTTATAGCGATTAACAGTACCATCTGGATTTTCTTTAACTCGGAAAACCCACTTGCAGCCAATTGGAGATCTAGTAGGAGGTAAAGGAACAAGGGACCAAGTATTGTTAGCAATAAGGGTATCATATTCAGCTTGCATTGCTGCAAGCCATTGGGGATGAGCAAGAGCCTGTTTTGCTGACTTTGGTTCCATATGAGTAAGGAGGAGAGTGGGATGAAGTCTTGGTTTAAAAATTCCAGACTTGGACCTAGTTTGCGTAGGATGAATTGATGGAGGATGAGGTTGAGTATTATTTTGAGTGGAAATTGGGTCAAGTTGAGCTGAAGGTATTGGAGAATTTGATGGTTGAGTGTGAGAAGGCAAGTAAGAATTTGTTGGTTGATTATTGTGTGAAGATGATGAAGATGAAGTTTCAGCTACTAACTGTGAAGATGAAGATGAATTTGAATTGAAGGTAATGGTTTGATCTAACAGAAAGGAATCCTAACTAACTGACTATTTTGCTCCTAACCTAACAGCTAAAAGCTCCAGTGCACAGGGGCTGAATACAAACAATAACAGGCCCAATAAATTGATTGGGCTAACTACAATACAACAAAGCAAACCGGGCCCAATGCTATTTAGTGGGCTGACTTATTCTTATATCCTAATATACATTAACTATTCCCTCTAAGAGACTTGAATCCTGTCTCTCCCTCCTAATACAAACCTTTGTATTAGGAGGTGAAATGTAGAAACTCTTCATGCAGTCTTGTAGAAGGCTCCCAAGAATTTTCAAAGTAAGGAAGGTCCTGCATTTAGTTCGAACTTCAGCTAGACCCTCTAAAGTGATTCTGTATTCAGTATATATGCAGGCTTCACCTTATCCCATTCTTTTGATAGAAAATTAGTGGTTGAGATTTAAACAACTTCATATGATCACAATCTCAACCATTGATTTTCCAATCAATGGCTATAACTCCACCTTTGCCCTCTAAAGTTAATCTCTCATTTTAGAGGAGTCAAATCCAAAACTAAATGTATTCGAACACTTCAACTAAATCCTAAATAAATATTAAACTTGAATAGAGATAGACCATCCTAAGATAAAATCATTGTATCACAACTCAAATAATAGCATCTTCCTTTTGTATCAATAACCTTAATGATTTTGTATAATCGTTTAAGTTCTAAACACATACTAAAAGAATTGAAGGGAGAAAACAAAGGCTCTTTGATAATGACATGTGAACGAGATGGCTAAAGGGATTAGAAGGGTAGCTGAAGAGACATTTGGAGAATCAGGTGCTTTGGGCCAAAAGATAAAGATTCTTGGGTGGTAGGACTTGAAATAGAAATATGGAAAAGTGTATATTGATTGATTGAATTAGCAAATACAACAGTGTATATATATACATGTTATGAGAGACCAATCCCAGAGATTTGGGATTAGGATCAATCTAAATCAGTTAGGATCAACCTAATCAGGAAACTATACAATAATCAAAGAGAATAAACAGTAATATCTCTACATATCTTAACACTCCCCCTCAAGCTGGAGCATACATATCAATAGGCATCCAGCTTGTCACATATATAGGTTATCCTAGACCCCGTAAAGATTTAGTAAAAATATCTGCAAGTTGATCCTTGGAGCAAACTGAGGAAGTCCTTGATGACACCGGAAAGGATCTTTTCTCTGATAAAATGACAATCAACTTCTATATGCTTTGTCCTCTCATGAAAACTGGATTAGGAGGAGAGGTATAAGGCTGACTGTTATCACACATTAGTCCATAGGGCCAACCTTGCAAAACTGCAACTCTTGAATTAAAGACTTTAGCCACAGAAGCTCACATGTGGTGTGAGCCATTGCACGATACTCTGCTTCTGTGCTCGTCTTGGCAACAACACTTTGGCTTTTACTCTTCCTGAAACAAGATTACCTCCAAGAACACACAATAACCCGTTGTTTGACCGTCTGTCACTTGCATCACCTGCCCAATCTGCATCGGAATACCCAACTATTTGTATGTCCTCTATCACGTAAACAAGTCCTTCCCAGGTGATCCTTTGAGATATCTGAGGATCCGCACAACTGCATGCCAATGACTCTCACAAGGAGGTTAAGGAACTGACTTACAACACCTGACAGGAAAGGATATATTAGGTCTGGTCATGGTGAGATAATTTAACTTGGCCCACTAGTCTTCGATACCTCCCTGGGTTAGAAAGGGCTCCCCCTGGTTAGGTAGAAGCTTCACATTAGGATCCATTGGGGTGTCAACTGGCTTACAATCTGTGAGTCTTGTCTCCTCCAGAATGTCAAGAGCATATTTCCTTTGAGAAATAGCAACACCGGACTTTGACTGAGCAACCTCAATCCCAAGGAAATAGCGCAGAGGACCTAAATCCTTAGTTTGAAAGTGCTCAAATAAGTGTTGCTTTAGAGCCTTGATGCCCTCCTGATCATCACCATCACCTGTAATTACAATATCATCCACATAAACCACAAGATAAATGAATTTATGGGTCAGTGAGCATCTAAAGAAAACAGAGTGGTCTGCCTCACAGCGGATCATTCCAAACTCCTGTATGACTTTGCTAAACCGACCAAACCAAGCTCGAGGTGATTGTTTAAGGCCATATAAGGACTTCCGTAATTTACACACACAGGTCAGACTCCCCCTGAGCAACAAACCCAGGGGGTTGCTCCATATAGATCTCCTCCTCCAAGTCACCATGTAAGAAAGCATTTTTGATATCCAATTGAAACAAGGGCCAATGTCGCACAACAGCCATGGCCAAGAAGAGGCGAACTGAGGCCATCTTCGCAACTGGAGAGAAAGTGTGACTGTAATCCAAACCATATACCTGTGTGTATCCCTTAGCCACAAGACGGGCTTTCAATCTATCCACCTGTCCATCAGGGCCCACTTTAACATTAAAGACCCACCGACATCCAACAACAGATTTGCCGGACGGAGGTGGAACAAGTTCCCAAGTATGGTTAAATTCTAAAGCTGTCATCTCATCAATCATAGCTTGTCGCCATCCTGGATGGGTTAAGGCCTCCTGTACTGTCTTGGGAATGGTAATAGAGGATATAGCAGAGACAAAAGCAGAATAGGTAGGAGACAAACGATGATATGAGAGAAAATTATAAATGGGATGAGGATTAGAAGTAGAACGTTTACCTTTACGAAGAGCAATGGGCAAGTCAACTGGGAGAGGTGGAGCCGGAGTAGGTGAGGAGACTGGAGCAGAAGCGGAATCACACGGTGTACTAGGAGGTGGAACCAAAGTATGTACCGACGCTCATAAGTTATCCCATATCGGTGTGGGAGACAACCAGACCCTGGTAGGGAAGGAGGATACTCTGGTGGAGGCTCAGATGTCCTAAAGTAGCAGGTGGAGACTCAACAGAATCAACAAGAGGAATAGGCAATACCTGAGAATAGAGATCGGAGTCCAGTGAAGAGACTTCTGAGGTACTGAAAAATGGTGTGTCTTCAAAGAAGGTGACATCTGCACTGGTGTAGAACCGATGTGTAGTGGGAGAGTAGCAACGGTACCCCTTTTGGACACGAGAATATCCTAAGAAAACACATTTGATAGCACGTGCAGACAACATTATTCCACGACCTGGGGAAAGATCATGAACAAAACAAGTACAACCAAAAACACGAGGGGGGACAGAGTAAAGAGAATCCAATGGATATAACAGGGAATGAGGAACTTGATCATTCAAAACAGAGGATGGCATCCGATTTATTAAATATCCTGCAATAAGGACAGCATGACCCCACAATTTTGGAGGTGCATTAGCATTCAATAGCAGAGTACGGGCAGTGTCCACAATATGTCTATGTTTTCGCTCGGCAACACCATTTTGTTGAGGTGTATGAGGACAACTAGATTGATGTTGAATGCCATGGGAATTCATGAAGGAAGTGAAACAATCAGAGAAGTATTCTTTAGCATTATCACTTCGTAGAACACGGATTACTTTGCCAAACTGAGTTTTGATTTCTAAACAGAAAGTTTTGAAAATTGTGAATAACTCAGAACGATTTTTCATTAGAAAGATCCAAGTACATCTTGAAAAATCATCAATGAAAGTAACATAATACCTATGTCCTAAAATAGACGCAACACGACTAGGACCCCAAACATCAGAATGACAATATCAAAAGGAGACACAGCTCGACCATGAACACTACTAGGAAAAGAAGTTCTAACATGCTTTCCTAGTTGACACGACTCACACTCTAAGGACTCCAACTGGGAGAGATGAGGTACCATTTTCTTCAGTTTATGTAAGCTAGGATGACCAAGACGACGATGGAGCAAACCAGGAGACTCAGTAGATGCACATATGGTAGAAGCAGAGGACTGAAGGTAGTAGAGACCATGTGATTCAGATCCTGCTCCAATCGTCGTCCCGTACTCCGGTCCTGTATCAAGAAAGAATCAGAAGTGAAGGTGATGGCACAATTTAATGATTGAGTCAACTTGCTTATAGAAATTAAATTGAAGGGACATCCAGGAACTAATAAAACTGATTTCAATGGTAGTGAGGGAACAGGTGAAATTTGGCCAATACCAGTGGCTTGGACTTTGGACCCATCAGCAAGGGTGATATGATGTGGAGTTTTAGGTGAGGATAAGTTAGGGAAAAGAGAGGCATTACCAGTTAGGTGATCAGAAGCACCAGAATCCAAAACCCAAGGTCCAAGAGGCGTAGAATGAGAGAGACAGACTGTAGAATTACCAGTGTGAGCAACAGTGACTGAGGAAGAGGTCTGTTGGGTTGCCTTCAGTTGAAGGTACTCCTTGTAATCATCAGCAGACCAGGAATTGGATGATTGCTCTCAGATTCAATCTTGGGCTCTGAAGTCAGAGATTGAGCAACATTAGCTGTCTTGCTCGGAAAGCCATGCAAAGAGTAACACCTATCACGTGTATGTCCATCTCTCTGACAGTAGGTGCAATGAAGGTTTCCTCTACCCCCTTTTCCACGACCACGACCACGACCTCGTCCTCCACGTTCAGTGGTACTGGAGACAAAAGCAGAGGACTCAGATGCTGTTTGAGATTCTGCCTCAGGTGAAGGAACCCGAATCAAACGATCTATGAGTTCTTCCACCGTAGGGATGGTGGGATTTGTCAAAATCTGATCACGAACAGATCCGTAGTCCTTATGAAGTCCATGAAGGATAAAGACCATGAACATATTATCGAGCTTGCTTAACACTTTCTGAAGATCATCACTAACCAACATCAGCTTCAGCTCATCAATGGTGGATTGAGCATGATTCAAATAAGATGGCAAATCATGATCAACCATTTGAAGTGTTGCTAAACCACGAACAGATTCATACAATCTCTGGATGTCATTGGCATAAATATTCCGAGCTTTCTTCCAAACATCATAACATGTTTGTACGGGCGAAAATGCACCATTAATTTGGGCTCAATGGACTGCCATAATACAGATACAAGTTGATAATCTGCTCGCTGCCATTCATCACTCACATCTTTATCAACCTCGGAAGCCTTCTTAACAAGGTGATCATAAAGACCCTGGCCTAAAAACCATATCTCAACTGCAGTAGACCAGTCTAAATAATTTTTACCATTCAACTTCTCAGAGGTAATAACCGGTGAACCAGAAAAAGCAAAGGAAACCAGTCCCCTTTTAGAAGACTCAATTTTTGGATCCTCCTTATCAACTTTGGAAATCTCCGCCATGTGGAAAAAGAAGGAGAACAGCAACCAAACACCAAACAGCTACTAAAAGAGTTTTGCAGCAACAAGAAAACACCAAACAGCAGCAAGAATGTCAAACAGCCACCAAACAGTAGCAAGAACGCCAAACAGCAGCAGGAACGTCAAACAGCCGCCAAAAAACGGTTTGGCAGCAACCAAAAACGACCGAACAGCCACCAAAGAGTGTGACCCACGACCTGAAAGTGGTCAAAACAGACAGAGGAAGAGCCGACGAACCCAATGGAACAAGCGGCGTCGCGAACGGAGGCCGGGAGGGCGGCGCGTGGACCCCACGCGCCGGCGAGCAGCTTTGAGAAAAACGGCGCGTGGCGGCGCGTCGGTGGGTGTGGCAGATCGGCGACTTCTGAACACTTTGGCGGCGTCCACACAGGCAGCCGCTGAAAAAAAAAGAATGACCTAGGTGGGCGACCGGAGTAAAAACGGTTCCCTGGACCAGAAGAGCTCTGGTACCAACTTGAAATAGAAATATGAAAAGTGTATATTGATTGATTAAATTAGCAAATACAACAGTGTATATATATACATGTTATGAGAGAACCAATCCCTAGAGATTTGGGATTAGGATCAATCTAAATCAATTTAGGATCAACCTAAATCAGGAAAAAAAAAAAAAAACAAAAAATAAACAAAAAAAAAATCAGGAAACTATACAATAAATCAAAGAGAATAACAATAATATCTCTACATATCTTAACAGTAGGATACAACATGCAACAAAAGATCAAGGTTAAAAGGGAGTGCTATGTAACATGGTCATTGCGTAACTAAGAAAATTGGCATAGATATAAGGTAGCCAAGCAAGAAACTAAGATAGTAAGCAAAGCAAAACAAAGCATTTTGATGGTTTACAACCAATTGTTAAGTGCCAAAGGAGAACAAAGTATCTATAGACTTGCTAAGGGTAAGGAAAGAGAAGGAAGAGACTTTTACTAGGTGAAATGCATTATGAATAACGAGGAAAAATTATTGTTCACAAAACATGATATCAAGGACAAATTGAACAATTCTTTTCATAAACTTTTTATGTAGGACACATGTTTACTTTATACTTTGATAGACTTAACACTAAGGAGGAGGATCAAAATCACTCCTACTACTGAAAATTTCAAGAAGCCGAGGTAAAAGATGCATTGAAGAGGATCACAAGCAGTTAGGTAGTTGAACTAGATAATATATCTATTGAGGCATAGAAGGGGTTTGGAGCGAGCCATAATATGGCTCAGAAAGTAGTTCAATTAGATTATGAGGTCTAAGAGCATTGGAAAGGAATAGAGAGTACTGTAATCCCCATCTTTAAGAACAAAGGTGAAATACAAAATTGCACAAATTATAGGGGGATTAAACTCATGAGTCATACAATGAAGTTTTGGCAGAGTAATTGAGTGGAGATTAATTCTAGAGACCTACATCACAGAATATCAATTTGGTTTTGTGCCAAAAAATCAACCAGGGAAGCTATATACTTGCTACAAAGATCGATGGAGAAATATAGGAGGAATAAAAAAGACCTTCACATGATTTTCATTGATTTGGAGAAGGCATATGATAGAGTACCTAAAGCGGTTTATATGTGTTAGAATTAGTCACATGTTATTTTTAATTAGTAACGGCTAAATAATAATTAGCTGTCAATCCCTAATTAGTTGCTAATTAGGATTAGATTTAGCAATCATGTTCTTATAAATACAACATCGTTTATCTGGTTTATGTTCGTACTTGGGTCCTTTCTATTTTGGATGCATTTTTCTTCTCCTATTTGCTATTACCCATGAATTTTCAAACTTAGAATGTATCTCGAGGCTACCCAGAGCAATCTTCCTGGCCCCATGGCTTTCCCAGTGCAATCTTCTTGGCCCCATGGCTTCCCAGTGCAATCTACCTGGCCCCACGGCTTCCCAGTGCAATGTACCTGGCTGCCACGGCTTTCCAGTGGATTCAATCTGGGCCCCGCAATTTATTATCTTCACTTTTGTTAACATGGGTATATTTGTAACAAGTTTAAGGCTTAGTAAGCTTTAGCTTGATGGAGAGTGTTAGAACTAGTCACATGTTATTTTTAATTAGTAACAAGCTTAATATAATTAGCTGTCAATCCCTAATTAGTTGCTAATTAGGATTAAATTTAGCAATCATGTTCTTATGTATTATTGCATACATATTATAAATACAACATCTGTGGTCTGAGAAGGCTCTAGAGGAGTGAGTTTAAAATGCTTACATATGAACAATCAAAGATATGTATCAGTGGGCCATGACCAATGTGAGAGCACAAGGTAGGGAGGGATATCAAAGATTTCTCTATAACTATAGGTTTGCATCAAGGGTCAACTTTGAGCTTTTATCTTTTTATCTTAGTTCTAGATGTGCTAATTGAACATATCCAAGATGCCACGACGTAGGCTTTTTAAGGTGGTATAATCTTTGTTGGATACTCAAGAGAAGAAATAAATGAAAGTTACAGATATGGAGACAAGTCTTGGAAGCACATAGCTTCCACCTAAGTAGAAGTAAAATGGACTATGTGAAATGCAAATTTTTCAAGAGGCACACATTCTAGCTTTAAAGGTGAAAATTGGAGAACATACAATACCACAAGTTTCACGTTTTAAGTATCTTGGGTCCATCATGATTCATGAGAAGTAACCGGGAGATAGAGGGTGATGTAATGATAGGATCCAAATAGGATGGATGAAATTGAGGAATGCTCTGAGTGTAATTTGCAATTGAAATGTATCACTCAAGCTTAAAGAAAAATTTACCCCCACAATTATGAGACCTAGATTGCTGTATGGGATTAAATGTTGGGTGGTAAAGAGCCAACAAGAAAGTAAATTCTGTGTTGAGGGATCAGAATGTTATAATAAATGAGTGGTTACACAAGACACGATAGGATTTGCAATGGAATCATTAGAGAGAAACTTTGGGTATAGCTCCTATTGTAGAAAAGATGGTAGAGTCTCACCTTAGGTGGTTAGGGCATGTGTGAAGAAGATACGATAGGATTTGCAATGGAATTATTAGAGAGAACTTGGGGTATAGCTCCTATTGTAGAAAAGATGGTAGAGTCTCACCTTAGGTGGTTCGGGCATGTGTGAAGAAGAGCTACAGAAACACTAATAAGGAGAGTTGACTAGATGGAGGGTTAGTCCAATAGTTAGAGATAGAGGGGATCAAAGAAAACTATAAGCCAAACCATTAGCGATATTTAGAATTAAATGGTCTATCATTGAACTTAATTCATGATGGGACACTAAGATCTTATTTGATTTATGTATCAACTCCACCTATTGGGAAAAGGCTTGGTTGTTGTTGTTTTACTTCCTGACTAAATGAAATGTGATTTGGGAATCATATCTTTCCTAATTGTTGTTTAAAAGCATTAAATGTTTGTGATAGAAACCACTAAAACAATTGCATGTGGCAAGTTGGTGAAATTTCTATTCTGGTAATTGTTTGTTGGTTCTTGTGTAGGCGTCATCCAACACCTACTAGAGAGATGCTTGAACCCTTGCTACGCATTGCTGTTTCAGTTGGCGTGCACTTGGATGTCACATCATCAAAAGCATTGGCTGATTCTCTTGACCATGCTGTGGTAAATATTTTATTGTGTTTTGTAATTTGTTTTTGGCATCGTTCTTGTTTTTTAGTTGTTTTCCATTGACAATGTAATGGTTTATGGATAGTTATTAGTTATACTGATATAATCTGCAGCATCTTTAATGATATACTTTTTATAGCTCAGATATTTCTAGCTGAAGCATTTAATTTGAGTTTTATTTGGTCTCATATTCTTTCTCCCTCTTATGCCAAATGATTTTGTCAGGGTGACGATCCATACTTCAACAAGTTAATCCGCATTCTAGCAACTAGATGCATGAGTCAGGTACATTAAATTTGAATGAGCACCCATATTTAGAATTAACAAGAGAAAATTGATTTTTTGTTTTGCTTTGTAGGCAGTTTATTTTTGTAGTGGGGATCTTAGCCCTCCAGAATATCATCATTATGGGCTTGCAGCTCCCTTATATACCCATTTTACATCACCTATAAGAAGATATGCAAGGTAGTTATGGTACTTATGATAATATGTTTACTTGGTCCGTTGTGCACTATAATATGAGATGAAACATTTTTCCTTGTAGATGTCATTGTGCACAGGCTACTTGCTGCTTCTTTAGGAATATCCAAGTTACCGTCTGTATTTCAAGACAGGCTCCAGCTCACTAGTATTGCAGATAGTATGAAATCTCTCATGATCTAATAGAACTTCGTCATTTTATGTTTTTGTCTTTAATTGCATTTTCTCATGGATAATATTCATTAGGAATCAAATGGTAAAATTTTCTTCATTGGTTATTTTCATGCGACACATTTTAAATCTTAACAATTCTTTTTACACATATGTGGTTTAGATTTAAATTATCGGCACAGGAATGCTCAGATGGCAGGGCGGGCCTCTGTAGAGCTGCATACTCTCATTTATTTCCGGAAGAGGTATGTGACAAAGCTTCCCCTCCGTGTTGCTGATATTGTTATCTATACTTACTGTGCAGCTCATTCTGGAGTTTGTTCATTTTTTGTTCATGCAGGCCAACAGATACGGAGGCTAGGATAGTGAAAATAAGATCTAATGGATTTTTTGTGTTTGTTCCCAAGTAAAATATCCTACCCCTCTTTCTTTCTTTATTTTGCTTTGTCATATACCCCATGAAAGGGTGAATATGGACAAAAAAATTAAGAGAATGGTTCGATTTATTGTGACCAGGAGATGGTTATCTCCACAAGGTTAAGCACTGAAGGCAGCTATTAGATGTCTTTATACTTACAGTAGTTTGTTAATTTATAGTTTGAAAGTAACTTTTTTTTCCTCACAGATATGGCATAGAAGGACCTGTATATTTGACAACAAGAGCTGAAAAGGGAAGTGGAGAATGGTATGTAGATGAGCAAGAGCAGAAGATTAAAAAGATGGATGGCAGCCTTTCATACAGCATTTTGCAGACTGTCAAAATTCACATGGAGGTTGTGGAACCTCAGCCTAACCGGCCAAAACTTCAGCTTACTCTCATCTAGAGGTAAAAGAACATTGAACAACAGACATCCTGGGAAATATAGCTCCTATTTCGATTGCTTATCTGCATCTCTGCACTTAAGGAAGGTTTCTGATATTGGAATTGGCCATGATGAAAAACACTTTGTTGGAAGGAAAGAAAAACATAGGCTGGAGAGTGGGGTTGCTTGGAGAAACTTCTGCTGCGTGGAACACAGGATTTATGATTGATTAGGTACTTTTTAGTCTTTTTACAGTTATGTACTTTCAATTTGAAAAGTGGAACGTGGAATTTTTGTGCATATGATGCTACAAGCAAGTGTGAACAGCTTAGTCAAAATTATAGACGTTGGCTTAAATGTGCCATCTCTTATTTGAGAGAATGTCAACTATTATAAATTAGTAGGAAGTATGGAATTATTCAAGAGACTCCAGAGAGTTTCGTTATAGGGAATCACCCAGTTTGTGGCACACTACTTCTAGATGTGCACGAATCATGGGCATATTTGGGAATTATATGCAGGAGGGATCCTGGTAACGAGGTGTAGTGTATATGTACACTGCACAAGTTACTGGATATTATATTTTCATACAAGGTTGCTGGGCAAAACTTTTGCAAAACACCGTAGAAATGTTCAAGATCACATTCTTTTAATCACTAATTATATTTTATTTATTTTGATCTTTACATTAAATAAAAAATAATATATTTTTAAATTCTCATTAAGTACCAAAAAACACAATTTTTATAATTATTAAAGACTAATAGGCATGGGACCCGGATCCTCTCCCGTTAAAAAAAAAAAAACTGGACAGGATCTCGACCATTCAATTTTTTCATGCAACAATTAAAAAACATCAAAAAGTTAGAAGTTTAATTTATGGCCGTCGGATCATGATTACAGAATTTGCGGTACTGCAGAGGATCCCTACCCAATAGGGATGACAAATCACATACTTTTTAGAGTAAACTCTCAATTAGGTCCCTAAAAGATACACGTGTCACTAGGGGTATTCGCGGATTGGATTGGATTGGTTTTGAGGGAAAAATCATCCAATCCAATAATTTCAGTTTTCTTATTTATTCATCCAATTGGTTTTGATTTTTTTTCCAAATCCAATCCAATCCAATTTTAATCGGTTTGGATTGGATTGGATTTCGGTTTCTCAAATAAACTAAAAAATGAAGTTATGAAAGTAAAATTATGATAAAAACATGCAATTATCTTATCTTATTCTATAACATACAAATTACTCAATAGCTTCCAATCCCATTATTGAATGTTATTTGTTAAATATAGTTACACAATAATAAATTTTTTACGTCATTACAGAAAAATAATATCAATAATGATAATATATCAATATGTTCATGAAACTTTGGATCGGTTTGGATTGGATTGGTTCTCATAGGCAGATCCGAAATCCAATCCAATCCAATTAAAAATTTCGGTTTTTTGCGGTTTGCGGTTATTTCGGTTTTCGGTTTTTTGGATCGGTTGTTGCGGTTCCAATTGGATTGGATTGGATTTGAACACCCCTACGTGTCACCAGTTAGGTCCCTAAAAATGTTGGTTATCAGTTAGGTCCCTCAAACATTAAAATGGTCACCACGTTAGTCCCATAGTTAGTCAGTTAGGAACAATGTTAATAGAAGCTGACGTGAAACTTTTTGTGTGACTTGACCTGTTAAGTGTCAAATAAGCACCCTACATGGCAAAAGGCTTAAAAGTAGGATTTCTATAGGTCCCTGATCATAGGGCTAAACTACAAAATTGTGAAAGCAGAGAAGATTAGAATGTCTACCTAAACTCTGTAAAACAATGAAAACACAAAAGAGAAGCATGATTTGTCGTCAATGAGAGGAATGAGATGCAACGATGAGGGGAATGTGAACAATTGTCAACGCGATTGGGAGAGAGGACATTTCAAACAATTTTGCCATTGTGTGAAGTAAATAATTTGGTTTCCCTTTCACAATAGCACATCCATAACATAATCTTCCTTTTTTTGTGATTTCTGGATGAAGATGAAAAATATAAACATGAATGGCATGAATTCACATTGTAATTTGTGGAGATGAAATATTAGTGAATCGTGACTTGCAGTTTTTCTTCACTATGCTTAATTGTTGTAAATTTCTATATTACAACTCTAGCGTTTGATATTTGAGGTTTAAATTGTGTAAGAATACCCAAGATTAGGGACCTAATAGAAACCCTAATTATAACCCATTTTCCATGTAGGATTGCTGAATTGGATGCTTATTTTGCACTTAATAGGCTAAGTCACAAAAATAATCCATGTCAGCTTCTATTAACCCCATTTGTAATTGTGGCTAACTATGGAACTAACGTGGTGACCATTTCAATCTTTGAGGGACATGACTGGTGAGAAATATCTTTGAGGGGCCTAATTGATGACGCGTGTATCTTTTAGGGACTTAATGGGGGGGGTGGTTTAATCTAATTTCTAAACTAGAAATAGGGATGTGTTGTTAGTTCATGCTAGTTTAAAAATTATCTGTTTTCAAAACCTAGTAGTTTAAAAATTAAATGGGCTAGGTTGAGTATTCTCAGCCCAACAACCTGTATAACCCAACCCGTATAATCCATTGAAAAAAATAAGCTGTTAAAATATGGTTGGGCCAGTCCATTTGATCCGTTTTACATTTTTCCCTTTATTTTATTTTCTTCTTTTATTATTGGACGAGTTAGACCGTTTAGCCCCTTAGCCTGTTTGGCCCATCCAAATATGGGCTAGGTCAAAATTTTCTGGGCCATTGATTTTCCCACAGTGTTTTTTACTATTCCCACCCCCATATTTTTTTTGAAAAATTAAAAAACCCAAAACTACCCTTCAGTTAATTGGCTTACAGACAAGACTATCCGGGAATAGTTCCCGGACAACCTTGTCAGTAAGCCATTCTTTTACAAAATAAATAACTTACGGACACGTGTCTGTAACAATTCCCGAACGATCCGTAAGCTAATTTTTATAAGATATAGCTTACGGACAAGGATGTCTGGGAACTATCCCCGGACAGCCTTGTCCGTAAGTTATTTTTTTTAGGCTTAAATATGTTTTTAGTCCCTATAAATATAGGTCATTTTGTTTTTAGTCCCTGTAAAATTTTTTTTTGGTTTTTCATCCCTATAAAATTTTCCGTTTGCCATTTTGGTCCCTGCCGTTAACTTTAAGCTTATGTGGCTAACGGAGTGCCACGTCATCCTGCCACATGTGATTTTTCTTCCAGCTTAATTTTGTTTTTAGTCCCTATAAATATGGTCCTTTTGTTTTCAGTCCCTATAATTTTTTTTTTTGGTTTTTCATCTCAATCTCATCCCCATCCAAAATCACAGTCTCCTTTTACTTCTTCTACTGCATTGTTACACTTGAAATTCTTGAACTCTTCACGGTGGGTTTAAGGAAATAAATTATTTATGTATTCAATTATTTGAAATCTATAATTTTAAATTTGTCCACATTTTCGTCAACTGTTCACTGGTGGCCAATTCTTTTTTGTTCCCACGTGTCAAACTTTTTATCTTAAGTTGATCCACACCCTAATTAAATTCTTAATATAAATGCTTAACAAATGAACCAAATTCAATGTACTGCAAAATTAGGTATAATTGCTTCATTTCATTTATAATTTTTTTGTACAAATATTAAAGTACAAAACATAAATATTAGACACAGAAAATGAAATATATTTACTCGTTTAATTTTAACAACTAAAATAGTAAAACGTTATCATATATTTATTATATATGATATTATAAACTATACTCCACTTAAATTATAATCCACTTCATAAAAAAAAGATAACAATTAACAAATGAATAAATTTTAAAAAAGGACGAAACTAATATATTATAATATTCAAAGAGATAAAATCAATATCTACGTGCTACTCAACTAAGTGTTCACATTATTATTTTTACTATATTTTGTGATCAACAAGGATTTAAAACTCTTATTTATCGTGATAATTTTAAGTTTTGTAATATTATAAAAAATATAGAGTACAAAGAGATAATTTATAAATATAAATTTATTTATGCATTATGTATTAAAATTTTCATTTATACATTTTAATATATTTTCTTATTAACACAATACTCATTAAAATGTACACTATTTTTTTTCTTTTCAATATATAAATTGAATAATATTTAATTACCTATATTATAGGTTAATTAATTTTCACATGATTTAATTAATTTGAATACCAAATCCGTGCATCGCACGATATCAATAATAGTTTCAATACACTTGAATTCCCTGTATAAAGTGGAAAAAACTTGTAATGACCTTTTTTTCTCTACAATTCTTTTTTTATCCATTGACTGACAAAATTTTCACTTGATTTACAATTACAAGCCTTTTTTGTTACTCAGGACAAATTACATTAAGTTATATATAGGTCATCAATAGACATAAATCAAATGAGAATTTTGTTAGTCAATAGACAGAAAAAAGATCGTTACAAGTTTTTCTCACTTTATACAGTGAATTCAAGTGTATTGAAATTTCAAATAATTGAATACATAAAAAATTTATTTCCTTAAACCCACCATGAAGAATTCAAGAATTTCAAGTATAACAATGCACTAGAAGAAACAAAAGGACACTGTGATATTGGATGAGGATGAGATTGAGGTAAAAAAACAAAAAAAAAATTATAGGGACTAAAAACAAAAAGACCATATTTATAGGGACTAAAAACAAAATTAAGCTGGAAGAAAAATCACATGTGGCAGGATGACGTGACACTCCGTTAGCCACATAAGCTTAAAGTTAATGACAGGGACCAAAATGACAAACGAAAAATTTTATAGGGATGAAAAACAAAAAAAAAAAACTTTATAGGGACTAAAAACAAAATGACCTATAGACTAAAAACATATTTAAACCTTTTTTTTTTTTTACAGACAAGGTTGTCCAAGAATATTTCACAGACAAACTTGTTTGGACATTTTTTCTTTCCAAATAAACATTCCTATATCAAGCTCAAAAGGCCAGCACTTTTTTCCTGTGCACTGCCGAGTCATCTTCCCGTTAGGGTGCTGGACGAGAGGCTGCAACTCGCTTTCCTGTGCACTGCCGAGTCATCTTCCCAAAAGGCCAACACTTCTTTCTTGTGTCGAGTCATCTTCCAATCTCGCAGCCAACACTTCTTTCTTGCTTGATGAGAAGATAAGGGAAAGAGGAAAGGTGGAAGGGCGAAGGGGGGAAGGGAAGGGGGAAGGGGAAGTGGAAGGGAAAGGGAGGGGTAGGGGGAAGGGGAACGAACGGCGTGGTGAGGGAAGGGGGAGAAGGGGCAGGGCTGGAAGAAAAAATTGAGGGTAGGAATAGCAATAATGGGGGTGGGAAAAGTAAGGGCCAATTTTCTGTTCATCTTTAAATTTGGGCCAACATGTCTCTGCCCATTTTTACGGGCGGACAACGGGTGAGACGGGCCAACCCGTATTTTATCATCCCAAAATTCAGGAATCTAGAATTATAATAAAAACACTTATAATGTATTCCGATGTCAGTAGTTATAAAAAATAAAAACATTATATTATAATTATAATAATAATTATAAAAAATATAATAATATTAATGATATAATTATAATATGATAATATAAATATTAACTATTATTATTTCTATTATTATGATTATGATATAATCTTATTCAATTTTTGTATCGATCTATACTCAAATTCAAATATTATAATTAAACAATCTTAAAATTATTATTACTTTCCTATTTGTAATCCTTGTAATCTCATCATTCATATTTTAAAATTCGATTTTAAATTAAAACATTAAAACATATCCCTCCTAAGATTATCATTATCCATTTTGATATTATGATATTAATATTTTTTTGTATTTGATCAGGAATTTTCCACAAACATAGTTATGGGTTTAATCTTTGAGTCGGGCAGGATTCGAATCCCTGACCTTGCAGATAAAGTCCGTCTGGGTCATAGTCCACTTCCACTACAATCACTCACTGTTTGTATCTTGATATTATTATATTAATATATCAATTGTTAATTATTATATTTGTAAGAATCAGGTTTAATTATAACATTTATATATGATTTCTTTGCTAATAATTTTTTATTATATCATCATTATATATTAATATTATTATATGTAAAGCAATCCAATTTGATTAGGATCTTAATAATATGATGTCTCTAAATCTCTCTATTCTAAAAGTAATTAAATTTAGGGGTGTTTTAATAATTTAAAATTTAATCTCCATTTATGTTCTCTATTCTATCCCTTTTTCTTAGATATGCCAATCATGCCTCCAAGAGAGACCCAAAGCCCATCGCTTCTACTTGTCCATTCTTTCACGCAATTGAACAACAAGCTTCCTCTAAAAGAACAGAGAGATTGGTAGATAAAATGTATAACACATGAACACAACTACGGTAACGTACTAATTCCGTGAACTTAAAAATAATACCGGTTGAAAGCATATTTCTAAATTTACTGAATTATTTTTCGTGACATTATCGATATCAATAAACATATAATTCACAAATAAGCGCTTAAGTATACCAACGAAATACATAAGCATAATTCTGGATATTACAATACATGTGTTCCCAACAAAATAGAAATGTCCAACATGTGTTGCACATGTACAATAATATCCTCAAAATAATTACAATACTGAGAAAGGTCTCAAGGGCACCAAAATAGATAACCAATAACATAAATCCACAGTATGAATATATATATCAAAATGTGGTAAATGCAAAAGAATGGAATTAGTGCGGATCCACTAATCAACTCCCAAGTCCTCCGGTCAAGCGCTCGGTTGAGAGTTGTGCACATCTAAAATAAGCCATAAACGTGTGGTAAGACTAAAGTCCCAGTGAATGTGATCATGCAAGCAGTGTAGGTGTACAGGAAGTAGGGGTGGCAAATGGATGGATTGGGTGGATTTGGATCAGGATTATAATGGATGGATTGAAACAATTCATTAATCCGTTTATAATCCATTAAAAATATATTATAAAAATCCAATCCATCCATGACCTATTAAATGAAAACCATCCAATCCATCCATTAACAATTATTTTATAGATGGATATCCAGTCCATCCAGACTTTTTTTTAAAAAAAATATTTTTTATTATTCTTTTAAAATATTTTTTATTAACTAAAAAATTTAATAATTTTTAAGTAAAAATTTCTCTCACTATATTTTTCATTTATTAAAATTCTCTCCTCTCTCTCTCCCCTCTTCTCCTTAGTTTCTCTCTCCCTTCTCTCTCATCTCTCTTCTTGTTCTCTCTCCTCTCTCTCCCCCTCTCTCCTCTATTTCTCTTTCCTCTCTCTCCTCTGTTCTCTCTCACCTCTCTCTCCTCTTTCTTTCTCCTTGTCTCTCTTTCCTCTATTCTCTCTCCCCCTCTCCCTTGTCCTCTCTCTCCTCTGTTTCTCTCATCCCTCGCCTCCTTTTTTCTCTCTCTTCCCCCCTCTCCTTTGTTTCTCCCTCCTCCTCCTCCTATCTCTCTCCCCTCTCCCTCTCTCATCCTCCTCCTCTCTTCCCTCTATTTCTCTCTCTTCTATTTTTTTTTGAATTTTTCAACCGTACAGTACACAATAAAACTTGGTTTTTAGAAACCAAATTATTGTATGGCACACACGTTTTAGGTCCAAGTACTAACATTATATAAATTTTTATATTTTACAAACATTTTATAATAAAAATAATAATGAATATTAGCTTTACGCATCTGCTTGTATATATTTAGATGAAATGCACAAGTTTATATGAATTATTTACGTCTAAAAGTTATATAAAACAATATACATACAGACCTTAATTATTTATTTATATTTTCAAGTTCGGCTGTTAATGTTTAATTAAATATAAGATCTAACTGAATATTATTGAAACTTAAATATAAGGTTCATTTTATAAAAGGTAAAAATAAGATTTTATAATTTTTCCCTCCCAGTACATAATTTAATAACATAAAAAGTTATATAAATTTTGGAAGTGTCAGACTCTATTCCCTTTAAAATTACTTTTCCAAATTCAAACAGAGGTGGACAATGTCACAATGAGATGTGCGGGGAAAGGAATGGTAATTGAAAGTGAGGAGCAAAGCACGTAGTATAGTGATTTCCGACACGCTGTGTGTGATTCGAATATTTGAGGCTTGAGTGAAACCCACCTGGACGGGAGTTTTAAATAGAATAATCCATTGGATTTTAAAATAAAAGAGGATGGATCACATCCATCCATTTATTTGAGGTTGTCCATCCAATCCAGTCCAGAAAATTTTTCTTTAATGGCTGGATGGATTGGATTAATTTTTCATGGATGGATTGGATGGTTAATGGACATATGGATCATTTTGCCAGCCCTAACAGGAAGATGACATTACATAGTGGAATATAGAGATATCGTTTCACAATTAACAATATAAGTAATGTAATAATCAACCTATGGTGTTTTACCTAGCACCCATGGGGTTTTATCACTTAACCTTTGGCTAGACCTGAGCTCAATATTTGTACAAGGAACGTCTCCCTTGTGGTCCATCTAGATCTATTGTTTACTCCTGTCTTAATTATCAATCAACATTTCATTTTACTCTTACATAGTTTCCTCTAGGTCAAAGACCCATGATTTTCCTCTCATACAAATGTATGTAATGAACTCACGATGTAAGAGCAACTTAAAATTCATAAATGGTTCCTCAATATTCACATCAAAATGATTCATAAAGATGAGCCTGGTTTATTGCATAATATGGTTTTCCCCCAAACCCTAAAATACAACCAAGTCAACCAATGCACATCAATCATCCATAATCATAGACAATAATACACAAGCATAAGGGAATAGGAACAAAGGAGAGTGATCATATAGGGTTTACACACAAATGAGAGTGAGGGGGTGAATGACACTCACCTCTAGGGGTAGAAAAATGAGCCTTGAGGGATGGGTGAACACTCCCTTGACCTCCTTCCTCCCTGGGGATGCAACCTTGAGCCTTCTCCTCTTTTTCTCCTTCTCCTTGCTCTGTTAAGGTTGAGAGAAAAATGTTAGTGTTTTTTATTTGGGTCAAAATGACCCTGGAAATGTTTTTTAAAACTGATTTCGCATGTTCTCGCTCAAGCGAGACTTTTCTCACTTGAGCGAGAATGGACAGGAGCTCTATGTCGCATTCTCAATCAAGCGAGAATCCTCTCACTTGAGTGAGGAGCTTATTTCCGCTTAAGCGAGGTGTCTCTCGCTTAAGCGAAAATATCAGTAACCAAAATTCACAATTTTACTGATATATTTGCTCAAGTGAGGACCTTCTCGCTTAAGCGAAAATGCTCCAGAGTAATCCCTTAAAATTCAGTTTTTAAACCCCCCTTCACATACTTCCTTTTATGAAAACCTTTTATACTCCTATTTTCACTTATGAAAATTATTTCAATTTTTGGGATGTTACAATTCTACCTCCCTTAAATTAATTTTGTCCTCAAAATTGCCTATTACAGTTTTACTACCTCAAGTGAATATCTCGGGATGTTGAGCATGTCCTCCTCCTCCTCCTCCTCCTCCTCCTCCTCCTCCTCCTCCTCCTCCTCCTCCTCCCAGGTAGCCTCCTCAGGAGTCTGACCCTCCCAAATCACTTTCACTAATGGAATGGCCTTGTTCCTTAGAGTTTTGACACTCCGGTCAATGATCCATGTAGGTTTAGTGGGAACTGTAAGGTCGTCCCTTAATTTTACTGATTCAGAGCTTATGATGTGTTAAGGATCGTGAACATACTTTTTGAGTTGGGATATATGGAAGACATCATGGATGTTAGATAAATGGGGAGGTAAGAATATTTTGTAGGCTAGGGAACCAATCCTTTTCAGGATTTGGTAGGGACCAATAAATCTAAGATTGAGCTTTTTGCCCTTAATGGTCCTTCCGATACCTGTGACGGGAGTGACTTTTAGGAAAATATGTTAACCCTACTCAAACCCTAGGTCCTTTCTCCTTCTATCGGCATAACTCTTTTGTCGACTTTCAGCTGTCCCAAACTTTTCCCTAATCATCTTAATATTATTTGTGGTCTCTTGGACCAACTTCGAACCTAATAGATTCCTGTCACCCACCTCACTCCAACAAAGAGGGGACCTACACTTCCTACCATACAAAGCCTCATAGGGTGCCATACCTATACTGCTATGAGAACTGTTGTAGGCAAACTCTGAGAGGTAGGTACCTATCCCAATTACCCTTCTTCTCTAAAACACAGACTCTAAGCATGTCCTCTAAGGTCTGGATGGTCCTCTCAGACTGCCCATCAGTCTGAGGATGGTATGCAGTACTAAACTTCAATTTAGTACCGAAAGCCAGGTGTAAAGCATTCCAAAACCTAGAGGTGAACCTAGAGTCTCTATTTGAGACTATGCTAGAGGGTACACCGTGGAGTCTCAAAATCTCCTTGATGTACAAGTTCGCTAATTTACTCGGGGATAGGTGGCCCTAATCGGTGGGAAATGGGCCGACTGGGTCAGCTGGTCCACAATGACTCATATAGCATATCAAACCCTCCTGGGACTCTAGGTAGTCCTATCACAAAATGTATGGCTATGCCCTCCCATTTCCACTCGGAGATCTCTAAAGGCTTAAGGGTTCCTGAGGGTTTCTGGTATTCTATTTTGACCTGCTGGCATATTAGGCACCTAGAAACAAACTTTTCTATCTGCCCACCAAAAATTTAACTGGGTAATACCTGATTAAAAATTTTCAACATTGGTTCATAGGTCACAACTCTCAAGAATCAAGCATTAAAATCTTAGAGCTAGTCATATAAAAGGCTTGTTAAAACAAATTTTTTATTAGTTTTTAATATAATTTCAAATCAAGATAACTTTTGTGAAAGTGTGACTCTTAGTTACCTGAGTGTAGTGTTATTGGAGTCGGACCGGTCCGGTCCGACCGGAAACCGGACCCATGGTCGGTTCGGTCAACAGTTTAAAACATTACTGCATTTGAACAGGTATTAAACCGGTTGAACTAGCACAATCCGGCTGTGAATCAGGTCGAACCGGGTGGGTTTGCACGCGGGCTGACAGAGTGTTGAGTGATGGAGAATACCTTCCACAAAAATTCAGAAAGTGGCACAGGAGAGAATCGAGCACAAAACCAAATGAACAGGGGGCGCACTACAACCACTACACAACACCTTTTTGATATATGTTACAAATTTAATATATATATATATATATAATGATATTTGGAATGTAATTGATTAAATATTTTTAAATATATTTATTTATTTAATAAATGTATATAATTTAATAATATATTTCCGGTTTAGCCGGTTCAACTAGTGAAAAGACCCAGTGACTCTGTGTCCTGACTTAGTCAATAACCGGTCCGATTTTAATAACACTGCTTGAGTGAACCAATTAGGGATGGTAAAATGGGTTTGACCTTTTAATCCACTGAATAGGATGATGAAAATATAGGTTGGGCCAACTCGTTTGGCTCGTTTTTCAATTTTTCCATTTTCCCTTTATTTTATTTCCTTTTCTTTTGTTTGGACGGGTCAGACCGTTTAGCCCGTCAACCCGTTTGACCGGTTTAGCTCGTCCAAATATGGGTTGGGTTGAAATTTTGTTTCACTTTTAAATTTGGGCCAACTCATCTCAACTTGTATTTTGAATGACTGGGATGGGCCAACCCATATTCACATTCCTGTAACCCAATTTGAAAAATGATAAATTTTAATGTGAAAATAAAATTAAAAAAAAATTAGAATAAATACAATTAAAATTTCAGATGAAAAATGTTCACATAAAAAAATTCAAAATTAAATATTTTGGAGGAACTGATATTTGAGAAAAGATTTTTAATATAGAAATAAAAATTAATGGGTCGTTCTAGGGTGTTTCACCTTACGGGTGTAACACCGGTGTTCCACCTTTTTTTAATATAAATGACCTGCTATTATAGGTAATTTTACCTATTATCAAAACTTTTTATATTTACTGTTAGGGGTCTCCTTTCTTTTATTTTATGAGTTGTATATGTGAAACCAAATAGCTCAGTGAGACACCACCGTCACGGTGGCGGTAAGGTGGAGAACCGAGTGGATGATTCCGCCGAGCATGTACCGGAGAAATCGGAGTAATAATTCTTTGTTACCTCATATATGCACTCAGCTCATGAGATGACAAATGGCTTTGTCATGTGGTTTTGATAATTTTAGCATTATCCTGCAACTCAAGCATTATCGTGCCTTTTGCAGGACTTGGAGTCAAGAAACACTTCCTCCTTCTTCAACTTGCGGGTTATTGGAAAATCTCTCAACTGTCTTTATTGGAAACTCGCTCAACGTACTCAGCTTATTTAATGATAGAAAATAAGGATGCAAGAACCATTTTTGCAACTACAACCTCTCGCAGCCTAGGCTCTGTATCGGGCCATTTTTGCAATCCAATGGCTTCAATCCAGACTTTGTGTTTCTGCAAGAACTTCAATAGTCCAGTGACTTCAATACAGATCATCATCATCTTCCCCATTTTTACAAGAACTGCAGTCCAGTGGCTTCAATCCAGGCTCTGTATCGGACCAAGATGCACGAACAAAGTCTGAAATAAGATTCAGTTGGCCTTCATGTTTCTGAAGATTTTCGTAAATTTGGTGAAAAATTGGGTCTTGTGTATAATTTCGTAATTGTTATTATAAAAGTTAGAGGGACAAAATTGATAATATTAATATTTTTCTAGCTACAGGTAACCAGTAACTAATCTGGACCATTCGTTCAAAAGATACTAGATCCTATGGTTAAAAAAAGGTGAAACACCGATGTTTCATCCATGAGGTGAAACACCCTAGACAAAGCCAAAATTAATAGTAATTACTGAGAATAAAAATGTAAATAAGAAATCAAATGAATACTCTCAACCAGGGATGGCCTTTCCATATAGACACATCTTTTGTAAAGCCATGAAAAACCCAGTTCGGTTTTTATTTAAAGATCCTGACTTCTCTATTACCTTGTATGGTATTGGTGTGTTTGATTCTGGGGCATATGTAGTGCAAAAATTTTACTCATTAAGTCTTCAGAATACCATCCTTCACGACCAACTAGCACTGAAGCAAAAAGGTTGAGAGGAATCTGCTGTACAATTATCTCAGTTGCACAACTATCACATTCAAACAAAAGGGTGTTTGTTTGGATAATTTACTGATGGCTGGCTAAGGTGATGAATCCATCTTAAGATAATATCCATATGAGGAATGTTGACCAAAGAGTGAGTGCTATAGCTGCAGCACCATATGTCCACAACAGGATAACTGAATACTCTTCTGTGCCTACATCAAACAGCTGAGCCATGGTACCTTCATGATGTCATTGAAAATATAATATCAGTAACAAAGTGACTACAAGGTGTTTTGTAATTTTTTTTCTTTAATTTTTTTTTTTTTTTTTGAAATTTTATATCAATAGAGATGAAAATACCATTTTAAAATATTAATTTTCTCTCTTACTTTAAAATTTATGTTTTTATTCATTTTATACTAATTTTATATGTTGGCCCAATTTGGATACACTTCTGTAGAAGAACTTCTAGAAGATAAAAATAGAATGAATTAAAGAGGTCAAATGAATTTAACTTCTCCATAAGTTGAAATTAGTTACTTAAGGAAAAGTTAAATGGGAGAGCTTTTGGAGCAAGTGGGCTACAAAGACTAATTTCAACTTATGGAGAAGTTAAATGCATTTGGCCTTTTTGATTCATTATATTTTGTTCACCTAGAAATACTTCTGCAGAAGTTTAATCCAAACTAGCCATTACAGTCACATGTTCTATAATTTTTAAAATTTATTGTATCTTGTGTTTGTGTCATTTCCTTGCAACATAGAGTAACTATATAATATAACACACCATTGAAAGAATTTAAAAATTATGTATGGAATCACTTACTAATATTCACTGCAGGTGGCAAGGCATACTGAATTGCCAGCACAAATTGAAACAAAGGGTCATTTGGGAGGAAACCAAATTTGGCTGCCGCTTTAACAATAAAAAATCCAATAGCAGGTAGTAGAAAAAGTCGAGCTATGATGATAGAAATAAGGATCAATGGTTGTATACATGATGATTTCATGCCTGCAGTTTCAGTACATTAAAGAAAATAACATTTAATTTTCAGTGTTCAAAAAATATGTTGAGAACTCAGAAGTATACCTATGGAAGTTAATTTTCTATACCTTGTGTAAGGTTGCCACCTAGCAAAATGGTGATACAAGGAATTGTTCCATCCCTATAAAGAATAAGTTCAGTCTCAGGTAACTTGTGATTAGAAAAGAAACAGATACTATAAATTAAAACATAATAGCTTTAATGAGAAAAGGCACATACCCTAGCATTTGTATGGAGTCTTGGATCACTTTCAGTGGAGCATTTTGTCCAATTATTAGGTTCCTTAGCCATCTAACTCCACCAAAGAGAAAACCTAAAAACTGAGAAAGGGGGTGAAATTTCACAGGATCATTTAAATTACTACCAAAATCAGATTAAACAGAAGTAGAGTGAACTAAAAACCAAGAAACATACTTAAAAATAAAGGAAAGAATGGAACTCACTGTAGCAATTGTTGGAGGTGACATTAGCTCTGCCATAATTTGGCTCAGAGTTTCTATCATTCTATGCCAAAATGATATTTCCCCATTCTTTGATACACTGCTTGGGCCTTGATCTACAAGCTTCAGATTCAGAATCATTTGATAATCCATCAAATTTTGAGGAATGAAGATGTATGACACATGCTATACTTATTTTTGAGTTTGTGAAAAATAAGAATGTAGAAAACAAAGGAGGAGAGTAAGATTTTGAAGTTCACTCATTGTTACTTGGTGAAGGAGGATATAAAACCATTTTCACTTCCAACATTTTCACATTTTTGTTTTAAGAGAAATGCCAACAACACATTTTCTAACACACTTTTGCCAACACACCATCATTATTAATTGAAATTCACATGAGACCCACCAAATTGAAAATGAGACTCATGTGAATACTGAATTTTAACCAATAAAAATGTGTGTTAAAAAAGTTCAGAGAATGTGTTAGACTAGCATTCCTCCTTGTTTTAGTAAGTGATTTTCATTCCAGAATTTTCATCTTACAATTTGGTTCTCAGTGTCTCCTGTATTGTACTGCCTCACTTGTATCACTGTGTTTTCATTGTGATTTCCTTTGAGAAGGCGAGTTCCTGCATTAGCATCAAGTTCTGATCTGGGAATCTTTAAGATCTCAGCAGCCTCAAAAGCCTTATATCTCATGGATCTATTTCGCATCATTTGGTAAGTATAGGTCCAGATGAAGATGCCACCAATCTGCAGTTTACAAAACATGATGATATGAGATACATGTTAAGGTTGTAATGAAAAAGCAAATCAAGTATATATAAAATGAATTAATGCATTACCGCCAAAGAGAAAAAAGAGTAAGAGAGTGCCCTATTGCGGCATTCATCATGTGTACCAAAGTGGCCTCCTTTCTGATCACAGATAGCAGGTACAATTACAATAGGAAGGTTACCCATATTTCCTAATAAAAAAAGCACTCATTGAAATGAGAGTCTTTTAGATAAAGGGTTTGTGTGACAATTTAGAGATTGTTTGGTATGAGTGAAAATGGAAGGATTGGATGAGATCAAAGCATGCATCATTGTCAATTTTCACACTTTCTGCCTCTCCATTCCTTCCAAGTTTTACTCTTGCCAACCATACCATACCATACCATAATTAACTCTCATGCTATGCTACCTGTTGAACATGAAGCAATAATAAGACCTTCCAGTTTCATATTTGGCTTTAGTAATTTTACAATTATCCATCCAAGAATCCCTCCAATCAAGAAGGTAAATCCAATGTTAACCGGCATAAACCACCTGCATTAAGGAGTGAACAAGACATGGTTAACATAAACAGAAAAAAGAATATAATTATACCCTTTGAAGTCCACAAATTGATACCCTTTCTTCTTGTGTTTCCTTTTAACAGAAGTACATAAAAAGTTTCATTGAAATGCAATTATTGCTGACAAATATAACACAATCAAAATTGGTTTGTTCTATAAGTAATGTAGCTTATGGCTTTGTTTGTAGTGCCAATGGGAGATGACCTTAATTCTGTTTCTCCTTTTTATTTTACCTTTTGTTCTGTTTTTCTATTCTCCAAAGTGACACATTTCAAGTTTATCACATCTCATGTATAATGTAAAGCAGAGTTAATATATTAACAGACCTATCAGAACTATTCCATTAAAATATCAACAGAATCAAAACATGCCTGAAAATACTACTCATGCTCTCTTAGCCTTCCCATTAGGAATCAAAAGTGGAAAAAAAAATACAAAACATGCATAGTTTCTAAGAGTGAAATACTAATCAATGTGTACCATGATATCATTTCGTCAAGAGAAACATTCTTTGCAAAACTGGCAAATATAAGTGAAGGAGTGAATGCAAGGAAGACAATCTGCACAAGGCATAAACAAAAGCAAAGAAAAAAAATGCTTAGATTAGAATAATGCAGAGCTTGTTCTGTACTTGTTCTCAAATGAAAAAAAAAAGAAAGGATGGGGGAGAGCATTGAACAAATAGTATTCATTATATCTCTGTAATTAAAAAACATTGATATCAAATTCAACTTGCCCCTCACCTTGTTCAAGGATTTTCTAAATTCAGCTGAAAGAATATTATCACAATAGTCAGTTGCCATAAAAGCTCCCAATGCACTGATGAGTAGGACTTGAATAATTGGCGCAGACGCCACCTCTAATAGCTCCCAAAAACCCATCTATCTTTGCTTCTATTGTGCTGATAATCTTCTCTTGTTGCTCAATATTAGTGTTGTACTTGCACTCTTACTTTAAGTTCTATTCCCAAGGATGAACACAAGAGAAATCTTAGAAAACAGAACAAAGGTAAAGTGATAATGAAGAAGGGACAGAAACCATTGACTAATTTTGGTCATAGGCAATGAAGAAGCTCAACAAGGAAAAAGTGCAATAAAAGAAGAAAAACATGGAAAATCCGGGAATGTACATTTTACTACGATAGTGTGTTCAAGGATAAGGCGGCCCAAGCCCTTGATTTAGGCCCATAAATTGCTAGTAATATCCTTTATAAAAATATAAGTATATATTATTATTAGGCGCAGTAAGATTTGGAGTTCAAACCTTATTAGTTGAATTTTAACTTTTAAACCCATTTTTTTCACTTCATGTTTTTAAAAGGATAAATATAAAGGTTTGATTGAGACCTTACTTACAATATATTGGGCGGTCCTTCTGGAAAAAGCATTGTAAGTTCCTTCTAGAAAATTTGATAACTTGAAGTTGCAATATAACAGACATATTAGAGCTCATAATTTGTTTGTTTTCAAATATGGTATGATTTACACATTTTAACACGCTTAGGTTTAAACAAAGAGTGCCAAAACAAAGAGTTCACAAGTAAAAAATATTTGCACTTTTATATTATTAAATAAATATATATCATAGTGGTTAAGTAGGTTATCACTATTTTCTACTTTAACTATATTTTTATTAAGTATAAGGAGGCATTAATTTAATGGTACAGAAAAAATCTCTTATTCTAAAAGCACCTAATTATGCTCTAGTTTGAAATCTTTCTAAGAGAATGTATTTTACTTATAAATATAATGCATTGCATTTTGTAATTTTATAAATTATCTCATTTTAATAAGATTTATAAATTATTTTAAATTGTGTTTCTCTTAAATTTAAAATAAAGGATGATATATTTTCATAATAATTTAATTAGTGTCGGCTACATTTTACGGTTTAAGTTTGAATTTAACTAGAAAAATATAATAATTGCATTTACATAAAAACAAAAGAATTCAGTTTAAAGTAAAACATTTTTTTTTAAAAAAAATATAAATATATAATAAGTGAAAGAATTCTAAAGAAATAATAATATAAAAAAATTTATAAAATATCATTAGAATTTAGAGACAGAAAATGATAACCATTGATACTTTCAGTAGTTAGATAGAGTAGTAAGCATGTTTGAGTGCACTTGAGGTGTCATTTAAATTTTTGAACTTGTGAAGAGGATTTGCTTCAATAATCTGATTGGAAACTAAAAATTAATACAGCTACTTATAGTAGTCTCTTTATAGAGTTAGTACTTTGAAGGTGTTCCTTTCGTGTGTAAGTGTGCACGGGGTAAGTTTTACGTATAAGTATATATTATTGCTTTGATATTTAGCAACAGCTTTAAAAGAAAAGGGAAATGGAAAATGATAGTTGCAACTTGCTCGAATGAACTTATCACAAACTCTTCTGTTAAAAAAAAAAAAAAAAAAACTTATCACAAACTCTCATGAGCTTAATGTAATTAACTATATAAGCCATTAGATAATAGTATATCAATTTTAATTTAACTGACCGGTTTAGATGAGTCAACCTTTGAGTTTGTAAGCATTAATTAATTAAGTTTGTAGTTTTATTGTTCAAGATATGAACAAGCATATATCCTACTAAAAAAGAGTTATGTTTTCAAATATTTATTAAATATAACTCACCCTAGAAAATGCTTTATAAAGTATTTGAGAACTCATTTTGGGTATAAATTCAAGGGAAAAAAAAGATGGACACTAGAGTAATAAGTACGCACTTAATAACGAAAAAAATTAGTTGGGTATGACTTCTATATGGGCTGCAAAACTCTTAACACAGCTGCATATTAGGGCTCGAATTCGAAATCACTGGTTAAGTTCTTAGTAGCTGATTCACATGTTCGGTTGTAATGATATGCATTTCTTAAATAATGGTTGTGATTACCAAATATTTAATTAATTTCAATGTCTAATGATCCTATATACATGATTTACCAACGAAAAATATATATACTCATTGCTTTCTAAAAGTTATTCTAAAGCGACTACCACTAATTAATATTGTCTGAGAAAAAAAGTACTCTTAATTATATTATGAAAGGTTGTGATCTGGGATTTTTTTTTTATTAAAAAACTGTGACTGAGAAACCAGTCAGATCTTCAATGAGAAATTAACTATTAATAAAAGGCTATCTAGTAAGATCTTTGAAATGCAATACGATATATATAACGCATGCATGCATGTTAATTAAAGACACAGAGAGTAATTGTGTGAAACCTGTGAATGAGAGGCCAGGCTACTGAAATATTCTGTGAAGAAGAGGCACTGATCTGTTTGAGAAGAGAGGAAGAAAGGATCGAAGAGTACTCCTACAATTGGTTAGGCAATCAGTGATGTTTGAGTTGTTAAAATGAGTACAGTTACATGGATCGCTATTTGCGCGTTGCCTCAAGGACATGGTTCAGACACATAATAAAAAGAGCATATTAAATTATTAATTAACGTGCTGTGCGAAATTATGCATTTTTTTCTCTATCTTATTATTGTTATTTTGACCAAAACCAACCACACACTAGGATTTATTTTAATTTGTTCAGTCTATGGATTAAATGTGCAATATAATTTTTATGATGGACCTTTTTAAAATTAATTAGATTAATTTATTTAAATTACTATAATTTTATAATTTACATATGTTTCAATTTGTCCTTCATTTATTTTTGACATTTTTGGATTTTTTTATTTTTAGTCCCTATATCTATCTATCTATTTATCTATACTCTTAAAAAAGGAAAGTCTTTTCATGCCATGTGTCATTTCTCACAAATCTATTTTCCCTCTCAAACTCTCCCCTTTTCCATTTTTTTAATCATTCCTAACTTTCTTTAAATTATCATAATATGTGATTAAAGACAATATTTTTGGGGAGTCAATTTAATGTCTACAATTAATATTAAATAATGAAATATATGTATTTTAATTAAAATTAATAGGATGAAAAAGACTAATAAAATAGATAAGATAGTTACTAATTGGAAAAAGAGTCATAATAATGAGACCTATATTTTAGGGGGGAAATATTTACTCCTCTAACATTATACATCGACAAATTAAAAACTTTTTTTAAATTAATCTCTTTTTTAAGAAGAGAATATTAAGAATTATCAACATTTATAGAGGCATAAAGTGAAGGCTTTATTAGATTTATATTTTTTTTTCAAAGATCCTTGCTATATACAAATCGAGTACATTGATCATGCCATGTCTCACTTTCTCACAAATCTACTTTCCCTCTCAAACTCTCCCTTTTTTCATATTTTTATATCATTCCTAACTTTCTTTAAATTATCATATTATGTGATTAAAGAAAATATTTTCGGGGAATCAATCTAATGTGCGACACCCTTAGTTATACCGCTAAGAGTATCACATTACGAAACATAACCGTCGACTTACTGTTTTTAAAACTTAGAAAATACGAAAATATATTTTTTTTTAAATATTCATGAAAATGTCCTTATCTTAAGCCTGAAATTCATTTTCTAAAAACATCTAGACGATTCAATCATTCCGCATACATACACAACATACACGCAAATATAAAGGGGATCATGGGAAGAAACGTCATAACGTATATACAGAACCATAGTGTCAAAGTAATCTCGGAGTAAACAATACCACCATACAAAACAAGAGTTCTAGTAGTAGACTATAATAATTAAGACCTCAGCCAAAACGAAACAAAACAAGAGGCCACTAAATCAGAGCTGCTACTAACTAGACTCGTAACTACCCCCAGTTACGCTATCCTACTCATCGTCATCCGTCTCAGCAGGAATCCACCCACAACTCCTCCCTCCAGTACCCCCGAGGTTGATCATCCCAAAGTCTTCTGAGGGGTCGTCACTGGAAGAATCCTCTTCCGGCTCCTCATCCTCAGGGTCATCCTTCGGGTCTTCCTCTGGGTCCTCCTCCTCAGATGTAGTGTCATCAATCACAATCATGTCTGGCTTGCTCGGGAGGGGACGGCCAAATGCGTTAGGATATGCGGGTTGTGGAGGTGACACCTCTGGACCGGGAGAGTAACGAGGGGAATCTGGCTCGCCCATGGTCGCCATCCGTGAGGACTGTGACGATGTCGATGGAGAGGGGCGATGACGACGGTTGAGAAAAGTAGTGTAGCGACGGAGTCCGGGTGGAGTCTCAAACTCAAGGATCACAGGCACAGTGAAAACGACCTCCGGTACAAGGGGAAGGCTGAGGTGAGAGATGGTGACGTGCACTTCCCCTGTAAACACGCAGCGTCTAGGAACGTCCGTAACTCGCCACTGCCCCCGTGGCTCCCATCTCAGTGCTACCCTCATGGTTGTCATCTTGAAGCTCTTCGAACCCAACTGTCGACGTAGCGAAAAAGCACAACGACAGAAAACAGAAGTAGAAAAGGGAGGGTGAGAACATCACATAAACTCATGTCAAGTAGAACACAGTAACTAGAGCATCCATAAAATATTCACAGACATTCACATAATCTCAATCACAAGTGTGCAGTTGATGCTATCATGATGTACATAACTAATGCATGAGGGCCCGGGAAAACATCACCAAAAGCAGAGCACACAACAACTGCTCGACCATATATGTACAATATATCAGGAGTATAGTCTGTACTAGCAAATAGTACGAAGAGCATTGCTCAATCTCTGGCCAAGATGATTTTCCGACTTCCAGACAAACTCACTGATTATGAAAACTTGAGAGCGACAGGATAGTCAAGCCTGTACCCCGCTTACAAGATAGTAGGGGGCGAGCCTACGCCACTTGTGCCATTTCGGGACCCGACTTATCCTCAGGGCTGGTCTCCTTTATCGGACCGCTGGTGTTCTTTGCAAAACTCAGTGCACCCGTCCCATCCAGTCTCACACTGTACTAGAGTGGTATTGCCATATAGGTCGTAAGGCTTTTGAACCTTAATCATTATTGATGCACATGATGTATGTCACACCACAAACACTTACAATATTACATCCTTACAGACAAGCCCATTAAATCTTTTTACGTCACCACTTTACCGTGGTGCAACCTCGTAGATTCAAGGTCTTTCTTTTGAGGAAAACCAAATCACACTCTCTTGCCAAGCTTCTCAAGTTTTATGTAGAGAGAAAGTGTTGGTTATAATCTTTTAAGGTAGCTTGTGCTAGCTTTATTGATAATCATATTCACTTAAGTCCTACAATTTACTAAGGCTTATGATTGTGTCTTATGGATGATATTACTTATCCTAATTCTTCTTGTATAAATAATTAAGATTAGATTTAACTTTTAATCAATCTTCATTAACTGGGCTATAATTAATCTTAATCCTCCTTAATTAAGTCTTAATCTTTTCCTTAGTTTTGGACTAAGCTTTTAATTACATTTGATTAAGGTTAATCATAGTTAGTTAATTTTTAATCATCATTACTAATTAATTACTTAATACTTTTATTAAGGTTAATTAACTTTAGCCTTAATTAATCATCCGTTACTTAATTAACTTAAGTAGATTATGTTAATTTAACTTAGGTAATTAGATTAGCTAAGTCTACTAATTAATTTCTAAGTTTTAATTTCTTAATAACTTGGATTAGAGTTGAAATCCAACTCCAATCTAACTTTTAATTTCATAATCTAATCTTGATTGACTTTTAATGAGTCTTTAACTCCTTTTCTTAAAGGTTTTAAACTTAAATTAAAAGCCTAAAGGTTTTATAACTCTTAGGAACTTATTTTTAGTCATGGCAACCTAAAATATTGACCTTTAAATTGACTTTTACTTGGTTGGAATTGGAAATCCGAATTTGTTTTATTTATTTTTAAAGACTTATTCTTAGTTGCACTTTAGTCCTTTTACTTGTAAAATTGCTTCTTAGTCCTTTTGGACCACCAAAGCCCATAAACATGTTTTCAACATACCCTTGACCTTTTTAAGATCAAAAAGGTATTCTTGATGAGTTTCCTCAAGAACAACTCATGAACATCAAGAACAACTTGAATGTTCATCAAAACTTCAAATTTTTCACAACATCCAATCTTCACCAAAACTTCACACATTCATCAACAAACAATCTAAATGCCAAATATCATACTAATCCACTCAAAATCATCCACATACACATTAAAGTTCATAACTCCATCTTCAAGCTCATAAACACTATTTTTCAAAGATCAATCATCCAAAACAATTGTATACCTTCAACCAACTTCATGTATGTTCATAGATTCATCATACAAACACATTCCAAGCACCAAAAAAATTTTGAAACACATGCAGCCCCAAAATCCCTCAAGGCCGAGAGCTATTAGAGGAAAAAGGGGAAAATTTTTCCAAAATTGTTTCTTGGCTTGCATGCACCAACAATCACAATCCAAGCACATTCCAAGCACCAAAAAAATTTTGAAACACATGCAGCCCCAAAATCCCTCAAGGCCGAGAGCTATTAGAGGAAAAAGGGGAAAATTTTTCCAAAATTGTTTCTTGGCTTGCATGCACCAACAATCACAATCCAAGCACATTCCAAGCATCAAAATAAACTTAAAAACATGTAAACAACCCAGCTCCAAGAATCCAAAACATTTGCTCAAAGAAAAGCTCAAAAAGTGATTTTTTTCAAGGAGAACAAGAGTAAAAACAAGGATTTTAAGGGCAAATCCTTGACTCTAGTTACCAATCCTACTGGAGTTCAAGTTCTCCCCCCCCTTTACCTCAAATTTCCAAGAAAATGAGTGCAGAAAAACAGCTCCAAGAACAGCCCCAAGATCACTCCTTCAAGTCTCCAACAAGGATCTAAAGGCTAGAAAGCTAGTGTTTCTAAGCTTAGGCTCAAAAATGGAACCTAAGCTTGGTGGTGTTTATGGAGGGATTGAAGTTTTTGAGAGAGAAAAGGGAGAGGAAGCCACGGCCAAGGAAGAGAGAAGATGAGAGAAAAGGAAAGTTCTCCTTGCTTGCATGCAAAAAAAAAAAAATGAAAGAAAAAGGAGAAAAATGCTTTTTATATGACATACTCACCTTTTCAAGCTATTGGTGGAATGGAAGAGATGGGAAGACAAGTGTCTCCCATGCATCAAGGCTGGTTGCACGGTCTTTAAGGAGAGAAAGGAAGGCTTGTGCAATTTTTCTGGCCCGGATCAAGAGTATTCGGGCCCGGGTCAAGGGACAGGAGGGGCAAAAAGGTCATTTTTCACAGAAAAATCCCAAAAATTCCCAGAAATTCCCTAAAAATAGGAAATTTAATTCTAAATCCAAAAATATAAATTTTGATGATTAAAAATAATTTTAATCACTCAAAATCCAATAAAACACTTAAAACGGCAAAAATGGCAAAAACGGTAAAACGCGGGTGTTACATAATGTCTACTCTAAAGTCCTAATTTCTTAATTCAAGAATAATGCCCGTTGGAGACACCATTCTTAAATTTCTGAAATTATTGCGCTTTATTATCAGTATCGTAAGAAACACACCTCAAAAGCTTAGTGTAAGTCAAACGTTTACATAAGCTGCATATATTAATCATTCAACATACATCTCAAATCTCCTAATCCATATGCCACTCGGTGGCTCAAATTAACAATCACTCCTAAATACAAGATTCCTATTCGATTACAACATAATACATTCAAATTACATTTCAGACACTCATAGCATCCAAACTAATATCTGGGGTGGGATGATCCACACTAGGAGCTTCCAATATCCATCCAAGCACTCAACCAATCCATCTTGCATAACTAAAATGTATCCCATAACGTGCGGTGACACTAGTGTCTTAGTGAGCATAATCATGCAAGCACGCAGTGTGGGGATAGCAAGCATATGAGATGCAACACATAATTCAACATATCATACATTAACTATTTCAATTACCACATTAAAATTTCACTCAACTATACCTGATGTCTAATGCAAATCTCAAAATAGATATGCTATGCATGACCTACATTACCCGGAAGACGGGGTCTTTTCACTAGACTGGGGCTAGACCTGAGCTCAGACTACAAGGAACATCTTCCTTGGGTATAACACCGCCAATTAACTGGGGGCCGAAACTCGTGTTTTAACTGTGGACCGAAGTCCAATTAACTGGGGACCGAAGTCCAATTGGGGACCGGAGTCCAATCTTGATTAATTAAGGTGAACTGCGGCCGAAGTCGTAACTGGGGCCGAAGCCGTAACTTGGGCCGAAGCCAAAATCTGGGGCCGAAGCCATTTTTACTAGGGCCGAAGCCAAATTCATTTTTAACTAGGAGCCGAAGCTCAAATTCATTTTCCAATTTACTGGGACCAAAAGCCTTTATGCTAATGCTCAAACATCACAAATAACACATGTCTCAGGATAGATCTAAACGTTCTCTTAGGTGAAATGGAACCCCATCATATGAATCTCATAACCCAATCTCCACAATCAATAATAGCATGTTCTCCAAGCATAAATCATAAACTATAAGAGAATAATAAAAGGGGATGGGTGAAACCCTAAACATACCATACCCTAAATCCATATCTCTAATCAAACACTCATACACTGAAAATCATGGAAATCAATCAATCAATCACACACATACAAACTAAAAGGAGGGGGAATAAATAGATAGGGTTCATGAAAGGAGTTCAAGTATGAATGAGTGGAGGTGTGTGAGCTATACTCACCATTAAAGAGATCCAAAGAGAAGAGGGGAAGAGGTAGGTAGGTAGGTGGTAGAGCAACTCCTCCTGCTTCTTCAATCCAAGCCTAGGGCAGGGCCTCTCTCTCTAAAATCTCTCTCTAGAAATGGCAGGGAAGGTGAGAAATGAGGGAAAAAACCCCAAAACTCTATTTTTAAAAACTGACCTCGTGTATTTTCACTCAAGTGAAATAGTTTAAGAAAGTGGAATTCTGCCAAATTTTCGCTTGAGCGAGAGGATTCTCTCTCAAGAGAAAATGACAACATTTCAACCCCTGTTTCTGCTGATATTTTCGCTCGGGCGACAGCTTTCTCGCCTGAGCGAGAATACGCCAGTTTCGAGGTGCATGTGAGATCGGAATACTATTATGAAGCATATGAAACTGAAGCCCCGGATCTTAGCTTTCTAATGAAAGTGGAATCAATTCAATTGGATACCTAAAACTCTGGATATCTTCGAATTAGTGAACAAAGATCATTAGGCTTAAAACTGAAAATTGAGCAACAACCTTGGTTGAAGCTCAACAGGACACACTTCACGTGAACCATGATGTAAATCATCAATTCACCTCATTAGGGCTAAGGTCAAGGGTTCTAAGTGTCCATGAGACTATGCTCCTCTATTCCCTTGTTCTTTTCCATAAAATCACCTTTATACCTCGGTTCTTTGAGTCTGCACCTCTCCTCTTCCTTCCCGCCAATTCGTTTAAGCTTAGTTCCTTCCATCTCAATCTAATTCCCTAGTTCCAATGTCTTTACTTCCTTACTCACCTCTTTAGCATGCCATCCTTTCCACCACCGGGTGTGACTCCTCCTAAGTTAACTCTACGGTCAAGTTTGGCTTAATACTTGGTTTCTCCCTTCCCAATTCCCTTACAACTCACAACTCTTAACCGATTCCCTAACTCTTGTCTTATTTTCACCTCAAATCCCTAAGTCCTCATCTTACTTCTAACTTCCTTCTTGTGGTGGGATTCACAACCTAAGACTTCCATTGTGTTCTCTAGGTCCTGATTTTTTGGGATGTTACAATTCTACCCCCCCTTAAATAAATTTTGTCCTAAAAATCAATTTTCCTCGCTAATTCTAAATTCAACTACCTTACTATGATGTTGCTAAGGATATAGTGAGCTAGTATGGTGTCCATACTTTCCTTCTTCGTAAGGTTTCCTCCTGGTGCCTAGGCTATAGGTCCTAAGGTGCAATCTCTACACACTTCTCGGAAACTCACGACCTCCTTGATTACTTGCCACTCAGCTTCACATGTCAAGGATCATGTCCTAACCAATTGAACTTGTCTTTTCTAACCCAGATCCTAGGCGGTTATCAGGACTCTAAGGTGCACTTAAATGGATTATCCCAAATTCACTATCAAACTCCTATATCTAAAACATCTTACCCCTGGCCCGACAGCTTTCTCTCTGGTTCAACATTCTGACGTGTGAGTGTTCTACTACTCACTAGGCTTTCTACTCCACCTTCCTCTAATCATTATGACATCATCTATTTCCCCCTAAACCATCCATAGTCCTAAACGATTTACACTACCCATCTGACTCCTTCTCCAAAATTCTCCATTACTTCCTAGGATGCGCATCATAAGTGGCTATACCTAGGGTACCTAGGCGAATGACGGTAAAGGAGGGTCCTAGCCTGAAGGTAGGTACCTGACATAACCCCAGAAGGCATCACAGGTTTGATATTCACGCTCATAATTGTAATCTAAGTCACCGAAGGCCCAACACATTTGTTTCCTGGTAGAAGACTCAGGAGGATATGCAGGCAGGTACCTAAGCCAACTCAACTATGAAAATTTCCTTGGGGATTTTAACCTTCCGCTATCATTGATTAGTAATCAAATCATAAGTTCAAAGCTCTAATCCCTTACAGTTAAGTCCTAACCCGATACTTCTAGCTCTTGCTAAGGTTTTGGTGAGGTCATGGTGGTTCTAGTCGATTTTCTAGCTCCCCTGTTTGCCCTCTTAACTCCGCGTCAACGGTTGACCATTCTAATTTCGTTGTAACTGCCCTTGAAAGTCTCTGCCCAACTCTATCCCCCTTAAGGATAAAACCCCAACTGGGAGGGTGTTCATACCCTCCCTAGGTTCTAAAACTAGGGTGTGGTTTTTCCGGCTTGGAGCTTCGACGTTACTTCTTAGGGTGATTTAATTCAAATTCTACACCTTTATCAGATTGATTTCTCACCATCCCTCCCTCCGTCACCTAGGCTTGCTTCCCTCTGCTCCCTGATTCGACTCATGCACTACATGGGGTCTATAGATAAAGGCTACTTACTACAAGTATTGATAGGCTCTTATTAGGTGCACCTGAGTGGTGCTTTGACTCGGTTTCTCTCTATCTCTCTCTAGAATGAATATGGGGAATTAGAAGAAAATGGAAGGTGTGCCCTGATTAGTGCTAAAAAAATATGACTCGCGCATTCTCGCTTAAGCAAGGAATTTTCGCTTGAGCGAGAGTGCTTAGGATTTTTTGTTTTCGTATTCTCGCTCAAGCGAGAAGCTTCTCGTTTAAGCGAGAATAGTCCAGAGAGTACCCCCTTCTCTGAGTTATTCTCGCCTGAGCGAGACCTTTCTCGCTCAAGCGAAAACCTTCCAGAGAGCACTCAATTCTCACCCTTGTTCTTGCTTGAGCGAGAGCCTTCTCGCTCAAGCGAGAACATCAGTTCCCAATTTCCCCTTTTGCTGATATTCTCGCTCGAGCGAGACCTTCTTGCTTGGGCGAGAAATCAGGACCTAAATTCCTAGTTTCTCGCTTTAATTGCTTTTAACTTAGTTTTTCCTCTCTTTTCCTAATTCCTTTTTGTAACACCCATTTCCCTTATGAATTTGATTTGTGAAATTAGATAAGGGTTGGGTAGCCAAATGACATCACTAATTGCTCATAATGCCCATGACTAGTCCAAGACAGTTTTGGGAAATTCATCCGTCCTAATCCTGTCTCGATGAGATTTTGGCCTCAAGCCTTTGCTTGGTGCTACTGGGGTCACCTAGTTTATCTATGAATTGATTGCCACCCTATGTGTGGGTTTTAGGTTACCTAGTCCAGATGCTATTCGGATTTGACCCTGCTAATCGGAGAGTAAACTCTCCCTCCAATGGTATCTTTCAATCTTAATCTCCCTCTCACAGCTCTAACCACATGTGATATACTCCAACTACACTTTCGACTTCAATCTATGCCAACTGGTATAGTCTTACCTCTACTACGTTCTAAAGGGTGAAATCCAATCAACTACAGTTCAAGGAACATACAATTCAATCCAAACACAAAACAAAAATCAAGTTATTCAATCATTCAGAGAATTCAAGCATGAAATTGCAAGCCAACCAACTCCCTCAATCCTATCCAGTCCTAATAACGTCCAAAATCATTTAAACCTTAACCCTAAAGGATCCACAATGCTTGACACACACCACACATATCATGTTATCAATTATCCAGAAACTAAGCATAAACCTCGCAATCAAACACACATTCTCACCACCATCAGGTAATTTACCCAAGCTGGTTTCCCCTATCTGAGGCTTCTGTTTGCTTGGTTCTAGCGGTGACATCCTATAGGATACCCTGGGTAAGGGTCTTGTCCTAGGGAATAGGCTTATGAACTCCTCTCTCTCTAACAGGTGGTTGGTAATAACCTTGTTAGGGACACATCCTAAAATCCCTGACCAAGGCATCCTATTCAAGTCACTACCCATAATCCTGCATACAACGCACACAATATGGGGGAGACCAGTCCCTATAAAGCGTACGAGGTACTATAGGATTATAGAAAGTCACAGGAAACTATCCTAACTATAGTCCAATGGATTGAACTGCTCTGATATCATAATGCAACGTCATAATTTCTTAATTCAAGAATAATGCCCGTTGGAGACACTATTCTTAAATTTTTGAAATTATTGCGCTTTATTATCGGTATCATAACAAACACACCTCAAAAGCTTAGTGTAAGTCCAACGTTTACATAAGTTGCATATATTAATCATTCAACATACACCTCAAATCTCCTAATCCATATACCACTTAGTGGCTCAAATAACAATCACTCCTAAATACAAGATTCCTATTCGATTACAGCATAATACATTCAAATTACATTTCGGACACTCATAGCATCCAAACTAATATCTGGGGTAGGATTATCCACACTAGGCGCTTCCAATATCCATCCAAGCACTCAGCCAATCCATTCTGCATAACTAAAATGTATCCCACAACGTGAGGTGAGACTAGTGTCTCAGTGAGCATAACCATGCAAGCACGCAGTGTGGGGATAACAAGCATATGAGATGCAACACATAATTCAACATATCATACATAAACTATTTCAATTACCAAATTATAATTTCACTCAACTATACCTGATGTCTAATGCAAATCTCAAAATAGATATGCTATGCATGACCTGCATTACCCGGCAGACGGGGTCTTTTCACTAGACTGGGGCTAGACCTGAGCTCAGACTACAAGGAACATCTTTCTTGGGGGACCGAAACTCGTGTTTTAACTGTGGACTGAAGTCTAATTAACTGGGGACCGAAGTCCAACTGGAGACCGGAGTCCAATCTTGATTAATTAAGGTGAACTGGGGCCGAAGCCATTTTTGCTAGGGCCGAAGCCGAAGCCGAAGCCATTTTTAACTAGGAGTCGAAGCTCAAATTCATTTTCCAATTTACTGGGACCAAAAGCCTTTATGCAAATGCTCAAACATCACAAATAACACATGTCTTAGGATAGATCTAAACATTCTCTTAGGTGAAATGGAACCCCATCATATGAATCTCATAACCCAATCTCCACAATCAATAATAGTATGTTCTCCAAGCATAAATCATAAACTATAAGAGAATAATAAAAGGGGATGGATGAAACCCTAAACATGCCATACCCTAAATCCATATCTCTAATCAAACACTCATACACTGAAATCATGGAAATCAATCAACCAATCACACACATACAGACTAAAAGGAGGGGGAAGAAATAGATAGGGTTCATGGAAGGAGTTCAAGCATGAATGAGTGGAGGTGAGTGAGCTATACTCACCATTAAAGAGATCCAAAGAGAAGAGGGAAAGGGGTAGGTAGGTAGGTGGTAGAGTAACTCCTCCTCCTTCTTCAATCCAAGCCTCGGCCAGAGCCTCTCTCTCTAGAAATGGTAGGGAAGGTTAGAAATGAGGGAAGAAACCCTAAAACACTGTTTTTAAAAATTGGCCTCGCGTATTTTTGCTCAAGCGAAATAGTTTCGCTTGAGCGAAATTAAGACAGTGGCATTCTGCCAAACTTTCGCTTGAGCGAGAGGATTCTCTCTCAAGCGAAAATGACAGCATTTCAACCCATGTTTCTGCAGATATTTTCGCTCGAGTGACAACTTTTTCTCTTGAGAGAGAATACGCCAGTTTCGAGGTTCAAATGAGATCAGAATACTATTATGTAGCACATCAAACTGAAGCCTCGAATCTTAGCTTTCTAATGCAAGTGGAATCAGTTCAATTGGATACCTAAAACTCTAGATATCTTTGAATTAGTGAACAAAGGTCATTAGGCTTAAAACGCAAAATTGAGCAACATCCTTGGTTGAAGCCAAACAGAGCGCACTTCACGTGAACCATGATGTAAATCATCAATTCATCTCATTAGGGCTAAGTTTAAGGGTTCTAAGGGTCCATGAGACTATGCTCCTCTATTCCCTTGTTCTTTTCCATAAAATCACCTTTATACCTCGGTTCATTGAGTCTACACCTCTCCTTTTCCTTCCCGCCAATTCTTTTAACTTAGTTCCTTCCGTCTCAATCTAATTCCCTAGTTCCAATGTCTCTACTTCCTTACTCACCTCTTCACCATGCCATCCTTTCCACCACCGGGTGTGACTCCTCCTAAGTTAACTTTACGGTCAAGTTTGGCTTAATACTTGGTTTCTCCCTTCCCAATTCCCTTACAACTCACAACTCTTAACAGATTCCCTAACTCTTGTCTTATTTTAACCTCAAATCCCTAAGTCCTCATCTTACTTCTAACTTCCTTCTTGCGGTGGGATTCATAACCCAAGACTTCCTTTGTGTTCTCTAGGTCATGATTTTTCGAGATGTTACATCTACAATATTAAATAATGAAATATATGCATTTTAATTAAAATTAATAGGATGAAAAAAACTAATAAAATAAATAAGGTAGTTACTAATTGGAAAAGAAAGTCATAATATAATGAGACCTATACTCTAGGGGGAAAATATTTACTCCTCTAACATTTTATACATCGACATATTATATTTTTTTTGAAATTAATTTCTTTTTAAGAAGATAATATTAAGAATTACCAACATTTATAGAGGCAAAAAGTGAAGACTTTACTTGATTTATATATTTTTTGTCATAATATAATGAGACTTATATTTAGGGGAAAAGACTGTACACATTGGATCATTCCATGTGTCACTTTCTCACAAATCTATTTTCCCTCTCAAACTCTTCCTTTTTTTTCATTTTTTTGTTTTATACCTAACTTTCTTTAAATTATCATAATATGTGATTAAAGACAATATTTTTGGGGAATCAATCTAATGTCTACAATATTAAATATTGAAATATATGTATTTTAATTAAAATTAATTGGATGAAAAAGACTAATAAAATATAATGAGACCTATATTTTAGAGGGAAAATATTTACTCCTCTAACATTATACATCGACAAATTAGAAATTTTTTAAAATTAATTTATTTTTTAAGAAGAGAATATTAAGAATTACCAAGGCATAAAGTGAAGACTTTATTAGATTTATATATTTTTTGTCAAAGACCCTCGTTATATATAAACCCCGCACATTGGATCTTAACTAGGGAGTTGATTTTTGCATCATGTGTATTACGAAACACACCCCCTCATTTTTTTTATTTTATTTTTTTAGACTTATGTGTAAAGTCCAAGAATCCTCTTGAGATGTTTTCATAATGACAAACTCTCAAAATACACTTAATATAATTCTGGATAATTGTATACTTGGCTGCAATTGAGATTGTCTTAAAAGGAACAAAAAAAAAAACTAAATGAATCATCAAAGAAGATTAAGTTTAGAAGAAACAAACAAAAGCAGACATCAGAAGAAACAATCCTGCAACAAATTTACATTGTCTAGAAGAAACAATTCAGGAATTAAAGCTTACTATATTGAAAGAAGGTTTTGTTCAATTATAAACCTTCATATCCAATGATAAGAAGAAATACACTTGTACAGAAACTAAATCAAAGCAATAAAGATGTTAAGAAGATTCAAAAGAGACCGTTGTCAATTTCACAAGACAACATCAGAAGAAAGGAGTACTTCCAGCACCCTCCAGAAGAATGAAATTGTCAGAATATGTAACAATTTAAAATCACTGGAGTTAAATACATTTTAATATGAAATTGAGAAAGTTCCTAGTAATCTTTCATCTCTCACAAACTGCTCCAGAAGAAAAAAGATTAAACTGAATGAAAATTCTAGCTCCAGAAGAAAAAATGGTCAAACCTGATGAGAGAGAAAAGCTACCACATGAAAGTGACAATTCCTTCACATCCAACTAAGAGATTAATTCTTCTAGCTCCTAGGCATTCCAACAACTAGTTTAGTCCATCCTTGGCTATAAAAGGAGCGTCCTCTTCATTCCAAGACACACAACACCAGATGAAAGCTATCAATGCATCAAAATTACCATATGTACCTTCTGGAGAAATTTCACTTTCTGTAAAATCATTAGTTTTGTTCTTAGATAGTTAGGAAAGTGAGAAAGAGTGTGTTTAGGCTCATTATCTTCCAGATGTGCTCTTTTTATTGTAATATCTTGAGCCTTTGATTGTATTTTTCTTTCAAATCATTGATTGTAACTCTAAAGGCTAACAAGATAGTGTTAGTTCTTATTGAGTGATTTAAATAAAAAAAATTCACAATTTAAAAAAAGGAACGATGATGAAACAAATAAGAATGATATGATTCTCAAGTTTTTAGAATTCAATATTTCTCATATATGAATCTTATAAGAATTCTTGAAAAAAGATTACAAATTTAAACCTAAATTTTTTACCAATTGTTTTGTTTATACAATATATTATTTGAGCATATCAATAAAGTCCCTCTAAATTCTAATTGAATATTTTTTGAAATATATCATTGAAAATATTGAAACTAATATAATTTGTATATTGCTATTCTAAGCCGATTAATCATATTCAATCATGTTCTAGACTGTACATTTGGACTCTAGTGAGGCCCAAATGTATGGAAGGCCCAATGGGCATAAATATGGATCCCCGACCCGAACCCGGGAATGCCGCTTCCGTACAACCCCGCCCGGTCTAACACCCTGAAGATACGGGCCGGATCTCCAGGTCAACACAAGCGATCCAATTCTTTCTCCACATCCGCACACTACCGGTTACCTATATAACCCTCAACAGAGTTACGGAACAGGTATGTCATTAAGACCCAGTAATTATTTCTCACTTGCTTAGAACCCCGAACTAACTTAAGCATCGGGGTGTCTTTGCAGGTACCACCCCTCGTCCCGGCTCAGCCCTTGCGAGACGAGATCACGACCTCGACTTCCATCTCCGAGCCGAGGTTAGTTCACCCCAGAACATTTAGCGTTAGAAGGAGGGCCTCCCCTGATGACGGTCACCACACGCCAACGTCTCCGAAACCGACCCCAACCCACCCCCGATGGCTGGGTAGAAGACGTCCCGTACCAGGAGGAAGGCTTCAGAGACAGCGGGCAGGCCCCACAACAGGAACCTATTCCAGTGACGACATCCCATCATGTCGGTACCTCCGATCTGAGGGACGCCATCATTGCGCAACTTCAACAGAAGCTACGGGAAATCGAGGACCGAAACCATATCCCGGTTTTCCGTCAGCCCCATAATCCGTCCACACAGCCGGACCCAATGGTGCGACACCTGGAAGATCGGATCCGACACTTGGAGCATTCAGTCACGTAACCCGGCAACCAGCAGCCGTCACACTTTACCCAACCTGAAGTGACCCAACCCCACCGAGAGTCACACCCGGGAGGGCCCACGATCCAACCCCTTTTTCCACAGGCTCATACCCCGTTCAAACACCCTTTCACTGACCGGTTAGCCATGGCAGAGATTCCCAAGGCATTTCGTAATGCTCTCCCCATTGAACACTTCTCAGGAAATTCAGATCCCGACAAACATTTGGATTCTTTCTGCAACGAAATGTTATTCGTCGGAGCACTAGAGGCAGTGATATGTAGGACTTTCCCCCGGGCATTGAAGGGAGAAGCCCTGGCGTGGTTCAAAACCTTACCACCCCGGTCCATCGACCGATGGGAAGATCTACATTTCGCTTTCATCAAGCGCTTCACAGTGGTGTCCGACGTCCCCCACAATCAGTTCACATTGGCAACTCTAAGGCAAGGCAAGGAAGAATCCCTCCGCAACTTCCTATCCCGATTCTACAAGGAATGTGCAAGAATCCCAGACCTCGTCGAAAACGTACAACTCGTCTGCGCCGTTACGACACACCTACCAGGTTCTCCGTTTGCCGTATCCCTATCCGAAGAACCAGCCATCACAATGGAAGAATTCAGAACGAGATCAACAAGATTCATTGGGCGGGAGATCCATCTAGATCGAACTCCTAGCAACCCCCCTCCCCAGAGAACCGACTGGGACCTCACCGGAGGAGCGGGGATAGACCCTCCCAATACCGCGATCAGCCCAAGATCAAAGGCAAATATAACAGATATAGCCCCTTGAACGCCGACCCTGCTCACATACTCAAAGATGTTATGAACACCAAGGTAGGAAAAGCATCCAAACCCCACCCCCTACCAGACAGAGTGCAAAAAGATAAAACCAAGTACTGTGCCTACCACGAGGGCTATGACCATACCACCAACGAATGCATCCAACTGCGTGACCCCATCGAACAACTCATCTAAGATGGCCGACTGGTGAAGTTTACCAAGCGAGGCCGCAATCAAGGGGGATACAAGAAAAATGACGGTAGGAAGCGATCTCCTAGTCCTGGAGGAGGGGATCACGGTTCTAGTCAGAACAAACGGAAATCCCACCACCAGTCCAGAGACGACTCAAGACCAGGATCAAGCCCCAAGAAAGAGGCCCAGAACAACCCGACCGTCACACCGGCCCCTAGAATCAGAATCAATATGATTTCGGGCAGTTTTGCTGGCGGCGGGTACTCCAACAGCTCACGCAAGCGATACCTCAAAGAAATTTACACCATTGGTTCTGACACCCCGCAACAACATGAGCGTAATTCGGACGACGGATTCATCATCTCCTTCTCGGAAGCCGACTTCGCCGGTAAAAAGAGGAAGCACGACGACCCCATGGTGATCAGGGCTCTCATTGGCCATGCTGACGTCGGACGTGTATTTGTAGACCAAGGTAGCTCCGCCAACATCCTATTCCTCAGTATGCTCCAGAAGATGGAGTTATCCGAAGCCCACCTATCTCCATACCAGGGTGAGCTCGTTGGTTTCACCGGCGAAAAGATCCGGCCGAGAGGGTACCTTGACATCCAGCTCCGCATGGGGGACGAGAATGCAAGTAGAGGAATTGACGCCAAGTTTTTGGTAGTAGATTGCCCCAACATCTACAACGCCATCCTCGGACGCCCTTCACTCACTCACCCTGCAATCCAAGAACTCTGACGAAGCAACACCAAAAACAGCCCCAAACCGAGAAAAGGGCAAGACAGGTATGATGATTGATATTGACCTTAGAACCGACATACCAACGGGTTCTCATGCCCTATCCCACCTAGATCCGGCCGGGAAGTGTAAGTCGATCCCTTTACGCAAATCGGATCCATCCCGAACCATCAAAATCGGGGCTGACCTCGACGGGACTACAGAGGCCAGATTGATGAAGCTCCTCAAGGATAACAAGGACCTCTTCGCCTGGATCGCGGCCAACATTCCAGGGATCGACCCACACTTCTGCAGCCACCACCTCTCAGTGGACCCTCGGGCAAAACCTATCGCCCAGAAGAAAAGAAACATCGACCCGTAAAGATAGAAAGCAACCGAGGCACAATTCGACGAATTACTGAAGGTTGGATTCATTAGGGAATGTAACTATGTAACTTGGCTTTCAAATGTTGTACTTGTTAAAAAATCTAATGGAAAATGGAGGATGTGTGTTGACTATACCGATCTTAATAAGGCTTGTCCTAAAGACCCTTTCCCATTACCCAACATAGACCGACTTGTTGACAACTCGACCAGCTATCAGTGGTTATCATTCATGGATTCATATTCCGGATACAACCAAATACCCATGTCCCTAGACGACGAAGAGAAAACGGCCTTCATCACCAATCGGGGTATTTTCTGTTATCGCATGATGCCATTCGGGTTAAAGAATGCCGACGCAACTTATTAGTGGATGATGACTAAGGTTTTCAACGGGACGATCGGAAAGAAGGTCGAGGTATACATCGATGACATCATCACAAAAACCTTGACCGGGATGGACCATGTCGACGACCTGGCCGCTGTGTTCGATAGACTCCGCCGACATAACATACGCCTCATCCCGCTCAAATGCACCTTCGGTGTCCCGTCCGGCCAGTTCCTTGGATTTATGCTCACTAGCCGCGGTATCGAAGCCAACCCGGCCAAATGCGAAGCCTTGATCCAGATGAAAAGTCCCACCTGCTTGAAAGAAGTCCAGAAATTAAACAGGCAAATAACGACACTGAACCACTTCATCCCCTGGTCGGCCGCGCGCTCGATCCTGCTATTCAAAGCTTTGGAAAAGGGGCAGCTTTCGAATGGACACCAGAATGTGAAAAAGCATTTTTTGACCTTAAAGCGGTGCTAACCTCCCCACCAGTCCTCGGAAAACCCACTCCGGGGGAACCCTTGATCCTTTACATCTCAGTAACCGACCAAGCGATCAGTTCAATCCTTATACGAGAGGAAGACAAGGTTCAACACCCAATATATTTCGTCAGCAGGGCCCTCCAGGGACCCGAGGCTCGGTATCAAAAGCTGGAAAAAGCAGCCTTAGCGATTGTTACCTCGGCTCGCCGACTCCGACATTATTTCCAGTCTCACCCGATCGTTGTGCGAACCGATTTACCAATCAGAATTGTCCTTCATAAACCGGACCTCTCCGGTCGGCTCACCACTTGGGCCATTGAGTTGTCCGAGTTCGACATAACCTTCGAGCCGTGACCCGCTCTGAAAGCTCAAATTTTGGCTGATTTTGTGCCAGAGCTGAGCCCTCCCACGACACACACCGGCAAGCCCTGTAGCTGGACAATCTTCGTGGACGGCTCTTCCAACAGGAAGGGAGGGGGAGCTGGGATCGTACTAGAAGACGAAGAAGGGGTGTGTCTTGAGCAGTCCCTCCGTTTCGACTTCAAAACTTCGAACAACCAAGCCGAATATGAAGCCTGCCTCGCCGGATTGACCATGGCCAAGGAGCTCGGTGCAAAAAATGTCACACTCTGCAGCGACTCCCAGCTAGTCATTTCGCAAGTCAACGGGGAGTACCAAGCGAGGGAACCCCTGCTTCAAAGGTATTTAGATAGGGTCAAAGACTTATCATCAACCTTAGATCATGTCGCCTTCCGTCACGTCCCCCGGGAGAAAAATGCTCGTGCTGACATCCTATCCCGGCTAGCCAGCACCAAAAAGGTTGGAAACAACAAGACTGTTATGCAAGAGACACTTTCTGCCCCCAGCATCCACCTCGAACCCTCGACCCCGATCCTCGCGATCGGAGACCTTAACGACTGGAGGACCCCCTTCCAACTCTTTATTGAGAAAGGCGAGCTGCCGTCCGAGGATAAGGAAGCCAAAAGAATTAAACGCATGGCACCACGATTCACAATGATCAACGGAGACTTGTACAAAAGAGGTTTTTCTTCCCCACTACTTAAGTGCATAGCACCACCACAGACCGACTACGTCATGGCCGAGCTCCATGAGGGAAGCTGCGGTAGACACATAGGAGGTCGGTCCCTCCCCCGCAAAGCTCTACGGGCCGACTACTATTGGCCGACCATGGGATGGCAGTGTGACAATTATGTAAAACAGTGCGACGCTTGCCAACGCCACTCCGATCACCAGAAGGTCCCGATCGAGATCTTCACCACCTTAACGGCCCCTTGGCCCTTCTTTCAATGGGGAATAGACATCCTCGGGCCTTTCCCCCTGGCCTCGAGACAACTAAAGTTCCTGGTCGTCGCAGTGGACTACTTCACCAAGTGGATTGAAGTCGAACCTTTGGCCACCATAACATCATCCCGGATCCAAAAATTTTTCTTCAAAAACATTGTTTGTAGATTCGAGATCCCTCAATCTGTAATCACTGACAACGACACGCAGTTTTCCGACAAGGTGAGATGAGACTAGAGAAGTTGCCCATATCCGGGATCGCTGCCTCAAAGAACGTTGGTACTCCGACATGCCGCCAGAGCGTTGGTAAAAAAATTTGAAGTCTCTGATCTGGTCTTGCGCCGAGCTGACATAGGAGGCCGGAATCCTTCACAGGGCAAACTTGCACAAAACTGGGAGGGCCCATACCGTATCACCGAGACCACAGGAACCGGGGTGTATAAAATAGAAATGTTGCAGGGGCTCCCAATTCCAAGATACTGGAACGCATCAAATCTTAGAATGTACTACAGTTAATCACTTGTATATACAAACGGTTTTCAAATCGGAAAAATACAGTAATTATTACTCTTTTGTCCCGACCCGAAGAGGGACCGAGGGAGATCTACGAACTTTGCAATCCATATTTCTATTCAATGCGTTCAAACCGGGAAGACCGAGACGATGCGATGTTTGGAAAATTACGTCTCAGGGAAGACCGAGACGATTTCAAGGCGTTCAAACCGGGAAGACCGGGACAACGCGATCGTTTTAGAATTACGTTCCATGGATGACCGGGACGATGTGATTGGTCACATCAAAATTTTGTAACAAGTATGCTTTCAATGCGTTCGAACCGGGAAGACCGGGACGACGCGATCATTTAAAAATTACGTCCCAGGGAAGACCGGGACGACGTGATCGTTTTAGAATTACGTCCCAGGGATGACCGGGACGATGTGATTGGTCACATCAAAATTTTGCAATAAGTATGCCTTCAATGCGTTCGAACCGGGAAGACCAGGACGACGCGATCGTTGGAAAATTACGTCCCAGGGATGACCGGGATGACGCGATCATTTTAAAATTAACAATAGAAGACCGGGACGACGCGATATCCAATTCTTCTCACACTAATTAATCAATCAAGTATAGAAAGCTAAGTAGACGCGACAGGATAAATAAAGTAATAACGACCAAAATAAGTCTTAAGCTCAAAGCTTTCATAAATCCACACAAACTCTATATCGGCACCTTGGCCGTCACAAAAAATACACCATCACAAGAGTTAATACTTCAACAAAATGATTACATCACAAGAGAAATTTAAACATTACATCACAAGAGAAATTTAAAGATGAGATCAGGATCAGTTCCCCTTCCTATACTCCCCGTCCTCGTCCCAATCAACCACCTCATCCCTGGTGTCTACATCATAAAGCTTACGGGCCTCGGTATCCACCCGACAGATATGACTGTGAAGCACCTCGAACTCATGGGACATCCCGTCCAGATTCAAACCAGGAATTTTCAGCCTAATCTGAGCCATGGCATTTTCAAAGGACTCTTTCACCAAATTATCCCCAGAGTCACCAACTTGGTTTTTTCCTCCTCCCACTAGGCTTGGTGACGCGCCAGATTCTTCTTTATCAAGGCCGTGACCACCTGCTTACCCATCCCGGATGATGAGTTTCCCGCTTTCTGCAACCATTCAACCTCGGCGCGAAGGTCATCAACCTCCTTCTTGGTCGCTTCAACGTCGGTCGTCCTAACCGCCAAATCCTACCTCGCTTTTTTCAACTTGGTCCTCAGCGCAGTGTTACTCTTCTCGACCTTGTCCTTTGCCATCTTCAAGCTCTCATTCTGAGCCTTGTAAGATTTAAGCTCCTTTCCAACAAGCTCAATAGAGGCCTTGAGACCGGTGACCTCGCCTTCCAAATTTTCATTGATATCCCGGATCTCAAAAAAGTGGGGAACAACAGTTCCCCGCAGGTACTGATATGAACCTTGAGGTTCTATTTTTATGGACCTTAGAAAATTCTGATTAAAATTCAATACTTTCCTTGATGAACACTTTTCTAGACTTTTCAATATTTTTCTTTCTTTTTTTCTTTTTGATACGTTCTTTTTCTTTTTGATACTTTCTTTTTCTTTTCTTTTCTTTTTGATGTACGCAAGCAATAAAAATAAGAAATTGTAAAGGAAAGATAACAAGAATATAACCAATAGCAAATGTATCCTAATGAGGCTTGAAAATTAAATCACATAAAATTCAAGAACACGTATAGGAGAACTATGAAATTGATCAAGACAGATGAAATAGAAGATATAAGAAAACAGATAAATGGACGTCACACTTTCATGAATTGAAAGATAAGTCCATGAAGATGTTCACACAAAGGTATATGAACCTTTGATAACCTTCACTCTTGACTAGCAAGAAAATTAGAGAAAATCACTCTCTCAAGTAAGAAAATCACTTTCTAAATTTGCAGCAATTTTGCATAAAACTTTCATTCTCCTTTGTGCATGCATGATGCATGTATTTATAGGGTTTTACAAGGTTAAGAAGGCCATGCAGCCAAGCTACATTTCTCACGCCCTAAAGACCCCAAAATACCCCTCAAATAAAATTCATGCAACCTTACACAATTAACTAGGAATTAAAACAATTAAGCAAAATAAACTCTACTAAACTAGGCTTATTTGGCCGCATCCTTGGACCAGATTCATGGGCACATGGAACCTTCATTTGTAACTTACAAACATGGCTTAATTTAGCTAATAAATCAGCCATGTGTGGCCGCCCAAAACAGCCATGAGTCTTCATGAGTTGGCTGCCAACTTCATTGCTATTCATGCTCCAATTCAATGGCTTGTTGGAACTCTTTGATGGCTCTTTAATCAGCAGAATTCTGCACATGTTTCACGCCTATTTTGCTGACTCATGAAGCTCCATGTAGCTCAAAACTTGGCCAGATTCATGCACTAGGACAGCCCCCTTCCAACGGCTAGAAACATGAAGTTTAATGCTATTACATTCATGTTTTGTAACCCCCCAAGTAGGAAACATAACCACCCAAACCATTAAGCCTATTGTCTTGTAACTTCTCTAATATTATTGAAACAAATTAAAAATAGAATTTAGCAAAATAAAGAAAGAAATGGCCGCCCCACATGCATCCTATGTGGCTGCCCATTATGCTTCATCAATGCTGGAAAGTGCTTCAAGTAACAGTTGCATTAAATGCAATTGATGCTTCATCAATAAAGCCATCTTCTTCATTAATAGAACTATCCTCTTCAACTTGGATGCAATTAATGAACTTAGGACTTCCATTAATGTTTTGCATGGGTTGAGCTTGGACTTCTTTAATGATGACTTGTAGTGCCTCCTTAGCCTTCCTAGCTTGTGCCCTTGTCATGGGCCCACCCAACTTGTTGACTGCTTGGTTGATGTCCACATCATGCCCCCCTTCTTGAACAGGATTTGTCCTCAAATCTGAAGGGTCCTCACCTGCATCAAAAAGAGTTAAGTCAGCAACATTGAAGGTTGCACTAACATTATACTCATCAGGTAGGTCTATTTTATAGGCATTGTCATTGATTCTTTCAAGCACTTGGAAAGGTCCATCTCCCCTTGGTTGAAGCTTTGACTTTCTTTGTTGTGGAAACCTTTCCTTCCTCATGTGTATCCATACCCAATCTCCTGGTTGGAAAACCACCTTCTTCCTTCCTTTGTTTGCTTGTTTGGCATAGCCCTCATTCTTCTTCTCAATTTGGGCCTTAACCTTCTCATGCATTTTCTTGACAAAGTCAGCCTTAGCCTGCGCTTCCTTATGCTTAAACACAGAAATATTAGGCAAAGGTAATATATCAAGAGGAGTTAGAGGGTTAAATCCATACACCACCTCAAAAGGTGAACAATTGGTAGTACTATGAACAACCCTATTATAAGCAAACTCAACATGAGGCAAACAATCCTCCCAAGATTTAATGTTTTTGTTTAAAATTGTCCTAAGCAAAGTACTTAGTGTCCTATTGACTACTTCAGTTTGACCATCAGTTTGGGGATGGCAGGTAGTAGAAAATAGTAACTTAGTGCCGAGCTTGCTCCACAAAGTCCTCCAAAAATGGCCTAAGAATTTTGAGTCCCTATCACTCACAATGCTCCTTGGCATTCCATGCAATCTTACTATCTCCTTGAAAAATAGATCTGCTACATGGCATGCATCATCCACCTTCTTGCAAGGTATAAAGTGAGCCATTTTTGAGAACCTGTCAACCACAACAAAAACAGAATCTTTTCCATTCTTTGTTCTTGGAAGTCCCAAAACAAAGTCCATGGAAATATCAGTCCAAGGAAAATCAGGAACAGGTAAAGGAGTATATAAACCATGAGGTTTAACCTTAGACTTAGCCTTTTTGCAAACAATACATTGGTCACATATCCTATGAACATCACGTTTCATATTTGGCCAATAAAAATTTTCTTGCAAAATTTCTAAAGTCTTTTGCACTCCAAAATGCCCCATTAATCCCCCCTCATGTGATTCCCTCACAAGCATTTCCCTTATTGAACTTTTAGGCACACACAATTTATTTCCTTTAAACAAAAAGTCATTATGCCTAAAAAATCCATTTTCTGATTTTTTTTGTACATGCCACATACAATTCAGCAAAATCCATGTCATCACAATACATGCTTTTCAAAGATTCAAGTCCATACAATTTAGCTTCAAGCATAGCAAGCAAGACATGTCTCCTAGAAAGAGCATCAACAACTATATTTCCTTTTCCCTTTTTATGCTTTATGACGTATGGAAATTGTTCCAAAAATTCAACCCATTTAGCATGCCTTTTATTTAATTTTCCTTGGCCTTTTAAATACTTCAAAGATTCATGATCACTATGAATTACAAATTCTTTAGGAAGTAAATAATGTTGCCAAGTTTTAAGAGCCCTTACCAAAGCATATAATTCCTTATCATAAGTAGAATAATTAAGTGTTGGTCCACTTAATTTTTCACTAAAATAAGCAATTGGATGCCCTTCTTGCAACAAAACAGCACCAATACCAACATTAGAAGCATCACATTCCAATTCAAAAGATTTTGCAAAATTTGGTAAGGCTAAAATAGGCGCATGTGTGAGCCTATCTTTGAGGGCAGCAAATGCAGCCTCTTGTTTTTCCCCCACTTATATCCCACATTCTTTTTAACAATTTCATTGAGAGGTGCAGCCAAGGTACTAAAGTCCTTAACAAATCTCCTATAAAAACTTGCTAAGCCATGAAAACTCCTCACCTCACTCACATTTTTAGGCGTTGGCCATTCTTGAATAGCCTTCACCTTTTCCTCATCCACTTGAACTCCCTTGGAGCTCACAACAAATCCCAAGAAAACAACATGGTTGGTACAGAAAACGCATTTTTCTATGTTTGCATACAAATTTTCTTTTCTAAGCACATCCAAAACAGATTTCAAATGATTAACATGCATATCCAAAGAAGTGCTATAGACAAGAATATCATCAAAGTATACAACCACAAATTTCCCAATGAATTCCCTTAAAACATGGTTCATTAATCTCATAAACGTACTAGGAGCATTAGTTAATCCAAACGGCATAACTAACCATTCATACAACCCATATTTAGTTTTGAAGGCTGTTTTCCATTCATCCCCCTCCCTTATACGTATTTGATTATATCCACTTTTAAGATCAATTTTAGAGAAAATGCAAGCACCATGAAGTTCATCAAGTAAATCATCTAACCTGGGAATAGGATGACGATACTTGATTGTGATGTTGTTGACAGCTCTACAATCTGAACACATTCTCCAAGTTCCATCTTTTTTTGGTACCAGAATGATCTGGTACTGCGCAAGGACTCATGCTATCCCTCACCCATCCCTTGCTAATGAGTTCACTTACTTGCCTTTCAATCTCTTTAGTCTCTTGAGGATTACTCCTATAAGCTGGCCGATTTGGCAAAGATGCTCCAGGAATGAGGTCTATGTGGTGCTCAATTCCTCTCAAGGGTGGTAAGCCATCTGGAACATTTTCTGGAAAAATATCCTCATATTCCTGCAAAAGAGATTTAACTACAGAAGGCAATTCAAATTTATCAAAAGTGTTAGTAGTCAAAAGATGGTTAGTACTAAACAACAAATAAAGTGGCTGTCTTGTACATAACACTCTCCTCACTTCTTTTTCTTTTGCCAAACAAAGTTGTTTGCCCTCTTGATTTTCACTCTTTTTCTTTTGGCTTTCTTCTTTTTCACGTTTTTCATTTTTTCTCTCTTGAGCAATCTTTTCTCTCAATTTATTTTGATCCTCACTAACCTCTCTAGGTGATAAAGGCCTCAAAATAATTTTTTTGTCATGATACAAGAAAGAGATTTTATTGGTAAAGCCATCATGGATAGCTTTAGTGTCAAACTGCCACGGCCTCCCAAGAAGTAGGTGGCTGGCCTCCATGGGTACCACATCACAAAGTACTTTGTCTTGATATTTTCCTATAGAGAAAGGAATTTCAGCTTGATTGTGCACATGTACTTCATCTCCTTCACTAAGCCATTGGAGTCTGTATGGCCTAGGATGTGGGGTTGTAACCAAACCCATTTTGTTCACCAATCTGGAACTCACAACATTAGTGCAGCTACCACCATCAATAATCACTAAGCAAATCTTACCATTGATTGAACATCGAGTATGAAAGATGTTCTCCCTTTGGTTTACCTCCTTGCCCACGGTTTGGCTTCCAAGAAGACGCCTAATCATATAGACCTCTCCCACATCAGCACGTGTATCATCATCACTGGGCTCCTCCTCCTCATTTTCTGATTCACTTGTGTATTCACCATTGTCCTTAAGAAGAATGGTCTTCTTAGTTGGACACTCATAGGCATAGTGCCCTCTCCCTTGACACCTAAAGCAAGTCATATCTCTTCCTCTTTTTGCAACCTGTTCAACATTTTTATTAACAACTTTACCTTGAGGACTAGGCACGGCTTGACTAGAGGATTCAGCCACCTCCTTTTTAATTCTTTCCTTCCAATTCGCAGGCAAATTAGAAGAACTCCTCTTTGCTAACTCCCTTTCTTTTTATTTGTTGCTCTACCTGAAGTGCCTTGTGTAGCAAGTCCTCCATCTCCACAAATTCCTGTAACTCCACAACATCTCTAATGTCATTACTCAAGCCATTTAGAAAACGTACCATAGTAATTTCAGAATCCTCCTCTATGTTGGCTTGAACTAGCAGCATCTCCATCTCCTTGTAATATTCCTCCACCCCTTTGCTGCCTTGAGTCAATCTTTGTAGCTTGAGCTTCAAGTCTCTTTGGAAACTAGAGGGAACATAGCGTTTCCTCATAAGCCTTTTCATCTCCACCCAAGTATCCACCATTGGTTCTTCATCTCTGCGCCTTTCCCTTTGCAACTTGTTCCACCAAATTAAAGCATAATCAGAAAACTCAGTAGTGGCTAGTTTTACCTTTTGTGCCTCTGTGTAATTGTTGCATGCAAAAACGTGCTCAATCTTGAGCTCCCACTCCAAATAGGCTTCTGGGTCACTGCGTCCTTTGAAAGGTGGTATGATTAGCTTGACCCCTTGAATTCTTCCTTCATTTCTTGGTGGTGGTGGTCTTCCTTCTTCTTCACCAGTTTCTGGCTTGACTTCCAACGCATCCAATCTAGCATGCAGCTCATCATTTTGCTGCCTCATATTCCTCTCTAATTGTTGGTAAAGAGCAGCAATTTGTTGTTGCAAATCCCTATTGTTCACTTCCCTTTCTGCCATGGTAACCACAAAGAAAATGTAATAGAATAGGAAAATAGGATGAACTGTTTAGAAAACCTTACCACACTCGTGTATGCACACAAATTTGGCTTTTTCTATAATGTAGCTCTCTTGCCTTTTTCCACTCTATTTTCTCTTGACTTTCTTACCACGCCAATGAGGAAAATAAATCAAATAATTCAACAACCTAAATGTTAGCCAAGAAAAATTAACACAAGAAAAGCTAACAAGAAAATAAAACAATAAAAGCTAACAAGAAAATAAAACAAGAAAAAGTTAGGAAAGAAAATCAGAAAAATTCTAGTAACTGGAGCTTTGATACCAAATGATATGAACCTTGAGGTTCTATTTTTATGGACCTTAGAAAATTCTGATTAAAATTCAATACTTTCCTTGATGAACACTTTTCTAGACTTTTCAATATTTTTCTTTCTTTTTTTCTTTTTGATACGTTCTTTTTCTTTTTGATACTTTCTTTTTCTTTTCTTTTCTTTTTGATGTACGCAAGCAATAAAAATAAGAATTGTAAAGGAAAGATAACAAGAATATAACCAATAGCAAATGTATCCTAATGAGGCTTGAAAATTAAATCACATAAAATTCAAGAACACGTATAGGAGAACTATGAAATTGATCAAGACAGATGAAATAGAAGATATAAGAAAACAGATAAATGGACGTCACACTTTCATGAATTGAAAGATAAGTCCATGAAGATGTTCACACAAAGGTATATGAACCTTTGATAACCTTCACTCTTGACTAGCAAGAAAATTAGAGAAAATCACTCTCTCAAGTAAGAAAATCACTTTCTAAATTTGCAGCAATTTTGCATAAAACTTTCATTCTCCTTTGTGCATGCATGATGCATGTATTTATAGGGTTTTACAAGGTTAAGAAGGCCATGCAGCCAGCTACATTTCTCACGCCCTAAAGACCCCAAAATACCCCTCAAATAAAATTCCATGCAACCTTACACAATTAACTAGGAATTAAAACAATTAAGCAAAATAAACTCTACTAAACTAGGCTTATTTGGCCGCATCCTTGGACCAGATTCATGGGCACATGGAACCTCATTTGTAACTTACAAACATGGCTTAATTTAGCTAATAAATCAGCCATGTGTGGCCGCCCAAAACAGCCATGAGTCCTTCATGAGTTGGCTGCCAACTTCATTGCTATTCAGTGCTCCAATTCAATGGCTTGTTGGAACTCTTTGATGGCTCTTTAATCAGCAGAATTCTGCACATGTTTCACGCCTATTTTGCTGACTCATGAAGCTCCATGTAGCTCAAAACTTGGCCAGATTCATGCACTAGGACAGCCCCCTTCCAACGGCTAGAAACATGAAGTTTAATGCTATTACATTCATGTTTTGTAACCCCCAAGTAGGAAACATAACCACCCAAACCATTAAGCCTATTGTCTTGTAACTTCTCTAATATTATTGAAACAAATTAAAAATAGAATTTAGCAAAATAAAGAAAGAAATGGCCGCCCCACATGCATCCTATGTGGCTGCCCATTATGCTTCATCAATGCTGGAAAGTGCTTCAAGTAACAGTTGCATTAAATGCAATTGATGCTTCATCAATAAAGCCATCTTCTTCATTAATAGAACTATCCTCTTCAACTTGGATGCAATTAATGAACTTAGGACTTCCATTAATGTTTTGCATGGGTTGAGCTTGGACTTCTTTAATGATGACTTGTAGTGCCTCCTTAGCCTTCCTAGCTTGTGCCCTTGTCATGGGCCCACCCAACTTGTTGACTGCTTGGTTGATGTCCACATCAGGTACTTCATAAAAGCAGCCTGTTGAAGACACTATTGTTCAACTACTCGTAGATTCCGGATGAAGTTAATCCGGGCATGGACACCGGCCACCTCTTCATTAGCCAAAACCCCATCAAGGCAGGCTGGTCCAGATCAAAATCATCGTCGTACAGGACCGGCTCCCCGTTGTCATCCTCATCGTCAACTCGGACCTCCTCCTCCCTCTCGGGCCCTTCATCCTCCTCGTCCTCCTCTCGAACCATCCTCTTCTTCTTTTTTCCCTTGGGGGACTTGCTCTTATTCCTCTTGCGTCGACGTCTCCCCTCGCTGCGGCTCTTCCCTCCACTTGGAGTCCCAACGTTCTCGTCCCGGACCTCAGGCTGGGGGGAAGGGACGGGATCAACATTGTCATTAGCATTGACATTGACATTTGCATGCTCACCATCATCCTTGAGGTCCAGAACGATCTCGGGTTCCTCATTCCCGACCGCACCTCCGGCATTGACCCGAGCCTGAGCGACCCGCAGCGCCCTCATAGCAGCATTGGCCATAAAAGCTGGAAAAAGTGAAGAAAAATATGTTAGCTAACTTTCAAAGTTAAAACTTGAGATAAAAGCAAGAAATAGACTCGATGTGGTGCAACTACCTATCCTAGAGCCGACATTCCGGTGCGGGCCATCTATAATCGCTTTACACTTAAAAGGACCCATCTCGGCGATGCTTTTCTCCAATAGTTTCTTGGCCGCCCTCTCAGCCTTGGTCAACCTCTCGACCAGTACCTCATATGAACTCGGATCATGGTCATAATGAACCGAACTCCAGTATATGTGAATCCGTGGAGTCACGTCAGACAGATCACTTCGGCTCCTCCAAAACGGCACCTTGCCCGGGGCAGGCTGAATGCGGAAAAACTCCTGCTTGAAAGAAATCTTCTCTCTCTTATTCGAATCCACAAATGAGGTGATCAGCTTCCCGTTTGGGGAGGTACGAAAACTAACCCACGTCGATACGGTCTCCTTCTTATTCCTCTTCTCAAACTTCCTCAAAAGTTGAAAATAATGAAAAAATAGATTCACGGTCGGCTCCAAACGAAACTCCCTAATGATAAGCTCAAAGCATATTATATACGCCCACGAATTCGGATGGAGTTGGGACGACGCCGTGTACAGATACATGAGAACTTTCTCTTGGAAGGCAGTGAGCGGATAGGTCAGCTTCAATTTGGAATGGTAATAGTCATAAGAGTAAAGGAACTGCGTGTTTGTCTCAGATAGCTCGCAAACCCGGGCCCCATTCCGCGGTATGACGGCATCATAATCACTAGCATGTGCCGGCTCACAAAATTCCAGATTCACCAACCTCTCTTGGACCGTGATAAGTGAAAATTATATGATAAATTAGAGCACCTTTTAGTTCACTTATCAAGGATAAAATGGTATTTTTGCCCCAGTTTAATCCCTTTTTATTTAATATTAGATAAATTGTATTTATTAATCTTGGATTTGAATTTAATGCTATTTTAATAGAAATATTGCTGATTTTTGCAAGATATTGCAAAGATTTGATTTGAAGGAAAGATAGCATTAAATGAAGGAGATATCTGCAAGATTTGAGTTTGATTGAAGACATTTAATAAAGATTTGAAGAATATTTGAGGCAATCAATGAGGAGATCACTGCCAATCAAACAAGGATTCTGTAGACAACCTTCCCAATTAAATCCAAGATGCTCAATAAATGCAATGTTTCATCAAGAAAAGGGAAACAAGGAAAGACAAATCAACCAAAACCAGTCTCGGGGAGAGATCAAGTTAAAAAGAGAAAGTTTGAAGCTGCAGGACACATTCTGCGCTTCAACCTGCGCTGTAGCGCAGGGTGAATCACAACTCTCTGGAACCTGCGCTGCAGCCTGCACTGTAGCGCAGTTTGAAGCGCAAGTCTCGCTGATTTCTTCCCTGTTGCCATTTTTAAATAGATTTCTCCCCAATTTCTTTTGTCTTTCCTTAGCCTATAAATAGGACCTCATTGCACCAGATCAGGGTGTGCACGATTATTGTAATTCATTCTTATTTTAGTGATAATGCACCAAAGCTAATTTTAGAGTAGGAGAGGAGGAGCGCTTCACAAGGATTGAAGATGGTGACAGCATCTTCGGTGGTTTGTATGGCTAACCTGTGTAGTTAACTCTCCATTAGGATTGAATGTAATTGATTCTATCCCTAAGTGTATGTAAATTAAATTTTATTATTTCTGAGCTCTCTGTCTATAATATTGGTAATCTTATTTTGTGCTTAATCCCTGACTTTCGCGCTTGCGCCAGAGTTATAGGCTAGTTTCGACTAGGATTGAGGATGGGGGAGCCTAGACATAGGAAACTCAAACTCTGATTGAATAAGAGGACTCGGTACTCTGTGACCGACACATGAACGTTACTAATGAGCGATGGGTAGTGACAGTACTCTAGCGAAGGGCGTTTACAGGATTAGGCCTTAGTATCGATAGCAAATGATTAGTTGATTGTCAATCCAGGACCGACACATGGATGTATCCTGATGAGTGATGGGTAGTGTGAGTACTCTGATGAAGGTGCATCTACAGGATTAGGCCTCGTTTATAAATTAGTTCTTTTACAAACGGAATAAAGAAAATAAAATAAGCCGAGGGTAAGTCTGTCGCTTGGGAGAGCCCACACGGATTATCTTTGAGTGTGAGTGGCGCCTGGTAACTCGGGGTCATAAGCAATATAGTTTGTCTACAGTATTATAGAGTAAACCTAAAATAATAAATAGTTTTTACATGCACAAAGGGTGTGATGATATGAAGTTCAATCCTAATCCAAGTAAAGTGTCTCTAACTCTTCCTTTCTAATTCATTAATTATTAAATTTCAGTTTACAATTTCCGCAACAATATTCTCAAAACCATTGTTTTCCCTTGATAATTAGATCACGAGTATACGTGAATTGACCGTTCCCTGTGGATACGATATCTTTCTTACTATTATACTACTGGATTTTTGGTTCGCTTGCCAGAAACCCATCAAGTATTTTTGGCGTCGTTGCCGGGGAACGGTTTCCAATTCGTGTAAACCTTGGAGGTCTAATTATCAAGGATATCTATCTTAGAATTTCTTTTATTTATTATTCTTATTATTTTAGGAAATTTATACTTTATTTTTATTTTTAATTATTATACTTTATTATTTTATTTTAATTATTTTCTTTTATAAAAAAAATCAATTAATTATTTAAAAAAATAAATAAAATAAATAAAAAAATAATTTTATTATTTTGTTCCTCTTTCCTGAGCTAACATTTGTTTGAGCTTCTTGAATAGTGTTCTTGTGAAAGACAGGTGTCTCAAAATCAATTGAGAGAAGGGACCAAATAGAGAGAAAGAAAAAGGGGCAAGGGAGACAAATTCAAGACTCTCCATATTTTAGGAAATTTTTATTATTTTTAGGAAATTTATAGTTTTTTCTATTATTATTAAAATTCTCTTCCACACTTACCCTTTTCAAGTTTTCTTGTTTATTCTTTTGAGAGGTCAGGTGTCCCCCAATCAATTACAACTTGATCCAGAAACAGAAAGGACATCAAGGAAGAACAGAAGTAGAAACAAGAGAAGGAGACGAGGGAGAAGTCGAGAAGAAAACAAAAATATTTTATTTTTAATTATTTTCTTTTAAAAAAATATTTTTTTTGTTATTTTGTTTTTCTCTTTGTTTGAGCATCTTGATTATTTCTCTTGAGAGAACAGGTAACAGAAAAAGGGGCAGAGCTCAAGGAGACAATTTCAACACTCTCTGATCACCCAAGAAGGAAAATGAGCAGAGCTCAAGGAGACAATTTCAACACTCTCTGTTCAACCACCCAAGTGAAGTAAATGTTAAATGGCTTATGAATGGCAAAATCAACCAAGGAGAACCCTTGGGATTATGTTAGACAACAAGCACCGGAGTATTTCTCCCATACACCGATTCAAGGTAACTTCTCTAATTACAACAATTATTCTAACAATTTTTCACAGGATTGGATAGGTTACCAGAATTAGAATTTTGGATGGCACTAAGATGATGTTTCACTTCGCATGCAACCTTCTTTTCAACAGTAGCAAAGTTACTCAAAATATGATGAGTTTTTGGAAGAACTCGATCGATACAATATACAATTTCAGAAGGAGAGAGAAGAAGCAAGAAGAAAAAATGATGCTTTGATAGCGTAGCTAGCAGAACAAAGGGAGTTAAGACTTCAAAAGGAAAGAGAAGAAGTAAGGCGAAACACTGACGCTTTGTTAAAGCAGATGGCGGAACAAAGGGAGTTAAGACTTCAGAAGGAAAGAGAAGAAGCAAGAAGAAACACTGACACCTTGCTAGAGCAATTAACAGAAACAGAAGTCAACCAACAGTCAGAACAAATCTTAGCAAGTCATTCAGATAGTGACGATTTTATTGAAGACAAGTGGGAGGAATTTATACAATTTAAGTTGTATTGTGAAAGAGAAGGACTAACCGTTGACCTCGCACTAAATGAGATAGAAAATATGATCAACCAGTTTTCAGCAAATGCACTACCCAACCCTGAAGAACAGTGTGACGACATTGTTCAGCTGATAAGGGAGGAAACCAATGACAATCTGGCTGATGAAGAAGATGAAATTGAAGATGCACAAGAAAGAGTATCAGAAGAAGTTGATGAAGAAAAGGAAGAAGAAGAAGGTGCAGCGGAAGAAGAAGAAGAAAGAGAGGATGAAACAGAAAAGATGGTGCTTGAAGAAGAGATTGACTGTGAAAGGGAGAAAGAGAACAACCCATATGGGGGTGTACATAAAAAAGATCAAGAAAATGAAGAAAAGAGTGAATAGGGAGATGGAGAATCAAAGCCCAAGGAAGGAAGGAAAGTAATACCAAGACCAAAGACCTTACCTTATCCAACCAGTCCTCCGGAGGAAGATCAAGAAAGGCATGGTACAAGTGATAAACCTTCCAGACCTCACAAAAGAAAGGCCTGCAATCACATTGACCAGGACAAGGCAAAGAGAAGAAAAGTCAAGCTAGAATCAAATTCAGAGGCTAGAGCCAGATTGAAGATCAAGTGGTCAGGTGTGTTCCATATCAAAGACCCCTCCTGAAGCAAAGAAATTGAGAGCAATCAATTATAAATCATCAAATCTTCACAGTATAGGTTGTTCCAAGGCAAGATTATGGGGAGGTATATGGGCCAAAGAAAGAAAGGGTGCAACTCACAAGCTCATCAAAATATTTCAGTTTCAGCCACCTTGAGAGAACAGGCGTCGAGTTGGAAGACGTTAAACAAGCGCTTCCTAGGAGGCAACCTAGAGATTTTTAAGTTTTTAATTGTTTTCAATTTTATTTTGTTTTTATTAGGATTTTTCATTTTTTTTAGGATTTAGGAAATTTTCAAAATTGATTGGAATAAGTTTGTGGAAAATAAAATTTTTAAATAATAGGAAGTAGCAGAAAACGTGACTGAAAATTGCAAAATTGCATTATGTTTTCTGCGTTTCACCTGCGCTGTAGCGCAGGTAAAGCACATAAATGCAATTTTAGTCACTGACTTCTGCGCTTCACATGCGCTGTAGCGCAGGGTGAATCGCAACAATACAAATTTTTTTAAAAAATCTTCTATTTTCTCATGTACTGTTTCTCTACTTTCTAAGCTCTTCTTTTCACTCTTTCAACTCACAAACTTCCACCAATTTTGAAACTTTTAGTTATGTTTTCTTTAATTTTTATCAAGTGAAATCTTCATTCACTCTATGATTTGAACTTTAGGATAGCAACCTTAGGAATGTGTATATTGTTGATAATTGCTATCTTAAATGTGATTTTGGCTGTGTGGAACATGAAGAACAATTTGCTGAATTGGAATGCCCTTTGTTTTGTGAGTTATTGAATTTGAAAGTGTTATGCTCTGTTTCTTTCAAAAATCTTGAACTTTCACTTTCCATGGATTGATTGAATGCTTGCAAAATAAATGAGTATGATTTGTTTTTAGGAAGTCACTACCAAGTGCACTGAACTTTTGTTGTGAAAATATTAATTCTTTGAATTATGCATGTAAATTGGTAGGCTTCCATGTTCTTCATGAATTGAACAGACTGCTGCAAAGTATAAAGACCAGTTGACCTCAAACCAATCAGAAGTACTAGACCCATACTCAAGCATGCTGCTTGAAGAGTTCCGGATATTCTTGCAGTGGCTTGGGGACAGGCCTATTCATCTAGGGGGAGGTGGAGCAGCAGCAGGACAAGGACTTACAGAATACAGAGGATGAAGATTGATACTGGTGTTTTCTTTCTTTTAGTTTTTCTTTTATTTTCTATTATTTTATAGAATTTTATTTTTAGTTAATTAGAATTTTTGTTTTGTATTTCATTTTTTTAATTTTTAGAATTTTTAAAAATTTTTAGGACCTTAGGAATTAGGATTTAAGGTAACTTTTTCAAAATTCTCTATAATTAAGTAGTTTAACTAAACAAACTAGGAAAGATGATAGGATTTTGTGATTAATTCCATAATCAGTTAGGATTAGGATACTTCTCAGGAGAACCTATCAGGATAGTTAATTAAAACCAGTAAGTGCTTTATCAAGGAATTTTAGCCAATAACCGGTGAGCTGAGAGCCCAAACACTAAAATTGAGAGTTTTTCACCGCTGCTTGTCAACTGTTATTGCTTGAGTTTCTGAATTTTGTCTTGCTAGTGGAAGATATGGAAGTGACAAAGGCATATTTTGTTATTATAATATTTTGCTCAGTGCCAAATTGCCAACCTTGATTAAATTTTTCCAATTTTTGATTGCCCATTTAAGCCTTAATATTTCTTTTGAATGCACCCCAGCCATGATTAATGATCATACCATGTCCCTTCACACTTGGGATAGAGGTGCAACACAACAAGATGGGACAAAAGGTTGGTGAATTGAAAGGTCAAAGAGATTCAAAGAGCAGGCACAAGAAATCACAAAGAAGATTACTCCCTCATGAAAAAAAAATCTGCACAAACAACGTAAAAATAAAAAGAAGAATCTGCACAAAAGTGTGGAATTGAATAAGTTGGGGGGAGTACTTCTTCAAACAAAGAGGCCAGCTGAAAAAGGGTGACAGTTCAAGAATAACTTGGTGAATTGAGAGAAGTTCCAAAGCACAACCACAAGATGCTCTCTATTCAAAGTGTTCATTGAATATCCAGAAAAATCATAATTTCTTGATAGTCCAGCCTCATTACAACCAAAGAAAAGACCTTATGATCCATATTGACTATATGCAGGTTCAGATATTGGAAACGACTATCAATTCTAGTTGTTCAACGGTGGTGAAAAGATTAAGGGAAACACTTTCCCGTGAGAATGAGAGATTTCCTTGGTTTATCAATTATTGCTTTAATTGCTATTTTTGAGAAGTATGACTGATGTTTGTGTTCCATTCTGATTGAGGATTGGTAACATCTCTTAATCCTGATTTTTTCTTATATTTGGAAGGTGACTGCTGCTTAACAAGGAGATGATGAAAAGTTCCTTGAATTTGTTTTTGATTTTAGTTATTCAGGGGACAAAATTGATTTTTTGATTGCAAAGAGGTCTCTTGCTTGAGGACAAGCAAGAATTCAAGTTGGGGGGTATTTTGATAAGTGAAAATTATATGATAAATTAGAGCACCTTTTAGTTCACTTATCAAGGATAAAATGGTATTTTGCCCCAGTTTAATCCCTTTTTATTTAATATTAGATAAATTGTATTTATTAATCTTGTATTTGAATTTGATGCTATTTTAATAGAAATATTGCTGATTTTTGCAGGATATTGCAAAGATTTGATTTGAAGGAAAGATAACATTAAATGAGGGAGATATCTGCAAGATTTGAGTTTGATTGAAGACATTTAATAAAGATTTGAAGAAGATTTGAGGCAATCAATGAGGAGATCACTGCCAATCAAACAAGGATTCTGCAGACAACCTACCTAATTAAATCCAAGATGCTAAATAAAGTCTAGGTTTCATCAAGAAAAGGGAAACAAGGAAAGACAAATCAACCAAAACCAGTCTCGGGGAGAGATCAAGTTAAAAAGAGAAAGTTTGAAGCTGCAGGACGCATTCTGCGCTTCAACTTGCGCTGTAGCACAGGGTGAAGCGCAGCTCTCTGGAACCTGCGCTGTAGCACAGCTTGAAGCGCAAGTCACGCTGATTCTTGCCCTGTTGCCATTTTTAAATAGATTTCTCCCCAATTTCCTTTGTCTTTCTTTAGCCTATAAATAGGACCGCATTGCACCAGATTAGGGAGTGCATGATTATTGTAATTCATTCTTATTTCAGTGATAATGCGCCAAAGCTAATTTTAGAGTAGGAGAGGAGGAGCGCTTCACAAGGATTGAAGATGGTGACAACATCTTCGGTGGTTTGTATGGCTACCCTGTGTAGTTAACTCTACATTAGGATTTAATGTAATTGATTCTATCCCCAAGTGTATGTAAATTCTATTTTATTATTTCTGAGCTCTCTCTCTATAATATTGGTAATCTTATTCTGTGTTTAATCCCTGACTTCTGCGCTTGCGCTGGAGTTATAGGCTAGTTTCGACTAGGATTGAGGATGGGGAGCCTAGACATAGGAAACTCAAACTCTGATTGAATAAGAGGACTCGGTACTCTGTGACCGACACATGAACGTTACTAATAAGCGATGGGTAGTGACAGTACTCTAGCGAAGGGCGTTTACAGGATTAGGCCTTAGTATCGATAGCAAAGGATTAGTTGATTGTCAATCCAGGACCGACACATGGATGTATCTTGATGAGTGATGGGTAGTGTGAGTACTCTAATTAAGGTGCATCTACAGGATTAGGCCTCGTTTATCAATTAGTTCTTTTACAAACAGAATAAAGAAAATAAAATAAGCTGAGGGTAAGTCTGTCGCTTGGGAGAGCCCGCACGGATTATCTTTGAGTGTGAGTGGCGCCTGGTAACTCGGGGTCATAAGCAATATAGTTTGTCTACAGTATTATAGAGTAAACCTAAAATAATAAATAGTTTTTACATGCACAAAGGGTGTGATGATATGAAGTTCAATCCTAATCCATGTAAAATGTCTCTAACTCTTCCTTTCTAATTCATTAATTATTAAATTTCAGTTTACAATTTCTGCAACAATATTCTCAAAACCATTGTTTTCCCTTGATAATTAGATCACGTGTATACGTGAATTGACCGTTCCTTGTGGATACGATATCTTTCTTACTATCATACTACTGGATTTTTGGTTCGCTTGCCAGAAACCCATCAGACCGGGACGGGAGCATTAGGCCTATAGATACTCGCGGTTCCCAACACCTTGGACGCCACCCAAGAATATTTATCTGCCTATCTCGGTACTAGCGGGATCTCCGCTTGTCCGCCAGCCATTTGGTCACCTGCAGAGACCGTATAGCAACTTCCTGAGTCAGATTGGCCACCCGAGGAACCTGAGCCCGACAAACTAAAGTCGGACCCAAACGAAACACATCCAGATCCGCCTTTAAAGACCAGACCCTCAGATAAATTTGGATAGAGTCGGCTCGTCTCACCCAAGAACGTCCCGGACCGGCTCCCTGTTAACCCTCCTTGGAGCCGTCCGGGCCATCCGTCGAAAGGTCCTGACAGAACCTCCAAGGAATCATCACTACTCATCCCCCCTAAAGAGAAAAAATAAATGAAAGCTAAGGGATGCGAAGGTACCTCGGAAATATGGATCTCGACGACGGACAGAGTTCCGATAGAAGAACCGGGATCAGATAGCCACTCGCGCTCAGCAGAAAACCTTTCAGAAATTGACGTGGAAAGGAAGGGGACCACCCCCTTTTATAGACTAAAACAAGACAGGGCTAAGGGCCCATTGGGCCCTTAGCTAAAAAACGAAATGTCACTTACATTGGCAGATGAAACGCCTCCACTCCTGGAATCCCAAGGGTCACATCTTTCGGCAGGGATAAACGGTCATAGAGCCAGGATTAGCGTAACCCAACCGGATCCTACACCGTCTCGAGCCACGCTGGGGGGCAACTGTTCTGGACTGTACATTTGGACTCTAGTGAGGCCCAAATGTATGGAAGGCCCAATGGGCATAAATATTGATCCCTGACCTGAACCCGGGAACGCCGCTTCCGTACAACCCGGCCCGGTCTAACACCCTGAAGATATGAGCCGGATCTCCGGGTCAACACAAGCGATCCAATTCTTTCTCCACATCCGCATGCTACCGATTACCTATATAACCCTCAACAAAGTTATGGAACAGGTATGTCATTAAGACCCAATAATTATTTCTCACCTGCTTAGAACCCCGGACTAACTTAAGTATCGGAGTGTCTTTGCAGGTACCACCCCTCGTCCCGACTCAGCCCTTGCGAGATGAGATCACGACCCGGCTTCCATCTCCGAGCCTAGGTTAGTTCACCCCAGAACAAATCCTTTCATTATACATCTTTCTAAATGACTGCCAAGTTTACTCATACCAACAATATTGTTTTGTCTTTTTGGGAGGATTGATTGAAACTTCAGATTTGCATTATTAGTTTTTGGACAGTTGGAGAATAAAGGAATTCAAAGTAAGTTAACAGTATTGAGATGATTTTTCTTGAAAAAGTGTACACTCTGATTGAAGAAATAATTTAAGTAATAACTTTGGGCTGATTTTCCTTTCTGAAATAGTGTGAAATTAAAAAATACATGCTTAACTATTTATTTGATCTATTGAATATTATATCTAATTATTTTTTATTATATATATATATATTCTTTGAGGGAGATATGATTCTGTGAAGTGCAATAATATACAATATTTTCACCATGTTCTTTAGTTTTTACAAAGGAATAAGTTATATTGTTTAAAATATCTTAAATTGTCAATTAAAAGTTAAGTTTAGACCAATTAGCGCATAAGTATAAGTTAAACTTTATTCGCACCGTCACAATAACGGAAACAATTACCTAAAATATTCCTTTTAATTCTTTTCAGTTTGTTCCTTTGTTCCTTTTCGTTGGCATAATGAGATGTCGGGATGATTGACACTTAATTGATAACTACTTCATGCGTTATTTTATTATATTTTAATAAATCATTTGCGGTCTTTTTTTTTACTATTTTTCTACTTATCAGAAAAATAAGATTTTCTTTTAAGATGCTATTGGTGATGTGGTTACTTTTTTAGTTCAAAATTAAATTAATTTAATTATTTTCACATTTATGTAATTAATAGTATATTTTAATTAGTATAATATGATTAATTTATATGATTAATTTTTGTAATTTAATTTTTAATTATTTTCTCATCTACATGATTAACTTTTTATAATTTTTATAATTAAATTATTTCCACATTATATTACAATTTTTCTCAACTACATGAACATAACAACTTAAAAGAAACATGTATTTGTGTGATAAGTAAAAATAGTAACAAAAGAAATCATAGATGATATATATTTTTTTTGTTTAACCACAGGTATCCTCCACCGGAGGCAATCCTGTTCGAGTCGGGAACATCCACATCATGGTGGGGCTAGCTCTCCCAGCGGGAATTTTTTTCATCCACAAGACTCGAACTCGAGACCTTGCTTAAGGGGAATCAAGCATGTACCATTTGAACCAACCCCCGTTGGTATCATAGATGATATATTGAAATGTACTAAATTAATACATAAAATAGTTACTAATCAAGTATATCCATCATCATGACGTTTCATTATGAGTGTGTTTGGTAAAACTAGCTGAAAGCTGAAAAGTTAGATCAAAGTTGAAAAACTAACTGAAAGCTAAAAGATAGCTGAAAGTTGAGAAGCTAGCTGATTTCGAATGTGTTTGATAAACTAGCTTAAAAGTTAGCTAAAAGCTGAAAAGTTAGATAAAAGCTGAAAAGATGGCCGAAAGCTAAAAAAATTAGCTTATTTGATTGAAGGTGTTTGGTAAAATTAGCTGAAAATAACAAAATGACATACAAAAACATCATTAATTATTAAATAATGATGAGTGAGGTTGGTTGAGGGATAGACTTGTAATAAATTTTCAGCTAGTAGCTGAAAATAAGAGTTTATTTAAAAAAAGCTACCTCAAGTAACTTTTCAAGAAAAGTTAGTAGCTACCCAAAAAAGCTACCTTAATTACCAAAACAATTGAAATGATTTCAGCTATTAATTCAACTTTAAACTAGCTGAAATGGCTTACCAAACACACTCGATTGAAGGTGTTTGGTAAAATTAGCTGAAAATGGACAAATGACATACAAGGACATAATTAATTATTAAATAAAGATGAGTGGAGGTGATTGAGAGATAAACTTGTAATAAATTTTTAGCTAGTAGCTGAAAATGGAAACTTTTTAAAAAAAGCTACCTCAAGTAGCTTTTTAAGAAAAGTTAGTAGCTACCTAAAAAGGCTACCTTATCAAACACTGATGAAATGATTTCAACTATTAATTTCAGTTTTCATCTAGCTGAAATATCTTACCAAACACACTCTATGTCAAGAAAAGGAACAAAGTGAAATTAAAGATTTAAGAGGAATAATATGGACAATTGTTTAAGTCACTCCGGTGATGTGCGTAGAGTTTAGCTTAAGATTAGGTGTAGTATAGTCTAAACTTAGGTTCTAGTTGACAAACTTACGTGAAGAACTTGTTTAAATTATTGCACATTATTTCACTTAAGAGAAGCATGAATCTTATCTCTCTAAAAGAATATAAAATATAAAATAATCAGATATAATATTAAACAGAAAAAATAAATATTTAAGCATGTATTTTTTTAATTTTGCACTATTTCAGGAAGGAAAATCAACACAATATAATCATTAAATTTTTTTCTCATTCAAAAGTATTGAATTATATATGTTATAATTCGTTGTAAAGAGAAAACTAACAACAAATTAAATACGCTAAAAATAATTAGTTAATGAAAACAATAATTTTTTTTTAACTATATTCAAGAGAAAAAATTAGTTAAGTAAGAAGATTAGAATGCGTAATCTTTCATCAAGAGAAATCATCTCAATATTGTTAACTTATTCTGAGAGCTACATCCTATCCCTGACTTCCTAAGGATTTTTCCATTAACTTTCTCAAAAGTTACAATCAACAAAGTTTCACCTTCAAGAAACACTTTTTGAAGTCACCTTTTTAAAAAAATACCTCACTTTGCTAAAAAAAACTTACAAGATCATGCTTGCAAGAACAGAACCACCAAGAGATTCATCACCCTCAGCTAAAACAATGTTGATTGGGAAGTACGCGGCAAATAAAAGATTACAATGGAAATCCTAATTAAGCTTTTTGGAAACATGTACACATTGATCTCCTCAAGAATGCACTTTCTCTCTTTTCTCACAAACTCTTAAAACTTGCAGATTTGAAAGTGAATATTATCTAAAAAAATGATTCCATATGAATTCTATATTGACTAGATAGGTATATGAGAGTTTATATAAAAGTCCTAGACGTTAGGTGTAACATCACAAAAATTAGAATCTAGAAAATACTGTGGAAGCCTTAAGCTGTGAATCCAGCTAAAGAAAGGGAGGTTAGCAGTAGTAAGAGGACTTGGGGGCTGGAGTGTGAATTATGATGAGAGTAGGGAATGTATTAAGAGCTTTGAGTTTTAAGGTGATTTAGAAATGGAACCAAGTGTTAAGCCCAACACAACTATAGAACTAACTTAGAAGGAATCACACCTTAAGACGGAGAGGATAATAGGAATAGAGATAAGACTAAAAGTAGGAGCGTTGAATGAGGGAATTAGATATAGAAGGAATGGATTAGTTAGAGAACTGACGGAAGTGAGGGAAGAGATTCAGATGAAAGGAACTAAGTTAGAAGACGGTTAATACACTAGGAATAGAGGGGAGGAGTGTGAAGTCTAGTAATCAGTTTGAGCATTCAAACTTGACTCAAAGACTTAATATCCTTTAGTTTTAATGATTAACAAATAAGAGTATATAAAGAACAAATAAGATTATATAAACAGATTCTACTGAGAAAGGTATTGGTTTGTTGATTGTGTTTCAGGTTGAAATATTCATTAGAAGAAGAAGAAGATTTGATAAACAGAATCAGAATCAGAAGATCAGGATCAGAAGAACAAATGCAGGATTTAATATAAAGAAGCTGTCTGAAGTAAGCAACTCATCTGAAGCATAGAAGCTGTCTGAAGTACTGAAGCCGTCTGAAGTGCTGAAGCTGTCTGAAGAACGAAAGTCGTCTGAAGTGCGCAAGCCGTCTGAAGTGATGAAGCTGTCTGAAGTACGCAAGCCGTCTAAAGACGTGAAGACCATCTGATGACGTGAAGACCGTATGAAGACATGAAGACCGTATGAAGACGTGAAGACCATCTGAAGACGTGAAGACCGTATGAAGACGTGAAGACTATCTGAAGAAGCCTATAAACAGAATCAAGAATTTATCTCCTGAAGACGCTGCTAAAGTGGAAAGCACACTCTACCAAAATGGAGTACACTTATATCAGTATAAAAGCTAAACATGCTTTTATGCCTTAATCAAAGTCTTGCACAAATGAGGAAACTCTGCAATGAATTTCTTTAATGACTGCTGCACCTGCAACAAAAGGCATTTCAGTATAAAAGCTAAACATACTTTTATACCTCGACCAAAGTCTTTCACAAATAAGGAAACTCGGCAAATACTTTCGGCAACGCATACTGCACCTGCAACATAAGGGATCTGCGTGAGCAGACCTGCACCTGCGACTGCTGCCATACAGAGGTGATCAGAAGACTGAGAAAAAACAACCAGAAAGATGTTTGAATAAAATACAATTTATTGAACATCTTTATTCATCTACATCTTAGAAGAAGAAGAAATTAGTGCAGAGGTCAAAACTATGATTCAACGGCTATAATATCATATATCCTTATTCAAAAGAAGAAACTGCAACAACAACTATTCGACAAGACACCTCACTCAAAGAAGAAAGAAGAAATGGTGTCAGGAAGCAAACAGAAAAGGAGCATATACAAAATAAGCAAAAGGACAAATCCAACGAATACCTAAAAGCAGTATTTAAAATGTGTAATCTAAGATAAATTTGACAACAGAATTAAAATTTATATATTAAGACAATTGATTACTGAAATTGAAACTATTAACCTAAGACATTTGTTTTAATGATTAACTAATTCTTTTAAAATATATCAAGTTCTACTGAAAGGTATTTTTAGTTTATGTATGTTTCAGAAAAACAGGTTCTTGAAAATAAGCTAAAAGAAGATCAACCGGAGGAAATTCCATGTGTAAAAAGATGAATCAAGGCAACATCATCTAAAAGAATGTCTAATTGTGATATCATCTCCATTGTCTGAACCTGTTCAGAAAGTTCACAATGAACTTACTGAAATTGTGGGTTAGAAATGTTAAGATGGTTGATACACAAAGCACTGAACCTACCTCTACGCGTGAAAAGATAATTTTGACTTAGTAACATCTTTACTTTCTGAACCTGTTCAGAAGGCTCTCGGTGAACCTCCTGAAATTGTGGGTCAGGAATGTTAAAGTAATGGAAACACAAGTCACTAAAGTCTATTTCAATCCTTGAGGGACAGGTTAAGATGATTGTTCAAAGATTCTCTGAAACACAAAAAGGCAAAAGACTAAAAGGAAGATTTGCAGACATCAAGCGACCTTAGAAGAAGAAAAGTCTTCAAAGAAAGGTGCAATTTCAGAAAAGCTTTCTTCCATCCAGAAAATAATAAGGAAATCTAATGGTAACATCACTTCATCTTAAAACTTAAATATCTGTGAAAAATTTGTTCTCTAGTAAAGATTTTAATTAACTAATAAAACTTTAATTAATGAGTAAAAACTTAAAAGACTCAAAATTCTAAAAGCTTCTCAGATAATAATAATCATAAAATCCTCTGTTCTGATACCATAAAAATCTGTTTTAAAAGTTTTCCTCGTAAATGTTTTCTCACATTTTCTCTTCTATTTTTTATTGTTTTGTTATTTTCTGTTTCAAAAATATTTCAAAAAATATTGTTCTTTTCTGCTTCTGTCTCCTCTTAATTGCTTTTTCAAAAACGTTTTCAAAACATACTTTATCAATGCAAATGACTCGACTTCCTATATACAACACCTGACCTATCAATGACATACGTTTTGATATTCTCAAAACAGTCATTATTGTGGCCACAAAGAGCATCTCTGTATCTCGTAAAACAACCATCCATAAGGATCAATCTATGCACTTCTCTATTTTACCCTTGCTTCAAAGTCCTATAAATTCACAAGAGCACTTCACACAAGCTCATATCTGCAAAGCTCTTCTATAGCTTTGTCTAAGATACTGAGTGAATTTGCTCCCAGAAAGACCATGAAGAAGCAAAGGAAAATAAAAGAAGGAATTCTGGAAGGAACTGATGAGGAGACCAAATCATCTAAGATGATGTGTGGAATGAGAATTAAAAAGGAGGTTTCTTATGGAAACTTGTCTTTTCTTACTTTGACCATGGAAGCTCTCCTACATCAAGGAGTACAAAATCTACCCACCGGTAGATCCCAATATAGCCAATCTTATGAAGGGAACCACTTCAGAAGCGGTCCTGAGGATAGAGCTTGTTGCTGGTGACCTTAACACGGAGTTAGGTAATGTACCTCCCTCATTCCAGCCCCAAAAAGGAGATTGAGTGCTGCTTGGCACGGTTGAGAAGAGTATACATGCTCTAATCAACACTTCTAAGGATTTAATCCAAGGAGGAAGTGGTGGTTGAAGAAGGAAAGGTGTTGTTGATGAGGCTATGCCTCAATCTTCATAGGAAGAAAAGAGAGGATGTAATGATAAATGTATTTTCTGTTTGATGTAGTTTTCCCTTTCTTTTTCAAAACTTGCTTTTTGTAAATATCACATGTTTTGAGAAAATTTAAACTTGTGTATTTCTGTTTTTATTTCAGTTTATTTTGTTTATCAAAAAGTGTTTCATTCATTAACAGTTGGTATTTATTTAAAATGTATTTCAGTTTCTCTTGTTTTATTTATTAACAGTTGGTATTTATTTCTTAATCTTTGGTATCTGAATAATAATAATAACAATTTGAGTAATAACGTCCCTGCAAAATTAGAACAACCGATTCAGACAATGTATAAAAACCTTAATGTAAGATAAAAAGGGGAGAAATATAATCAATAAAGAAATACAGCTAAAAATAATTGATAAAAGTAAATAAACTTAAAATAAGAAGATATATATGAAACTCAACAATATGAAACCATGAACCTTTTAATTAATGACAAAAGGGGGAGAAATATAAAACTCACAAAATGATGTTAATATTGTATGTACTGAAAGAATATAAAAGGGGAGAAATAGGGGAGAAATATAAAAATAAGGGAAAAAATATATAAATAAAATGATGTATGTCAGAAAATAACAATTGGTATATGTAATAACAGTGTAATTATATAACAATCGGTATCTGTGATAAGTTAACAATATGTGGTAATATTAGTTTTCAATGAATAACAAACAATAATAATTGGTATCTAAAAAGATTAACATCTGATTAATAATTGGTATCTAAAAGATTAACATCCAGTTTCTAAGAAGTACTAACATTTGGAATCTAAAGATTAACATCTAGTTTCTAAAGGATAAGTTAACAAAATGTATCTAATCTTGTTAGTAGTTAGAATAATAATAATTGGCAACATTTATAAAACTAAAGAATAAATGTTCTTCTCAGGGGGAGTATTATAGATAAGGGGAGCCTTCTATATACTTAACCATCTTTCCTTAAAACATTTTGTAAGTTATACATATCTTATTTGTCATCATTAAAAAGGGGGAGAATGTGAAGTCTAGTAATCAGTTTGAGCATTCAAACTTGACTCAAAGACTTAATATCCTTTAGTTTTAATGATTAACAAATAAGAGTATATAAAGAACAAATAAGATTATATAAACAAATTCTACTGAGAAAGGTATTGGTTTGTTGATTGTGTTTCAGGTTGAAATATTCATTAGAAGAAGAAGAAGATTTGATAAACAGAATCAGAATCAGAAGATCAGGATCAGAAGAACAAATGCAGGATTTAATATAAAGAAGCTGTCTGAAGTAAGCAACTCGTCTGTAGCATAGAAGCTGTCTTAAGAACGCAAGTTGTCTGAAGTACTGAAGTCGTCTGTAGCATAGAAGCTGTCTGAAGAACGAAAGCCTTCTGAAGTGCGCAAGCCGTCTGAAGTGATGAAGCTGTCTGAAGTACGCAAGTCGTCTGAAGACGTGAAGACCATCTGAAGACGTGAAGACCGTATGAAGACGTGAAGACCGTATGAAGACGTGAAGACCGTATGAAGACGTGAAGACTATCTGAAAAAGCCTATAAACAGAATCAAGAATTTATCTCCTGAAGACGTTGCTAAAGTGGAAAGCACACTCTACCAAAATGGAGTACACTTATATCAGTATAAAAGCTAAACATGCTTTTATGCCTCAATCAAAGTCTTGCACAAATGAGGAAACTCTGCAATGACTTTCTCTAATGACTGCTGCACCTGCAACAAAAGGCATTTCAGTATAAAAGCTAAACATACTTTTATACCTTGACCAAAGTCTTTCACAAATAAGGAAACTCGGCAAAGACTTTCGGCAACGCATGCTGCACCTGCAACATAAGGGATCTGCGTGCGCAGACCTGCACCTGTGACTGCTGCCATACAGAGGTGATCAGAAAACTGAGAAAAAGCAACCAGAAAGATGTTTGAATAAAATACAATTGATTCAACATCTTTATTCATCTACATCTCAGAAGAAGAAGAAATTAGTGCAGAGGTCAAAACTATGATTCAACGGCTATAATATCATATATCCTTATTCAAAAGAAGAAACTGCAACAACAACTATTCGACAAGACACCTCACTCAAAGAAGAAAGAAGAAATGGTGTCAGGAAGCAAACAGAAAAGGAGCATATACAAAATAAGCAAAAGGACAAATCCAACGGATACCTCCTCATATACACTCCTAAGAAAAGCAGAGGAAATCAGAAGTCAGCTGAGGAACGCAGAAGAAATCACAAGACAGCTGAAGAAAAGCAAAAGGATATCAAGAGAGAGAACATGCAAAATAATATCAAGAAAATCTCTCTAAAGAGCTCATCTACAGAAGTGTCAAAACAGGACTGTCTGAACACTTATTTGCTTAAGAATAAGCAACCGTTTGAGACATTACTACACAACGGCTATATGATCCACATCATCAATTATCTCAACGGTATTATGAATCATCTTCAAACGGCTATATTCCAACAGAACATATAAATAGCCTCAAGGAAGAATTTGAAGATGTTGAACTCATTTTCACTTGGTTCAATCAGTTGATCAAGATGTATCAGAAAAACCTTATTGGTTGTTGACAGTGCTTACTTGAATCAACCAAGTTGAAAGTTGAAAGAGAATCAACCATGCTGCTGACCTATTGGTCAGTCAGTCAAGGATTGTTCGGAAGAACAACCAACCAGGTTGTGCTTTATCTCAAATGAAGCAAGAATGGTTTGAAGCCGCAAGTATACCTTGGTTATTCCAATGATACGGGTGAGAATGTAGCCCATGGAAACTAATGGTTGGAGAAAGGCTGGAGCTTAAAGTCAGTATCTACCTAGCCAATTCTCAGAGGATATCATTCCTCATATCACAGGCAGGGATTATACTTAAACTTATATACTTGTATCACTGTCTTAATCTTGTACTTAGAATTCATTCATTGTATCCTGAGTAGTACTCAGTTAACCTCTAGTACAGGAAGAAATTAAGTTTATGTTTCGTGGAAACTTAAACTTAGTTCAAATTGTAAACACTTTATGTGCCTGAGAGCCTGGAGAGGCTGGGTGGAAGAAAGAATACTTAGTTGCAAAGCCTGGAGAGGCTAGACTGAAAAAGAATACTGCATATGTTGCCTGGAGAGGCAGTTGAAAACAAAAGAATACTTAGTCGTAAAGCCTGGAGAGGCTAGACTGAAAAAGAATACTGCATAAGTTGCCTGGAGAGGCAGTTGAAAACAAAGGAATACTTGGTGATGTTTGGAGAGACTGTACTCGTGTTGTCTGGAGAGACTGTACTCGTGATGTCTGGAGAGACTGTACTCGTGGTGTCTGGAGAGACTGTACTCGTTGTGTCTGGAGAGATTGTACTCGTTGCGCCTGGAGAGGCTGCCTGCAAAAGAATACTCATTGAGTTGCTTGGGGAGGCAGTTGATAAGCAAAGAATACTCATTGAGTTGCCTGGGGAGGCAGTTGATAAGCAAAGAATACTCATTGAGTTGCCTGGAGAGGCAGTTGAAAACAAAGTAATACTTGTGTTGTCCTGAAGAGGCTGTGAATAATACTTGTATCTGTGGATTCAGATAGTGGAAAATCCAGTGGTGGTTTGCCTCTGGGACTGGATGTAGCTCACGGGTTTGTGGGTGAACCAGGATAAATTATGTGCCTAAGTTCTCTTTCCCTTAATCTCTTTATTTACAGTTTTCATATTTATGTTGAGGATTGAAAAGTTATTTTCATAACAAACTCAACACAACAATTTCAATAAAATGATCTTTCATAAGAACAAAACATGAGATGTTTCTCATATCACTTGAAGCATTACAAAGAATGTCTTTTGAATTACTTCTGAAACAATTATCTGAAGTGAGTCTAGAAAGACCTCAGTTCAGAAATCTGAAACAGACTTCAGACAACCTATAGTCATCTGAAGTATTTCAGAAACAGTTTTGAAAAACATTCAATGTAATAATCTTCAGAAGATATGTTGAGAAGTATCTGTTTAAAATAATCTTAAGACTTAAAAGAAACTTTATTTTTCTTATCATCCGCACGTTTTAATTATCTCTGATCTTAAGATTCATTTTAAACATTATTCATCTTCATGATTTAAATAAAAGATTTATAATATTGACACGAAAATCTTAAAACACTATTCAACCCCCCCTTTTAGTGTTTCCTGTGGTTCTAACAAGGAGGGAGTAAGAGTGAAGAAGGAAGGTTTTGGATTCAGGTAGGCTCGCTCAACCGAGCAAGGGCTCGCTTGAGCGAGGGATAAGGCAGAGAGGGGGGAGTTTCTGAGTTGAGGCTCGCTCGACCGAGAACCCCTGCATCATCAGGGGCGCTCTCTTAGTTAGGGCTCGCTCAAGCGAGCAGATACTCGCTTGAGCGAGGGAGAGAAGAGCTCCAGGGGGTGCTCTCTGACTTCAGGCTCGCTCAAGCAAGCAGATGTTCGCTTGAGCGAGGGAGCGTTTTCAGCATTGATTTGTGTTGCTTGCTCAAGCAAGTGTGTCCTCGCTTGAGCGAGCGTGCGCTGTTGAGATCTTGGCAAGCATACCAATATCGCAACAGTATAATAATAGTAAGAGAGTTGTCGTATCCACAGGGAATGGTACAATATAAATTCTAGTGGTCACACTTATTAAGTATGGGAAGATCGTTATTTGTGTAGATTGCAATAGTAAATAAAAGAATGAGAAATTTGGATGAGGTTGAGCAAATTACTAGAACTAGGATTGAACATCGTCTATCGCACCCCTCTTGTATTTGGAACCCAATGATATTCATGAATGTATAATCATAATATTGAAGCACAAATTAAAGTTATTTCACAAAGGTCTCCACAAATATGAGATACTCCGAAACAATTTAACCTGGTCTCCACAGTCGTAAATTTCCCCAGATTAAATATTAATTTGTTAAAGCTATCAATTCATCCTGGTCTCCACAGTAATGAATTGAGTGTTTTTACCAATCAGATTTAGAAAACCGTTTCTCAACGCGTTTAAGAAATCGCATCATAACTCCGGCACAAAGGCGGAAGCTAAGCATTAAGAACAAAATATAAACACCAATATTATAAAAACAGGGATTCATAAATAACAAAGAGAATTCAAATAAAATTGGAGATTGAATTGACTACATTCAATCCTAAGGGAGAGTTTAGCTACACATGGTAACCATTACAAACCAATAGAGAGACTGTCACACTCTTCTCTAGCTCCAGATCTGCTCCGTCGTCCTCTCCTATCTCTTCTTGCTAAAGGTCCTTTAAATAGAACTTGGAAAGCCCGTTGAAACCTTGCTTTGGCCCATTGAAAATTAGGTTTCTGTGTTCCTGCGCTTAGATCCGCGTTTAGCGCAGATGAAGCGCAGGAAACAGTGTTGAAATCCTAATTCTGCGCTTTACTTGCGCTCAGCGCAGGAAACAGTGTTGAATCTTCATTTCTGCTCTCCACTTGCGCTTAGCGCAGGTGGAGCGCAGATCTCCGTATCTGCTTTCCTGATTTTCCTCTTTTTGAGCTTATCTTGTGTTGTTCCTATCCTTATCTGCTGCTATCTCGATCTTGTATTTGAATTTAACATTTATCTGCAAAAATAAACAGAATCTTTATCAAAATAGCATCAAATTCAAATTTGAATTAAATAATCACAAGAACTGCATTTTAAACTAAAAAGAGATAAATTGGGGTATAATTTCCACATTTTGCCCTTAATAAGTGCTTTAATTATATAGGAATTTTACATTAATTTAACACTTATCACGTGCGTTTTAAGTTTTTAAAAACAAAGATCTAGGCCTTTTGCCCTCATTTTTTTGTCATTTTCTCTCTTTCTAGAGAGAGAAGGAGGAGATTGAAGAGGGAAACTTGGTTTGGAGCTACCCACACCGTTCAAGGAGCTTGGATCTTCATCCCCTCCCTCCATTCTTCCTATTTCCCCCATTAGAGGTGAGTGTGGTTCACGCACTCACTTTCGTTTTGATTGAATACCCATGTATGCTCCCTAGTCTCACTTCCCTTGCTTATATTGTTGATTGTTGTTAATTAGAGTTGAATCTAGGGTTGGTGGTTGGATTGATTGGTTGTATGCTCTCATGGCTCAAACCCTGGGTTAGAAGATTTGGGATTTTTGTGAAATGATTGTATATTGATGATGAGAATTTAGAGGAGTTATACATTCATACAAAGACTCATGCTCATGACATTATTATCATTTTTCATGTTCTTAATTCATTCATGTTAAAGGAAAAGGATTTGGGTCTTTGGACCTCTTACTTAAAAAGAGGAATTTCAGGGGTCTTCGGACTAAAGAGGGGTCTCCGGACCAAAGAGGTAAAAGAGGAACGAGGTAATCCCTTTTACTCCTAGGCCAAGGGGTAAATGGGATTCCTCAATTAAAATGAACCACATGCATATAATCTTTGATTGATAATAAAACTTAAAGATGGTGGCCCTGGACGACGGTCCTTTATCACACAGTCGAGCGCTCAAAAGACGTAACAGTGAAAAGACATCGGGGTGTGGGTTACACACTTGATTGCTCCTTGTGGGAGATTTTGATTGATTCACTTGGTATGATTTACATGACTAGATGCATGGTTGTATACATATATGTATGAATTTGTGCATTCTCATCTGCTTGATTTCCTACACTGTATGCATGATCACATTCACAGGGACGCAAGTCTCAACACACGTTGTGGATTTTATTTTAGATGTGCAGGACATCTTAAATTAAAGCAAAGTCAGACGACTTGGATAGTCAATGGGAGATTAGTCCCCCGGACGGATTGTGCCACCCCCTTAGATGGATTTTGGAGTTCTATATATAATTGTACTATTGTATTCTAGGCCACTATGTGGTGGTTAAACTAAAATCTTGAGTAAGTATGTTTATTTCAGCTTATGTAAACGTTGGATTACTTAAGTACCTTTTTATGTTGATTGTATGTAGATATCAATAATGGCACGAAATAATTTCATAAACTCGGGAATATGTCTCTAATGGACATTATTTCTATGTCCACGAAATTAGGACGTTACATTAGGTAGTTAATTTAATTGGTTAAAACCGTGTAAAAATGAAAAAAATTAACTAACTCTTGTTAATATAAAAGTTCTTGATAATTCTTGCACATGTAATCAATTAGGTACCATGCTAATCAAGTATTCCACCTTCTATTTTGGTAATAATTGAATTATTTCAAACTGAAATTGATTACTGAAGTTCTTGTTTCAGTAATAATTATTTAAAAGAATAATCGATTACATGGTCTACTGTTAGTTAGTAATTCAATCATTTCAATTTGTAACATATTACTATAGTTCATAATTGTTTAATAATTGAATTATAACTACCAGTAATCAATTATTAATACTCTTCTAAACTCTTAATCTTGAACTTAGTTTATTTAAGGAATACTCAAACTAATCTTTGCTAACCTTTAGATTCATTTTTTATAATTTTGTTCGTTTTAGTTAGCAAGTTTAGTTTTACCTTTTCAGAGAGAGGGATATCATATGTCACACTTCAAGAAGCATACATAAAAGTAATGACTATCTAAATCCATATTTGTCTTTATCAAAACTTGTCTGCTAGTAGCTAGGAGAGGCACCTTCTCACATATATTGATACAAAGTTCTTTATATATCATTGAGATACTTCAAAGATTAACATCATATATACACTTTTGAAATATATGTAAATAAGAATCATTTAATTATAAATTTAACAGTATAAAAAGTTTACAAAATTTTAAATAAATAATTAGGATAGTGAATAGTTATAATTTAATAGTTGGAATAATAAAATAATAATTCATTAAAAATTATTAATGATGTAAAAATTGGTATAACATATTGTTTATCCATAAATTTACTTCAACGACGATGAGATATGTGATTTAAAACTTGTCGTCTACTTTAAGGAAATGTTCGGAATAGAGAACTTACAACTCACAAACAAACGTATCTCAAAGAGCACTCTATGACTGGATATAGGTCCTCTCCTTAAAGCGTGTGACTTAAAGGATTTGCTTAATACAAAAATGTAACATTACATTAGAACATAGATAAAAATAAGGTGTAGAAAACATAAAAGTACAGAAACTAAAAAGATGGTATGCAAATCCTACTTCCTTGCACTGGGTTGCATTGGTTTCTAAGTATAGGCGTTGTGACTTCTTGGGCGTTTGAGAAATTAGTTTGCAGACCTTTGTACACTGACTCTCTCCACTACTTATAGGCTTTAAACTTTGTAACTGTCATGCTCTAACGGGAACTAATTGTCTGCTCTCTTAAAACCTATTGACTAAGTCTTGATAAACTACTCAGGCTTCCACATACTAGGCTTAGGTGAACGTGTAACCACTTGTTATTGTTGTTGTTGATGTGCCTCTTCGAGTTTCTAAGTCATATCTTCAAATTAAGTCTTCGAACTATGTTGCTTCAAGTTTAAGGTAATGCTTCAATGACCAAGTGTTGCCTCTCATACGATAAGTTGTGGGTGAACCTTGTGATGCCCATTAGCTAAAATGAGCACGAATGCCCATTGACTCCCATCCAATCAATTTGATACATTTGTACACTCTCATATTTCAGGTAGACCATTTTAAATGCCTTTTTCAATTCTTACTTCTGACCCATTATTTTTGTAAATTATACTCAAACACCTTAATCTCAACATTCACTCATATACCCAAAATTTTTTCTTTTTTTTACTGACCAAAAAATCTCAATATTCCATAAACTAAAATCAAAATTTCTGAAATATCCTCACTTAATCTATCTGGACTAGGTTTTTCTTTCCTCCACCCTCACCATACTTTCTTCCTCTTTCCTTTTTCCCATCGTCCCTTCACCTACGGATTGACACCTTCCATCTTCACTTTCTCGTTTTTGAGTGTCTCGCGTCTCATTTCCTTCCACGGTGATTCCCTCCCTCGGCAAGGCGTTTCCATCTTGAGAACGGGTTGCGACGGTGATCTGTCTGCGAGGCAGCGGCGGTGCGCGACACACGACGGTGATCTCTCTGCGAGGCGATGGCGATTTTCGATGGTGATTCTCCCAAGCTGCACGAATGATTGCATTTTCGAGCGGTGATTCTGCGAGGCGGAGACGATTTCCGGTTGCTCTTTCCGGCGGTGAATTTGCCAAGCACAATTTTGCGTTCATCTTCAACCTTTCTCGTAGCTTCCGTCTTCAATTGTTGGGTCCTCACGCATGATTCGTTGGACTGCACACTTGAACCCCCAGGTTACAGGTAACTAAGCTCAACCCCTCTTTTCTGAACTACTGTTAGAATGAGAGAGATTTGGGTTTGTTTATAGCCTTAAAATGTATAAGAAGATTTCCCCTAATACTGCCGAATTTTTAATTGCTAATGAGAGAGATTTGGGTTTCTGTTAATGGCCTAAAAGTGTATCTGAAGTTTCCCCCTTATACTGCAGAATTTTTAATTGCTATTTGCTCACAAAATATTCATATATATGTATTTCAAATGTTACCGATTGTCCTAGATCTTGCAAGTCCAGCAGTCATTTTAGGCTTTTGACGAAATTGGTTATAAGTCCATTTGATAGTTAAATTGGTCAGTCTAGTCCCATTTTTTTCAAATATAGTTTACATTGTTTAAATGAAAAATTCAGGACTATGTTCTTTGCTACTTGCATTTCTTATATCTCTTTAATTTCGCTAAAACTGATATATTTGTTTGACCTCATTTCATTTTGGAGCAGAACAGTCTATGTTATACAATATTTAGTTCTAATTCTGATGCATATATGATATATGGATAATATATACTATGGTGATGCAATTATTTGTGAACACAACTTGAATGAGAAGTTTTTCTGTTTGACAAGGCTAGCTAGGAGAGGGACAAGAGGCCAAGCTGGTGGTGGATGGAGATAGTTGATGATATGATTTGGTGAGTAGAGAATAATAGTAATGTATAATGATTGTACATGTCTGGCTCTGATCCATTTACAATGTTTATGCTTATTTTATTGTATGCGATTGGAAATGAGTTGTCTATTATACGCAGTTTCTGTTACCAAATTACATTGGAATGTTCAAATATCCATGATCCATCATGTGCTACAAGTTTTTCTTATATTGTTCATACTATGAGCCATTAAATCAACAAGGTGAATTCAAGTCACATGTATCTCTTCTTGACTAGCCTCACATGTTTATTTTTTGTTACCAAATTTTGTTTATTCAAGTCACAAACTCAAATTTAGTGACCAAATATTCGGTCGCTAATTTCCTCTCAGAATCAGTCGCAAAATCGGTCACAAAATCAAATGCAGTGGCCGAAAAAATCGGTCGCTAAGTTTTAGCGACCGATTTAGCGATTGAAGAAAAAATGGTCGCTACTTCCACGTCCCAATGATGGATCGGTCACTAATAGTGACCGAAAATATTCGGTCGCTAAATTGGTCACTAATGATCAATATTCTAGTAGTAATTGTTATAAAATCAGCAAGCAATTATCTGAATGAGTATTTTAAGGATCATTTATGCTGACTGTTACAAATGTTTTTTGCTAGTTATTCTATTTTAAAAACTCAAGGTTAATCACAATGAAGGATCATGGTGATGGAAGTGGGATTCATGGAAGATTAAAGAATATTGCTTGTAGTTCACAATACAAATTAAGTTTCAATTTATTGTTTATTTCATACACTAATGCAATGAAGGTTCTTCAATGCCCGTTTCCCTCTGGAATAGGGTAGGTTTACCTTTGGGCTTGAAGCATGGACTATATGCAAACGCACCTGCCTACTTGCTAAAATTCAACTTTTTATTAGAGGAATGAGAGCGACAAGGATAAAAGTTTAGACCACTAGGTCATAGATACTTTGATATTATATCATGAACCAATCATTCCAAAAGCTCAAGCTTTTAGGTGAAGATACATGAATGAGTTTTATATGAATAGGTTGTTTTTTTTTGTTATGGAACTGTTTGGAATTTGTGCCATTATGTTTGGCAATTTTTTAGCAAAATTGATTTTGCATAAAAACTATGGTTTTGTTGCCCAACCACAATAGTAACAACCTTAAAGAAATTTCCATTATAGTGTGTTTGGATGGGGAAATTTTATCTAGGAATGTATTTTAAGTGAGAATTTAAAATGAATTCAATTAAAATGCCTTGTTTGGATAATTAAATCATGGAATTTAAAAAATGCTGGAAATTTTACGGAGTATTTTTTATAAGTAAAATTAGAGGATTTCAAATACCACACTGAAACTAAGAATTTGGAAATTCCTTAGCGTCTCACTCCGCTCGTACAGTGAGTTTTGTAGCTTCTCCTCACGCTCTCGATCTTCCTTATGTCATTCTCTCTTTATCATATCTTGTTTTTTCATTTCAATCGGTAATTTCTCCGATTATGATTATCTTCCTCACATGCAGCTTGTTATGATTATGGAAAATTTTTCATCGCATTTCTCGGTTTTGCTTTTTCAATTCTCTCACTGTGGATCTGAATTTTGACTCAACATTTGTGGATGAGATTTGATTGTAATAGTTTTACAGTTTCGTCAAATTTTGTCTTCTGTTCTTCAACTTTGAGTTTTTTCCTTGCTTTGTTTAGATTAGCACTTTGGAACAGTTCAGAGGTTGAAGGTGCTACCTGAAGGTACATATTTCGTTCTTAATTGTTTTCTTGTTGCTTTCAATTGTTGTCTGTATCAATCAATTGGACTCGTAAGCTCTTTTGTCAAGAACCTACGCTTCAAGAACCAATGCATATTGCAATTTGCCCCCTTAAAGTGATAAGTTCAGCTTATTGTACTCAGTTAATTGAAACTTTAGGCATCTGTGATTTGAAACTTCACATTTGGACAACACAGAACTTTCCACATTTAGATACTCATGCTCTGGATTATTTATGATAGTAACTGCTCTAGATTTCACCCAACCCAAACAATCTTTTTGTTTGTCAAGAGCTTTAAGGAGTAGCCAATGGATATGGCAGTTTCCTTGTTTGTCCCAATTAACACCATACTTTAATACCTGCAGTCCTTAAAGACTCAATAGCTTCTGGCACATCGCACACCTAACTGAAGTTTATCTTCAATAGCAGATGCTCCCAATATGAATAGATTGTTCTGTTGTAGTTTCCCCTTGTCATTGTAAAATAGAAAGTTTATTAGTAACCAGTTGAGTTGTTAGGAAGTAGAATGAAAGAATTATTAAAAACAAAAAACCCAACTTACTTTTTTCTTTCTCCCTGAATATCAATGACTATATGGCCTGAGGTTCGTTCTATAAGCATAAAACCATAGGCAACAACAACATATGCTAATGCTTGTTCATCTAGTTATTCTCCTTAGTAGGAAAATGACATTTTGGTTCCTGAAAGAGCATGTATATATATTTAATTAGTTTGTGAACTAGAATAACTATCTAGAATCATAGAGAAAGCATGCATAATTAGGGGATGATGTGATTTGCATAAAGATAAAGAGATCAGAATTAGGGGAATAGATGAGTGTTATTTTAATGGGATATTGTATTTGTATTTTTGGTTTGTGGTTTTTTTATTACTATTTTGTTTGTTTCTTTATGGGGTTGGATGAATAAGGGTTGTGTCATTAGTCATTCCAGTCAACAAGAATGCATTACAGTTGCAGGAAGAGCAGATGTTGTAAAGGAAGGAGCATGTGACTTAATATTAATTTGTTGATGTTGATTTGTAAGGAGGGAGTCTAGATGGCGATTGTGAGTCATTGAACCATATTCATTGGTTCTAATTGAGATGTGCAGTGTTGTTAGTCTTAGACTCCTAGGCCCTTTTCTTCCTAGGTTTATCCTCAATGTGTATTTATTGGAACTTGCTTAGATAATAACTTAATAAGTAGCACCAGTGTGTTGGGAAGTTTTCATTGAGAGATGGCCCTTTAGAATGGATTAAAGGTGCAGGAGAATATGCTTGATCGAATTCCTTGACATCTCATATTGATTTAATAAAAAAATTCAATGAGACAATGGTACTGTCTCCTTAACTACAAAAAAAATCAATTACATACACAAACAGAAAACAAACCTACATAGTGAGGAAAGTGATTGCCTCTGTCACTGTTTCATTCAATGAAAGTGATTGCCTTCACTCTGCATATTACCAAATTTGCCCTTGATTGCTTTTCCTTTTGCTATTGTAACCCAATTTTCCCTACCTTAATTAAAAGCTTTGCAAAGCCCATTACTCTAGGTAAGGTAGTCGTTATTTCAGTGCTGGATAATAGGATTTCATGTATCAAGTTTCATTGGATTAGCTCCAATAAGTACCTCAAATTCTATGTTTTATGTCATTTGAAGAATTTTTGATTAATTTTTATTATTTGTTATAGCACTACGACAATCTGTTTTATTTATGGATTAATTTTTATTATTTTATTTGAAAATTATTTATATACTTTCAGCAGGAAAGAAGTATTGCTCTGTATGCAAAATAATATTTTGGTATCAAACAAAAAGTATTCCATTGAATTCTATATGGAAGGAAAGGGAAAACCTGTTACTTTATTTAATATTTTAAAATCAAGTCTATTTACTTTTAACTTAAAATATATTTGGAATGCCAGAAGCTTTGAAATTTTGATTTTTATTACCTACATCTATCTCTTTAGTACACTTTTTGTGCATCATATATTCTCATGCTTAACCATATTTTTCAATATTCAATATTGGGTTTGATATGGTTTGAATTTGTGGTTTTTTTCACTTTGTGTTGTATTGAATTCAATCCCAAGAACACACATTAGTGATGAGTATGCATATGCTGTGGAGAAAGATCCTAAAACTTTGCTAACCACATCTAGGATCCAAGTGCTCCACTTCAACAGTTTGTAAAGGTTTGCATGTTTCATTTTCTTATTATTGTTTCAAATATTTTATTTGAGCTATACTTTGTTTTAATAGCTCTTTAATACCTGAGTTTCTTACGCAGTACCCCATGACATTAGTTGAAGGCTGGAGCAAGTCATAATGAGCAAATGGAAACATCTAATTTGCAACATTAGTTGACTACGTTTTAATTTTTGTATTTAGGTATTGACTTCAATTGCATGGTTACTTGTATAAAGTCATTGTTCAAATTCCACCATTTGTTTACACATTTGTTTTTATAGGCTTAGTTGTAAATTCAAAGCTCAAAAGGTTAATTGATCAATACAGAAATGAGTATACTTTTTAAAGATATTGTTGACTTCTGAATAGAAAGTTCAATTTCTTGTTAACATTGTGCTTTAATGAAAAAGACATGCCTAATTTTTTATGATTTTACTATATTAGTTATTAACTAATTTTTTTATATATAAAAATTATCATATTTTTTTAATATTTGGTATAAGTATAAAAAATTATTATTTTTAAATAATATAAATATTTGTTTTCATGTACTTATACATACATACATATAATTAATTATAAAAATTAGTTTTTATAAAAATAATAGTTTTTTAATTCAATTATAAATTATTTGTTAAATTATTTAAATTCACTTATTATGTATTTATTTAAAATAATAATAACAAAGAATTAATTTTGGAAATGGGGGAATTTAATTTCTTCATTCAAACAAAGAATTTTAAAAATGAAGCAATTTAATTTCCTTATCCACACAATAAATTTTAAAAATGAAGGAATTTCAATTGAAGCAATTGAAATTTCTAGAAATTTAAATTCTTTAGAATTCTCAATTGCCTTCATCCAAACGCAAGGTTAGTGCTATTTTTAGCATTCCAGTTACTGCATGATGATTTAGCATTAGCTGCAGCTACCTTATAAATTCAAAAAAACATTTTTGGTGTTTCATCTAATACACTCAAATCTAAAGGAAATGTCTGATAGCATTTCGAATACACTGAGATATTTATAGGATCACCTTTAGGCTGAGATTCCAAAAGGTTCTAGCACATTCTGCTAACAGTTAGGTAGTTAGTTAAGTCTGTTATTTGATTCAGTTACAACTGAACTAACTGAATTGTTAGTTATTGGTAGGTGCTAAAGTGTATGGCCAACTACTGCTAGAGTGGCTTACACCAATAGCTTACTTAGAAATTAACAATAACAACCCTTCATGCCATTTTATATTTAATATATCCAAAAAGTTCTTTTGTTTTCTAATTAGTATATTATGAAATCATGCCTTTTGTGAGTTGATGCCTATTAAGATTTGGTGCAAGCTAGTGTTGTGATCACTGAAATTCTTATCCCTCGGTTACATTACTTGATATCAATTCATTTTCAATGTTTATCAAAGTTTTTGGTAGTACAAAGTCCCAATGCTGAATATCCAGTGACAATGTAAAAGTTTGAATTCTAGATGTCATTACAATTTCTTTAGATTGAGTTACTTATACATTGCATACTTTACTGCACAATATTTCATGATGAATCAAGAACTGTATGTCTAGTTTAGACACAAGACCCTTATAAATTTCATGATGTTAGACTTTTTCAGCTTGTAGGCACAAGACTACATATTGGGCAATTGGTGAATGATAACATCGGGGAAACTTAAGCAAGCTACTGACATTGATCATCATGGCGGAGTTGATGTAAGTTTGAACTTTTATCTTGTGTCATATCTATATATTCAAAACAATTTGTATGGCCTCAATTTTTATTGATCAAGTTTTGGAATATTTAAACTCCTCTACAAATTTCACTTTTTTATATAGTTAATATTCGTTTTACACTACATTAATAGGTATAGGATTTTAACTTGTACGATAAACTAAGTAAACATTGTAGGACACAATGGCATATAAATACAAGTTGAAGGTAAAAATTTCAGAAAATCAACTTCAAAATTGTCCAAATTACGAAATGGAAATCATAACAAAAAAACCAAAGTAATAATATATAAGTAATGAAACTGCAGTCAGGTAATTCCAATAGATAGGTAATTCCCAATAGATAACTAATGAATCTGCAAGCTGTTATTGTTTTCCTTAAGTTTCTTCATGCTGTCAGCTGCAAGTATGACAACTTCCTTCTTCATATTGTGTGAATTGATAACCAAGTCCAATGCAAGCTTGAACTGTGATTCTGTGTCAACCTGTATGTTACATTACATTAGAATTTAAAATAAATAAAATCTTTTAATTGAATATTTTGTTAATGAGAGTGAGAATTTACTTACTTTGATTAAGTAGTTTGTTGACCATATGCATTCAATCATCCATTTTGCCACCCATATACCGCAATCATTGTTGTCACCATTAATATTGTTAACAAACATGCAGAAAAATATTTACATCAATATTATCATAAATAAAAAAAGTATAGTTTGATCCCTTACAATTCAGGAGCTTGTTTGCCAATGTTTGGTTGCTCTAAAATTGTAAAATCAGTAATGACAGGTTTAATTGCAATAGAAATTAGGTAGAATGAATCATCCACAAACATCTCTAGGAAAATAGCCTAGTAAAATTTTTATGTTAGTTAATAAAAAATCCTTAAAGGAATTTTTCTAAAATTAGATGTTGGATTACCAGTTTTTTGACATATCTCCGTCTTAATTCTTTCTTGTTGGATAAGGCATGGAGTCCAAAATTATCATTTTTCTTTCTCTCATGTGCAAGACAAGTAGAAATCAATGAATATTGTCGTCATTGATAGGAATAAAGATCTACATAAGCACATATACACACACTTATTATATTAAATGCAATGCAATAAAAAATAGAGAAAGAGACATATATTCCAATTTATACAGTACCTTCTTTACCCCTCAATGTTTCCCATATAGTGTTCTTGATAGAATCCCCTAATAGTTTCAGATGATGTTCCCGTTCCAATCCATATTGCTAACATTTTAAATTTTACTTAAAGGTCCAAAAGAAAAATATCATAACTACAAATTATAAATATGGAGATAAATGTTATACCACAAAAACTATTGGTAAAAACCAACTTTCAGCATCATTACAAGCAAGTTTGTGTCGATGGGTAAGCATGCAAGCAACCAAATCCAGAACCTAAAAATTTCAAGTTCTATTTAGAAAAATGAGAGCAACCAATTACTAACTCTATGTTCATGTTTGTAACTAGTGTTTCAAATGCTAAGGAGTAATTAGATTTACCAAGGAATATCTACTACCTGTAATCTTATTTTGTTTTTTGTTACTTTTATAGGATTAAATGTGCAGTTCTTTTTTGTGACAGCAGTAGATTTTGTAAGAAAGCCCCTAAAATATACTGTTTTTATAAATTGGGTTACCTAAGAAACAACACATCTCCCTGGGATTAGAGTGTGCAGGTGTTTTCTTTCTTCAAAAGGGGACTGAGTGGTTGTTACAAGAATTTCCCTCCTGCATAATGTTATGAACAATGAGTTAAAAAAACATTATTGTAGTTTTATTTAAAGCATAGAAAAAAGTTTAAGTTACTAACATATCATTTCACAATCCTTGTTGCTTCCAAACATGTAAGCAGCCACATCAGCTTCAATTTGATCTAGTATCATTCCTATTGGAGGCCTAAACATCATTATAACCCATTACAAGTGAATAGAGAAATGTGTTGCCTTTATATCTTTGATTATATTGATGAATAAGATTAAATTTACTTCTGTACATTACCTCTGGAATTTGTACTCCAACCGTCACTCCATCTAATTTAGCCATGTGTAATGGCTCTAAGTTGACATACAATCCACAAATATTTCCCTCTTTTGATTGTGAGAATAATTTTCTTTTCAAGGTGGAATCTTCACTATCTTTAATAGAGTTCACCTTAGCTGATGATTTCTTCAGTTGTGCTGCAGGAGCGTATTGACTGTGATGGGGATTACTCAATTTTTCCATTATAGCCTGTGTATTTGGGTGGGTGATTTTGAGATGCAACTATAGGTGTCTGAAATGGACCGATGACAAACAGAAGTTGGGAAAAGGTGCTCATAGGGTTCATATAATGAACCTTGATGTGCAAATATGGTGGTAAAATTATTCATAACTTGCAAGGTTTGGTTTACTGTTGCTTCTATACGCTTTACCTCCTTGTACAGGACCTGACATTACAAAATAAAAAGTAATAATTAAGTAGGAATTATTAAGGCTAAACTGAATTGAACGTGTAATTAATTAGTTACTCATTTTGTTGCTTATAAGCTCTTCATTTGGAATAGCTCTTCATTTGGAATTGGAGATTCAGAACTCTCTTCATGAATGATTTCTGGTTTACGTACACTTTCAAGATTAATGTTGCAAAAACAAATAGAAAAGTAAGAACATACAAAAGATAAATAAAAATTGGTTATTATATATATAAAACTAAAGTAAACAGCATTCTGCCCATCCCATCATATTATTTGAAGTGTGACTTCATACCTGAATTTCTCAATTTGTTTAGCTGGTAAAAATAATTGTTACTATATGTAACCATTCTAACATTTGTGACACCCTTCTACCCCAAATACTAAGACAATCTTCAATTATAATATAAGGAAACTTATAGTCCACATCGGGTAAAAAGCTTCACAATTATCACTTAAACAATTATTTAAATCCAAGTCAACTAGATGTAAATAAAAAGGTAAATTCAACGATTTCAAAACTAAAATATCAACATCATAACAATCTGTCTGGCCATGTAAGGCACTTAAAAACAATCTTCCTAAATCTCTACTTAATAAAATGAAAAGAAGTAAACTCCTAACACTAAGCCCCGATGTCACAAGTATCAGAACGAGACTCTGTCCCTTCAATACTCGACACATTGAGTGCCATCTTCATCACCTATAAAAAACCACAGAAGAGTACGGTGAGGAAAAGAATACACACATATTACATGCAATGCAGAAGGCTACCCTTGTCCCCACCCATCACGTACACATCATCATTAATCCCATTCCACACTCTTTACATTCGGCACATAATTTCACATAAATATAAATTCACATACTCACACAATTATAAAATGACAAGTATGCTCACTCTATGCTCATGCACCATATCTCTTCCTAAGGATCATGATTTGGAACTCCGCACAATTGGGCGCTCCGTATCCATCCCCTTAGTTTTACCAATGATGGTCCTACGTTAGATGCCTCGTGGCCGATAGGTCACACCCCCTCTATGGCCCGTGCAAGGACACTCCGCTCCCTCTCACCGCAACCCACCTCTTATGGGCTAGATGAGTCGCATTGTAAAACACTCCCTCTTGGAGTCATGCAATCGAATGTCTCCATCATGGTCTCCACCCCTGCTCGTCGGCCCCCTCTTAGGGCTAGGGGTATATGTTAGCCACGTTTGGCTACTCATGTTATCACATGCGTCTCATACATCATATGTTATGCTTAATTCAATCAACATCATATCTTATATTTTCTCATGGCAATCTCCTCTACTCTATCACTTAACATCACATCCAATATTATAGATAAAGAAGATTCACATGTAATAATCACATCAATAGTATCATGCCAAGTTAAGACTCGTTGTACCTTTTAATTCAATCGATCAATTCCACAAATGATTCATATAATTACCATCAAATAATTAAAGGATCACAACATCATATAAGCAGCACTCTCTAAACTCATTTTTGGACTGGTAATCGATTACCAAACAACTGTAATCGATTACCAGTAACGTTTTCTCAATTTTAGGGTCTGGTAATCGATTACCAGGAGGCTTGTAATCGATTACCAGAAGCCTCTGGTGCCCAATTTACACTCTGGTAATCGATTACAGGCTCCTTGTAATCGATTACCAGCAACCCATTTCACATAACACTGCCCAGAAAGCCCAGTAATCGATTACAATCTTCTGTAATCGATTACGGGGACGCGAGAATGACTGGTACCCTGCGATTTTTACCCCTTTTCAACCCTTTCTTCAACCCTTACCCAATTCTTGATGTTCCCTAACTCAAGTTACACACGGTTTTTACCGAACAATATTGGCTTGAAATCAACCAATCTTTCCTACAATTTATCATAAAATTCACATCTAATCCATTATGGTTCCTCCTCGCTAAACCCTTATTTAACCCCTTTTCATTATTCTCGCTATCATCAATCAGTTCATCAAGGAATATCACGTTTATACATTCAAACTAACCAAATTCCAAATTATACAACACATGATTCATAGATAAATTTTTGAATTTAGAATTCTTAGAGGGACTTATGGTTGCCCTCTCTACCCAAGCACTCCAACAGGCACATATAGTAGCACCCCTTCCCCCCCTGTAGCTTAGAGATGAAGATCGAAAGCGAATGGTAGGCTCCCTTGATGATTTAATCTGCAGCACATTCTCCTTGCGAAGTCGTTTCTCCCCACCTTAGGTTCGTTCTTTGATGATGAAAAACCAGGATAGGGTGAATTGATAACCCCTCCCTTACTAAATACTTAATTGGGCTGGGCCTACCCCCCAACCCACCCATCCCTCTTTTATTAAATAACATTATAATAAATAAAATATTAATAATACTATTATTTATTCCTCTTATTTATTTTTATTTTATTTTTAAAATATTGGATGTTACAACATTCACTATTTATGTCATGCATTCACTATATATACCTGGATGAAATCTCTATCAGTTCTTGACACCTCTCGTTTCTTTGCTTTGGCAGTCCGACCTCCTTACGTGCAGTATCTCGAGTCCCTTTTTTCCAGCACCTTTGTTTGTTCTTTTGGGAGCACATTAGGTGATCAGAAATTCAAAATGATGCAAAGAAGGGAGGAAGATAAACTATGACTGTAGAATTGGAAATTGGAAATTGGAAATCTAGCCCATAAGTATGATAAGTAATAAGTGCTATTATGAAATATTGATGAGCCGTTACTCAATGAAAGAAACAGCACTGAAGATGAAGGGTCGCAAGGTTGAAAGAAAAATGCTTCAACCCCCCAAAAAAAAGAATATGAAGAGACGTGTCTGTATGAAAATTTGTGTTTTCTATCTATAACACTTAAAATGTATGTATTTGGAATAGTGAAAATCTAATATTAATATTATGGTTTTAATAACTTTATCATAATATACTTGATGAATAGTGAAGTTAATTTTTTGGACGGTGATGAGAAAATGTTATCTTTTATTAAATCTATTTGTTTAATATAATATTTTTCTGCATTCACATTAAAATATAATGATTTGAAATATAATATAGTATCTTTATAATATCAAATATTTATTATAAAGTTATCTTTAATATCCTTATTATTTTATGTTTTTTATAAATTATTTTATTTTTATATTGATATTTTTTGTATATTAACAATAAAGATATTATATAATGATAATTTATATTATATATTAATATAATATAATATAATATGATATCATAGTATATTATAACACCCTTGAACCTAATCAGAAAGTAAAATGTGCTCTTGTATAGGTTTAGGGTAGCGAGATATATTGTATAACTTAGAATGGAGTCGAGATTAGGGTAACATACTTGAACAGAATCACAACATAAAATATGCTCGAGACTAAACTTGATATCTTTTATTTCATTAGAATGGAGTTAGGATTAAGGCAACACCCTTGAACCTAATTAGAAAGTAAAATGTGCTCTTGTCTAGGTTTAGGGTAACGAGATATATTGTATAACTTAGAATGCAGTCGAGATTAGGGTAACATACTTGAACAGAATCACAACATAAAATATGCTCAGGACTATATTTGTAAACTTGATATCTTTTATTTCATTAGAATGGAGTCAGGATTAGGGCAACACCCTTGAACCTAATCAGAAAGTAAAATGTGCTCTTGTCCAAGTTTAGGGTAACGGGATATATTGTATAACTTAGAATGGAGTCGAGATTAGGGTAACATACTTGAACAAAATCACAACATAAAATATGCTCGGGACTATATTAGTAAACTTGATATCTTTTATTTCATTAGAATGGAGTCAGGATTAGGGCAACACCCTTGAACCTAATTAGAAAGTAAAATGTGCTCTTGTCTAGGTTTAGGCTAACGAGATATATTGTATAACTTAGAATGGAGTCGAGATTAGGGTAACATACTAGAACAGAATCACAACATAAAATATGCTCGCAATTATATTAGTAAACTTGATATCTTTTATTTCATTAGAATGGAGTCAAGATTAGGGCAACACCCTTGAACCGAATCAGAAAATAAAATGTACTCGTGTCTAGGTTTAGGGTAACGAGATATATTGTATAACTTAGAATGGAGTCGAGATTACGGTAACACACTAGCTAGAACAGAATCACAACATATGGATATCACTAAAATAATAAATAAAAATAGAATAATAATAATAATAACAACAACAACTTAGAACATATCTAAAAAAATAAATAATATCAAATTAAAACCTAAACAATTTCAATGAAAAAAAGTTTATAACATAAATATTAAAACCTATTTTAACAATTTTAACAATTCTAATGTTTATTATAATATCTAAATTATTATATAGTAAATATTAAATTTCTTATTTAATAATAATTTTTATATTTTGAATATATGAATTTTAATAAATATTTAGTATTCCAAATATCCCTTCGTCCCACTTTATTTGACTTTTTAGGAAACAAAATATCCCATTTTACTAGTTATTTCAATGAGCATTTAATACTTTTTTTCAGCAAATACAGTAGAACCTCTACAAATTAATACTCGATAAATTAATAACCTCTCTAAAATTAATAATAACTTTTCGGTCCCGACTTGGGCGCAATGTCTAAATTAATAATTTCGATAAATTAATAAGATAATAATTTTCTGGAAGACCCTTATATAAAGTTATGGTTCCTTCAATATTATAAATTAATAATTCTATAAAATTATAAATATAACTAGGACAATTTGGTTTTGATTTGGATTGACTAATTAGGACTGTTTGATGTTACTACCTCTTTAAATTATTAAAATTACGTGGTCCCAACATTATTAATTTGTAGAGGTTTTACTGTATAACCTATATAATTAATAAATGCTATAAATTTTAATTATAAATGATAAAGGGTTTAATAGGAAATTAATTAACATCTTTATAAAATCTGGAGAATTAATTACATTTATTAATTCTTGTGCAAAACCTTAAAAGACAAAAAAAATTGGACATAGGGTTTTTTTTTAAATCCATACATCAATTACTTTTTACTTTTATAATATGTGTAATTTGATCTTAATTGTCTTATAATTAAAATCGCAGTGAGTAAATAATGTAAAACCTACTGAAATTGTTAAATGAATTTGCTTATATATATCATTACCCATGACCCTAGTGGAATGTTGTGGAAAGTTGGATTCTCGACGCATTAATTAGCTTTAGACTACACACTCTCCTAACTGGATTCAGGTCACCTGGCATTCTGGCAATTACTTTTAAACTGTATCAAATCCCAACATAATATGTAATTCACTAATTCTTATGAAATAACTATTAATAATTGCTTTTAAATAAAATGTAAGGCATAAATTTCACTATCCACAACCGTTTTATCTCTACTAGATCTGACATCAGTCTGTGCCTTTTTGGGCTTCGTCCATTGTTTTATCTTGTTTGTCTATGATATATACTTTCAACCAAACAAAAATAAGGGCCTTAAAAAAATTCTTCTGGATAACTTGTGACAATTTTTTTACCACCAACCGGCTTGTTAATGAGCATAATTAATTAGTTAAAAAAATATGGGCCTTGTTGACCAAAAAATATGGGCCTTCAAAAAATGAAAAATTGCCAAGATCAGTCAATGACTTTTTTTTTAACCTTCCTCCAACCAGTTTGTCAAATGGGAAAAATTAGTTAACAAAAAATATGGGCCTTAAAAAAAATGTATAAAATTTCCATTTCTATAATGTTTAATACAATTCAGAAAAAACAAAAAGACTAAATGAGGGTCAAAACTACGAAGCCTCGACCTCCAGCAGCCTGATAAGTGAAAATCATATGATAAATTAGAGCACTTTTTAGTTCATTATCAAGGATAAAATGATTTTTTGCCCCAGTTTAATCCTTTTTATTAAATATTAGATAAATTGTATTTATTAATCTTAGATTGAATTTGATGCTATTTTGATAGAAATATTGCTGATTTTTGCAGAATATTGCAAGGATTTGATTTGAGGGAAAGATACATTAAATAAGGGAGATATCTGCAAGATTTGAAGTTTGATTGAAGACAATTAATGAAGATTGGAAGATTATTTGTGAGCAATAATGAAGATTTGAAGAATATCTGAGAGCCATTAATGAAGATATCTCTGCCAATCAAACAAGGATTCTGCAGACAACCTTCCCAAATAAATCCAAAGATGCTCAATAAATACAAAGATTTCATCAAATAAAGGGAAACAAGGAAAGACAAATAAGCCAAAACCAGTCTCGGGAGAGATCAAATTAAAAAGAGAAAGTTTGGAGCTGCAGGACGCATGCTGCGCTTAACCTGTGCTACAAGGATGAAGCGAAGCTCTCTGGCTGCGCTGTAGCGCAGGGTGAAGCGCAGATCACGATGATTTTGCCCTGTTGCCATTTTTAGATAGATTTTCCCCAATTTTCTTTGTCTTTCCTTAGCCTATAAATAGGAACCTCTTGCACCAGATCAAGGTGTGCACGATTATTGTAATTCAGTTATATTCCAGTGATAATGCACCAGTTCTAATTTTAGAGTAGGAGAGGAGGAGCGCTTCACAAGGATTGAAGATGGTGACAGCATCTTCGGTGGTTTGTATGGCTACCTTGTGTAGTTAACTCTCCATTAGGATTGAATGTAATCGATTCCATTCCCAAGTGTATGTTGAACTCTATCTATTTATTTATGCAGTTCCCTAGCTATAATATTGGTAATCTTGTTCTGTGCTTAATTCCTAACTTCCGCGCTTGCGCCGGAGTTATAGGCTAGTTTGTAATTAACGTTACGACTAGGATTGAGTTTGGGGGAGCCTAGACATAGGAAACTCAACCTCTGAGTGAATGAGAATACTCGGTTAACCAGTGACTGAAACATGGGTGTTGCTAATGATTGATGGGTAGTGTGAGTATCCTAATGAAGGGCATCTAAAGGATAGGCATGGTCTAATGGATCGATAGCAAAGGATTAGTTGATTGTCAATCCAGGAAGCGAAACGTGGATGTATTCTAATGAGTGATGGGTAGTGACAGTACTCTAGCGAAGGTGCGTCCAGAGGAGTAGGCCTCGTTTATCAATTAGTTCTTTTACAAACGGAATAAAGAAAGCAAAATAAGCCGAGGGTAAGTCTGTCGCTTGGGAGAACCCGCATGGATTACCTTTGAGTGTGAGTGGCGCCTGGTAACTCGGGGTCTTAGCAATATAGTTTGTCTACAGTGTTATAGTTCAAAGCCTATAAATATAGGTAGTCTCGACATACATGAGGGGTGTGATGAGATGAAGTTCAATCCTAATCCAAGTAAAGTGTCTCTAACTCTTCCTTTCTAAATTCAATTGATTATTAATTTGCTATACGTTTTCGCACAACAATATTCTCAAAACCCTTTTTTCCTTGATAATTAGATCACGAGTATACGTGAATTGACCGTTCCCTGTGGATACGATACTTTTCTTACTATTATACTACTGGATTTTTGGTTCGCTTGCCAGAAACCCATCAAGTATTTTTGGCGCCGTTGCGGGGAACGGTTTCCAATTCGTGTAGACCTTGGCGGTCTAGTTATCAAGTTTTTATTTTAGGATTTTGTTTATTTTTTTCTTAGGTTTCTTCTATTATTACTCTATTATTTTTAGGATCTATTATTATCTTAGGTAATTTATTGTTTTTCTATTATTATTAATTCTCTTCAACACTTACCTTTTTCAAAGTTTCTTGTTTATGCTTCTGAGAGGTCAGGCGTCCCCCAATCAATTACAGTTCGACCCGGAAATAGAAAGGACGTCGAAGAAACAGAGGTAGGAACGAGAAGAAGAAGAAGGACAATTGTTGAAGAACCCAAAAACATGGCAGAGGAAGCTCCAAGAAGGACGCTAGGAGACTATATCTCATCAAGGACCACGTCACTTCTCAAGCATTGTGTTACCACCAAATGCCAGAGCTTTAGAGTTGAAGACTGCACACCTCAACCTCATTAGTGCACATCAATTCGCTGGATTGGATCATGAAAATCCAAATGCTCATCTCTCTAATTTTTATGAATTGATTGGTACTATGGGTTTCGAGGAAGGTAATTTAGAATCTGTTTACTTACGCTTGTTTCCTTTCTCTTTGATAGGTAAAGCTAAGGAATGGCTGCAATCACACCCAAATCAAAGCCTAACCAATTGGGGTGTGGTTGAGGAGAAATTCTTGACAAGATTCTTCCCACCAGGGAAGCAGATAGAAGCCAAAGCAGATATTTCTACCTTCAGACAAGGGATTGATGAGCCACTTTGTGAAGCTTGGGAAAGATACAAGTCTATGCTGCGCAACTGTCCCAACCATGGCTATGAGGATATAGCCCAACTCAACATATTCTGCAAGGGACTTCGTTCAGATTCAAGGTCATTCATAGATGCGGCAGCAGGTGGAACTATCTTATCCGCAGAAGTTGATCGAGCGCTAGAAATCATCAACCACTTTGCACAGAACGATCAACAAGCTCAAAGTGGAAGACACCCGCGCAATTACCAAAGAAAGGGATGCTGGAACTCAATCAAAGTGATGCTCTGTTAGCTGAGAACAAGCTCATTAAACGTCAACTAGAAGCACTCACTGAGACGTTGAAGGCACTCCCTCAACAACTCAAAGCTGTCCACTCACAACCCATCCAAGCCCAACCATTGATTTGTGATTTCTGTGGAGGTGACCATCTAAATGGTCAATGTGCTAACCAAGGAACACAACCAGAACAAGTCAACTTCATGGGTAACCAGGGAAGGCAAGGGAATTACTCCAACAATAACAACAATCAATATTCACAAGGTTGGAGAAATAACCAAACCAACTCAGGTTGGAGTCAGAATGGAGGAACAAGACAACCACCTTACCAACAGCAGCCCTCAACATATGATAAACTGAACACTTTGGAAGGTAAGATTGATGACCTTGTGCAAGGATTTAGTGGATTCAAGAAAACTACTGAGGCATCAATCAAGACTCTAGAGAGTCAAGTGGGTCAGTTAGCAACTGAGATGGCAGAGCACAGGCAACAACACTTCTCAGCTGTGACCCAAACCAATCCAAAGGAACAATGCAACTTGATTGCTACTGATGGCAACAAGTCAGAGGAGGAGGAACTTGATGAGGAAGAAGAAATCATCTTTGAAGAACAATTGCTTCAAGAGGAAGTTGTTCAAGATGAAGAAGCAGCACAAAAGGAACATCATGAAGAGAAGGTCTTAGTCACAAGTAAGTCACTTGACCCAGGTAGGTTTACTATACCCATCTCTATTGGTAATCTACCTCCTACTCATGCTTTATTAGATCTTGGAGCGAGCATCAATTTGATGCCGCTATCGTATTTTAACAAGTTGAGTAATGTGAAGGTCAAGCCTGCAAATGTGAGGTTACTTCTTGCAAATAAATCCGCTCAATGCCTTCATGGGATATTAGAGGATATTCAAATCAAAGTGGATAAATTTGCATATGTTGTAGATTTCTACATTGCAGAGACAGAAGAGGAGGATACTGAAGTCCCCCTAATTTTAGGAAGACCCTTCATGAAAGCTGCTAAGATGATCATTGATGTTGATCGAGGAAAATATGAATTGAGCTCAAAAGATGAAAGTATTACGTTTCATAGAGGTACGCCCAAGTTACAACAAACTGATGCTATTTCCAAAAATCAACAAAGTTGCCAGGCTCCGAATTTCTGAGGAAGCCTAGGATGAGGATAAAGCATCCAGAGTCAATATGGGAGTTCAAATTTAAGAGGAGAAGAGATCAACATCTGATACTGAGGAAGACAGTGACAGTGATGGAAGAGTCAAAAATTGGCATGGAGGATGGGAGCTCAAAGGAAGAACTGGTATGGAGTCAAACATCATCCTCCACTTGAGGCCACCATAAAAGGGTTGAGTAACCAGGCGTCGAGCTAAAAGACGTTAAACAAGCGCTTCCTGGGAGGCAACCCAGTCTTTGTAAGTTTTAATTTTCATTTTGTTAATTTTTAGTTTTAGGATTTACCTGTTTAAATAGGAGATTGTTAAAATGAAGGATCTAAATTTTAAAGGAATGCATGGAACCAGTTAGGAATAGCAGAAGCAGAAGCATAAAAATACTGCAGATCTGCGCTTCAACCTGCGCTGTAGCGCAGGTGAAGCGCAGAATTAAAATAAAATAAAGTGACTCTCTGACTTTTGCGCCTCACCTGCGCTGTAGCGCAGGGTGAAGCGCAGCGGAACGCTTCAACTTCTGAGATGGTACGCGCTCCACTCTGCGCTGTAGCGCAGGGTGTAGCGCAGGAAGCGGATCTTTAAATTCTGAATTTTGAACAGGGAAGTTCAGAACTTCCCTCGTTCCTTTCCTTTGCATTTTCTCTGAGTTCCTAACCCTTGCTTTGCTTTTTTTCACTCTATAGCCTTCATTTTCAATTTCTGAGCTTATACCAGGTATGTTTTATAATTTTCTTTCTTTTTAACCGATTGAAATTTTGATTTTTTTATTTTATTTGAGCATGACCTTAGGATAGGAAACTTAGGATTTTAGGAATCTTTAGGAAAGAAATAATTATCCATAGTGCTTTAAACTAAATTGCATGTTGATAGGATTCTTTGTGAGTAATTCCTGTTTGTTTAGGTGGTAGTTTCTGAGTGCTCAATAGTTTCTGCAAATTATTTTGTTGGTGCATGTATGCTTAATTAATTGCTCTGATATTTTTGCATGCCCATACATAAATGATTGTGCAATATTGCATGTTACTGATGACATGATTTTTGAGCATGAGTTTGGTTCTCACTTTGCCTGTTTAGAATTGTTTAGGACTTGCTTTAACTGATCACTTTAGCATGTCTTAATTAATTAATTGGCATTTATTTGGTAATATTTAAAATCAAAATTTTTATGCACAATTGTTTGGTTAATTGATTGCTCTAATTATTGAAATTAATTGGCCATTTATTTCATAATTATGAGCAATTAAATATTATGATGCATAAATAATTTTGAGTTGCTTTTGCTTTGCAGATGGTTCGCACGAAGAATGTCAGTGGTGCTAGTTCCTCTAGGAGGGGCACAGGGGGTGCCAAGAGGAAGGCCCCCAGAGGGAACCTGAGTTCGACCCTCATCGCTTCAAGGACCTCAAGTCCTTTGAAGCATACACTGACATTGCTGATTGCAAGTTCATCCTGGAGCGACCAGTCATCCTCCAGGAGGGGAGTATGAGGATTTTACGGCTGAGATTCACAGGAGGCGATGGGACCGCCTCAGTGCCCTGACAACTACTTCGATCCAGACATTGTCAGGGAGTTCTATGCTAACGCCATCGGAGACCACGTGTTAACTGCAGAGGGAGTCCTATGTTCGAGGACAATTATCAGATTTGATTGCGATGCAATCAATGCACTTCTAGGACATCCCATAGAGGAGGATAGAGAGGATGTTGTGGGGCTTCATGGCAATGATCCCCTTGACATTGAGACTGCTCAGCTGCTATGCTTACCAGGGCGTTCCTTTGAAGGAATGCATATCAGGAGGCTGCCAGGATTCACAGGCATGATATGACGAGCACACAGATGTGGACAGTATGACGTGGCCAACATACATCCTACAGGGCATGTTTCTGATCATTATGCTTGTAGCCCACCTCATTTACTGTATCCTCACCCTACTATCGATATCTCACGGGTTATCACCAGTAGGATATCAGACTTGCATCTTCTGTGGGGCGCCGACCCCTAACTCCAAGATCAGGCTTGGCTTCCCTTCTCTCATCACCTCACTCTGCAGATCTAGGGGTGTAGAGGTGAACCCCAGGGTTCGCATCGCACTACCTATGACTAGAGCATATTGAAGCCAACTGTATCCCAGTTGAGGAGTTACAGGATGATGAGGAGCAGCAGCAGGCACCACCACCACCAGCAGACATGGATGCTCCTGTCTGGCCCAGCGTCTTGAGGCCCAGCACACTCATTTGATGGCTCAGATGTCCACTATTCACCGAGCAGCTGTTCATTTTCAGAGTAGACATTATCAGGCTCGTGTGGACCCCATGACCCCTGCGCAGTTCCATGATTATTTACAGTGGCCTGGGGACAGGCTTATTTTCCCAGGGGGGATGGAGCAGCTGAGAGAACTGAAATGGAGCTGCTCACATGGATCAGGACCAGGATGATTGATTTTTTTCTTTCCTATTTGGTGCTTTTCCTTCTTTTTCTTATTATTTTTTTATTTTTTTTATTTTCCTTTTGATATGTACTGTATTATTGCCACTGATACATTATCTATATTATGCAGTACTTATTCTGTTATTTTCTTTTTTCTGCTAAATCTTTAAATTTTTAGGACTTTTTAGGACCTTAGGAAATTAGGATTTAAGGCAACTTTTTCAAAATCTCTGTAATTAGGTAGTTTAACTAACCCGACTAGGAAAGATGATAGGGTTTTGTGATTAATTCCATAATCAGTTAGGATCAGGATGCTTCTCAAGAGAACCTATCAGGATAGTTAATTAAAACCATTAAGTGCTTTATCAAGGAAATTTTAGCCAATAACCGGTGAGCTGAGAGCCCAAACACTGAAATTGAGAGCTTTTCACTGCTGCTTGTCAACTGTTATTGCTTGAGTTTCTGAATTTTGTCTTGCTAGTAGAAATATGGAAGTGACAAAGGCATATTTTGTGATTATATTTTGCTCAGTGCCAAATAGCCAACCTTGATTGAATGTTTCCATTTATTGATTGCCCATTTGAGCCTTTAATATTTTTTGATGCACCCTAGCCATACTCAATGATTATATCATGTCCCTTAACACTTGGGATAGAGAGCAAGGTGCACCACAACAACATGGGACAAAGGTTGGTGAAATGAAAGGTCAAAGAGATTCAAAGAGCAGACACAAGAAATCACAAAGAAGAATACTCCCCCACAAATAAATTATCTATGTTATTATTATGCAAAAAAAAATCTGCACAAAGATGTGGATACTAAATAAGTTGGGGGGAGTACTTCTTCAAACAAAGAGGCCAAGCTGAAAAAAGGGTAACAATTCAAGAATGACCAGGTGAATGGAGAGAAGTCCCAAGCACAATCACAAGATGCTCTCTATTCAAAGTGTTCTTTGCATATCTAGAAAAACCATGATTTCTTGATAGCCCACCTCATTACAACCAAAGAAAAGACCTTTTGATCCATAATTAACTGCTTGCAGGTTCAGATATTGGAAACGACTATCAATTCTAGTTGTTCAACAGTGGTGAAAAAGATTGAGGGAAACACTTACCGTGAGAATGAGAGATTTCCTTGGTTTATCACTTACTGCTTTAATTGCTATTTTTGAAGTTTGATTGATGTTGTGTTCTATTCTGATTGAGATTGGTAACATCTCTTAATCCTGATTTTTTCTTATGTTTGGAAAGTGACTGCTGCTTAACAAGGAGATGATGGAAAGTTCCTTGAATTTGTTTTGATTACACAGGGAATAGAATTGATTTTTTTATTGCAAAGAGGTCTCTTGCTTGAGGACAAGCAAGAAGTTAAGTTGGGGGGTATTTTGATAAGTGAAAATCATATGATAAATTAGAGCACTTTTTAGTTCACTTATCAAGGATAAAATGGTATTTTTGCCCCAGTTTAATCCCTTTTTATTAAATATTAGATAAATTGTATTTATTAATCTTAGATTTGAATTTGATGCTATTTTGATAGAAATATTGCTGATTTTTGCAGAATATTGCAAGGATTTGATTTGAGGGAAAGATAACATTAAATAAGGGAGATATTGCAAGATTTGAAGTTTGATTGAAGGCAATTAATGAAGATTGGAAGATTATTTGTGAGCAATAATGAAGATTTGAAGATATTGAGAGCCATTAATGAAGATATCTCTGCCAATCAAACAAGGATTCTGCAGACAACCTTCCCAAATAAATCAAAGATGCTCAATAAATACAAAGATTTCATCAAATAAAGGGAAACAAGGAAAGCAAATCAGCCAAAACCAGTCTCGGGGAGAGATCAAATTAAAAGAGAAAGTTTGGAGCTGCAGGACGCATGTTGCGCTTCAACCTGTGCTACAGCGCAGGATGAAGCGAGCTCTCTGGAACCTGCGCTGTAGCGCAGGGTGAAGCGCAGATCACTGATTTGCCCTGTTCCTTTTAGATAGATTTCTCCCCAATTTTCTTTGTCTTTCCTTAGCCTATAAATAGGAACCTCTTGCACAGATCAAGTGTGCACGATTATTGTAATTCAGTTATATTCCAGTGATAATGCACCAGTTCTAATTTTAGAGTAGGAGAGGAGGAGCGCTTCACAAGGATTGAAGATGGTGACAGCATCTTCGGTGGTTTGTATGGCTACCTTGTGTAGTTAACTCTCCATTAGGATTGAATGTAATCGATTCCATTCCCAAGTGTATGTTGAACTCTATCTATTTATTTATGCAGTTCCCTAGCTATAATATTGGTAATCTTGTTCTGTGCTTAATTCCTAACTTCCGCGCTTGCGCCAGAGTTATAGGCTAGTTTGTAATTAACGTTACGACTAGGATTGAGTTTGGGGGAGCCTAGACATAGGAAACTCAACCTCAGAGTGAATGAGAATACTCGGTTAACCAGTGACTGAAACATGGGTGTTGCTAATGATTGATGGGTAGTGTGAGTATCCTAATGAAGGGCATCTAAAGGATAGGCATGGTCAAATGGATCGATAGCAAAGGATTAGTGATAGCCGGATAGGTGTAGGATCTAGAATTGAGCAAACCAATCGATTAGAATCAATTAAAGGCACTAAAATTGCGAATTATAGGTGCAGGGCAGCAGCTATAATTGCGCAAGAAAATGAAGGAAAATGAGGGAAAATGAAAGAAAAAGTGGAGAGGAAGAAATGGGAAGGACGCCACTGAAGCAAGAATCCACTTGTAGCAGATAAGTCCAATGCCAGACGCCACTAATTCAGGAGAATTAGATAAGTCTCAGTATGGTTTGAGCAACAACCACCAAGCCTCACTCAACTCACAAAGGGAGGAGAGAAAATTGGGCATAATGCCTTTACTTCAAAATTCAATGTGTGAAATACAAGAGGAGAAGACTCCTTTATATAGGAGTGGAGGGGGAAGGGGGCGGATTTTTAGGAGAATAAAATGGGAGAAAAATAAAAGATGAGTGAAAACACTCCTAAGTGGGTTTTGAACCCAAGACCCCAAAGGTTTATGGCTAAGCTAAGTCTTAGGCCATTAAACCTCTAAAATGCGCCCCACTCATGTAAAAAAGAAAAAAAAAATTACAAGATGAAAGAAATTCTATCCTAGGTGGGAATAGAACCCATGACTCCCTAAGCCTTATAGTAAGGCAACCTACTAACCAATAAACCCATACAATTAGCACCCAACTAGGATGAAATAAAAGGAAAATACAAAAATAAAAAGAAAATACAAGAGAGTCCTAATTAAGGGTGGTCCATAGGACAAGGGTCCTATCTAGGGTCAAGGTGTCCTTCTGTAGGGTAGTGACCTTTATTTTGTAGGGTAGTGTCCCTTTATTTGTAGGACACTAATTTCTCCAACTCTTCCTTGCTTGAAGTTGGTGCATATCCTCCAATGTAGGTCTTGTAGGTCCAAGCTCCTAGCAGAGTGTTATCATTCCCTCCCCCTTGAAAAGGATTTGACCTCAAATCTGAAAATTCAGAAAGAACCCTTATGAGTAATGAACTGGGTAGAAGAAGGGGATGGATGACAAAATTTAGGAAATAAGAAGATACTTCCCTTAGCCCTTGGAGAGTAGAGTTAGAGGTCCACAAGTTGAACATCTTCCTTGAGCCTAGACAACAAGAAGAAGACCCATAAGTATTATTCCAAAGCAAGCAAAGTGAAGGCTCATAACAAAAATACTTGGGGATCATAAAGATTGGCAAAAGAAAAACATAGGAGATAAACAAGAGGTATTTGAGATAAGGGTTAGAAAACTCCCTTAATGAAGATTGAGCCCTCTTGTCTACGTACTTTGTGGATTTAGATCCTGGATCAAAGACTAATCTTTTGAAGCCCTCCCTTGCAAATAAGAGAAGTAAGTGGTCATGGAGAAGGCTTAGGAAATAAATTCCACATAAGTACAAAATGTGTTTCAATGTGCAACATTCATCAAAATATTCTACACTATGTTCCCAAATAAATGCACAAGTGAAACTATGTGTGGCATGAATGTTTTAATATTTTTTATTAACATCCCAACATTTTTATTGAACATAACACATGCATCTTGATTATGATTGTCAAAAGTGTAGTGCATATGTTCATGCCATGAAGTACTCATGCAATTTTGTTCAAGAGCCATATCCATACTAAAGCACTCACTTAAGTAAGATGACACCTTTTGCATATTATCATATGTGTTCATGAAAGGTGAAATACCAAAAGAACCACAGTGAGTATGCATATCAAGAAGCATATCATCATTTGAATTAGATGTCAAACAAGTTTTCCTACATGTGATAGCTTCATCCAAAATTTTATCCTTTTTACTAACTAGTTCAAGAGCATAATACACATCTTTGTAAAAAATAATTATTTTTGGTCCAAAATGTGTATTCATTCTATAAACACAAACCAAAGGCACATGCATATTCAATCCAACTTTGTTTTCAATCTTATCATGCAATCTAAAGGAATTGAGTAAGCATGCATCTTTAGTAAGTTTCATGGTACTCTCATACATAGTTGGCTTTTCTAAACATGCAATAGGTTTCAAAGCATCATCAATATTGTTCATTTCTTTTAAACATGTAATGCTTTGAGGCATATAATTGTGCATAGAAAAAGGCATTTCATGCATAAAGAAAGTTAGTTTAGGAAACTCATTTCAATAGCTTGAGTTGTCTTCTTTGCAACACTAGAAGTATTTTCCCTCAACCTATTCATGCTTTCAATAGAAGAGTTAGCATTTAAATGATCACAAGAAAAACATACTTTCTCTTCTTTCACTCTTAATTTATTTTCCTTGTTTTCTCTTTCAAGTTTCTCTTCTTTCTCTTTTTCTAATTGTTCTCTTTCTCTTGTTCTATTAACCTCTTAAGTTGGATTTGATCTTCCCTAATTTCACTAGAGGTCATAGGCATTAAGGTGAATTTAACCCCTTGGTGGCGGAACCTATAGGTGTTGGAATACCCATCATGCTTCACCCTTCTCTCATATTGCCATGGTCTTCCTAAAAGGATGTGAGAGGCTTCTAAGGGTATGACATCAAAGGTCATTTCATCTTGGTAATCCCCAATTTTGAACCTTAAGCTCACTTGCCTATCTACCATAAATTCTTCCTCATCACTCACCCATTGAAGTGTATAAGGTTCTGGATGTGGGGTAGTAGGTAAGTTTAGCTTGTTAACTAACCTAAGGCTAGCTAAGTTGCTACTACTTCCTCCATCTATGATCACTAAACAAACCCTATCTTCAATATGGCACCTAGTGTGGAATACGTTCTCTCTTGGCTCTCTTCTTCACCCAAAGGTGTTTCTAAGGCTTTCCTAAACAACATGGTTGCCCTTTCCCCTTGCCTCCTTCCTTCCATTCTCCTAATTGATTTTATGTTAAAACTTTTAAGGACCTTTCCACTCAACTAAGTGTTTACACTCAAAGGAATGTTAACACTCGTGTATGTCACTCTTTTTAGGCTTTTTCTATAATGATACTCTATTGCCTCTTCTACTCGGTTGGAGGTTGATTAGAAGTTGCAAAGACCAACGTGAGTCTAAGTCTTAACCCTTACCCAAATAGAAGCGCACTAACAAAGAAAATACCTACTGGAAGAAGATTGGAAAAATCCTAAGACAAAACAAAAGAATTGAATGACAAACAAGAAAAGCTGGCACTCAAACAAGCTTATGCACAAGAGCAGACAGCAAACAAGACAAGACGGAAGAAATTGCAAAGAGAATTGTTTTGGTGATTTTTGAAAAAGAGTTGCCAAATTGTCGTTTTTAAGAAAACAGCAAATACAACTCAATTACGGTATACAGGGAAATGAAACAGAAAATTACAGTAAAACTGTACTGTATTGTTGGGATACTCTTTGTTTTTGTTTTCTATTTTTTTTGAATTTTTTTGACTCTTTTGACTTTTTGGGTGTCTTTTGACTTTTTCTTCCTTGTTGTTGACTTTTGCATCCTTTTTTGCTTTTTACACCTCTTTTTCTATTTTTGGCACGTACGTACTTTTTGTATTTTTCTTGGCTTTTCTTTCTTTTTTTTGTCTTTTTCCCCAACAAAAAATTACAGAAATTTGTACACAATGAAAAGAAAATTAACTGTACCTAGTAATATTTTTGAATTTTCTGACAGTAAACTGGTCCAAGTGACCCAGAAAAGCAAAAATAATGAATAAACTGATTTCTAAAAACTGTGAAAACGTTGATGACAACTTGATTTCAAAAATGGCCAAAAAAATTGCTTAGCACTTCCTTGTTGATTATAAAAACCGGTATGGTCACAGAAACGCGCTTGGTTCAATTTTAAGATTGGAATTAAATTTTGAAGGAAAATCAACAATTAGAATTTGTTGATCTTCTTCCAATACTATGAACCCAAAAAGATCCTATAGGTGAGCGTTTTGCACAATCAAACAGGGAAAGTCCAAGGTTGAGATAGCAGTCAATCCAAATTTGCAATCAGAATGCCAATCAAACAGACATAACAAGAGTAGGAAATTGAACAACACAAGAGCCCAAAAATGCGCAAAAATGGCAAAAATAAGAAGGAAAAATTGCGCAAAAATAAATGGCAAGAAATTAAAGGGGGAAACTGAAATTAAAAGGATGGGGAGGACAGAAATGTAAATGGCAGAAAGTAGAAGGGGATGGCAGAAAGTAAAAGGATGGGGAGAGCAGAAATGTAAAGGGGAAGCAGAAATTAAAAGGATGGGGAGGACTGAAAGTAAATGACTGAAAGTAAAGGGGGAAGCGGAAATTAAAAGGATGGGGAGAGCATAAATGTAAATGGCAGAATGTAAAGGGGAGAGCAGAAATTAAAAGGATGGGGAGAAGCGGAAATTAAATGGCGGAAAATTAAATGGCGGAAAGTAAAGAGATGAATATGGGGGATGAACAATTAATGGTGAAGGGGGAGAAATGTAGATAAACGATCTTTGGAAAAATGAAGACAACAATGCCTCCTCTTACCACACTTCACCACAAACAAGCAGTTATATCAAGCAATTTGCAAGAATTACTCAAGAACAAGTATGAGCAATTAAAGAGGCATTTAAACAAACACCTAGGGGGTGGGAATTAGCGGCCCAAAACAGCCCCCAACTAGCAAGAATTCAAGCAAATCAATCAAGACAGACAAGTGCTGATAGCAGCAGAAAGGCACCTCGGGCCCGGGAAACAGTCCAAGTCCAAATTACAATTGAAAAGAGGGATGGAATTACACTAAATGAGTGAAAATTCTGCACTAAATAGGTGCAGTTTTGCGCGCCCAAACAGCCCCAATTTGCTCCAAATTTGCTCAAATTCAACAGCTCTGATGACCAATTGATAGCCGGATAGGTGTAGGATCTAGAATTGAGCAAAACCAATCGATTAGAATCAATTAAAGGCACTAAAATTGCGAATTATAGGTGCAGGGCAGCAGCTATAATTGCGCAAGAAAATGAAGGAAAATGAGGGAAAATGAAAGAAAAAGTGGAGAGGAAGAAATGGGAAGGACGCCACTGAAGCAAGAATCCACTTGCAGCAGATAAGTCCAATGCCAGACGCCACTAATTCAGGAGAATTAGATAATTCTCAGTATGGTTTGAGCAACAACCACCAAGCCTCACTCAACTCACAAAGGGAGGAGAAATTGGGCATAATGCCTTTACTTCAAAATTCAATGTGTGAAATACAAGAGGAGAAGACTCCTTTATATAGGAGTGGAGGGGGAAGGGGGCGGATTTTTAGGAGAATAAAATGGGAGAAAAATAAAAGATGAGTGAAAACACTCCTAAGTGGGTTTTGAACCCAAGACCCCAAAGGTTTATGGCTAAGCTAAGTCTTAAGCCATTAAACCTCTAAAATGCGCCCCACTCATGTAAAAAAGAAAAAAAAAATTACAAGATGAAAGAAATTCTATCCTAGGTGGGAATAGAACCCATGACTCCCTAAGCCTTATAGTAAGGCAACCTACTAACCAATAAACCCATACAATTAGCACCCAACTAGGATGAAATAAAAGGAAAATACAAAAATAAAAAGAAAATACAAGAGAGTCCTAATTAAGGATGGTCCATAGGACAAGGGTCCTATCTAGGGTCAAGGTGTCCTTCTGTAGGGTAGTGACCTTTATTTTGTAGGGTAGTGTCCCTTTATTTGTAGGACACTAATTTCTCCAACTCTTCCTTGCTTGAAGTTGGTGCATATCCTCCAATGTAGGTCTTGTAGGTCCAAGCTCCTAGCAGAGTGTTATCAATTAGTTGATTGTCAATCCAGGAAGCGAAACCTGGATGTATTCTAATGAGTGATGGGTGGTAGTGACAGTACTCTAGCGAAGGTGCGTCCAGGGGAGTAGGCCTCGTTTATCAATTAATTCTTTTACAAACAGAATAAAGAAAGCAAAATAAGGGGTGGGTAAGTCTGTCGCTTGGGAGAACCTGCGTGGATTACCTTTAAGTGTGAGTGGCGCCTGGTAACTCGGGGTCTTAGCAATATAGTTTGTCTACAGTGTTATAGTTCAAAGCCTATAAATATTAGGTAGTCTCGACATACATGAGGGGTGTGATGAGATGAAGTTCAATCCTAATCCAAGTAAAGTGTCTCTAACTCTTCCTTTCTAAATTCAATTGATTATTAGTTTGCTATCTACGTTTTTCGCACAACAATATTCTCAAAACCCTTTTTCCCTTGATAATTAGATCACGATTATACGTGAATTGACTGTTCCCTGTGGATACGATACTTTCCTTACTATTATACTACTGGATTTTTGGTTTGCTTGCCAGAAACCCATCACAGCCCCGGGTCAAAATAAAAAGCACACCAAAAAGCACCAACAACCATGTTGAGATCTTGGAAAGTGTACCAATATCACAGCAGTATAATAGTTTAAGAGTAAGGGTTGTCATACCCACGAGGAACGATACAATTTAATTTCTCAGTAGCCACACTTATCGAGTAAGAGAAATTATGAATGGTTGTTTGTGAAGATTATAATAGTGAAATAAAATAAAAATTGAGACAAAGAGAATATGGATAAGATTGAACAAATAAGGAAACTAGGATTGAACTCCGTCTATCGCACCCCTCTTGTATTTTGAAAACCAATAATATCTAGGAAATTATAATTATAAATATTGAAGCCCAAATAAAATTCATCATAAAGATCCCTCACGTATGAAATTCTTAGAACAATTTCCTAAACACCAATCCCTTGGCTGTTTAACAAATTGCCTAGCTTTAAGATCAGTTGTTAATAGCTATCAATAAATTGAACCCTATCCCTAGGTATTCAACAATCATGAGGCTAGCCTCAAGGGTTCTTTCCACGAACCAAATCTTGTTATTAACATGAGGTCAAGAGACCCAACTCTATTACATGAGGCCATAAGACCCAAAAGTGTGCTCCATGAGGCCATAAGACCAAAACCTCCCTTTTTATAAGTAGGGTTAGAACATGAAACATCATCAACAATCATATGAATAATGAAAATAAACATAAGGACAAGTCTTTCATAGCATATTCCATAAACCCTAACTTTGCCTAGGGCACATATGAGGGGTTAATCTAGCACACCATAATCAAGCATCCATTCCAACCCACATACAATCATCAATAACCAACTAGAAGGAAGGGAATAGAAGGAGTGAGGTCATGAAATAAGAGTTCCCTAGCATGAGAGTGAGTGTGTGGTCACACTCACCTTGAAGTGGATGAAGAGATTGAGAAGGAAGAATGTTGAGGATGAGGAGAACCAAAGAAGAACTTGATCTTGAGGGTTGAGGACCTTCCTTGAGCTTCAATGGAGTCCCTCTCACTAGAAACTCTCTTTCTCTCTCTAAGTTGGTGGAAGAAGGGGGAAAAGAAGTGAATGAAAATGAGCCCTAATAAAAGCTTTTAAGAGCTGTAAGTGGACTCTCGCTCAAGCGAGCTTTTTTCGCTTGAGAGAGATGCTCGGTGTCAGATTTCTCTCCTCATTCTCGCTTGGGCGAGAGGCTTCTCGCCTGAGCGAGAATCGACCCAAAAATGACCCATCTCTCGAAGATTCTCGCTTGAGCGAGAACCATTTCGCTCAAGCGAAAAACATCCAGAGAGCACTCCAAAATTCCCGTGTCGCTCGAGCAGAGACCTTCTCGATCAAGCAAGATATGCAGAAACCTATTTTCTCATTTTTAATGCATAACTCGCTCAAGCGAGCCCATTCTCGCTTGGGCGAAAATACTGAAACCTGATTTCTTGCCTAAGGCTTTTAGTCCTCTTCTAATCAATTCCTTACCTTATTCTTTATTATTAACAAGAGAATTTATTGTCCTATAACCTCTCATTAGTCATATTATTAATCAAGGGGATGTTACAGTCCTTAAAAACTGTTCTGACGGGCCTTTTAGACTCTGCTTGTGGCCCATTAAAAATTAGGTTACGTTTCCTGCGCTCTGCCTATGCTCAGCGCAGGTGAAGCGCATGAAACAGTAACTGAACAGGCATTCCTGCGCTCTGCCTGCGCTCAGCAGGAAACAACAACTGAACAGGCATTCCTGCGCTCTGCCTGCGCTCAGCGCAGGGGAGCGCAGGAAACAACAATTGGTTCCTCTGAATTGTCCTCTTTTAAAGCTTGTTCTATGTTGTTCCTGTCCTTGCTCAATGTTCTCTTGATGCTTCATTTGTAACTTAGATTTTTATCTGTAAAAATCAACAAATTCTTCATCAAAATAGCATCAAGTTTAGATTTAATTCCAATAAATACAAAAGCCACAATTTAAGCTAAGAATGGTGAAATTGGGTTATAAATTCAGCAATTCATCATCAATAAATGTTGTAATTATATAGAAATTTACGTAATTCTAACACTTATCAACCCAGCAATTACATTCCAATCAGAAACCACACCAAAAAGACAAGCCACAAATAAAAGAATTGTGCTCCAATTATCCAACGTTGACCCATCCAAAACTTCAACATTGTAGCAGTTCAAAATTATGCAGAACAACAAAAAATTCCTTATACAACCACATCAAAAAGACTAAACATAAACCTCATACCAAAGGTGCCCAAGACAAAGCAATAGCCATAGCAGAATCAATAACCAAAACTAGCTCCAGTCTTTTGAAAAAACACAACAAATTCTGAATGAGCAAAACTTTACCAACAACATTTAGCAAAATCTTTAACCAGTAGCTAAACAGAATGATCATTTTGTAATTTGCGCCACCCTCACCATCATTTGCAGAATTGCCCAGACTTAAAAATTCAGGCAAGAACCTGAATCTACAGACCATAACAGAAAAGGAAAAATGAAAGAATGGTCCTTAGCTTTTAACCAACTCCAAGAACTAATTTTAACCATATTCTAATAAGACACAAACTAAGTTTAAGATTTAAGAACAGAAACGGAGACACCCACACCTATAGACACTTATATGTACATAGCTCTACCAAAAATTACTGAGGGTGGTCAGGTTTTCCACCTTGAACAAAAGCAAGAGTAGTTTGTTTATTAAGAAATCAATATCAATTTGTGAATGACGATAAGAGATCAAATCTAAACACACCTTGAAATAGCCTAGTAAATAATAACGCTTACTTGTTCCTCTTCCATTATTTATGAATTGCTGAAGCAGATGACACAACCTTGGGTCACTATTCAAATTAGGTGCTCTAGTAAAATTCTGCAGCAATAAGAGGACTTCTTTACTAAAGATACATATATGACCACACTCATCCAAATTGTATCACCTATATAAAATAAACAACTAACCTGCCCAAATTGCGATGGAAATGTGAGCTTGGGGATAATGTGGGATACCAAGGAACCACTCCAAAATAAGGAGGCATTCTCCCTAAACCAAGTGTTGTACTATGTGTGTGAGGGTAACACGACTACCCCTTCACGAATTTTCTCCATTACCCATAATGCCCGATACAACGGGTTTTCATTTCCTGTATTACACTCACCTTTAAAATAGCTATACACTACCAAAATAATAAAAAGCAAAAAATGCAGGCATTAAAACAACTGTAATAGCATATTAGCAATCATCGTTTACTTACATAGTTCTCCCTTGAATTTTGCATAGAGGACTTCACAATCTTTTCATTATTGTCAATCTCATCATTAGTTATGCCACTTTCCTTTTCTGCCATAATATTACCCTATTAATTTAAATGAAAAATCAAAACCCAATAGCAAGCAAATAATAATGATCATGTCCTTACACAACCCTCCCCTTGAATTTTGCATAGAGGACTTCACAATCTTTTCATTATTGTCAATATCATCAGCTAATGCCACTTTCCCTTTCTGCAATAATATTAAGCAATTAGATTGAAATGAAACCCAAAGACAAACATGAACAAACCATTTTAAGCCTGCAGTTACAACTGTCTATTTACTGCGTTACAAACTGTTTGTTCCTACAGTTATAAACATACCCTGTTACTGTCATGAATTTCTCACCTCATCATATCCACTCGATTTTTAGGATGTTCAAGGTGTTATGAGATTCCTCTCTCCCTCACTTACACTTTTCCTCTGTTTCCTAACTTTTAAAGTCTTTTATGATCTCTTATGACCTATTTATCCCATTTTTTCAAGTTTGAAGGCCATGGTTTTGAGTCTTCAAGTTCTACTTTTTGTGGTGTTTCCAACAGAATTTTCACTATCATCACTTGTAAAACTTACCAACAACCAATTTTGGAATGTTTCCATCCTTATTTAGTCATGCACAGAAATTAATAACATCATTATTTCCATTCATAATGATCAATCCATCAACAAATCACCACATTTATCATTTCATCAAGCTTCATATCAAGATCAACCATTAATAAAAGTCACTACAAACACAAACACATATTTTTGTCAACCAACCCTATATTTATGGTCTCTTCTCAAGTCCATGGGCAACACTTGGTTTCACCCCACATCAAGAGGCAAGGGTTTTCCTCAAACCCTAACCCCTCCATTACTTTCACTAAGATTTTCAAGCTTTCCCCTTACCTAGTGGTAGATTCGGCCAAAGTAAGTCCTTGAGGTGACCAAGAAATTGTCCAAAAAGTCTTCCTTCAAGTGGTTAGAATCAAAGCTTCCAAACATTTCAAAACCAAACCATGAAAAACATACAAATTGGTTAATTTTCCCACCCTCAAGGAAGAAGAAAGAAAAAAAGGAATCCATGGTGTGAGGAGTGGTACCTCACGGCTGAACCAAGAGAGAAAAAGGAGAATGTGGAATTATCTTGAAAGGGTTGGAGCTTAGGGTAAATTTTGGGTGCTCAAGAGAGTGATATTTCTCTTGAGAAATTTCTAAGTGTGATGAGTATGGGAAAATATCATGTGAGGCAAAAGGGAGTGAAATGGGAGAATGAAGAACCCTTTAGAAGGAGGTGGAGAGTTGGTTAGAAGTAAGGAATGGTGGAGAATGGAGTGATGTGGCACGATGAGGGAGGTGGTGGTAGATGGAACAATTGGCTCATAATGAACCACATTACCACTTAAGTGTGGTTAGAATTTTTCCACACATGGTTATAATTTGAGTGGTACAATTTATTTGGGTAATAAAAATAATGTTTCCCCTTCATTTTACTCTCCCTGGCTGAATTTCCCAGGTGGGGGTGAGGGATCATTTTACAATTTCACAAAGTTTAAGAGTATTGCAAAATTACCAAAAATTTGGAAAAACTCCAGAATAATTGTTTATATTCTAAATCCATTTTTATGTTTAAAACATATTTTATTAAATTTTTAGATTTTTATTTCAATTAATAAAAATTAATTCTGTTGGGTGCTCATAGTCAGTGGTAATTTTGGTAATTATACCAAAATGACTTCAGAAAATTCAGGAAAAATTCTCAAAATTCTGAAAAATTAGTCTAAGACTAGTTATATAATTATTTTCATCAAATTCTGTACCAAATATTTATTAATTATTATAAACGGGGTTATTGTCCTCACGGTTTCCCGTTACGGGGAAAAACAAATGTTACATTAATAGCTCAGAAAAGAGGGGTTGAACTTAGTTACCTATAACTTTAGGGTTCGAGTGTACAGTCCAACGAATCGTGCATGAAAACCCAAAAATTGAAGACGACAACCGCGTGAAGGGTTGAAGATAAGCGCAGAATCGTGCTTGGCAAAATCAAGGATCACCGCTCGAAAACAAAAGGCAGCCGCTCGAAGAGAATCACCACCGTGCAATTTAGGAGAATCACCACCAGAAATCGTCGCCACCTCGCAGAGAGATCACCGTCGCAGTGTCGTGCAACTACTGGTTCTCCAACATATTGCCTGTGGGTTCTCAAGATGGTAGCACCTCGAGCTCACCGAGGGAATCACCGTGGCAGGAAAGAAGAAGAGACGTGGGACGCTCGAAAACGAGAAACGAAGAAGGAGAGTTCAGTAGTAGATGAAGGGGACGATGGGAAAAAGGAAAGAGAAGAAGAAAGTGTGGTAAGGGTGGAGGAAAGAAAAACCTAGTCCAGATAGATTGAGTGAGGAGAGTTCAAAAATTTTGATTTTAATTTAGTGAATATTGAGATTTTGGGTCAGTAAATAAAAAGAAAAAATTTTAGGTGTATGAGTGAATGTTGAGAGTGTCTGAGTATAATTTATAAAAATAATGGGTCAGAAGTAAGAATTGAAAAAGTCATTTAAAATGGTCTACCTGAAAAATGAGAGTATACAAATGTATCAAATTGATTAGCTGGGAGTCAATGGGCATGAATACCCATTTTGGCTAATGGGCATCTATTGGGATTCAATTTCTGATATTTCGAATTCCATAAGTTGTAAGTTCTTTGTACTTTTTGAATTTACAGAAAATACTAAAATTGACTTTTCGAGTTTAACAATAAGTTTGACAACTTAGAAAGTTCTTGGTTGAAGTCAATACATAGAAGAACTTCAGAAATTCGAAAAGAAGATAAGAGTGAATTCGAGAAATATGGTATTTCTAGTATTCAGAAAAGTAAATGATAGTTCTTTTGTTCATAACTCAAATTCGAATACATTGGAGATACTCTTAATTAAAAAGGAAATTATCCCATGTACTCAATACATTAGAAAGGAAACTATCCTAAGCTAAAATGAGTACTTAACTCATGTCTTCCGGATCTCTTTCTTCTTCCTCCTCCACAAGCTTTTATAGAGCCAAGGCAAAAAAAAAATTTCTATTCCCAATCTGTTGAACCACCTTGGTACTTAGGGAACTAACAAAGAAATTCATTTATTTGTAAATGAATTACTATTTGGCTGTTACGTTTAACCTAAGAAAAATCCTTCAAAGAGAAAGATTTGAAAAGCTTATAGCTTTGGCTATTGCGTTAACCTTATAAAAATGAAGTCATTCCAGATTAGGTTATACGCAACAGCCAAAGGAATATACTTCTCTATTCTTTAAAGAATTTGGAAGAAGGGAGAAGAAAGTTCAGAATATTTTGAAATGAATCCAAATAAAACTTCTATTTATAGGGGTTAGAAAAATTAAGATTCATAAATGCACCTCTACAAATGTCTAATGAGAAGAATTCTCATTGATGAAGTTGAATGGACGGTGGTCTTCATGACTTTTGATTTAGCCAGTAAAGAGTTTGATATGTGGCATACTAGGGAATGAAATCAGAACTCGAAATCAAGAAAAGACTTAATGGGTTCAAGTTTCAAAGGTAAAAGATTTCGAAACTCAGAAAGATAATATTAAGGTTTTGGAAGCATAATTCGAGTACAAGAAGTCAGAATTCCAGAAAGAAGATTTCGAGAAATTAAAGAGCAAGATTTCGAGTGCAAGAAGTCAGAATTCCAGAAAGAATATTTTGAAAAATCGAAAAGTAAGATTTCGAGTTTACAGAAAGTAAGAGAACTTGAAAACAATGTGCATAAAGACTTAAAAGATTTCTGAATCTGAAAGTGACTTTTCGGGAAACAGAAGACAGAAGAAAACAGTTACTGGAAGTTACAAAAGTTGGTTGATCAAAGACAGATGTCAACATTCCAGTAAAAGCATTTGAAAAAGTTCAAAGAAGAAGGGTAGTTTTCTGGTTAGCAGAAAATGTGGCAAGCATGCACGCTGCCAACACACAGGGCTAGATGATGTGTCAAATGTACATTAGTTAGCCGTTAGGATTAGAAATCTATAAATAGGTGAACTTTCTATGTAACAAGGGTTGGCAAATCATTATACTCAAACTCTGAAACACCTTATACGTCCGATCTCACTACGACAGACAGGTTACAAGGAGTAATAGTATGTGATGAACCAATCCACATTTCAATTCAAGCAAATTGTTCTTACAATTCATCTACTTTCTGCAATCTACTTTCCGCAGTTTATTTTATGCAATTTACATTCTGCAATTTACATTTTGTGTACTTTTTTTCTTTTCTTTCAAATTCTATGTTTTCTACTTCTTTGAAACTTTGATTTTCAAGAATTCAATTTAGAACTTCATTTGATAGAATTCTGAATCAAGTAGTTCTAATCCTTTTTGAAAGATAAGTTCTTTGATAGAATTCTGAATCAATTAATTTTAGTTCTTTCATTTCTAGATTTTGAATTCTGGAAAAATCTTTATAATTTCTAGAAAAGTCAAGTCTTTTGAAAGTTTCTGCAAATCAAGTTTTTCTTATTAATTCTACAAATCAGAAACACCATAAATCTACTTTTTAAAACGAGTCCCGTAAGAGGATCTGATTCTCATCCCCAGATTGTTCTTAGAATCAAAGTGATAAAAGTAATTTTTCGAGATTAGATTTTATCACCACAAACAAATTTGCACGCCTAATGGGGCACAATTGCCAAAAGTAGTGTGTGTTATGATTTTCTGAAAACTGATCTTGCATGCGTTTGAGAAGTGTGTAGAACAATATTTGTTCAAATGGCTAATAATGCAAGGCAAACAGGAAATGGAAATAATAGTAGGGATACTACCAATTCTGGAAGTCCACACCACAAGCAAATGAATCTGTGAATAATAATGATAATGGGGTTAATGGAAATAATAGTTTTAATAGAGACCAAATGGCCTCTACGACTTTACCTGAAAATATGGGTATAAGTCAAGTTATGTCTACTATCCCTATTTCTAGCAATGTTTCTGCATCTCAGAATGGAAATCCTCCTTATGGATTACCTTTTGGTTTGTCCCAAGTTCTGGGATGGCACCACCAACAATGTCAACAGTTGGTCCAACAAAGGTTCCTTTTGCAAACCGTGGGACTATTTTTAATCCTTTTGTGGGAAGTTCTTCTTCATCCATTACAAACTCTACTTTACAATCTTTGAGACAGCAAATGGATGAAAGTAATCATGAAATGATGAATATGTTGACTCAACAAATGGCCACAATATTTAATCCTCTAGTACAAACAACAAATACTAACTATTTTGTTGGCTAGACAATTGGAAAGGATTGCAGATGTGTTTGGGGCACCTGCAGACCCTGTTGTAAGGCAAGTGGCTAATTGTAATCCTCAAATAAATCAAGGGGATCAAAATAATCAAATACCAAACCCTATTGTTCCAGTCGAAAATAGGGAAGAAAATGCTCCTAGAGTAATTCTGAACAGAAATCAGAATGCTGATAAAATTCTAGAAAGGATAAGAGCAAATAACTTAGGGGGCAACAAAATGTTGTTGGAATTGTCGAAGAAGTCCTAAACAGACATGGGTTTAATGTAGGATTTGCAAATCATCCCTTGTAGTATCCTCCTTTTACCCAAATGGTTTTACAAACTGAATTACCTAGGGGGTGGAAAGTTCCCCAAATTTACTAAGTTTTCTGGTGAAGTAGGAGAATCTACTGTCGAACACATTGCTCGATACCAAATCGAAGTAGGTGATTTGGCCAATAATGAGGAATTCAAATGAAGTATTTTCCTAGTTCCTTAACCCAAAAATGCCTTTACTTGGTTTACAACTCTTTCCCCGAATTCGATTCATTCATGGAATCAATTAGAAAGGAGTTTTCATGAACAATTCTTTAGAGGAGAAACTATAAGTTACTCTAATGGATTTAGTTAATATTAAAAGATCATCAAATGAATCAATAGATGATTATTTGAATAGATTTAGGCAAATGAGAGCAAAATGCTTTACTCAAATCCCCGAATATGAGTTAATCCAAATGGCTGGCAGGAGGTTTGGATTATTCAATTCGAAAGAAATTGATTAATCAACAACTTGAGGAATATGGGCCCAATTGCTGATAAAGTAAGACAAATCGAACATCTTAAAAAGAAAAAGAAAGATTCAGGAAACCTGATAAGGTTTTCAGAAAAGATAAAATAGCATATTAGAAGGTTCTGATGACAGTGATTTTCGAATATGACTGTAGAAGATAATGATGTTCACGTGGCAGAACTTAAGCCAAGACCTCCTTATATTTGCCCAATCTTTGAACCAAATGGAAATGTTAATAATGATACAAAAGATAGATTTCCTAAGAAAAATTATGGTTTTTGATATTTCGAAAGCTGACCAAATTTTCGATATATTAGTAAAAGACAAACAATAATTTTAAGTGATGATCATAAGATTCCTTCTCAGGAACAGAGAAGGGGTCGGAAAGTATTGTAAATATCATCATACTTTTGGACATTGGACTAATAGTTGTGTTCGTTTCAAGGGATATTATTCAGAAGCCATTAACAAGGGAGATTGAAATTCGAAGAAAAAACGCCAATGGCAATGAAGATTGATTCTGACCCACTTCAAGTGAATGCTAACTTATGCAGAGTCTGCAAGTGTGAACATGGTTGAAGTAGAAGACTCAAATTCTGTTGAGGAAGCCATCGAAATGGCTCCAGAGGAAGTTCAAGAATTTCAAGACATTTTCCAAAAGGGGGAGGAATCTTTACTTGAGTTTCTGAATAGAAAGAAATCTGAAGATGCTTCAATTGATTTATGTCCAAGATGTCATGTAGTATTTGATAGATCTGCTGCAAAGGCGTTTCGTGATTCTTGGATGAAGAAGCATTATCAGGAAGTGGCTGTAAAAGCCAAAAGAATGAAAACGAGCAAAGAAAAGGTTAATTCCTTCTTATGGTGTATAGATCTCGAAATCAGAATCCATTTCGGAAGAAAAGATACCTCAGAAGATGAAATAAGTTTAATAAAGGAAAGCAACCTATGCACCCAAATTTTCATGTTAATGGAAAGCCTCAAACTTTTGTGCCATCATCATCAGTTCCTCCAAACAATGGGTTCGTCCTGGATATACAAAACCTCAGTATAATTCTCAAGGGTTTTCAACAGAGGCCTTATTATGGAAATAGGCCACAAATGATGAAAAACTCAATGGAGGAGAGCACAAAGAATGAGAAAGGCTGCTTTCGAGGAACAAGAGAAAGAAACATGGTGGTTGAAAGAAGTAATGGCATAACCCAAGCCTGTTCAGCAAAGAATGCTCAAGTTATTCAAGTTCAGGCGAACTCAAATCATCCTTCATATGCACAAGTTGTAAAGAAGAAACCTTTGTTCCAAGTGATTGGGGGTTTTAAAACGAAAACAAGGAAGATTTGTTGACTGAGAATTTTGAAACAGGTTTCGCAGATGGGTTGGATGACATTTGCGCAGTTTTTTCCTGTTTTAACTGCTGAATATGCAGAAGAACTTGAAAATGACTTGGAGGATGAAGACTATGAAGAAGATGATATAGGTGAGGACCCTATTTGTTTATACTTACATTTGTAAACAGATTTGTCAGATACTTCTGCAGTTTTCCAAAAGCCTACAGAAGATATGCAACTTCACATGAAGCCTTTGTTTATTAGGGCTTTGGTTGAAGAAGTAAGTGTAGAAAGGTACTTGTGGATTCTGGCGAGCAGCAGTGAATTGTGTGCAAAGTTTATGATGAAGAGAGTTGATGAAAACTAAGTTTGATTAATGTGCCTCATCAAATAATCATTACAAATTCAGTGGAAAGACTTCGAAATCTGAGGATTGTTATGTTTGGAACTAACAGTGGGAACCATTATGAGACCCACTATGTTTGTTTGGTTGATTCAAAAGCAAACTATAATCTTTGCTTGGAAGAGAATGGATTCATGGAGTAGGGGTTGTTCCATCTTCAATGCATCAGAGGCTTTGGTATGTGGACTAAAGAGGGTGTACCCATTTATGTAGATGGGGACAAAAGTATTTCAAAGTCGAAGAGGATGTCGTTGATGTGAGAAGTACTGAAAAGGTTATGAAGACAAAGACCTTATGAAAGGATTGATAAATATATGTTGGTTCCTACAAAAGTACCTTATTCTTTAAGGTTGAATCCTGATTGGGGGTTCATGTTACAGTGTGATGTTGGCCCATTTGAGGCCACAGAAATTTCTGAATGGTCCGATCCAGAATAGCTTCGAGCTTTTGGGCTCGAATTTCGGCCTACATGGCCGAAAAAGAGGGTAGAAGCGGCTTTCGAAGCCGAATCTGACAAATTAAATGTAATAATGAAATAACGGCCATTCGAGGCCGAATGGCAAGAAGGAAGGATATTATTGAGGAAATATAGAAGAAGAAATGTCATTAGACTTAAAAATGAAAATTTTAAAAAGATTTCTGAAGGAAGTGAGAATCTGAAAAAAAGGACTATCTTGAGAAAATGATTCAGAAAGTTGAAACTTATGTTCAGGAAACTCAAGGGGTAGATTTTGGAAAGTTAGATTGTATTTATGATGATTCCCCTTTTGGGTTTTGAAGGAACTTTATCTCAAGGTATTAAGAAATGGAGGCTCAAGATCCTTTAGAAGAAGTGAATTTAGGAATTGATGACGAAAAAAGACCCACTTTTGTAAGTCAGAATCTCGAAGAAGAATTCAAGAAGAAAATATTGACTTGTTGAAAGAATATAAGGATTGTTTGCATGGGATTACCATGAAATGCCTGGTTTGAGTCGAGATTGGTCGAACATAACTTCCTACTTTTCCAGAAAAGCGACCAGTGAAACAAGCTCCTAGTAGATTTGCTCCAGAAATAGTTTCGGGAGATAAAAGAAGAAATTAAGCGTCTTCTAAAAGCTAAGTTCATTCGAACTGCCAGGTATGTTGATTGGATTTCGAATATTGTACCTGTTATTAAGAAAAATGGATTTTTAAGGGTATGTATTGATTTTGGAGATCTTAATAATGCAACCCCAAAAGATGAATATCCAATGCCGGTTGCTGATATGTTAATAGATTCGGCAGCAGGAAATGAACTTTTAAGTATGTTATATGATATTCTGGATATAATCAAATTTTTATTGCTGAAGAGGATATTTCGAAATAACTTTTCGATGTCCTGGTGCAATAGGAACTTATGAATGGGTAGTGATGCCCTTCGGCCTTAAAAATGCTGGTGCAACGTACCAAAGGGCCATGAATTCTATTTTTCATGATTTAATAGGGAAATTTATTGCAAGTCTATATAGATGATGTTGTGATTAAGTCTGAATCAAAAGACTTTCATATAGATCATTAAGACAAGCTTTCGAAAGAATGAGAAAGCATGGTTTAAAAATGAATCCTATTAAATGCGCTTTTGGGGTATCTGCAGGTAATTTTCTGGGATTCCTAGTTCACAAAAAAGGTGTTGAGATTGATAAGAATAAGACTAAGGCGATTTAGAAGCATCTTCCGTCTTCTATAAAGAAACAGTTGCAGTCTTTTCTTGGAAAAGTAAATTTTCTTTGAAGATTTATTTCGAATTTATCAGGAAAGACGAAAGTGTTTTCCCCTTACTGAAGTTAAAGAAAGAAGAAAATTTCAAGAGGGAAAATGTCCATCAACAAGTCTTTGAGGAAATCAAGAGATATCTGACAACTCCTCCGATTATGACTCCTACTTTGCCAAGAAAAACCTTTAAAATTGTATATTTCTGCTTCAGAAGCCACTATAGGAAGTATGTTGGCTCAAGAGTATGAAAATGGGGTAGAGAGAGCGTTGTATTATTTAATTAGAGTCCTCAATGATGCAGAAGAATTAGATATTGTGCAATAGAAAAATTATGTTGTGTTTGTATTTTCTTGTACTAAACTCAAGTACTATGTTAAATCTCATGATGTATTTGTAATATCTCATTTCGATGTAATAAAACATATGTTGTTGAAACCTATATTGCACAGTAGAGTTGGAAAATGGGCGTTAGCATTAACTGAGTTTTCGTTAAAATTTGTCCCAGTAAAATCGATGAAAGGACAAGTGATTGCAGATTTCTTGGTTGATCATCCCCCAATTCCAATTGAAGAATCAACATATATAGGCTTAGAGCCTTGGATGTTATTTTTCGATGGATCCAAACATAAGAATGGATCAGGGATTGGAATTTTAATAATTTCACCTAAAGGATTTCCTACTTTAATGATGTTTGAAATAAAACATCATTGTTCCAATAATGCAGTAGAGTATGAGGCTCTTATTGTTGGTCTCGAAATATTAATTTCTATGAATTCGAGAAATCTACATATTAGAGGAGATTCACAATTAGTTATCAAACAGATAACTAAAGAGTATAAATGCTTAGATCCAAAATTGGCTAAGTACTTGATTCAAGCCAATAAACTTCTGGAAATGTTTGATGAAATTAAGATTGAACACATTCCAATAGTGTTTACTGGTCGAAAAATGGTTAGATTTACTGAATCAAAAGGAATAAAGTTACTTTCCTCTACACCTTATTATGCACAAGCCAATGGACAAGTTGAAGCAGTTAATAAAACTATTATTGCTTTAATTAAAAGACATATTGGACAACGTCCAAGAAATTGGCATGAAACATTAAATCAAGTTCTTTGGGCTTATAGAAATTCTCCAAGAGAAGCTACTCGAACAACTCCTTATAAATTGGTATATGGTCATGATGCTATATTACCAGTGGAAATAAAATTGCAATCAATAAGGGTTCAAAGGCAATTCGAGTTACCTTCTCAAGATTATTGAATTTGATGTTTGATGAATTAAATGAACTTGATGAGGAAAGGTTACTTGCTCTTGAAAATATCATTAGACAAAAAGAACAAAATTTCTCGTTGTTATAATCGAAAGGTTAAGAAAAAAGGTTTTCAATTAGGTGATTATGTTTGGAAGTTAATTTTACCAATTGATAAAAAATCTAAGAGATTTGGAAAGTGGTCACCTAATTGGGAGGGACCTTTCAAGATCGAAAAGGTTTTTCGAACAATGCGTATTCAATTCGAGATTTACTTGGTGATTTACGCATAATGTCAATATTAAAGGAATATAAGCCAAATTTGCAAGAACTCGGAATTGTGCATAAAGAAAAATAAATTGTTCAAAGGACAATTGAATTTGAGCCCATGCTCAACAAATAAATTCGAAATTACATAGTAAAGATTCGAAAAGAGGTAGAAACAACTAAAAAGGAGAATCATTCTTCATCTTATGAAGTCATGCATTAGGTCTTCATATTGGATCTTTAGGCTGTAGTCAGATTTTTCCAAATTACTAATATCTTTCGAAACATCTATAGCACTTCTCGAAACTCCTTTAACAGAATTGAGAATTTGAGTTCGAGAAGACCTCTGCCTCGAGATGATGGCTTCCAGCTCTCTTTGCTGTGACTTCACTCTGATGGCATCCTCCTGAAGTTTTCGAATTGCTGCCTCAATTCGAAGATTCTCTTTTTCGAGATCATCAACCTTGGATAAATTTTGCTTGATGGATTGCTCGTATTTCTGAACTTTGCCTTTGCTATCCTGAAGCTTATCCATCAGCTCAACCTTCTCACCTTTTTGAATGCTTAACCTCGAAGTAGTATCCTCAATTTGATCAGAAATTTCGAGGGCATTCCGATATAATTTTGAGAAACCTTTGATCCATTCTTGTTGAGATTCAGAAAATTCTTTTTGTCTCTTATCGAAAAGAGTCAAGTAACAATGAATCTCTTCTTCGTAATGAAGATCCTTAGGGATCATTTTCAACATGGGTTTCTCGAAAACTAACTTCTTGAAGTTTTGAAGAACTACTTCAATTGAATCTGCTTCGTTCAAAGGGTTCTGTACAGTTGCTTCAGAGTGGGCTGATGATAAAGAAACTTCCCCAGAAAGGACTTCGAAAACCATAAATGGATTTTCATCCAAACTTTTGAGACAATCATCTAAGTCTATAGGAGTGTATACAGGAGTAGACCTAGATGAATCCCTCGAAAACTTGGGACTTTTTCTGGAGTCTCTGACTCTGATTGGACATTTGAAGTCCTTTCATAGGAGTTTTCTTCTCTTCTTGAGGGGTAGGTTGAGGAGAAGGCACGAGATTATCTTCTTCCATAGGAGAATCTTCTTTATTTGGATCAGAAAGGGATTATACTTCTTCTTCTTCCTTCTCTTCTTGTTCTTCTATACTTCTTTAATATTGTCCATGGCTTGATCTTTCGAAAGTAATTTCTTCGAAGAAGTAGCCTGAAGTGGACTTTCAATAGTCTTTTCTTCCCGAGTCACACTCTCAGTTTGAGAGCTAGAAGATATGTTTATCTGAAAACAAGGAATTTTGAAGTTAGACAAACAACATGAACAAAAAGTATTTTACTTCTATAAATGAAAAGAGAGTAAAAATTACTTGTTCTACAATTCCACTTGGGATTGAGTTTTTATGGGCCTTAACTTTAAATCTTTGGCCAACTCTCTGAGTTTACATGAAGGAAATGAACTTCGAATTAGAAAAAGAACTTAAAGCTAGAAGAAAAGCATAAAACTGAGAAATGAAATCTTACAGCTCCAATGGTTTTCCCCGGTGGGATTACAGAAAGAATTTTCTTCTCTTTTGGAACCTTCTTCTCTTTTAGTACATTTTTTGCTCTCAGAGGTATAATTTGTTTTTCAGGAGTAATTTCCTGTGAAGAAAGAAAATAAGTATTAGTACAAATTTGAAATTCATAAAATTTTGAATTTAAAAGAAAATTTGAGTTTACCTTCGAGAAAGATTCTTCATTGGATTCAGATGATTGAATTTTCTTTTGACCTTTCACTGCTTTCTTCTTTAAAGTACTTGAATCATCTGCTTCATTCTTCTTGCCCATAGAAGCAGGACTCTTGTCAGAAGGTTCGTCATTCTTTTCGACCTTACTTGACGTGGTCTTCTTTCGAGATTTAGAAGCAGAAGCCTGTAAAGGATATGATTAATATCATATAATTTCGAAGTGAAACTTCAAATCATTTCGAAATTTGAAACCTAACTTACAGAAGGTTTTTGAGAAGATGTTGGAGTCTTTCTTTTCTTAGACTTCTTTTCTTTTTCTTCTTCTTCTTCTTCACTTTCCAATCCTCATTAGCTTTTTCCGGGAATTTGATTTCTTGAGCTAAAAGAGAAATAAGAATATTAAAGGGGAATTCGTGATAAAAGATAAAGATAAGGAAATAAATATATTCTTACCTTGGACCATGAAGTCCTTAGCAAGAATTTTCACATGTTCTATATCCACGTGGGTATAAAAGGATAATTGTCCAAAGTGTATTGTTGTTAAAGTAACTCTTTTCGAAAGAGGTTTGGTATCATTAAAAAAGAAGTTCGAGAGTTACAGGTCTAGTCCATTCAGGACCATGTAAACTCTTTGCCAAACCAAATCTTATAGTTGGTAAAGATGGAAATTTAGGACAATATTTTCGAAAACAGTTTTACCTTTGGGATTTATGATCCTGAAATTTTTGTTTGTTTGAAGAAATTTTTTTTCTTTTAAAGAAAGAGTTGCTTCAGAAATAGTTCTAGAAATTTTATCAGGATTATAGAACACGTGAAAATATTTCTCGAAAGCTTTTAAATTTCTTTGACATGCGTACCTTTTGGTTTACTTGTTGATTTATGCGTATAAGCAATGTCTTTTGTTAGTCTCGTAAAGTAGGCGGCTTCATCAACTTGAATAGCATTATAATAATGTGACCACCATTCCTCGAAAGACAATGTGCAGTAATAGGAAAGCTCGAAAGGAACTGGGCATACAGACAAAGGTTTTTCACCCTTTTTATTTTCTAAGTCATTGAGCCCTCTTCGCCATTCACCATGTCTTCTATCAAGATTTGGGATTTGGAAATATAGCAAGGTGTTGGTCAAAATTGGCTTAGCCCAAATTGACGAGCTACCAATTGAGGTTGGTACTGGAAGACTGAAAAAATCTTTCAATTGGAAGCCACAGTATATGAGATCATAAGATAATAACTGCTTCCAAATTTCTAAGTTTCAGATTGTGCACCCGGAGTGTCACAAGGGAATTTTCGAGTAAACCACTCAGGTCCTCGAGTTCTCGAAGAGAAAGGTGCAAGTTGAGGAGTATGTTTTTGTGATTTTTAGGAAGGAAGAGAAGTAGCTTTGAATGACTACAATGATTCTTTTAGAGGAAGGAGTAAGGAAAGAAAGTTTGAAACCTTCAATAGAAGAAGGAAGATTCGAGTATGAGGGTTCAGAACTTTCGAATTTGTCTTCGAAAATGGCATTTAGCCAAAGTTGAAGAAACCAGAAAGGGGCCACAAAGATTTCGAACTGGTTTCTTTATTTTAGAGCAAAAAGGGCCTCAGATAGCATGTCATAGACATTGGCCAAAAGACATCTACTTAAATCCATTCGAATACCCTTGGCCAACATCTGAGCAAGGGGAAGATAGGATTTTGGAACTTGGTTGGATCGAGAACAGAAAACATAAGCTGAAAGCCAAACCATGAGAAAGGCAACATGCTTTTTCTCAGTAACTTTACCAGATTTGGCATTGAGTTGGATGAAATGGGTATAAGTTAACTTATCCCAACAAGGCTCAACATGAGGTTCAGGAACCTTCATGAAAGGAAGAACAAGTTGGCCAGTTATGGCAGCAATATCGAACAAAGTGGGAGTGAGCATGCCATAAGGAAAATGAAAAGAATTAGTGGTTCTTTCCCAGAAAAGAAAGGAGGAAAGAATGAGAGTATGGTCAAGACTAAGATCATACTTACTAATTTGAATAAGATCAAAGATACCCAATTGCTTCCACAAGGAACCCATGGTGCCTTCAATCCTATTTAACCACATGATATAGGAATCTTTTCGAGAAGGTGGAGTTGCTTGAAAAATATCAGAAATGTTTCTGAGATGATCAAATCGAATCTTAGACTTGAAAGAATGAATTTTTCTTCTTTATAACTAGGGAAGAATTCATCATATGAAGTAAGGGAAGACACAGGAGAATAAGGACCTAAGAAAGCAAAGTGTTTTTTCCTGATGGAGTATTGAATGAGTACTTGGGAATTCCATATAGCTATTTTCTCTTCTGCATTTTCTAGTTTTGGGACATAAACCATATCGTCCCGAGCAAGAAAGTCACCCTTAGTAATGGCAAGAGGAACAGAGTTGAGAGCTTCAGAAGCCATTAATGGAGTTTTTAAGCTTCTTGAGAGAGAGAAGAAAATGAGATAACGGTGACAAAGAGCTGAAAATTGCCAAGAAAAGTAAAATCAGAACCTTGAAACTATTAATCGGTGAAAATCAAGTTAAAAGCAAGAAAGAATGATCAATGAGATGAAAAATCTTACCTTGAATAGGAGGAAACGCTGAGAAAAAGAGAAGTTGAAAGGTTCTTTGAGGTAGAAGATGAAGTGAAAAGTGAAAATGAAAGGTTTCACTTGGGATTTATATAAAGAGTAACATTGTCATGATTAGAGGGAGGTTAAAAAAGTAATCATGATTGCACGTTTCTTAGAACATGAGTTAAATAGCCTAGAGACGTGGGATAATCAGTTATTTTGATAAAAGTAATTGAAATTTAAATTTAAATGGGAAATTGAAGGGTTTATCTAAAAGGATATTAAAATTTTTTCCCTCTTCTTTTTTGAATAATCGTTATAAAGGAATACCAAAAGTTTGTTCAAAAATATCTCTTTCTGCAAAATAAAAAGATTGATTCTTGAAAGAGACTATTTTGGGGGGGGCATCTGATGGGATTCGAATTTCTGATATTTCGAATTCCATAAGTTGTAAGTTCTTTGTACTTTTTGAATTTACAGAAAATACTAAAAATTGACTTTTCGAGTTTAACAATAAGTTTGACAACTTAGAAAGTTCTTGGTTGAAGTCAATACATAGAAGAACTTCAGAAATTCGAAAAGAAGATAAGAGTGAATTCGAGAAATATGGTATTTCTAGTATTCAGAAAAGTAAATGATAGTTCTTTTGTTCATAACTCAAATTCGAATACATTGGAGATACTCTTAATTAAAAAGGAAATTATCCCATGTACTCAATACATTAGAAAGGAAACTATCCTAAGCTAAAATGAGTACTTAACTCATGTCTTCTGGATCTCTTTCTCTTCTTCTTCCTCCACAAGCTTTATAGAGCCAAGGCAAAAAAGAATTTCTATTCCCAATCTGTTGAACCACCTTGGAACTTGGGGAACTAACAAAGAAATTCATTTATTTGTAAATGAATTACTATTTGGCTGTTACGTTTAACCTAAGAAAAATCCTTCAAAGAGAAAGATTGAAAAGCCTATAGCTTTGGCTATTGTGTTAACCTTATCAAAAATGAAGTCATTCCAGATTAGGTTATACGCAACAGCCAAAGGAATATACTTCTTCATATTCTATAAAGAATTTGGAAGAAGGGAGAAGAAAGTTTAGAATATTGAGAAATGAATCCAAATAGAACTTCTATTTATAGGGGTTTGAAAAATTAAGATTCATAAATGCACCTCTACAAATGTCTAATGAGAAGAATTCTCATTAATGAAGTTGAATGGACGGTGGTCTTCATGACTTTTGATTTAGCCAGTAAAGAGTTTGATACGTGGCATACTAGGGAATGCAATCAGAACTCGAAATCAAGAAAAGACTTAATGGGTTCAAGTTTTCAAGGTAGAAGATTTCGAAACTCAGAAAGATAATTTTGAGGTTTTGGAAGCAGAATTCGAGTACAAGAAGTCAGAATTCCAGAAAGAAGATTTCGAGAAATCGAAGAGCAAGATTTCGAGTGTAAGAAGTCAGAATTCCAGAAAGAAGATTTTGAGAAATCGAAAAGTAAGATTTCGAGTTTACAGAAAGCAGAAACTCGAAAACAAGGTGCATAAAGACTTAAAAGATTTCTGAATCTGAAAGCGATTTTTCGGGAAACAGAAGACAGAAGAAAACAATTACTGGAAGTTACAGAAGTTGGTTGATCAAAGACAGATGTCAACATTCCAGTAAAAGCATTTGAAAAAGCTCAAAGAAGAAGGGTAGTTTTCTGGTTAGCAGAAAACGTGGCAAGCATGCACTCTACCAACACATAGGGCTAGATGATGTGTCAAATGTACATTAGTTAGTCGTTAGGATTAGAAATCTATAATAGGTGAACTTTCTATGTAACAAGGGTTGGCAAATCATTATACTCAAACTCTGAAACACCTTATATGTCCGATCTCACTGCGAAAATAGGTTACAAGGAGTAATAGTATGTGATGAACCCATCCACATTTCAATTCAAGGCAAATTGTTCTTACAATTCATCTACTTCTGCAATCTACTTTCCGCAGTTTATTTTATGCAATTTACATTCTGCAATTTACATTTCGTGTACTTTTTCTTTCTTTTCTTTCAAATTCTATGTTTTTTCTACTTCTTTGAAACTTTGATTTTCAAGAATCCAATTTAGAACTTCATTTGATAGAATTCTGAATCAAGTAGTTCTAAGCCTTTTTGAAAGATAAGTTCTTTATAGAATTCTGAATCAATTAATTTTAGTTCTTTCATTTCTAGAATTTGAATTCTGAAAAATCATTATAATTTCTAGAAAAGTCAAGTCTTGTTGAAAGTTTCTGCAAAAATCAAGTTTTTCTTATTAATTTTACAAATCAGAAACACCATAAATCTACTTTTTAAAACGAGTCCCATAAGAGGATCTGATTCTAATCCCCAGATTGTTCTTAGAATCAAAGTGATAAAAGTAATTTTTCGAGATTAGATTTTATCACCACAAACAGCATCACAAAGTTCACCTAAGTTATCGATCCTTCGAAGATCAAATACTTCTAAACCTAATTCCATCCTTTATTTGAAGCTCTCCTTCCTCAAAACATGTATCCTTATTGGCCTTCCTCGAGAGGGGATTTGGTCACATTGTTCATTTCCTAGACTTTGACAAATTTATGTTTATACCCCAACGTACATATCATTAATTGAACCCTCATTTAAGAAAAAAGTGCTCAAATCTCAACTTAAAAGTAAATTTTCAGTGTAAAAAAATAACCACAAATTATAATCAGTTTTAAATAGTGATGATTCCAAACATAGTATAAGTTGCCAAAAACATGTTTCTCTCGTGATGAAAAAGTTGTTATGACGATAATTTATCATTCCCATCTTTGGAAGGTGGCAACTACCTTACTCCTCAATTGTCAACTACTTAAATCGAATCACCTACTTCACATTTATTTCTTATACTAGCTAGAGATGTTACTATGAATAGAGTAACTAGGCTACGCGTTTCACCATTCTATCACTCGCTGCCTGTTTGGAGCAGTCCTTATTGATTGTTTGTGCTAGTTTTGATAATTTAATTTTGGGTTATTAATGTTTTTGGTCCTAAACTATTGATGAAATTTATTTTTAGTCTTTATAATTTAAAATTGGCGGCTTTGGTTCCTTATTAAAAATATATTAATTTAATCTTTATCGTATTTTTTCTTGCAAAATTTCCTACGAATGTTTCTGTAAATTTTTATTGATAAGTACTAAGAAGGGTTATTTTCAATTTGATATAAATTTATAGGAAAATCCGTAGAATAATTTTGAGAAAAACTATATGATAGAAACTAAATTAACGTATTTTTTTAATTTTTGAGGGGTCAAAACCATTGATTTTGAATTATAAGGACTAAATCAAATCTTAATTATATTTCAGGGATCAAATTAATTAAACACATACTTAATCCTTCAATTTTTTTTGGTTAAATAGTAGATTAATTAAATTCAATATTTAGTAAAAAATTATTAAACGGAAGAACTTTATTAAAGTTACTTTTAGAGTAAATTGATTCTCATCCAAATTTTTTAATATTAAAAATTTTCATTTTCGTCTTTATTTATATTGTCAACGCAACATTCAATCTATATGCATATGGAACAAAATGATAAATTACAATTCTACGTGAAAAGGGGTTGACCCACACTTAGGCCTACCGGTGGGTTGTAATATTAAATATTTCACATTTTAATAAAATTTTCTATTTTTATATGTTCAAGCATTTCCCTTAAATTATTAAGTCATTGAACGAGAAATATTGCTACTTTAATTTTGATATTTTATTGTTAAATCACTTTTCACATTGTTTTAAATTTTTTTTTATTTTTTAATAAATACGGGATGCATGTGTTTTAATGATTAAGATAATATAGTATTTAATTATATAAAAGGATTTCTCTAGTTTAAATGTCACGAAGTGAAGTGGTGATCTCTCACTACTCTTTGAAAATAAAGAATAAAAAAAAGAGATAAAAAGTGAAATATCTTATGAAAAAATAAGAGAAATAAAGAGGTCCAATTTTTACTTTTGATGCAAGAACTAATTAACTTGTAACAGTTTATTTTATTAACTGATTCAGGCACTTGGTGGTTAAAAAGGTCTAATTTCAATCATGCCATTCAGTCCATGTTCATAAAAACACCCTTTCAATAACAATACCTGCAGAGCATTACTCTACAAGTGATACGTTCAATTACGTAGCATCTTTGTTTAGTGACCATTTGCATAAGGACGGTGGTGAAACATGAAATCAAGACCAGCAAAGGAGTTATCCCTTTCCAAGCTTTTATTATCAACCGTTCACAAAAGAAAAGAGAAAGAGACTTTTATTTATTTATTTTATTATTTTCTTCACTTTTAATAACCGGTAGGATGTCTTGACTTGCAAAATTAGGATTCAATAAAAATTAAATTTTGCGGTGCTAGTGATAATTAGAATGTGTTATGTTTATAGTGGTTGCTCTTGCACGATGCTGACACGTTCCAACAATAAATAAAAGTACTCTGATATTATCGGAACCATCTTTTATGTCAATTGGAATTTTAATTAAGAACGAATAAGAACGAATTTCTATTATATTTAAAAAAAAAAAAAACAATTCTCCATATTTGATGTATGTTAGCGTCCGGCCATAAAGAGAAGGTTTTTATTGAAAATCACAATATTGCATCTTTGATGTTAAATATCATACATTCCAATAAAAAAAATTTATTTTAAATTTCTTAACAAGTGTCTTAAAGTATTGTTTAGCATTTCTCTACACATAAAAACCACACTTCATTAATCAATGCTTACACGCTTAATTGGGTTTTTTGTTATTGTTTTTTATTTCCTTATAAAACGTGTTCTTTTTTATAATAACAAACAATTGACCATTCCTACAGGGCATTAGCTGTATGTATGCTGTTAATAATAATTCCATACTCACTTTTATTCTTTTTCAAGAAAAAGAAATTAAAAACCACACCCACAGAATTGTGTTGTGGGACCAATATCTGTAATGGGAAACAAATCAATTGTTGCTGAAGCCGGCATGTTAAGAAGAGAGATGATCAAATAAAAGCATCAGAGTTAGGTAGATTTTTAAAAAGAAAATCAATTCATTCCATATATATTATTTTTTAAAAAAATTAATTCTATAAAAAAACTAATCTAAATTGACCCTAATTCAATCACATAATTAATTATGATAAATTATGCTATCTTTATATATTTATAAACTTTCAAGAGTATATATTGATAAATGACTGAGAGAGAGGATCATAGTGAGGTCAAGGAGGAGGATATATAGGACTGCAACTGGGATCAAGAAGGACAATCAAGGACACTGGATCACCTGATGATAATGTTCGTACAAAGGAATCAGGAAAGAGGTTTTAACAAACAAGGTCTGAAGATTACACGTCATACTTTTTCACAAACTTTTTTGAGGAATTTGGTGTAGCTGATCTATGGAGGGTATTCTCAATGGTGGCTGCTAGCATGAAGTATCAAAGCAGGTGGGTCTAGGTGTGAACCATCAAAATAATTTGATAATTTGACTAAAATAACCTTGTTAGTATGTACAGTCTTATTTGTCTATCAGTACTTCAACTCTTAAAATTTGAAGAATGGCCCATTTTATTTCCTTATTATTTTTTTAAATGTATATTTATTACAACTATTCAAAATTGTTGAAAACATAATAGGGTTCCTATTCTTGTGTTCTTCTTTTTTTTTCATTGTAAAAGCATAGCGCCGCTCACCTCCAGCATCTTCTCCTTCTTCGATGTTGTCACCTGCACCTCCTTCCGCTCCGACTCTAGCCTCATCGCCAGCTCCAATCTTTCCAGTCTCATTCAACTCTTCGACGTCAAAACTCCTATTCTTCGACGCTTGTCACCTGCACCTCCTTCCACTCTGACTCCAGCCTCCTCGTCCACTACCCCTTCCTCGACGATGGGCGTCGGCTGTGTGCGTGCATGAGGAGAACAGTGACGAAGGGCACTACAGTGTGCGTGAAGGAGATGGTCGATGTGCAAGAGGTTGTTCAGTTGGTGAAGCTTCATTCAGATTCGGAGATTCCAGTTCGTCGCAAACTCAGTTTGTCTTCCTTGGGTTGAAGAGGCGCCTGAGTTTGGTTCGCGCAAGAAGAAGGCCACTTTGCAGAAGCGTTGTTCAGATTCCAGTTCGATCCTTTTGAATTTCTTCACAGTCCCAGTCTTCGAGTTGAATAGTCAATCCTTTTGAATTTCAGAATAGTCAATCCATGTGCATAAAGCACTCCTTGATCCAAATTTCAAACAATATCTGCACTATATGTAAGATTTGTCATAAAACCACAGGATTATCCTTAATTGTAGATTTTTAGTCTGGTGATTACCTTGAACTAGTTTATTTATTGATTGTTATGTAAATCAGAAGCCTTGAATTTTAACTTAGAGCAGTTTAATTTACCTAGATCCCAAGTTTTGAAATCTGCATATATATTATGCACAAAACATGATTTGATGTTGCAACAACGGATCTTCGACTGTAAATTTTCTGTTATAAATTATCATCTGAAGATGTTTTCATTATTGACATTAATTTGGATGACTTGTCTGAACATGTTTGAATTTTTTGTTCCATTGATGCCTTCAATCAACCCTACACTGCATAGACAGATGAATAATTCACTCTCGAGGACAAGATCTGAATAATTTTGGTATTTGAAAGTCCTTAAGGGCACTTTTACAATATTCATAAATTATTCTTAACAATTAAATCTTCATCGTTGAATATTTTATTAATAAATCAACGACACTTAACGTTGCTTCACGCATGAACCATCCGCTTGATGGTTCATGCTAGTCGCCGCCATTCTCAATATGGGGTGGGAAGGTGTCAGACGTTTACATTCCAAAATAAAAGAGACAAGAGGGAGAATCAATTTGCTTAATAAAGATTTATTGGACCTAACTAAATAATTCAACCGAACCTAACCCTACTCATCACTAATTAGTATATCTTCAACTTAAATAAGAATTTCATTAGCCTAATCATATAAGATAATTAATTAAAGTGACAAATCATAATTAATTTTATTAATATTAATTATTCCATTATTAAGGATGATTAATGGATAATTAAAGATTAAATAATTAAGAGTTAAGTAATTATGATTAACACTAATCAAGTTTGGTGAAGATTTAATTATGGATTATAAGGAAGTCAATTAAAGGTTATTAAAGCTTAATTAAGGTTGATTAACTCTATATAAGACTTAATTTAGGGTTAAACCTAAATTTACTCACTGGATTAAGATTATTAAGTTTTGATTAAATAATAGAAGACTCAACTAGGATATACTAAGATTAATTAAGGAAAGATAACAATTATAGAAGTATACTTTATACTTAATCGTTAACCATACTTCTAAACCAAATACGTTAAGACTCAAGTTTGAGGTCGTAACACTACAACAAATTAGCGTTTTAGATGTGAATGCACAGTGTCAGCCAAAAAACCGTCGCTACTAGCGACGACCAGACCGTCACTAAGCCGACACTAGAGCATTTATGGTACATATCAAGGCTTGATTGGGCGTCCGAAGGTTTGTGATGACCAGGCCGTCGCTAAGTTTTAATATCTAGCGACGGCCTGGTCGTCGCTAGCATTAAAATTTCATTATTTAATTCTTAAAAATTCAATTTTGGCACGGCTACAACATGTGTGTGACGGTCAGGTCGTCGCTATGATATGTTTTAATGTAGCTACGTCGTCATTATTTATTGCTCAAAAATTCAAATTTGGCGCGGTCGCGACACATTAGTGACGGTCAGGTTGTCGCTACGTTATGTTTTTAACGTAGCTTCGGCCATGGTCGTTGCTACATTTAAACCTCGTGCGCACAAAACCCTTCCCCCTCCCTCTTCTTCTTCCTCCTCTCTTTCTTTCTCCCTCTCCCTCCCTGTGCCTCTGTCTCCTTCCCCCTGCGGCCACTCTCCTCCTTCATCTCCTCCCTCTCCCCCCTCTGTTGCGCCCCAATCGTCTCCCTCTCCCTCCATTGCGCCCCCACCTCGTTCAACCAATTGTTATCCTTCTCCCACCGTTCTAGCCACCCCCTCCAATGACCACCTTCCTTCTCCGTCATCCAGCTGCGCCGTCCATCGTCCAACCTCCTCTTTCGGGCACCAAGTAAGTTTTGTATAGTTTTATGTTTTATTTATATTAATTAATTATTATGTAATTAGTTTTAATTTTGTATATAATTAATAGAATTAGTTTTAATTAGTTATATAAATAATTAAAATTAGTTTTAATTAATTTTAATTAGTTATATAAATAATTAGAATTAGTTTAAATTAGTTATATAAATGATTAGAATTAGTTTTAATGAGTTTTAATTATGTATATAATTATTACATGCCTCGTACACACGACCAAGATGGAACCAAGGTTCGACCATTTAGAGGGAGGTTCATCCCTCCAGGTGAGCTTGCAGCACAGGCAGCTCATGCACGGAGGGAAAGATTCAACCTATCCCTCCCTCATACACTGCAGGATTGACCGTCCATGTCGGGATATGTTCAGCCTACCCCTCCACTGGTTGTCGAGCCTACTGCATCAGACCATTCAACACATGATGGCATGGAGTTCATCCCTACTCCGAGATTTCATCAGCTTCCTCTTAAGGCGCAGGATGGCCTTCCACCTGTGCCTGAAGCGCAGGATGATCAGTTTTCACCTGAGGCGAAGGATGAGCTTCAAGGTGAGGTGGATGCCGAGGCTGACCCTGAGGCCGACTGGGCAGGTATTTTTAGCCTACTAGGCCTGTGATGCGTTTAAGGGGAAGTCCTCTCGTAATAAGACCAATTGGGCTTCTCGTCAAGACGGAGCAGCCACACCACGGGCCGCAAGGCTCACATTGAGGTGGCTCTTGATATGGTATGTATAAACCCTACTTTTGTATAATAATATTTCTGTGTAATCCAAATAATTTATTATTGTAATTTTTGTGTGTAGGCTCAAGAGCTTGGGCGGACTGTTGATCCATATGAGTTCTCTGTTGCCACCCATACAAAGAAAGATGGTGGTTGGATAGATGATCGTGTGCGCTCCACATATGTAAGCAAATATTATTTACAATAGTGATATTTATATAATTTGATACATTTGCAATAGAATAAGTAACTAATTATAAGTTTTTCTCTATTCACCACACAAATTACCATGACCGCTTGAGGAGGGTGGAGTCACAAATGGAGGACAACTCCATCATAGATGGGTCCACCATGTTACAGATATGGAAGAATGTTGCTAGTGGCAAGACTCGGGGCCGTTGTTATAGCATCGGGGACTTGTTAACCAACATTCAACCTGGTGTGACCAGCCTCACTCAGGAGTCTCGGGCCCATTCCACCACTAGTGATGGGTCTTATCACTCGGCTGAGTCGGAGGCATTAAGGCAGGAGGTCATCCTAGCTAGGCAGCAGGCCAACCACGCTAATGAGAGGGATGAACAAGCCCATTTGATGTATGCATGCTTGGAGGACTTTCTACGACTCCGACAATAGCTACAGATAGTGTTGGACCAACGCAGCGTAGGGGCTTCTACAAGTGTCGGTCAGGCGCACTCGCACTATGATCACGACCTGGATGACTAGCCCCTCGATGATGGTCGTGGCCCACCTCAGCATCGTCGCTGCCATCAACCATGATTTTTTTTATATTTTGACTTTACGTTTTGTACAAATATTATTTACATTTTTTATATATTATTATTTTCTGTATGGGTGTCTATATAGTTAATTTTTATTTATATCTTTGTTAGTTTACAAATGTGTTATAAAGTTTTTTAAAAATTTAAATTTCTATAAAAATTAAACCGTAAATTTGTAAATTATAAAAAAATTAAATATAAAATCAAAAATTTATTTAAACAAAACAAAAAAATTTGTTAGTGTCGGGCATTACCGTCACTAATTTGTGACAACTTAGCGACGACCTTTTGTTTAATTTACGTTGTGAAGGCCTTCAGCTTAGCAACAACTTTAGCGTTGGGGGGGGGGGACACTACGTTGCGATGATCGTTTTTGCTCGTCGCTACTGTATTAACGTCGAGCAGATTAGCGTCGTCTTTGTGGCCAATGCTAGACCGATGCTAATCAGTTTTTAGCGACGATTTTACTACATTAGCGATGACTTGTGGTCGACGTTAATTAACGAATTTCTTGTAGTGTAAAGTTAAGAGACCTTAGGAAATGGATCTTACGATGCATAAGACACTAACACTCAACATTTGAGATGTGATGTGAGAGGAAATCATAAGACAATTCCATAAGCCTTAGTAAGCTATGTGGTACAAGTGGAATCAAATATCGAACTAAGAGGTCAATTAAGTACAATCAACCCTAAAAGTTTAAAGTGAAGACTCTCTAAGTGCATAAGACTTGAGAAGCTTGGAGAGAGAGTGTGGATTGACCCAAGTGTGGGTGTGGTCTCCTTGGTGGGAATTGTAACTGAATTTGTTGTGGTACCACGACATGACGGTTGTGTGATAAAGATTTGAGGTGAATCTACCGGTAGGGTAGGAGTGTAATTAATTTTTTTGATAATATGTGACATGTATCCTAATGCATTGTCATGTCTAAAAGGTTGTGTTCCTTAAGACGTGATGGGAAATCCCACTTGGTATGGTGAGAAATTGGTCAAGACTAGGCACATGATTTTGTAAAGGATGCCAGCCTTGGGGGTGGTTGAGTTCTAAGGGGTACCATGTGACATAGGCTCGCTACATATTTTCGAATCCCATAGGGAAAAGATTTACTATCCTGACGCTCTTGAGATTTCAAGATAAGTGGAGATTGTTCGGAAAGAGATTCTAGGTTTATTGATCGATCTATTTTTTTCATATGGCTCTCGGTAGCGAGACTAGTACAAACTCTAACTCCTTATCGCTTCCCTAGTTTTATAGTTGTTGTATACATTGTGTTGGCGATATATTGGGCCCACATTAATTGCATTGCATGAATTGTAATGATGAATGAGGCTATGTGTTGGAAACATGCATTATATATATGAACTTTTGTGATTATGTGATGTATATACTGTTGCATTGGATTTTTTGTCCTTCTTTACACTCTGGTTATTATACCTTGTGGTAGTGAGTTTATGTGAAGTGTTATCACCCCCTGTGTTTTGTGGTTGTTGTCTTTTGTTTGTTGTGGCACCAGAGTGGACATGAACATCGTGGGAGTATGTTATGGAAAAGGTAGATGTTGAGTCCAAGTCGAGTCGGATCCTAATGAGTTAGGTGGCCCCACTTATGAGGATATGTATTTAGAGGTGTACAATAATGATAAAGTGTAACCTAGATAGAAAGTCTGCTTTTACTTTTTATAATGTATCTAATTAAACCCTCATGTGAACTTAAGTTATTTGAGTTATAGTCTAAATCAGAACAAATAAGGTTTTCAAATTCAACGCGTTCTCTTTTCTTTTACCTTAAGTAAAATTGTGAAGGGTAACGTTTGTTGAGTCTCAAAATCAATTCAAGTATTCAAATTGGATTCAAGACTCATTTTCCTTGATTTTAATGTTTAACAAATTTGATTGCATAAAAACAAATTCTACTAAGAAAGGTAGTTTGTCTTTTTATTTCAGCAACTCTAAAAGGAACAACTCTCCAAAATAAAGCAACTCTCTGAAGTTGACCAACCTGCTGAAATAAAGAACTCTCTGAAAATTTTGGATCTGCTGAAGATTATCCAACCTTCTGAAGTATTGTACCATCTAATATACTGAGAAGTCTTACTGAAGACGTTCAACGTAACATCTGTCAAAGTCAAAAGGCTTTCTGCGCAAAGACTTAAAGGTCTCTAAACGTCTTATGCAAACTTCTACATAAAGGAAGTCTACAAAGTTCTTTCTGTGTCTCCTGAAACATAGTACATGAAAAAGAACCTTTATACCTGTTGTGTGTCAGAATCGTACTGTCTCTGCACACCTACTGTATTCAAGTCAAAAGCTATCAAGAGCTATATGCTATCTCTCAACTGTGAATGAGCTCTCCTCAACGGATTCATTTCAAGACTCTATAAATAGCTTCTCAAAAGACATTGAAGATGTCGGCCAAGCTCAATAAGAAATTCTATCAAGCCTACACTCTGCTGAAATTACTCTGAATTTTCTTGTACTTAGAATCTCTCATTTTGTATCCTGAGTTATACTCAGTTACCACCTTTGTACAAGAACTCTGGTGTTTAAGTTTCTCAGAAACTTGAACTTATTTTCATTGTAAACACTATAAAGTGTCTGAGAGCCTGAAGAGGCTTGGAGGAACAAATAATACTTGTTGTTTAGCCTAAAGAGGTTGTGTCCAAAGAATACTTGCTGTTTAGCCTGAAGAGGTTGTGTCCAAAGAATACTTACTGTTTAGCCTGAAGAGGCTGTGTCCAAAGAATACTTGGTGTTAGCCTAAAGAGGCTGGGGTCAAATAATATTTGTATCACATCTGATTAGTGGAAAATTCAGTGGTGTGTTTGCCCTGGGACTGGACGTAGCTCACTGTGTTAGTGGGTGAACCGGGATAAATTATTTGGCTAAGTTTTCTCAATCCTTATCTCTTTACTTTCTGTTTTAACTAATAAAGGAGGGTTCTGAAAAGTGGTATTATAAATCTACGCAGCTATACATCTTTATTTTTCACGCAAAACTCTTTAAAAATCAATTCACTGAACCTGCTGAATCATCTCAGCAAGTTACTAAAAACTCCAGTTTCGGAATGTTGCTCAAATCATTTGATAAACACTTTGCTTGTTAAAAAGGTTTTCATAAAATCTGTAAAGAATTATAAAACACTATTCAACCCCCCCCCCTTTTAGTGTTTCTTGTGGTTCTAACAATGTTTAAAAAAAATTATTCAATTTCTCTTACTTTCTCAGTGTGTAACCAACGAGATTCCTCCATGTTAATTAAGTAATATCCATCCTAAGATAGGGTGTTAGTCCACTAAACTATGAACAAGGTAAGCAATGGCTTGCTAACTCTTGATTTTGATTATCTCTCTGTGAAATGTATTTGATAAAGTATAAATTGGTTTATTCGGGGAGAAGTATAAAATTGGATGATAAAGTCTCGGTAAGGACTTTGTTTTGAATTTATAAGGAAGCGACTCTTTCAAGGTAGGACCGTGTTTTCCTTCTTTTTATTTATATGAATGAAGTTGATAAACAATTAGATAAATTTTTAATTATAAAATAGGAGAAAATAGTCAGAAGATTGATTAAATGGTCAGAATAGTAGTAATAGCTAAATGAAAATAGATTGAAGAAAATGGTGGCTGGAGCGTGAATGGATTCGACTTGGTAATGGGTTTGGCTTAGTGTTAGACATTGCTGACAACAACTTTTTTTGTGGGGAAGAGTTTGATTTGGAAGGTCAAAGCGTGGTAAAGAGATAAGTGAGTGCGGTGGACATGGGTGAAGTGAGGTTCGATGATGAAGAGTTGTTAGCCGTGAATGAAGACATTTATGGATAGATGGTTGGAGATGGTGGAAGGTGACATGATTATGTAAATATGGTATATCGATGGAAGCTTGGATAGAAAAATAAAGTGGATAGAAGGTGAAGTTATTTGTTGTTCTCACAATAGAAAATTTTTCATATGTATAGCTTCGATGTTTCCTTTTATTATTTTTTGCAAGTGTAAGAATTATAACACATGGTTGCATTTTTTTAAAACAATAAGGAAAACAAGAAAATGCACTTAGCTTTCATTTTTTAAAGCACATAAATTTTTGTATTTTCATTAGCAAGCAATGGCATCAATAATGATATTAGATAATAATTTTTACCTAACAGGAACTATTTGTGTGCTTTCTGTTTTGAATCTTCTCCACCTATCAATTCTCTCTCGACAAAATGTTTACTTTTCTATTTATGATTCTCTAGAAATAAATGCTTTTTCTCTCTGGTTTTTCCTCTAGAATTCTACTTTTTCCTCCAATGTTTTCTATTCTTCAATATATCCTCTGCATTTTCAATTCTCTGATTAGCCGCTACGTTTTTCTTTATTTTTATTTTTTTTTTTGTAAGGGTTGTGTGGGTAAATGCCATATATACAACCACTAATTAACGTTTTACTCTTACAAGGTTGCACTTATCTCTCTCTCTCTCTCCCTCTCTCGGATTGATAAGCCAAGGCATCTAACTTTAAAGCCTCTTCAGTTGAGTACTGATCCTCAAGTCTAGGATCCTCTCAAGTTTATAGGAATCCTTCAATTGAGGCCTTGCCCATTCTACCGAATCTTTCTCTCTTGTGGATCTTTTCTTGTCCACTGACTTTTTATCTATGAGTAAAAAGGGTGTTCACAAATTGGATTGGATCGGTTTTAAGGAAAAATCATTCAATTCAATCATTTCCGTTTTGCTATTTTTTTCATCCAATAAGCTTTTTTTATTAAATTTAATCTAATTTTATTCGGTTTGGATTTGATTGGATTTCGATTTCTAAAAGAAACAAAAATCTGAAAATAAATAATATGGTGTAGTAGTAGTGCAAAATCCTACGCATAAGTGATTCAAAGACAATCTCTATAATTCTTAAACAAACTCTAGAAGGGATTAATTTTCAAACACTTTCTGTAGGATAGCATTTTCATGTTAATAAAGTCATATAGTAGAACTAATGATTGGTAAAAAAAAATCTAAAGAACTAAGGTTGTAAACAAATTAATTGGGAAACACCTTGGCGGTTTGCCTTTTTCAAGCAAAAACTAGTTAATTTGACTACCTTAACTAACATAAAAGTAGGAGGTTCATCAAATTCTAAAATCTTATTATTTTTTAGTTAGAATGTTAGTCATTTTGACATGTGTAGAAACACAGGTAAATAAGGGGAATTGAATTGTGTTTATGGAAAACTTTTCATTTTTTATGGAACTTATAAAAATCTGTTTTAGAAAAATTTTAGACGGGTTTTAAAAAGGTTGTCTGAAAATGTGCTCTTTTATCTGAAACTTAAGACAAGAGTTTTCTTATGTAAAAATTGCTTTTCTAAAATAATGTTAAGTCTCACAATCACTAATAAACCCCTTAATGTTAGTGTATAAACGAATTCACAGAGATAGAGTTCATAGAACTTAACACAAATATTTATCCCGGTTCACTCACTACCACTGTGTGCTACATCCAGTCCCGGCATGAACACGCTACTGGATTTATCCACAAATCCTTGGAAGATTACAAGTATTATTTTGCTACAAGCATCTTCAGGCTCAAACAACCAGTTACAAGTATTCTTTCCAACCTAGCCTCTTTAGGCTCAACAACTTCTAAAAATTTAGAAATATTTGAACTTGAACTTCAAATAATTTCTTGCTCTAAGTGTTTACAAAGAGTAATTGTAAATGAATACAGTACATGAAACATTATTGTACAAAGAATATCAGAGTATGCATAGAGAATTTTGCATCATTTAGGCACTTGAAAAATTATGTGTTGTTCTCTGTAGATCTTGAATGATCTCCGTTTAGAGATAGAATTTAATGCGTTGAAGCTGTTGAGAGAAAAAACTGACATCTGGGTATGAGGAAGCAGCGTTGTTCTGAACCTTTAGCAGTGTTTCAGAGCAGGTTTCCATTTATGTGCTTCACTTTTCAAAGCTTCCCAGAAAGTTGTCTTTTGTCTTTCCATCTCCAGGTGAGGCAGATCAAATTTGACTTTGGCAAGTCTAAAATTTTATCTCCTCGAAAAGGCTTTGCTTCAAAAGATCCAGCACCTCAGATGGTTGATATACTTCAGATAGTTGATGTACATCAGACACCTTAAGTCGTCTGAACAATTCTGATACCATCATCTGAAATATTCATAGTGAAGAAATTAGTTTTTTTTTATGAACTTAGTTTATTATCATCAAAACTGGTTATGGAGGGTCTAAAGATTATCAAGTCTTGAGGCTTAACATGTCCATTAAAACTTAATTTAATTCATAAAGTGTTCATTTTCTTAAGTGCAACAACACAATTCACACAATGACAGCATGACTGGTGCCAAAATAGGTCTACATTAGCAATATAGAATTCATAGACTAAAAAGAATTGGGTCATGGTTACATCATAAAGGAATTAACAAGATGTGAATGGCAGGAGTATCTGAAATCACATCGAGTGCATGCTTGAAGTGGTGGGTGAATGCTTGAAGCGAAGATTGAAACAAACCTACATGGGGACACCCCAGAATAGTGGGTGTGAGCTTGCAGCGAGATGCTCCTACACGGTTGCAACGACAAGATGAGATGGTGGCGCAAATCACAGAACGATGAGGTTATAGCTTGCAGACGGCCACGGGATGCTCCTTCACCAGTCTCCCATGAGCTTGTAGCTTAGGATGAGATGGTGGCTTCCTCTTGCAGAATGATGAGATGGTGAAAACCTGTTGTAGCAAAAGAGTGATGGGTAAAATGACCATGAGAGAGACTAAGACAGGAAATGTTGAGTGTGTATTGTGTTGAGCTTAAGGAGCTGAGGGTGAGGGGCGGTGAGGACAAAGGAAACTTGGAAAGGAATGAGCAAGGGTTACTAATTTTAGGGTTCAATAAGCATTCAGTAAGCTTAAGGGAAGAATAGGTAACACAACGTTATAAAACTTTGGATAATTTTGGATTAGATCAGTTCTCACAGGCATAACCAAAATCCAATCCAATTTTTTACTGTTTGCTGCTTTTTTCTATTCGTGGTTATTTATGTTTGCGGATTTTTGGATCAGTTGTTAAGGTTTCAATTGGATTGGATTATATTAGATTTAAACACCGCTAGTGAGTAGTTCTAAGAGAACAACTCTAAAGCTATATGCATCACTCATGGTTATTATACAACCTAGGGAAGAAATAAAAAAGGTATAATTGATTAATTGAAGAACTTGTTAGGAGTTTCTTATGAATGAAATTGAAGGGGTTAGTTTTGAGTAGAATGCCTTTCATGATATACTTTGGAGCAGCATAATGATGGATACCCATCACATGAATATTTAACACAGTTGCATATCAAGGACTTGAGTCCAAAGTGCATTATTATAAAAATTAACTTCCATGAATGAGCTATATATTAAAATTAGTGATTACATGCAACAAAAAAATAGTGAGTACTTACATGAATGAGGTATATACATTATGTCACTAATTTAACTTAAATATTATTTTAAGTCTAAAAGGATTTTCTTAATGTTAATCCTTAGGTTGATGGTAAAGATACAAAACCGAAATTTTTTAATTAAAAAATATTTATGATATTAAAAATATACAATTATAATAATTTTTAAAAAAATTATTATTGTATTCTTAACATCAACTTCAACAAAACTAAGTAAATTTATCAACATATTATGTAAAATATTTCCATAAACATAAAAGTAATAAAGCTTAAGAATTTACAAATCAACTTTAGAGGCACTTACAACTTTCTAAGTTATAGAATTTAGGAGAAAAATTATATATAATTATTTTAAATTTTATCTGTCTGTTTATTTAAAATTAAAAATAAGTGATTCTTAGGGTGTAAAAAATGATTTATTTTTTAGAAATTTTAATAAAATCATAAGCTAATTTTTGTTTGGTTGCAATCACAAAAAGCGTTTTTCAACATTTTTTGTCTATTATTTCAATTGATTATTCTAAGAAGCATGTAAGAATAGCTCCTTATTATAATTAGAATTATATTTTTTTATAGATTTTGATTATTTTTAGAATCTGAAACAAACATATTAAAAAGTTTTAAAATTGATTATTTCTAAAAATAATCATAAATAAACGCACTTTATGCCTTTTATAAATAAGCACTTTTAACTTCCACTTTCTCGTATGCAAAGTTTTCTCTTTCAAGTAAGCGGCTTTATGATGGGTCTTTTCTCTCTTAGGATGAACCACATCACTTTCTGCGATGACCTACAAGCAAAATTCCTTCTATGATCGAGAACTCATAGGATGCATTGAAGATGTTATTACCCCATTTGGATAGATTGAAACGTTTCTCACAGTAGGGCGAACAATACTTGGGGAAAAGTCCAAAATAATTAAAATAATGTTCTTGGTGGTAGGCACTCCCTCCACTTATAACTACATATTAGATAAACCAACTATTCATGTACTGGGGTGGTGATTGACAGTTGTCGAACCTGCACAAAATTATACTTATAATTCTCCGATCTACAAACTACTTGTAGTAGAATGGTATAAACCGGGTCGAACCCTGAAGATCCACTCAAATTAATCCTTATTTAGGGGGGGTGTTTGATTGATTGGAATAAACTGAAGAAAATAAAAGATCAAGTTAAAAGCAAAGGTTGAATCAATTCAAGACAATATCAATCCAAGGAATTCAGAGGCTATTTTCATGATAAATCATTGGTTATTAATAACATGCATTCAAGAGATTAAATCTATCAACTTAGAATCATGTGGAACCCCTACAATGATCCCAGATTCACTACTGAAATAATTCCCAGAATTCAATTGATTAAGATTAACAAGATCAAATAACCATAAAATCTTATGTTAGATCCAAATCAATTTTATAAACGGAACCCAATTGAAGTAAATAATTAAATGAACACCTTCAATTTAATTGCTTACTATATGCTTTTCAATCATTGTATGATGATTAACCAATCAAGAGTACAACATACATCAATAACAAATTTCATAACCAAAACATGTTAACCAATCAAGCTTTGATAAAAGAAATATGGAATTGAAGCAAGTGGAGTAGAAAAGCATGGTAGATGTAATTCAATCATCATGTAAATGAAGATCAAACCTCAAAACCAAGATTAAAATAAGCTTGACTCCTTGAATTGAATAAAAACTTAGCCTTCCATGAAGACTTTACAAAAAGATGAACAAAAGTAAATGAAACTCTTAGTAATTTCTACTACAACTTGGATGCTCTTCTCCTTAGCAAGCCCTTCTATTTATAGGAGGGGAAAAGATGTCATTCCAAACATGATCACTCAGCAATGACTAAGCATGTTTTGTCCACAAATGGACTTATTGATCAATTACCTAATGCATTTGTCCATTACTTTGAATTATTCACCTACTCTAGCTATCATTCACCTACTTGTCTCCCACTTGCACCGAGCATATCATCCTCAATCTGGCAGAATCCAAGAGATTTGTCTTCATATGAAATCAAGCTCTGGATCTTAGCTTTCAAATGCCGCTGGGTTGAGCCCAAAAGGAGTTTTCTAGCCCAAGTTATGGCCCAATCATTGAGTGCTGGTCAGGTTTTCATATGATGCTGACTATTCGGTCTTCCAAGCCCATTTCGACTCACTAGCCATCCGATTTAGCTTTTGGGTTCTTCATCAAAGTTTTAGGGCTCTCTTTTATCTTTCCTAAAATGTAAAGAACATAATTTTTAGATGTCTAGAACTCAAGTTATGATTGAAATACGAAAACAGTTTAATGCTGAAAAAAATGTAATTGAGCCCAATATGAACCTGAATTGGCATAATATGCTTATGACTTGTTAATTAAGCACAAAAAATGCATTAAAAAGTTAAATTTGAGGGATGATTAATGTGTATAATTTGTATTTATCAGTGATCTCGACAACTCATCTTGTATGAAATTTTTATATTTAAAAGGAGAGGTTAACACTGTAAAAGCATACAAACTCACGATAAGGAAATACTATATTAAATCATTGAAGATCTCAATAAGTAGAAGAAATCCACCAAAGACCTCACAAAAGGAGTGAGTGAGACAACAAGGCACAACAACATGAGCTAAACCATTAGGTATGCATCTCACACATAGAATCTAGACTTTTCACTTTTAATAAATGCATGTCTTGTTAGCTTATGAATGCATGTCTTATTAAGCTTTGAAATACTAGGTTGAAGGTAAATAATGTGATTTGTTATTAGTTGGAGTCATGCTTAATCATATTAACTCTCCAAGTATAACTTTTTAGGTTTACACACACACACATGGTGTATGTCCTCATCAAAAAGGGTTAACTTTATTGTAGTCTAGCAACAACACTTGAGCACAATAAAGAACACGTATGTCTTTACATGGAATCTTTAAACAAATGTTGGCCCCCAAGACTGACTAGCCACTAGCTTGTCAAGGTACGAGGGACACTCCTCTAAGACAGACCACAATCTTGAAGGGCTAAAAAGACACACCCCTCAACATTGGTATCTTAATAAGAGGGCATTGAGGGACACTTGTTGGCTAAGAATGTTATTATGAGGTGCCAACACCCTCATCAAGGTAAAACAACAACAAAACGACCCCTGGGGTAAAGGAAAGAGTCCTACAATGTCGCTTCCCCTAGGGAACTAGTTAAAAATTGAAGGTATCCTGTCAAAGAGAACTAGTCATGAGTTTACAGTTCTTGAACTGAATAAAAACATTATGCATGAGCTCATCAACTTATTTCATAAAACCAAATCTATCATGATGGTACCTTAACAATTCAAAGCTAACATGAGTTCATCAACTCATTTTCCAAAAACAAATCTATCATAACAATACCTTAGCAATTCAAAGCTAACATGAGTTCATCAACTCATTTCACAAAAATTAACCTATCATAATGGTATCACCACACTTTAAGGATAACGAGAGCTTAGCAACTTCCATAACACCAAATACATCACAACACTCATTCCATGGTAAACAATCCTATTATAATGTTATCGCAAAATTTTATGGTTAACAAAGAGACTATAATATTACCCTGTGAAAAATAAAAAACAATACCTCGATAGTTCTAGGTCAATCAGGGGTTCACTAGCTTACCCTACAACACATAAAAGCTTGTATGACAATATTATGACAATCGAGATCTATTGAATTATTTTTCAAAATTGTAAGTTTACCACACATGCTTCTTGGAAGGTAAAACCAAATATCGGCCTCGAAAATTTCACAATGCAATATTCCCTTCCCCAAAAGTATAAAAGGGAGCAAGGGAACATTAGTAGATCTAGTCTCTCTTCTTAACATTAGAAACATGAATGATGTAACTACCCCATGTTAAGTATCTAAGATAAAAAAATATCGAGCACGTACCCCAAACCTTGACTAGCATTAGTCGGTCACCAAAGTATGGTGATCCTATAAGTTATTTTATATATCTTCTGTTAGATCAAATACCACACTAAACACACAAATTTTCATGCATGCGAAGCATATAAGGCACTATAGTAACAAAAATATTTTTTTAGTCCTTTACACTATAATAGAGAGAAAATTTATCACTATCCTTCATCATACATATCTCAAGAAAACACATAGAACCCTATTGTGCACAATATATATTACGAGAACACATTAACAAAATAATTTAAAACAATAATGTATCAAAAGTCTGATATAATATACAAAGAAGATATACATCCATGAATCAAACTTCTTTAATGGTAGGCTATGAAACACAAACATGGAAGTATAAAATCACCATTTTTAGGGATAAAAACCTTGATATAGCAGGTGAAATTGTTAGGGATCCTAAAGTCCCCCTTAATGTCTAGAAGAAGCCTCTAGTTTGTAACCAGATGACACCCCCACTTCAAATAAAGTTGTTGTCTCATATTTTAGCATCAAATCCCACATTCTCCAATCCAAACAAAAAGGATTCGCATCACAATGAGGAAGTGACTTATGCATTCTTTCTAAACCTCAAGATGAAAGGAGAATAGCACCTCAAGGTCAACAAGAAAGGTCAAACACATTCCTCGGTTGATCTACACCTCTGTTAGAGCTAGAAAGACATGATTAACCAACCACCACACATCAAATGCAAAGGATACCTTCAGAGACAAAAAAGGAAATTAGAACAACCTAGAATTCTTTCCCTATATCAAGAGAATTGATGAAATCACTATCAAATTAAGAGGAGGAAGTGATGAACCATTTTGAAGGATGAAAGGGAAAATTTTTACATCACGAAATGAATTAAGAAAGCTATATTATTAAACATAAAAAGAAGAGGCAATGCATATATATATATATAATGAATGTGAAAGATTTAAAGGTAATAATGACAACCAATTTGTGAAATCTCACAGGCAACGATTATAACCACATGAAATCTCATAACTACAAGCAAATTCTCACATGTCAATCAAAACGTTTTTAGGAAATGTATACGATTAAAGGGAAGTAAATAAGAAAAATCACCACCATATAAAGAAACCAACCCTAATTGTAAGTAAAATCTATATAATGGAAAAATCCCCCCCATTTTGGAAGAGATGTGACACTAAGGTAATAAAGTTTGGTACCTTGGAGAAAACCTGAGGCACCTGATTAGGGATGCAACTATTTTGAAGTTGTTAACAAGTTTTGCCAAAAGGACCAAACCTATTTGAGGCCTCAATAAAATACTATAGGTCCATACAAAACACACATATACAAAGGGAAGGCTATTATCTTATGACATCTTTTTCTGTTACCCGTTGTAGACACAATCAGGGATATGTGTTATAGGAACTCCTTATCCCCCACTAACCTTCCCATATGCACATCATATATCAACATTATTTAGCCAAATCAGGATAACCTTTTTTCCTTTCCTTGTCACCTTTATTGGCTCTCTTACTAACCCATGCATTGGAGTGTCTTCATAAGTACCCCGCACATTGAAGTTGGTTGGATGTCTCTAGAAGGGGGGTTGAATAGAGACTTAAAAAAAACTTTCTCCTGAAAACTTTAAGTTCAAGTTGAGCTTAGTTCTCAAGCACAACAACTTGGAATCTCAATTTGACTTAGACTATGGAAGGTTAGTAATATTCACATATAGAATAAATATAACTGAGAGTCTTATAGTTGAGATTCAATTGTTTAGTTGTAATATAGTTAATATTCAATTCAACATCTCAAGTATGCAATCTTGATGTTACGTGTTTTCAAAGGAAAGCGTAAGATAAGCAAGATAGAGAGAAGAGATGCACACAGATTTATCTTGGTTCACCCACTTCTTAGGCTACACCCAGTCCTCACAAACTTGTGAGATTTCCACTATGACAATCCTTGTCAAATACAAGTATTCTTTCTGCCTCTTTAGGCTCATCCTCACACCAAGCTTAGGGCCTCCTAACCTGGCTGAGATCCAAGTATTCTTACCTTGCCTCTTCAGGCTCTTACATAACTCACACTGAGTCTAGGCTTCCTCTTAACTCAGTTGAGACTCTAACAAGGAAGGAATGAAAATGATGATGGACTAGCTTAGACAACGTACAATGTACGGATATACAGTGAGATCATCTAGGTATTTCTCTTTCTAAGAGTTACAAGCATATAACAATAGTATGAAAGAGAATATATGAGACAAACTTAAGATGCACTCAAGTAATGCTGAGATTTAGTTGAGATTGACTTGAGATTCAGTTGAGACGAGTAGGTCAGGAAATATTCAATATAGTCTCACACTTTGCCTTGACTTGGACTCTGCCTTTTATTTCAAACAAAACTAGTCGTTTCTAGCCGTTACAAGAGAGAGATTGCCTTTTGCTGACACTGTTCAGGCTTGCTCGGTTGCACTCAGGTCTGCTCTGTCTGTTGAAGCATTTGTAGTGTACTTGCCTTGACTTTTTATTGCTTCTATAGAGCGTGTGTCTGAGGCTGAGTCTGAGTCTTAGGCTTTTTTCTCAAGCTTATCTTGCGTCTGAGTCTCTGTCTCTGTCTTAGGCTTGCATCTGAGTCTCAATCTTTGTCTTAGGCTTGCATCTGAGTCTCAGTTTCTGTCTTAGGCTTGCATCTGAGTTTGAGTCTTAGCCTTATCTTCTAGGCTCTTTGTAATTCTTTATCTTGTTTCTGATTGTGACAAATTTTATTTCTGATTGTTTTAACTCTTGAGCTCCATGCATCTCACGTGTTATTTTTAGATTGCAAGTGTCCTTAGCATCTCAGTTTGTCTTAACACAAGAGAAAATTATCCTGCAATATAGGAAACTGAATTCTGCAAAAACTTGAGCACACAGTTAGTAGAGACAAGACATCTTAGATATTCATCTTTTATATTTCTACTTTTGATGGTTTGATTTCATTAAAACTCTTAGGAGTGAGTTTGTTTTAACAATCTCCCCCTTTTTGATGATGGCAAAATATAAAAGTTTTTATGAATCTTAGAGAATATCTAAAACTAAGTGACTTGAGTCTCAGCTCCCCCTGAGTCTGAGCTCTCCTTTAGTTCATGAGATTAACACTTAGTAAAGGTTTTTATTTTGCTCAAGGTTTTCTTCAGCATTTGAATTCCAAATTTGAGATGTTCAAAAGAAATAAAAAGAAACACAACTTTAAATAGATACAAAACAGTGAATGTTTCATTGATAATCATGAAGCTGTAATTACATATGCAATTATCAAAATAAAATTTATACATTCAGCCAACCACCAAATAAAAAACAAGAGTGCCATCAACTGAAGATCTAAATCCTAACTAAACTGATATCTACTCCCCCTTTTGCCATTATCAAAATATAAAAATTAACTAGTCTAACTAGATGGGGAGGAAGATAAGTCAGAAGGAGATCCATGAGGCCTTGGCACAGTCTAAGGTACTGTAACACCCGCGTTTTACCGTTTTTGCTGTTTTAAGTGTTTTATTGGATTTTGAGTGATTAAAATTATTTTTAATCATCAAAATTTATATTTTTGGATTTAGAATTAAATTTCCTATTTTTAGGGAATTTCTGGGAATTTTTGGGGCTTTTCTGTGAAAATGACCTTTTTGCCCCTCCTGTCTCTTGAGCCGGGCCCGAATACTCTTGATCCGGGCCAGAAAAATTGCACAAACCTTTCTTTTCTTCCTTCTAGAAGCCGTGCATGTGGGAGAGCTTTGCATGAGGGACACTTGTCATTTTCTTTCTTTTCTCCAAGACAAGTGTTAAGCTTAAGCCTTATGGCATTCAAAACACCAAAATTCATTTATTCTTTCTTTCCTTCCAACATGCAAGCTTTAGTTTTCTCTCATTTCTCTCTTTCTCTCCTTCCTTGGCTGTGAACTATCCACCATATTCTCTCAAAATTTTTCATCTCCCCTTAAACACATCAAGCCAAGGTTCCATCTTTGAACCAAAGCTTCCATTTCTAAGCTTTCTAGCCTTGAAAAAAAATCCTTGTTGGTGACTAAAGGAGGCATCTTTGGGGGCTGTTTTGGGACCAGAATTCTGCACTCATTTTTTTGGAAATTTGAGGTAAAGGGGGGGAGAACTTGAACTCTAGTAGGATTGGTAACTAGAGTCAAGGATTTGCCCTTAAAATCCTTGTTTTTACTCTTGTTCTCCTTGAAAAAAATCACTTTTTGAGCTTTTCTTTGAGCAAATGTTTTGGATTCTTGGAGCTGGGTTGTTTACATGTTTTTAAGTTTGTTTTGATGCTTGGAATGTGCTTGGATTGTGATTGTTGGTGCATGCAAGCCAAGAAACAATTTTGGAAAAATTTTCCCCTTTTTCCTTTAATAGCTCTCGGCCTTGAGGGATTTTGGGGCTGCATGTGTTTCAAAATTTTTTTGGTGCTTGGAATGTGTTTGTATGATGAATCTATGAACATGCATGAAGTTGGTTGAAGGTATACAATTGTTTTGGATGATTGATCTTTGAAAAATAGTGTTTATGAGCTTGAAAATGGAGTTATGAACTTTAATGTGTATGTTGATGATTTTGAGTGGATTAGTATGATATTTGGCATTTAGATTGTTTGTTGATGAATGTGTGAAGTTTTGGTGAAGATTGGATGTTGTGAAAAATTTGAAGTTTTGATGAACATTCAAGTTGTTCTTGATGTTCATTAGTTGTTCTTGATGAAACTCATCAAGAATACCTTTTTGATCTTAAAAAGGTCAAGGGTATGTTGAAAACATGTTTATGGGGTTTGGTGGTCCAAAAGGACTAAGAAGCAATTTTACAAGTAAAAGGACTAAAGTGCAATTAAGAATAAGTCTTTAAAAATAAATAAAACAAATTCGAATTTCCAATTCCAACCAAGTAAAAGTCAACTTAAAGGTCAATATTTTAGGTTGCCATGACTAAAAATAAGTTCCTAAGAGTTATAAAACCTTTAGGCTTTTAATTTAAGTTTAAAACCTTTAAGAAAAGGAGTTAAAGACTCATTAAAAGTCAATCAAGATTAGATTATGAAATTAAAAGTTAGATTGGAGTTGGACTTCAACTCTAATCCAAGTTATTAAGAAATTAAAACTTAGAAATTAATTAGTAGACTTAGCTAATCTAATTACCTAAGTTGAATTAACATAATCTACTTAAGTTAATTAAGTAACGGATGATTAATTAAGGTTAAAGTTAATTAACCTTAATAAAAGTATTAAGTGATTAATTAGTAATGATGATTAAGAATTAACTAACTATGATTAACCTTAATCAAATGTAATTAAAAGCTTAGTCCAAAACTAAGGAAGAGATTAAGACTTAATTAAGGAGGATTAAGATTAATTATAGCCCAGTTAATGAAGATTGATTAAAAGTTAAATCTAATCTTAATTAATTATACAAGAAGAATTAGGATAAGTAATACCATCCATAAGATACAATCATAAGTTTTAGTAAATTATAGGACTTAAGTGGACATGATTATCAAGAACATTAGTACAAACTACCTTAAAAGGCTATAACCAACACACTCTTTCTATATAAAACTTGAGAAGCTTGGCGAGAGAGTGCGGTTTGGCCTTCCTTGTGAAGGAAAGACATTGAATTCGGGCCGTGCCACGGGGATGTGGTGACGTTGAATGGTTCAATGGGTTTTGCCTGTAAGGATGTGAATGTTGTTAGCATTGTTGTGTGACATGCATCATGAAGCGTCGTTGATGTTCGAGGTTGAAAACCTTACGGCCTATATAGCAGTAACACTCGGTACAGTGTGAAACTGGTAGGGACTGGGCACTGGGTTTTGCAAAGAACACCAGCGGTCCGGTAAAGGAGACCAGCCCTGAGGATAAGTCGGGTCCCGAAATGGCACAAGTGACGTAGGCTCGCCCCCTACTGTCGTGTAAACGGGGTACAGGCTTGACTATCCTGTCGCTCTCAAGTTTTCATGGTCAGTTGAGATTGTCTGGAAGTCGGGAAATTTATTTGGCCAAACTGTATGAGCAATGCTCTTTGTACCAATGCTAATACAGACTCTAACTCTTGACGTGCTGTGTATATTTGGTCGGGCAGCTGCTATGTGCTCTGTCTATGGTGATGTTTCCCTGGGCCCGCATGCATTAGATATTGCATTATAATAGTAAAAGTTGCGTTCATATGAGTACACCATGATGAGATGTCGTGATTGCTTATTGATTCGACTGTGTGGATTGCCTCTGTGTGTGTGCTCTAGTTTGCTGTATCCTACATGTTGTGAGTTCATGCGATGTTCTCACCCTTCTTTTCTATCTCTTCTTTCTATGTTCTTCTCGTCACGTTGACAGTCGGTATCGAGGACTTCCGTCATGACGTCGATGCAGGTGCGAATCAGATGGTTGCCGAGGGGCACCCGGAGGGTGACGGGTATCCCGCGCAGGTGTGAGTTCTATGGGGGGGAGTTTGGGTCACCATCACGCACCCCAGACTTCCTCTTGTACCTGAAAAGGACTAGGTTGTGTTGAGTCTAGGTAGTACACAGCTCTGATTTAGGAATCTCTTCTTTTGTATTATGTTAGAGGTCTCATTTATTTTACTACCGGAACTTATGTTTTAATGTGGTCATGTGGGTATTCGAGAGGTACATCGATGCTACTTAATATGTATGTATGTATTTATGTCATACTGTTTTATGTTCTCTCAAGGTCTTTAACCATGTGTATGTTGTGGATGCGCGTAAGGTGTTAATTCTTTCGACGCTTACGGAAAGATAAGTTTTTGAAAGTGAAGGAAAGGATATTTCATAAGTACTTAAAATAAAGCTAGAGAGGTAATAGGTCAATGACACCTAAACCCTTTTCCAAAAAAAAAAAACTTCCGCATTTTTGACGTTCTACTTCGTTGGTCACGTGTAATGCATGTGGTACTTTTAGTGGTAACTAGGGGTATCACAGGTACAGCAGGAAGAGGAGGCAAGTTAGACAAGTGCAAATGCAACTTGTGATTATAATCATTTGATGTACTGTTGGCTTGAAGATCCATGTCCATTCCATTGAGAATTGCTTCCTGTCTGAACTTGTTCCTCTTTAGCTCTTTTAGAATCTTCTTTTGTATATGTTATTGATCGGTGCAAATTTATTGTTATTGTTGCTGTTGTTCCTTATGCAATTGATCATATATAGGAGGAGGAGATAGGAAGAGAGATTCCACAAAGAATTTTCCTGGTGTGGGAAGTGAGGTCTGAGGAGAGTAGGTAGGAGGAGAATTTTCTTGAGGCTCTGAAGCTTCCTCCTCGTCTCTGGGTGGAAAGACCCTCTCTTCTTGTTCTGGGTGCGTAGGCTGAAGGTCACCTTCCTTTTCAAGCCCAGCAAGGGTCTCAGCTATAATCTTGGTAATTGGAGAGGGTGATGGAGGAGGAGAAGGGCGAGGTGAGACTGGTGGTGTTGTAACCTGATGATGTTATGCTTGAGCTTCAGGTTGAGCTACAAATTCAGCACACGTCTCAGTGATCAATGTTGGTTCTGATCTCAGTGGCTGAGGCTCAGTTTGAACCAACGCAACAGAGACCTCAGTTGCCTTCTCCTTCTTCTTCTTCTTTCTTACCTCAGAGTCACCAGAGATCTCAGGCTGAGTCTTTATTTTCTTTTCCTTCTTCTTGCTGACTTCAACTGCAGCTTGAGATCCTTCACCAATATTTTCTTCCACAGTTTTCTTCTTTTTCTTTGTCACTGTCTCAGGACAGGACATCTTGGAGGAGGAGGATGCTTGCACATTTGGAGGAACCTGAGAGGGTGAGTCAGAGGGAATTGTGAAAGTGGGAGGAGGAATGGATTTACCTTCTAACTTCAAGGCTTGAATACTTGATTTTCCAAATAATGTAGGTCTCTCCTGAGTCTCTTCATTCCAAGAGAGATCCACCTTGAAGTGTTTCAATATCTTTGTAATCAACATTGCAAAGGGTAGATATGTTGTCATCTTGGCGTTGTTAAACGCATGCTCCATGTGTCTCAGAATGAGGTAGGGGTGGTTCAAAGCTATACTATGTTTGAGATGGTACATAACCAACAGATCAGTGGCATACAGCTTGTCAAATGTCCCAGCCCTTGGGATTATTAACTTCACAACTAGATGGTACAAAAACCGTCAAAAAGGATTGAGAGAGGAAGAGGAGTTGCTGAGCTTAGCTTGTTTAAAGACAGAGGAGGCAACGCTCTTAAAGAGAATGTCCAGCAAATTCCACCATTGCTCCTCGTTGTACATCTTGTTGCCAGCAACTGGAGCTTGGATGATTGCTCCAAGAACCTCTTCTGTTAACTCCATGTGAACACCCTTGAGGTTGGCCACCACATGGGGCGATCCTTGAGATGCTCCTTTTGCAGTTGTACAAGAGGCATTCTTGTGAGTCTTGGATAGACAAGTCCAGTCATGCATAAGTAGGCTTCCCATCCTTGCATCTTTAGATAGGGAGCAATGTCCCAATTTTCTTGTCTCAATTCATCTGGCAGAATGACTCGTCTAATGACTATTTTTCTTTCCTTGAATCTTCTAGTAAACTTGCTCTCCACAGCATCATTCGCGAACATGTCAGACTGGAAGGAGAGTTTCTTGCTCCTACTTCCTTCCCCAAGCTTTCCCTTGCCTATAACAGAGGGAGAAGGAGAGTGAGATCCACTTGTTGTGGTGATCGGGGGCCTGGGTGCAGAGGTTTGCACCACATTTGAAGCTATTCTCCTTGATTTTCTGGGTGGTGATGTTGGTTTGGAGGAGGATGAAGACTTGGTTTTGCGTGAGGGAGTGGATTTGGTTTTTGAAGATGGTTGGGATTAAGTCTGTGTAGGCTCAAACTTTGTGCTTGGTTGAGGCGTAAGTGAGCATGTGAGCCTATCTTGGCTGGAGGCAAGAGAGCCCATGGATTCACTAGATGCAGAAGACATACTTAACTCAGGAGATGAAGAAGATGAGGACAAATGAGAGGGAGGAATTTTGATGGCAGGAATTTTCATACACATTAGTGAGAGTTGCCTTGAAGAAATTTTCCTTTTATAGAAAAGAGGAGAGACAGAGGGAGAGAGAGCGAGAAAAGAGGCTTAGTGGGAAGTGAGAGGTGGTTGAACGGTTATGTCCTCTTTTTAAATGCAACGGCTAGTGGTGCGCATTTCATGGTAACCGTTCTGCGCAACTAGCCGTTAGAGGCCAGTTACTCAAAGATAGTTATCAACATCTCTTTGACGTTTTGGCTCTCCAACTTTCAACCCAATCTGAGTCTCATCTCACTTCCTTCTTCAGGCTAAGTCTCAGGGCTGAGCTTAGTCTCAGCTTCTGGACTTAGTCTCAGTCTCAACTTTTGAGATAAAGATAAAAATAAAAATAAAAATAAAATAATGAGTATATAAAAAGAAATGTAGTACAAAATCATTCACAGGTACGCATATTTAAGAGATTCAAATTAAAATTGAACCTTTCCTCCACAAGTGGCTTAGTAAAGATGTCAGCTAGCTGACTCTTTGTCTCGACAAATACAAGTTCAATATTTCCTTTTTGGATATAATCTCTAATAAAATGATGTTTAATGTCTATATGTTTAGATCTTGATTGATGAATGGGATTTTTGGCTAGATTAATGGCATTAGTGTTATCACACAAAATTGGAATTTTAGAGCACCTTAGTGCATAATCAAGCATCTGAGATTTGATCCACAAGACTTGGGTACAACAAGCTACAACTGAGACATACTCAGCTTCAGTTGTGGATAAGGGAATTGTGTTCTGCTTCTTGCATGACTATGAGACAAGGCATTTTCCTAAGAACTGGCAGGTTCCACTTGTGCTTTTTCTGTCCAACTTGTCTCCAGCAAAATCAGCATCACTATAGCCTGTGAGATCAAATCTGGTTCCCTTCTCATACCAAAGACCAAGCTTAGTGGTTCCAATTAAATATCTAAAAATTCTTTTAACAGCTGAGAGGTGAGATTCTTTAGGATTAAATTGGTATCTAGCACAGATACCCACAACATATTGAATATCAGGCCTACTGGCAGTTAAATACATAAGAGATCTAATCATACCTCTATACAGCTTCTCTAAGACTGACTTACCTTGCTCATCTTTGTCAATCTGAGTTGATGGGTGCATTGGTGTTTTCATTGGCTTGGCATCATTCATCTTGAATTTCATAAATAGATCTTTTGCATATTTCTCTTGATGTATGAAGATGCCATTTGATTGTTGCTTGATTTGTAAGCCGATGAAGAATCTCAGCTCACCCATCATTCTCATCTCAAACTCACCCTGCATGAGACTTAAAGATCTTTAAAGATCAGTTTCTGAAATACTTAAGACGATAGGGATCATCTCAAGTTCATCTACACCTTCTGAACTGATTTCAGATGCAAGTATAGTTTTATTAAAAATATGTTAGTTTAAAGATAAGTTTTGATATTTAAAACAACTTTCAAAAATAATTGATAAATAAACTAAATTGACAGACATTAAGGGAAAGAAAACTTAGCCACGAATTTATCCTGGTTCACTCACAAACCCAGTGAGCTACATCCAGTCCCAAGGCAAACCACCACTGGATTTTCCACTATCTGAACACAGATACAAGTATTATTTTACCACAGCCTCTTCAGGCTTAACAACAAGTATTCCTTTGTTTTCAACTGCCTCTCCAGGCAATATATGCAGTATTATTTTACAGACAAGCCTCTCCAGGCTCAACAACAAGTATTCTTTTACCACAGCCTCTTCAGGCTTAACAACAAGTATTCCTTTGTTTTCAACTGCCTCTCCAGGCAACATATGCAGGATTATTTTACAGACAAACCTCTCCAGGCTCAACAACAAGTATTCTTTTACCATAGCCTCTTCAGGCTTAACAACAAGTATTCCTTTGTTTTCAATTGCCTCTCCAGGCAACATATGCAGTATTATTTTACAGATAAGCCTCTCCAGGCTAAACAACAAGTATTCTTTCTTCCACCAAGCTTCTCCAGGCTCTCAGACACATATAGTGTTTACAACATAAACTAAGTTTAAGTTTCTAAGAAGCATAAACTAAGTTTAAGTTTCTAAGAAACATAAACTCAGATTCTTCTTGTACAAAGGAATTACTGAGTCTAACTCAGGATACATGAAATGAATTCTAAGTACAAGGAAACAACAGAGATACAAGTGTTTGAGTTACAATAAGCTTAAATTCATCTCTGTGTGATGAATAACTTCTTTTGAAAGATGGCTTGATAGGATATTGGATTTGATATATAGTCGATTCTTTCTTGGGTATATTTTCAGTCTTGAGCTTCAATACAACCCTTTTTGGTCGACATCTTGTGGATGTGTTGCTGAGAAATTTGTTCGACTGACCGACATCTTCAAACTCTTTCTTGAGGATATTTATATGTTCTGATAAAATATAGCCATTTGAAGATTGCTTGTTACCGTTGAGAAGAAGTGATTTGGCTCAAATAGCCGTTGTGAAATAACTTCTTAAACGGTTGCTTCTTCTTAAGCAGAATAGGTGTGCAGATAGCTTAGCTCTGACACACTTTTAGATGAGTTGTTTAACCTTGAGAGATTTTCCTTTAATAGGTAGATACTTCTTTTCTCTCTCTGCATCTTCTTTTCTTTCACCTTTCTTCTTTGTGAGTGTGAGGAGATATCCGTTAGATTTGTCCTTTTGCTCAATTTGTGCTATCTTTATTTTTGCTTAGCTTCTGAGAATCTGACGTTTTCTCCTTTTTCTCTCTTAAGAATATTTGAACAATATTCTAGCTATTGAACATATGGTCTTTGCTTTTGTTGAGACTTCATGTAGTTTGAGATTTGTCCACGTAGTCAGATTTGAAAGTCTTCATGTCTTCAGATAGTTTGATATATCTCATCATCTTGTTCAGAGAGTATGTTTTCAAAAGGTTTTAATCTTCACATACTTTCAGACAATTAGTGAGCTTTCAGATGGTTGCATTGTTTAAGTTTGATGTCATCAGCTTCATACTATGCTTATTTCAAATGATTGTTTTAAGCATTTCTTAGTTCTTCATACTAAGGATACTTTCAACAAGTTCTTTTCTTCTAGAAAAAATAACTTCTTCTTTTCTTCAGATGATCGCAGCTTTGTTCTTCTTTGTCTCTTCCTATGCTTCTGTGATTCAGATTGATAATGATATTGAATTAAATAATCTTAATTCAAATAGCTTTCTTGTCACTTTCTTGTTCAGTCTTCTGATCTGTTCTGGGCAGCAGTAGATGCAGTAGGTCTGCGCACGCAATGCTTTTTCGTTGCAGGTGCAGCAGGCGTTGCAGAATTTCCTTATTTGTGCAAAACTTTTGATCGAGGCAAGAAAGTAGTTCTGACTCTTATACTGAAATGAGTGAAGTTCATTGGGTAGAGTGTTCTTCACACTTAGCAACGACTTCAAGGGATCAATCCTTGATTCTGACACCTTCATTCTTCAGATACATAGAGTGCTTCAGATCAACTTTAATTCTTCAAATGATAGTCACTTCTTCAGACGGAGTCAAGTCTTTGCTTTTGTCTTCAAGTCTTTAAACAATGGATATGCTTCAGATAGACGAGCCTTCTCTCCTCTTCAGATTCTGAGTCTTTTCTTTTTCTTCTCTTCAGATTTGCTTCATCTTCTTTGTGGATTTCTTCTTTTCTTGTTGTCTTTTAGGCTTCAGATGATTACTACATCCTGAAATACAATCTACAAAACAATACCTTCCTTAGTAGAACCTGCTTATATGATCTTATTTGTTAATCATTAACACCTAAGGATAATGAGTCTTAAGTTAAGTTTGAATACTCAAATTAATTCTAAGACTCAACAGTTCTTGCCACAGAGAAATTGTGTGAGATTCCATTCTCATAACAGAACATGTTGAAGCATGAGTTTTCAAACTCACCACCATGGTCACTTCTGATAGCAGATATGCAAAATCCTTTTTCATTTTGCACCTTCTTACAGAATCTTTTGAAATTCTCAAAAGTCTCATCCGTGCTTTTGAGGAATAACACCCATGTAAATCTAGAGTAGTCATCCACAATACCAAGCCATATTTCTTACCAGCAAGACTTTCAGTTCTTGTAGGACCAAAAAAATCAATGTGCAGTATTTCTAAAGGTCTTGAGGTAGACACAACATTTTTACTCTTAAAAGAGCTTCTTGTTTGTTTACCTTTCAGATAGTTTTCACACAAAATATCATATTTGAAAGAAAGCTTAGGCAGTCCTTTTACAAGATTGTGTTTTGTTAACTTTGAGATTAGTCTCAAGCTGGCATGCCCAAGTTTCTGATGCCAAATCTGTTTTTCATCTTTAACAGAAAGAAGACAAGTCACATTTTGATATGCAAGTTCCTCAAGATCTATTTTGTACACATTGTTGTGTCTCTTGGCAGTAAAAATGATTTGATCTGAAGCATCTTTGACTACACATCCATCCTTGGTGAAGGACACAACATATCCACCGTCACATAATTGACTTATGCTCAGCAGGTTGTGTTGAAGACCTTCCATAAGGAGAACATTTTGAATAACAGAGAGAGGGGATATACCTATTGATCCTATACCTATGATCTTTCCTTTCTGATTCCCTCCAAAGGTGACCACAACACCATCTTTAGGTCTAAGGTTTAGGAACAAAGACCTTTCTCCCGTCATGTGTCGCGAGCAGCCATTGTCCAAATACCATTTGTGGTGTCTCCTTTGTCCTATTAAACACGTCTGCAACAGAAACAACCAAAGATTTAGGTACCCATATCTTTTTGGGTCCTCTTTTGTTGGTAACAGGTTTACCCTTCTTTTTGTGCTTGCGCTAAGACATATGATGTCCAGGCTTCCCACAATGTGAGCATCCCCTACCTTTCTTAGCTTTTTCAGCAAGTTTAAATTTGGAATCATATGATGATTCACTATCTGAATATCCTAAACCACCTTTTCTCTTGGAGCTCTTCTGAATATCGAACATTTTGTTTAAGTTTTTAGTTCCATTAACAAAGTTGGCAAGGTCTTTAGTAAGTTCAGCAACTTGCTTTTTAAGTTTTTCATTTTCTTTGATCAAACCTTCTGAACTACTAGCTTCAGAGTTCAAGATTTTTTCCTTGAGTAAAAGGTTTTCAGTCTCAAGAGCTTCATTTTTAGTTTCAACATCAGTATAAGCTCGAGATAGATCCTTGTACTCTTGGAAAAGCTCCTTAGAACTTTCCAGCAAATCATCATACATGTCTTGTAAGTTTGAGGGATTACCTCTGATTCAGAGCTGTCTTGAGAAGGTAAGCTTGCCATCAAACATAAGTTGGCTTCTTCAGCAGATTTATCTTATTCTTCTGAAGTTGAATCATCCAGGTCCTCCCATGTGGCCATCAGACCCTTCTTCTTCTTCAAGAATTTCTTCTTCTTAAAGGAGGGTTTCTTCAGCTTGGGACAATGATTCTTTACCTCACTGTTTGCATTCATAGCAAATAACTTTGTCAGTAGAAAATGATTCCTTACCTAACTTACCCATTTTTGTTTCAAAGGATGAGTGTTTTCTTAACTTCCCTTTCTTCTGAAGCATCCTTTTGATCTTCCTACTCAAAAGAGCCAGATCATCATCATCCTCAGAGCCGACTTCAGAGTCTTCACTACCTTATGAAGTCTCCTCAGCTTTCATGGCTTTATGTGGCCCATGCTTCAACAGCTTGGACTTGGCATTCAAGGCCAATGACTTTTTCTTAGGAGCATCTTCACCAAGTTCTAACTCATGAACTTTAAGAGATCCCAAGAGTTCCTCCATTCTCAATGTATTGAGGTCTTTAACCTCTTGAATGGTTGTAACCTTGGGTCTCCAATCCTTTGGTAAAATCCTTAGAATCTTGCGATTATTATCACCGGAATCAAAAGTTCTGCCTAAAGACTTGAGTCCATTCGTTATTGTTTGAAACCTCCCAAACATTCGATCAATGGTTTAAAACTCTTGCATCTTGAACATCTCATATTTATGAACAAGCATGTTGATCTTGGATTGTTTGACATTATCAGTCCCTTCATGGGCTGATGCCAAAGTATCCCAGATCTCCTTGGCAAAAGAGCATCCATGCACCTTCTCATACTCAGATTTACTCAAAGGGCAAACTAAGTAGAGTTTTGCTTTTGCATTACGCTGAACACGAGCTTTTTGGTTACCAGTCCATTCTGCTTTGGGTATGGGCACACCACCATGCGTAGGAGTATAATCACCATCTGTGACTACATCCCATAGATCTATGTTGCTGCTCTCAATGAACAGCTTCATACGATCTCTCCAATAATGGTAATCTGTACCATTAAAAGATGGAGGCCTTGAAACAGAGACACCTTCTGCAATGTAGTGAGGGTTGCTTGTAGAGGTTTCCATCAAGGATCTTCTTCCTCAGCACTGTTATATGCTCAACCCGAGGTTGAGCTCTGATACCAACTGTAGAAACCACAGGAAACACTAGAAGGGGGTTGAATAGTGTTTTATAAATTTCAAACTAATTTTGGAAAACCTTTTACAAACAGCACTTTTCACAAAGAAGTTTTTGTAACTTGCTGAAACTGGGAGTTATATACTTGTTGAAGTAACTTCAGCAGGTTCGATAGAACAGTTTGGAAAACTTGTTTTCAATTTCTTTAACACAGATTTTCAGCTTTTAAGTTATAAAACAACAATTTTCAAACCCTCCACGCTAGTATAAATCAAATGTAAATGAGTTAAGGGTAAGAGAAGACTTATCCAAAGATTTATACCGGTTCACCCACTACCACTGTGAGTTACGTCCAGTCCCAAAGCCAAACAGCTATGGATTTTCACTATCTGATCAGAGATATAAGTATTATTTTATAGTCAAGCCTCTTCAGGCTCTAAACCCAAGTATTATTTTACAGACAAGCCTCTCCAAGCTCAAATCACAAACCCACTGTATAAAAGAAAAGGTTTAAGCTTAGGAACTACAAGACAATTCTAGCTTAAACACAAGTTTGTACAAGATAACTGAGTAGAACTCATGATATGAAAGTTGTGTACAAATGAAACAGAGTAAAAAAAGTTTCTCAGAGAAATTTTGCAGCACTTCAGCAAGTTCACGTTCGTTCTCTATGTTGTTCTATGCATGAAGAATTGTATTTATAGAGAGAGAGAAATGAGATCGTTTAGACTTCTCTATAAATCTCGTTGTGAAATAGCTTTATTTCTGTTGAGACACAATGCTTCTGATAGCTTGCAACAGCAGACATAGCAGGTGTAGTTGTGCAGCAGCGCTGACTCTACTTTTTCTGAGCAAAGTGTACTTTCACAGTAGAGACTAACTTTTTGGTGAATAGGAATTTGAAATATACCAAAAAGCTTCTTTTTTGCCTTGCCAGAAGGAGTAGGGTGCAGACAACTAGCAGAAAGCAAAGAAAAGACTTGAGTCTTCAAAAGGGATCATTAGAAAAACTCATTTCCAAGATGATACAGTTTTCAGTACGACATCTCCTGTCTTCAGAAGGTTCACTGGCTTCAGCAGGTCCTGATCCTTCAGCAGGTTCCTCTCCTTCCGAAGGTTGCACCACTTTAGAGGGTTGCATAACTTCAGAGAGTTGCTCATTTCAGAAGGTTGTTGAAACAAAGAAAAAGCCTTAAAGAGAAGTTGTTCCTTCTTTCAGAATGCTTTAATCAAATTTGTTATACATTAAAACTCAGGATTATGAGGCTTAAAACATTATTAAATACTTAATATTTTTGAGACTCAACAGTTCATGTTGTAGTAAGTTTGGCCATATGACCTCAGATTGCTACATGAGACAAATAGCAGTTAATAGGAAGGTATCTAACCATATAGGACCCAAATACAAGTGGGTACCTAAAGCGAAATCTCAATGTGTTGCAAACTTGCCTGGCAGCAGCAAGATCAAAGACTCTGTGGGTGCTGGACAATGGGTGCTCAAGGCACATGACAGGAGACAAAAGCAAGTTCTCAACACTTGAAGAGAAAGCTTCTAGAGTTGTCTCATTTGGAGACAATGATAGAGCTCAGATTAAGGGAATAGGTAAAATTAGTAAGACAAACTCAGCTCAGATTGAGAATGTATATTTTGTTTAAGGTTTGAAACACAATCTTCTTAGTATAAGCCAATTATGTGATAATGGTTATCATGTTAATTTCCAACCTACTTTTTGTGAGATCATAGACTCTAAGACTGTGAAAACCATTTTCTCTGGAAAACGAAACAAAAATCTTTACTCAGTCTCACTTGAGAATCTATCTGATCTCACCTGTCTCGTGTCTCATGACAATGAGAAATGGCTTTGGCATAAGAGAGTTGGACATATTATCATGAGAACCATAGGTCAGCTTGCAAGTCAGTCTCTTGTCAAGGGATTACCTAAGATCAGGTTTGACAAAGATATGGTTTGTGAGTCTTGCATAAGAAGCAAACATACTAAGACTAGTTTCAAACTTAAGACTCATGTAAGTACCACCAGACCTCTTGAAATGCTCCACATTGATTTATTTGGACCTACTAAGACTGTCAGGCTTAGTGATAAAAAATATGGATTTGTAGTAATGGATGACTTCTCAAGATTTACTTGGGTTCTATTCCTATCTCAGAAGGATGAATCTTATGAAAACTTCAAAATATTTTGTAAAAAGGTCCAATTTGAGAAAGGATATGGAATTGGTATTGTAAAAAGTGACCATGGAGGAGAATTTGAGAATGCAAAATTCAAGAACTTCTTTGATAAAAATGGCATAACTCACAACTTCTCATGTCCAAAAACACCCCAACAAAATGGTGTAGTTGAAAGGGTGAATAGAACTCTCCAAGAAATGGCAAGGTCCTTATTATGTGACTCTGGTGTTGAGAAATACTTTTGGTCAGAGGCTATGAATACCTCTTGCTACATCATCAACAGAGTTACCATAAAGAAGATCCTTAATAAAACTCCATATGAATTAAGGAAAGGGAGAAAGCCTTCTATTTCTTACTTTCATGTGTTTGGATGTGATTGCTACATTCTTAACACAAAAGATTTGTTGGGAAAATTTGACACAATGTCTGACAAAGGAATTTTTCTTGGATACTCACTCACATCTAAAGCTTATCGTGTTTATAATTTGAAAACTAAAACTATTGAAGAGTCTATGCATGTAGTGTTCAATGAGATACCGGGGGTCCCACAAAAGAGACTAGAAGAAGAAATAGAAGAGATGATGGGTGACTTGAAAACCTCAAAAAAGAAGCTGAAGAAAAGGAAAGCCTCACCTCAGATCAAAAGGATATAAGGTCACCTCAGACTGAACTCAAAATGGGACCTCAGACTGAGCTCAATAGGCAACCTCAGGCTGAGACTGATGATCACTCCCAAACAGAAGAAAAGGGCAAAGATCAGACTGAGCTCGACCCAGTGAACCAAACTGTACCTGAGACTCAACATGATCATGCCTCTGAGATGCCTAGAAGCTGGAGATTAGTCAGGTCTCATCCAAGGGACCAAATCATTGGAGAGACCTCAGACAGAGTCAGAACAAGATCATCATTTAGAAATGCTGAGAACATGATGGCTCTCCTATCTGAAATAGAGCCTAAGGACATCCAAGAAGCCTTAAATGATGAGTCATGCGTCAAAGCAATGGAAGAAGAGCTCAGCCAGTTTGATAAAAGCAAAGTCTGGGATTTGGTTCCTCCTTCTCACCAATCAATAATTGGTACTAGATGGGTATATCGCAACAAGATCAATGAAAAAGGGAAAGTCATAAGGAACAAAGCAAGACTTGTGGCTCAAGGGTATAATTAACAGGAAGGAATTGATTATGATGAGACATTCACACCAGTGGCAAGAATTGAAGCCATAAGGATACTTCTAGCCTTAGCAACGCATAAAGACTTCAAGATCTATCAAATGGATGTAAAGAGTGCCTTCTTAAATAAGGTAATGGAAGAAAAAGTCTATGTGAGACAACCCCCTGGGTTTGAAGATCCAAAACACCCTGAGTATGTTTTAAGACTGAGAAAAGCTCTGTATGGACTCAAGCAAGCACCCAGAACTTGGTATGACAGACTGAGCTCATTTCTTGTTGACAATGGGTTCTCTAGAGGTCAGATTGACACAACCTTGTTCAAAAAGTAGTATAATAAAGATTTATTGATTGTTCAAATATATGTAGATGATATTATTTTTGGTTCAACTAACGAATCTCTATGTCAAGAATTCTCAAGTCTCATGCAGGGTGAGTTTGAAATGAGTATGATAGGTGAGCTGAGATTCTTTCTTGGCTTAAAAATCAAGTAACAATCAAATGGAATCTTCATACATCAAGAGAAGTATGCAAGAGATCTGTTGAAGAAATTCAAGATGAATGATGCTAAGCCAATGAAAACTCCTATACATCCATCAACTCAGATTGACAAAGATGAGCAAGGTAAGTCAGTCTCAGATAAGTTGTACAGAGGTATGATTAGATCTCTTATGTACTTAACTGCTAGAAGGCCTTATATTCAATATGTTATGGGTATTTGTGCTAGATACCAATCTGATCCAAAAGAGTCCCACCTCTCAGCTATACAAAGAATTTTTTTATATTTAATTGGAACTACATAGCTTGGCCATTGGTATGAGAAAGGTACTAGATTTGATCTCATAGGATATAGTGATGTTTACTTTGCTGGAGACAAGTTGAATAGGAAAAGCACAAGTGGAACATGCCACTTCCTTGGAAAATGTCTTGTCTCATGGTCATGCAAGAAGAAAATACAATAGCACTTTCAACAACTGAAGCTGAGTACGTCTCAGCTGCAACTTGATGTACTCAAATCTTGTGGATTAAATCTCAGATGCTGGACTATGCTCTAAGGTATTTTAAAATTCCAATTCTATGTGATAACACAAGTGCTATAAATTTGGCTAAAAATCCTATTCATCATTCAAGATCAAAGCATATTGATATTAAGCACCATTTTATTAGAGAACATGTTCAAAAGGGAAATATTGAACTTATTTTTGTTGAGACAAAGAGTCAGCTTGTTGACATCTTTACTAAGCCTCTTGTTGAAGATAGGTTCAATTATATCATAAATCTTTTAAACATGCGCGCTTATGATTAAGTGTTTAGATTTTAAAAAAAATTAAAATATGGTATGCAACTGAGACCGAGACTGTGTCCAGATCTGAGACTGAGCTCAGACCTGAGACTCAGTCTGAGATAGAGTTGAGATGAGACTAAGATTAAGTCTAAGCTCAGAAGTTGAAACTAACAAAGAGACATTTGATAACCGTCTCTGACTCACTGACCACTAACGGCTAGTTGCGCAGAACGGTTACCTCAAAAAGTGCCTCACTAGTCGTTGCATTTAAAAGGCCCCCAACCGCTCAACTGCCTCTCACACTTCACGAGTTATTCTTCTCTCTCTCTCTTTCCGTCTCACCTCATTTCTATAAAAGAAAAAAATCCTTCAAACAATCCCTACTCATGCGCATCAAAATTCCTGCAATCAAACTCCCTCCTTCTCATCTCTCTTCATCTTCTTCATCTCCAGAGTTAAGCATGTCTTCTAACTCAAGTGAATCAATGGGTTCTTTGGCTTCAAGCCAAGATAGACTGACAAATTCTCCTACCCCACAGCCAAGTACTGAGTCTGAGTACACCAAGACTCCCTCTCAGCCATCCTCCAAGACAAAGTCCACCTCTACTCTTAAAACCAAATCCCCATCTTCTTACAAGAAAAGACCACCACCCAGGAAATCAGTTAGGATAGCCTCCAACGTAGTTAAAACCTCTGCACCCAAGAAGCCTGGATCCCCTGCTCATGTGGATCTCACCATTCCTTCCTCCTCTGTCAAAGGTAAGGGAAAGCTTAAAGAAGGCAGCAAGAGCAAAAAGCTGTCTTTTCAGTCAAATTTATTTGAAAATGAAGTTGTAGAAAGCAAGTTTACTGGACGGTTCTCTAAAAGAAAGGTCGTGATTGGGAGAGTCATTCTCCCTATGGAACTGAGGCAAGCAAATTGGGATGTAATCCCATATCTGAAAAAGCAAGGCTGGGAAGCTTACTTAAGTATGTCTGAGCCCGTTTATCCCAAGCTTACTAGGCCATTCTATGCTTCATGCACAATAGTCAAAGGGGCGTCTGAAGGTTTGCCCCCACGTCGTGGCTAATCTCAAAGGGGTTTACATGGAGCTAACTGAAGAAGTGCATGGAGCAATCATTCAAGCACAAGTTATTGGTAACAGGATTTATAATGAAGAACAGTGGTGGAAACTCCTTGACATTTCATTTGAGATCGTTGGAGCATCCTTCTTCAGTCAAGCTGAGATAAACCTCTCTACTTCTGCTCTTAATCCCTTTGGTCATTTTCTCTTCTAGTTGGTTGTCAAATCCATCATCCCAAGGGCTAGGACATTTAACAAAATGTATGCCACTGACTTGATGGTCATGTACCATCTTAAGCATGGGATTGTGTTGAACCTCCCCTACCTGATTCTCAAACACATGGAACACGCGTTCAATAACGCCAAGATGACTGCCTCCCTTCCATTTGCTATGCTCATTACCAGAATTTTGAAACACTTCAAGGTTGATCTCTCAGGGGCTGAAGAGTCTCAGGAGAAGCTCTCATATTTTGGAAAATCAAATATCCTGCCTTGAAGCTTGATGGTAAGTCCATTCCACCCCCTACTTTTACTATACCCTCTGACTCACCTTCAAAGGTTCCTCCTACTGTACAAGCATCTCCATCATCAAAATGTCATGTCTAGAGACAGTGACAAAGAAGAAGGACAAGAAAAAGAAAAGAATGTGTGGGACTCTTGGTGAAGACTCACAAGCCGTAACTGAAGCTACAAGGAAGAAGAAAAAGAAGGTCAAGAAAGCAAGTGCTTCTGTTGCTTTGATTCAATTTGAACCATAGCCTTTGAGGTCATAACCATCTTTGCCTGTTGAGACTCAAGCTCATGCTGAAGCTCAGACTGATGATCGCCCAGTCTCAACTCCTCAAGTCTCACCTCATCCTTCTCCTCCTCATAATCCATCACCTTCTCCAATCACCAAAGTAGTTGCTAAGACCCTTGCAAGTCTGGACAAAGAAGTCCATGATGAGACTACCCCAACTGAGACTGTGCAAGATGAGAGAGTCTCACCACCTAGACATGAGGAACAACTCCCTCAGACTCAAGAAAAATGTAAGACCCTTGTCTACTCTCCTCTCACTTACTCGCATCAAACTTCACTTCGTACACCTGGGAAGTTCTTTGTGGATTCACTCTTCCAGTCTCTCCACGCTTTGATCAGTCAGCACCACCACCTTCTGCACCTGCACAGTCAATTCCCACACACCTCTCTGATTCCATCAACATTTTTCTTAACCAGTTGCATAAGGGACAGCAACAACAACAACATGAGTTTGGTACAAGTCATCAAAATCTGCAAAGGAAAATCTTCAAGGAGCTGAAAAGGCACAAGAGAAGGCAAACTTCCATCCTCAATGGAATAGACATGGTGCTTCAAGCTATAAGAGCTTCAAATGAGTAGGAAAGATTCCATCATCAGATTCACCAACACTTGTCAAATCTGCCTCCTCTTCCTTATGTGCCTCAAGCTGTACCCAGACCACCTGAGTCTCCCTCTAGCTCTTCTTCGTCCCTAACTATATAGTCTATGTTCTTTGACAATGGCAAAAGGTGGAGTAGTTAGGAATTTTAGGGAACTTAGATGTTTGTTTTACTGGCTGTATGAATGAATTTTAAAATTCTCTTTTGTGATCTCAATTATATTTTGATTACCTTATGTAATCTCAGCTTCATCATGATCAATGAAAGATTCACCGTTTTGTATATGTCAAAATTCTCTTCATTATTTATTTGAGCTATGTTTTAATTTTGACATTAAAAGAAAATCTCTACTCTGGAATCTTAAATGCTAATTCAAAATTTGAGCATAAAAATTACTAAGTCTTAAATCCCTTAAACACGTGGGGAGTTAAGACTCAAGGGGAGTTAAGATTTATATTATTCAAACTTAGATATCCTCTAAGCTTACAAAACTTTTATGGTTTGCCATCATCAAAAAGGGGGAGATTGTTAAGACAAACTCACTCCTAAGAGTTTTAATGAAATCAAACCATCAAAAGTGGAAAAGCAAAGAAGTATATCTAAGATGTTATCTTTTACTAACTGTGTGCTCGAGTGGTTACAGCTCTTAGATCCATTCACTGCAGGATAATTTTTTTATTTATTAAGGGTAAGCTGAGACGTAGAATCAAGCCGCATCTAAAGAATGAATACTTAAGATTCAAAAGAAGAACGAAGCTGAAGTATATAAGAATCAAAATCTTTAGATGAAAAGATGTAAAATGCTCACAACTGAGACAAGGTCAAAGACTTCAAGAACTAAGGATGCAAGACTCAGACTAAGAATCAACTACACATAAGAGACTAAGACTCATATATGAAGATAAGACTGAGCCAAAGACTGAGACTCAGACATAGACTCAGCTTCAGACACATGCTCCAGGAGTTAAAAGTAAAGTCAATGCAAATACACTGCAAGTGCTGCAGCGCACATCAAAGCAGACCTGAGCCCGTTTCAGAAAAGTGGAAAGTTGTCTCTCTCTCTCTCTCTTCTCTAAGGGCTAGTCTAATTTGATATAAAAGATGGAAATCAAGTCAAAGCATTGTGAGAGACGCCATTGAACATTCTCTGTCTTATCCGTCTCAACTGAATCTCAAGTCAAGCTCAACTCAATCTCAACTATCCTTGAGTGCATCTTAAGTCTGTATCACATAATCTCTTTCATATTTCTATAATTTGCTTGTAACTCTTAGAAAAAGAAATACCTAGCTAAGCTCACTATATACTCGTACCTTGTACGTAGTCTAAGCTAGTCAAACATCATTTCTACTCCATCAATCTTTGTAAAAGTATAAACTGAGTTAGGAGGAGCCTAGACTCAGTGTGAGTAGTGTAAGAGCTTGAAGAGGCAAGGCAAAGAATACTTGGATCTCAGCCAGGTTAGGAGGTGCCTAAGCTTGGTATAAGGGTGAGCCTGAAGAGGCAGAAAGAATACTTGTAATTGACAAGGTTGTCATAGTGGAAATCTCACAAGGTTGTGAGGACTGGACGTAGCCCAAGGAGTGGGTGAACCAGGATAACTCTCTGTGCATCTTTTCTCTCTACCTTGCTCACTTATAATTGCTTTACGATTTACTGAAGCTTAAGTTAAACTCATTCAATAGATTGAATTGAACTTAATTTTAAATATAACAAAAATTGCTAAAGCTAAGCTTTAAGTCTTTCTATTTATTATAATCTGAGTTTCACTAATTTGTCCTTGCCAATTCAAATATGAGACTCCAAGCTGTTGAGCTTGAGAACTAAGCTCAGTTTGGTTTTTAAGTTTTTCAGGAATCAATTTTTACAAGTCTCTATTCAACCCGCCCCCCTTCTAGAGACATTCAGCCAACATCAAAACCATGGAGGCCGAATATAAACCCCCATAGAAGACATGCTTACAACGGATTTGAAGAGAGGAAGTGGTTCCAAGTCATGTTTCTTGAAGTTTTGAGCCTAAAAATAGTGAAAAACACTAGTCGAAGGCTAGGCTTTTTTGGTAACTTTAGAGGTAATGGCTATGGAGGATGGAGAGAGGGAGGAAGAAGATGAGAGGTGTAACATCCCAATTTGCATAAATCAATTTATAAAAAAAATTAGGACTAGGAAAGAGTTTTACAATAGAAATTAGGTGAAAAGAGGTTAAAACTGTGTTTGAGGGCATAACGTTGCTCCTTGCTCGCTTTGAGGGCATAACATTGCCCCTTGCTCGCTCAAGCGAGAAATGGCTCGCTTGAGCAAGGAGGAATGGGAAACTGAGAGTTCCATTCTAGAGGATTTTCTCTCAAGCGAGGCCATTCTCGCTTGGGCGAAAATCTCAGTAAAAATGTGAAAAATTTATGTTGATGTTTTCGCTTGAGCGAGAGTCCCCTCGAGCTCAAGTGAAAAAGAGGCAGAAAAAGGGTGCTCTCTGGATATTTTTGCTTATGCTAGGAGGGCCTCTCTCAAGCGAGAAACGTGTTCTCGTTCAAGCAAAGAGGTCTCTCTTAAGCGAGAATTTTCTAGAGAGCTATTGTCTTCATCTCGCTCAAGCGAGAATCTCTCACTTAAGCGAGAATGCGCGAGATCAATTTTTTAAAAGGCATTAATTAGGGTACCTACTCACTTTCTCCCCATTTACTTCACATTCTAGAGAGATATTTAGAGAGAGTTAGAGAGAGAAGCTCCACAAGGCTTGGCTTGGAGAAGAAGAAGGAGATTACTCGCCCGCACATCATCACCACCTCTTCCCCTCTTCTCTCTTGGGCTTGTGATTGGTGAGTATAGCTCACATACAACTCCATTTCTTGCTTGTAATCCTCATTTATGATCCCTCCTCTATTATCCCTCTTCCCAATCTTACTTGTGGTATGTTTATTGCCATGGTTTGTGGTGTACCCTAGTTATTCCCTTTACCTAGGTTTTCATGGTGAATGTTTACATTTAAAGCTAGGGTTTGGTTACATGAGGATTTAAGGGAATATGGGGGTTTTATATTATGTGGGTTCACACCTTGCATTTGTATTTTCATGATTAATATGAGTTTCAAGCAAAACCCCTTTAAGTTTCATGTTTTCAAGTATACAAGAATTAAGAATCATGTTTGGCGTTGGCCTCACGGGTCTAGGACCATCATGTTCAAGTTAAGAAAAATCAATTCATGTTTCAAGTTAGTTTTTAATCGATTCAGGTAATGGCGGCAACTATATGTCCCCGAGGGAGATATCCCTTGTAGTCTGAGCTCAGGTCTAGCTTCATGTCAAGTGATAAGATCCCCACTGCTGGATTTAGCAGTTCATGTTAAGTTATAAATCAAGTCATCAGTCATGTATTTGTGTGGTTATGTCCTAGTTATCATGATTATGTTGTTGCATTGCATTTGCTTTATTCCCTACACTTGCGTGCTTTAGTTGTGCTCACTAAGACATTAGTCTCACCATAAGTTTGTGGATTACATTTTAGATTCCCAGGACCCTCCCTAGGTTGGTCGTTGAGGGCTCTGGAGCTTCTGGAAGATTATTGTCATATACTGCTTATGTAGAGAAATTGTCCTTATGATTCTCATTTTGTAATACATTAATGTATATTCTTTTGATGGATATTTAGTACATATGTTGCCTATGTTGGGCATCTCTCTTTTGTTTAGGACACATGTATAGTAATATCCATGTCATGTTATGTATTTAGAATACTCTAATTATGTTTAAGTAAACGTTGGATTATTTAAGCAAATCAATATCATGTTTATCGATATCGTTAATGTCACAAAAAATAATTCTCCAATTTTGGGGCTTATGTCTCCAACGGGCATGATTCCTAAGTTTTCAGAATTAGGATGTTACAAGAGTAGAGGGAGAGAGTGGTTAGACGGATTCCTTCAAGGGTTAGGGTTAGAAATGAATAAAAAAATAATATTTTAGCATGTATATGTCAAAAAGTAGGAGAAAGGAAAGTAAGGTTGAAAGTGACATTTCCATGACAAGGGAACAACTTGCTTTTCCTATTGCTTTATTGTCCAAATTTGAATTTCATGGAAGGAAGGTGAATAATTGATCCTAATTTATGCGTGAAAGTGAAGAAATAACACAATGTCAGTCTGGTAATTTTACACTGCACCCAAGGGCAAAATGGTCATTTTAACATGGAAAAATCCAGAAAAATTATGAAAAATTCCTATAACTATTCTAACCTATTTTAAGCCTAAAAATATTATTATAACTCACTTCTCACTTAAACTCCCTTATTTCTTAGTTTTCACACACAAACAGTCCGAATTCAGCAAAATTAAGCAGACTGAAAAATTAGGGTGTTACAATACTCCCCTCCAAAAAAATTTCGTCCTCAAATTTTCTAACCTTGCTTGATGTGAGCGTATGATTCTCTCATTTGAGTCCCTAGTTCCCATGTAGTGTTCTCTCCAGAGGCACCTTCTCATACCACCTTCACTAAAAGAATTCCCTTCCCTTTAAGCTACTTGATTAGCAATGGACCTACTCGTTTAAGGATCTAATAAGGTCTTATGACTTTTGGAGAAATTTTTCTTGTTTTTAAAGATCTACCAACCCCAATTATTGGGTTAACTTTTCAAGAACACGTGATCTCCTTCCTAGAATTCAAGGGGTTTCCGTCTTTTGTCATAGTAGCCCTTTTGTCTACTTTGTGTCATTTCCATCCTTTCCTTAATCATTCTCACCCTCTTGGTGGTTTGTTCTACTATCTCAGGACCTAGGCTAAGATTATCTCCAGTTTCAAACCAAAAAAGTGGTGTCCTACACTTCCTTCCATATAAGGCCTCATATGGGGCCATACCTATATTGGAATGGTAACTATTGTTGAAAGTGAACTCTATTAAACTATCTTGGGTCTGACTTTTGAGTTGGAGAGGGCATATTTCTTTTGTTAGAAAATGAAACTTCTTTTGATATTGTTGTTTCTAAATTAAACTTTACTTATAGAATATTGACAACAAACAATTTTTCATTTATGTGTTAGGCCCTAGTTAGCCTAATAGCTCTGGTGTAAATTTTAGTTCAAATCTTAAACTTTCATTGCCTCTTGCATCTTATTATCATCATCATGAGGGTAGTATATATATATCCTTAATCTCAATTGTTGTACTCTAGTTTTGGTATATTACATTTGCACGTTGCATTGCTACAGCCTGCAAATATTCCACCATTTCCATTAATTGGTCATCTTCTTAGTCAAAGACTTTTTCTGAGGGGTTTATTTTTATTAGCATTTGCCATTGCTGGATTTGCTAGAGCTCTTGTTGATACTTGTGAACCAAGTTTGTTTTGAGAAGAAGAAAATCCAAAATTTTAACCAACCATCACTAACAGGTCGATAGAGGTTTCATATGGTGGGGCTATTTTTGAATTATATCCCAACATTTTGTTTTTCTTTTTCTATTTTATTATTTAAAAATATATTAATTTAATATTTTAAATATGAATTATTAAATAATAATTCAAATGGTGAAGATTAAATTAGTTGTTTTTATTAAATTTGTTTTCCTTTTTTATTAAATAATATTTAAAATATATATATATATATGATTATATGTTCTTTATTTAATTTTTTTACTAAATTCACAACATAATAAAATTCACCACATATATTTAAATGACAATGAAAGTCACTATCTAGGATTAGTGATGACATAAGGTTGGAGATTAAAACCCATTACTACAATTATAATAAAAAAATGACAATAACATTTGTAATTGGTGCAGTAGCAGGTTCATAAATTTAAAACAATAAAAATTGATGATGATTTAAGACAATTAAAAGGTAGGTCTGGAAATTTTAAATAATAAAATTTGATAACCATTTAAGACAACTAAAAAGTTTATAGCAAACTTATCCAGCAATCACGTGTAAGAGGCTGTCAAAATTTCTTTCATTACTTTTTTTCTTATTTTCTTATTTTTTTTCACAAAACTTCTCATATATACATTTTCTAGAAACAAACAAACATAAGTATATCTTTTATATCGTGCTAGCGCACTTAGAAGAATTTCCTAGTTATGACCCAAGATTTGAACCTAAATTATTAAAATGAAAAATATTAATTAATTAATCTCCTTATTATGTTAAGCCAATTACTTTTATTTAAGTATAATGGTTAAGTACGTGTGTACGTACTATATAGGTACTTGATAAATACATCATAAAATAATTGGTCCAAAAATACTACATTATAAAAAGTGAAATCAAATATTGGTAAACTTTTTTTTGTAACTTAAATAAATTTAAGTTTTTGCATAAAATTAAAAGTTAAAAACTAGTCTAACTGAAAAGAATATACATGCTAAAAAATAATTAAAAAGTATTTATTCTCCGGTAATATAAATTGGATTTGCCGGTGGAACAATGAACAATGGATATATACAATATTCAATTAAAAATAAAACCATTGACTGTACTAGTTTGTCTAGTAGGTATGAAACCTTTGACTATACTAATTTGTCTAGTAGGTTGTCTACTATAGGCGTTCCTCACGTCCTCTTTCTATTTGATTCTCTGTATCACATTAATGCAAATCACTTAAGGAATTTTGCCTTTATTTATTGTACGTAAAGGAAGCTTCAATTAATTCATCTTAGTTAATGGTTGACCATTAGCCTTGATTCCCGGTTACCTTGCCTTTCAATTCTAATTTCGCAGTTCAACCCGCCTTTGATTGCTAAGCAAAGTACAATGATATGAACATTATTTTATTTCCGACAAATACCCCTTAAGCTTGCCAAAGTTTGAGAGCTCATTTTGGCAAATATGTAAAACTACTTCCCTTCCTACGATATATTTTCATATTTTACCTTTTTCTTGATTTTGATCATGATGTTTTTACATAAATATATTATGATACTATATTGTTATTACTAGAAGCCTTCAAATGATTATTTTTTAATGTTTAAATATTGATGAAAGTATGGTTTGAATATACTACCACACGCAATATTGTCAATTTTAATTTTTTATATAACATTAGATAATTTTAATATTATGATCAGTCCTAATTTTAACTACTTATAAAATATTTTTAGTAAGAAAAAGTATATTAAATATTAATATATTATTTCATTAATTGACTATCTTTCATGATAATATATCCTTTTTCTTAACGTTGTTTAGATTTTATTTTTCTATGTCATATATTACAGAATCTAAAAAATTGGAGGATTTATCTACAAATTTCTCCTTCGAACAAATTGGTAGAAAATCTACATGAAATGTTTGGTTTTTTTTTTTTGTACAAATCTGAATTTATATGAGAATCTGAAGGAAAATCATCAAAATTTCAAGTGAATTTTACTGTGCATTTATAGAAATAATCATAAATTTATCAGAATCTTGTAGAAAGAATTCGCAAAAACATATTACAAAATTTATAGAAAAAAATTTGCATACTTAAGTCACATTGTGTAAGTTTTTCTCTATAGAAAAGAGTATAAAAATCATGGAAAAAATTATTTGAAGAGAGTCATTAGTGCAGTGCCAAAAAATATTTTTATATCATAAATGTCATTTAGTTATGGAAATTATTAATATTTGATATCTAATGTGTAGTTTTTAATGAGAATAAAATGCTTAAGTTTCAACTCGTTGGGCTGATGTCATGAAATATGTAAATAAAAATGTTTGTTAATTTAGATTAGCATCTTTTTGAAACGCTGCTACCTAGCATTTCTAAATTTCAGCCACTAACTGAAATAATTTTTTTAAATTTTTATTCTTAAAATGTTTCATAATTATCAAATTTCAATTTGTGATCCAATAATTAATGATTATCTTATTTATTATTTTACAGTTATCAGCAAGTTTTACCAAATATTTTGACTTTCAATTTAATCAGTTAACTAATCACACTACATGAAATTCACATTTTAGCGATGGCCAAAAGTCGTCACTAACTACGAAAAATCCGCCGCTACGTCTGCTATAGCGACGGCCGAGCGACGGCTCACCGTGCGTCGCTAAAAAGCTCGTCGTTAATCAGTGACGGCGATAATTTACGACTGACGCTTTGTAGCGACGGTCAGGCCGTCGTAACAGGCCGACACTAACGCCACGACCGTCACAACGTAACGATGATTTTGGTCGTCGTTAGTCGTCACAATTTAGTCGGAAGTGGAAGTCATCAAATTTTGTATTTTTTAATAATAATTCTGCTAATTACAAATATAAAATGATATAAAAAAATCGTGGGGAAAATTAAATAATATTAGTACATATTAGTATTAATCTAAGTACACATTAGTATTAATCTAATTATACATCTTTTTCATCTTCTTTATCTTCATAATCCTTTTCATCTTCATTGCCATCCCACCAATCTTCATCCTCATTTGATGGAATGTCTTCATTATCAAATTCATCATCTTCAACCATTGTCTCATGGATAGGCTGAATAATTGATTTATATCGATTCTCAGCTAAGCCTGACAATTGTTCAAGGTCTACAAACTGGTAAAATAGTTGAAGTGTCATCAGCCTGATAAGACACTTCTTCCTCAACCCCATCAACTTCAACATGACCCCTTGGTTTTGTTGTGATTGCCACAATCCAACCTCGTAAGTCCTTACATAATTTTAGATAAGGGGCATAATAGACTTGTCTTGCTTTTGTGCAAGAATGAATGGATCATACCGATTATACCTTCTACTCTTCCTTACTTCTACGATATTGTATTGTGATTAACTCGCATACCATTGTTTGTGGTTGGATCAAATCATTCACAATAGAAAATAGGAATCAAGTTACTCAAACCAAGATACTCTAACCCATAGGTATGGTGGATGATGTCGTAAAAGTCATCTTCACCGCCATCGGTAAGTCCTTTTACATGCACCACACAATTTGTGGTCTTTTTACCATGACACCAATCCTTTGTCTGAAATCTGTAGCCATTTACAAGGTATGTGCTCCATGATGTTGCTTTAGAGTTCGGTCCCCAAGCTAATGATTTAACTTCATTGTTGGTCAATCCATTTCACTCATCACGAACCTAATAATAAGAATCAATTTGTTCTTATTTCTATATATTTTAAAAGTATATATTATGTTAATATTGATATATCTTGATGATGTATATTAAATAATTTTGGATCAATGTAAAATTTTATAGGTATGATCTATAAACAATAACTTTCAATCCAACGATGAATTTTAAAATATAATTATCTAAAAAATAGTTATTCAATGGTGTAACTTACATTGATATAAGTTGAACCCTCCTCATCATATATTATTATATATAATATATATATGGAAGAATTTGGGCTCGTATCCATTGATTTCAGTCTCCTCTCCAAAATCTCTTGTCCAAGAATGGTTGAATATAAAGGAAGAAATGGATGATAAAGTCGCACTCCAATACCTAAGTTATTATTATTAAAAAGAAAGGAAAAAGATGACTAGTAACATACTTTTTTAATATATTCACTTATTTTTATGATTTATTCATTTTTTTAAAAAGTCAATGTACTTATATTGTAAATTAATCAATTTTTCATAAAGTGTGTTAATTTTTTAAAATTAAACTTGTTCTACTCTATACTAAAAGATGAAGTGTATGTTTGGTTTACAGTTGAATAAAATTGATTTTGATAGATTTATAAAATCAATGGCATGAATGAATTATGCACAGTTTACGAAGCACGTTGAACGAAAATGATTTAAAATTAATTTCACATAATTGATTTTGACTGTTTTTAACTAGGAACAAAACAAACACGAAATGAGCTAACCTTGAAGCGTATTATAGGTTGAGATTCAAATATAGGCAAAAAGGGTTGTCAATGAAGAATAGGTGTGGGTATTTGCAAAAAGAACTTTAACACTCAAGTCAATATTAAAGAAACATTAGTATGGAAGTAGTCCTTACCTATTGCATGCAATTGTAGAATTTGTATTGGGGATGACAATATAGGTTGGCTCGTCCCAAACCTGTAACGCCCCAGCCTTGATTATGACCCTTAACCTTGGCCCATGACTGTGTCTGGAGCGTTAACTACTTGATTTTCTCCATCCATCTAAGGTTGATTATTCCCCGAAGGGAACCTTTTGTGGTTCGAACCCAAGACTTAGGGACTTAGTCTTAGATTCTTAAGAACCACTACCAATTGAGCTAAAAGCAAAGAAGGTTCTTAATTGGGTTCGAACCTAAGTCTTAGGTTCGAACTAGTACCAAAATGCTAGTAGCTCAATTGGTAGTGGTTCTTAAGAATCTAAGACTAAGTCGCTAGGTCTTGAGTTCGAACCATGGAAGGCTCCCTTCAGGGAATAATCCACCTTAAGGAGGTGGAGAAGCTCAAGTAGTTAACGCTCTAGACACAGTCATGGGTCAAGAGTTAAGAGTCGTAGTCAGGGCTGGGGGCAAGGCTGTAAATGAGCCGAGTATCTGAAGCTTAGGCTTGGCTTGTGAACAAAATGGATGGCTCAAGCTTGGCTCATTTATTTAAACGAGCCAAACTTAAAGTTTGGGCTTGGCTTGTTTAGCTCATTTATAACTTCATCATTTTTGCTTTTATGAAAATTTTCTTTAAATCTTTTTTAAAGTTTATGAAGTTAGTATTTAATAAATATTTAACTATTAAATGATAATATAAAAATAAAAATATATTCTTAATATATATATAGTTAAAAATTTAAAAATATTATATTTTTTGAAATTCAATACATAACTTCTTGACTAATATAAAAAATATTTCAATACTTATTTTCATATATATATATATAGTAGTTATTTTACTTTATTATTTATTTTAAAACTAAACTTATAACGATATGTTTTTTTTATTTTTTTAATAATCTTACTTCAGTTTAGTTATTTATATTAATTAATTATTATATATATAATAAGCGAGCTATTCGTGAGCTCTTAATGTCAAGCTTATAAAGTTTAGGCTTGACTCATTTAAATAATCGAGCCCAATTTCAAGTTTGGGCTTGTTTGTTTAATTAAACAAACGAGCTTGATCGAGCATTTAATGAGTCAAACTCAAATAGTTCATGAATAGCTCAGCTCATTTACAGCCCTAGTTGGGGCATTACACAACTTGTGGTCAGCATATCAAAAAACGGGTCGAGACAGATTGGCCCAAATTTTAAAATGAATAAAAATTTCCAAACAAGCCCATACTTTTTTTTTGGTAAATAAACAAGCCCATACTTGGATGGGTCAATGGGGCAAACGGGCCCGCCCATTTAGCCCTTCCAAAAGCAAAAGAAAAAGAAAGAAAAAATTGAAAAGCGGGTCAAACGGGCTGGCCTAGCCCATATTTTCATCAACACGTTTTTTCAATGGGTTATACGAGTCGGGTTATAGGGCTGTTAGGTTGAGTATACTTAACTGAGCTTGTATAAATTAGTGGATTAAATGGGTTGGTCCAATGAACCAAGCTTGTTTTTCCATTTCTAATTTATACAAGCCTTGAGTGAAGAGATTATCCATCCTTAATGGAGGAAAACATGCCCCATGAAGGTGTTTGTTGTGCATCATGATGTGAGTTATGGAGAAAACGATGGATGCCTAGAGGTTAGGTAAAATATGAAATAACATACTTTTATGGATTGAGCTTTAAGTATGGTATAAAATAAAACAAATCATCAAAAGCGTGTTAAAAATAGTATATTGTCAACAATTCTTCAAAAAAGATACTAGTGGAGTAGGGATGGCAATTGAGCTCAAGCCCTATGGGTACCCGCAAAAATTACCCGCAATGGGCAGGGTAAAAACCCACAAAGCGGGTACGGGCAATAGCCCGCATTTTTTCATGGGCACGGGCGCGGGTACGGGCACTATGATGCCTAGCCCACCCCATACCCGCACTCATATATATAATTATTTAATAAATAATACTATATATAATTATATATAGGGATATATTAATTTTATTAAAATATCTAATATTTATACATATTTTTAAAATTGATATATATATAATATTACAAATTAAAAATATATTTTTATAACTACCTATTTGTGTGTTTTTACTTTATAATATATGACTAATTAGTGTTAATAATCAATTTTTACAAATCTTGGAGAATTCTATGTTTCTAACACGTGATATTCAAGTTTATAAAATTGTGTGACGTGAAAGTATATTGTAATATTTAATAAAAATTTTGAACTTTAGATCATTTGTGTGTTTTAGAACATTAACATATTGTGTTTCAATATAATTAAATTGTTGTGTCACTGATATTTAAAAATTATGTTCAGACGATCTTCGAGTAATTTTTCAATTGAGATATAGTTTTTTTAAAATATTTTTTTTGTAAGTTGTTAATTTTTTACTTAATAAAAGTGCGGATAACGGGCGCGGGTACGGGTATATAGGTGTCCAACAGGTATGGGGACGGGCACTAAAGTTACTGCCCACGCGGTACGAGCACGGGCACGGACTTTTTTTAAAAATGCGGGCACGGGGACGGGCACTGTGGTACCCTAAACCCTAAACCCTAAACCCTAAACCCTAAACCTTAAACCCTACCCAGAGGGTGCCCATTGCCATCCCTATAGGGGAGAATGGATGATGAGGTTTAATATTATAGGCTTGTCAACATGCTGAGAGAGTTAGGTTTTGCCGATGTAAATAGGTCTTATGCAAATTTTAAACTTAATCCTTTTAAAAATAATTAAAATAATATAATACTATTAATTCTTACAAGTTTATTTTATGGTTATTTTTTACAATATTTTTTGAGATACAAAATTATTTATTAAATTAATAATTGTTCTATGTATTGCATGATATTTTTAAAATTAAAAAATGTATGAAAATATTTAATATATAAAATATTTTTTTATAAAATATGTATAAATAGCAAAGATGAAAATTTTAATAGGTATTTATTATTTTGATATGATATGACAAAATTTAAGTTCATAAAATCTAAATTTATTGTTTTGATTAACACTAATAATTTGAAATTTATGATGGATTAAATTTAAACAATAATATTTAAGAGGAATAAGAATGTGTGTGACATATGTATTTATATAGAGAGAGGGGGAGGGAGAGAGTAAAGTGGTGTTTTATTAAACCGCTGGTAACCACTTCTAAAAGGATACTATAGGGACGATTTATAAAAACTGTCGCAAATCAACAGTCTCTAGTGGTTCGTTTTGTTGTAGTGAACTATTGTGCTTTTATTTTAAAAAATCATAAACCAGTCATACTTTTTATGAGTAATAGATTGAGCTTTGAATATGGTATTGTTATACATTAAATTTAAAGTAATAAAGTTCGAAAAGGAAAACAGGAAAAGCCAAAGAAAGGATAACTTTATTGATTGAAATCTTAAGTACAATAAGTCTATTCCTAAGTGGGGTTTCGCTATTCGAACTTCATGTCTATGCCTTAATCTATTTTGGCAGGTATTTGCCTCGAACTGAGGGGAGGAGTCCATTTCGAGCACGGTGTTAGTGTCATGTCTTCGGAAGGGGGAGCCCAAAGAGATCGAATGCTGAAAAGGAAAGGATCGAAGCATTGGATCTTCCAAATAATCCAAGTGCTTCAATCCTTCATCTTTATCATTCTCCTCTTTTCTCTTTTTCTTCCTCTGCACCTTCCTCTTGTTCTTCTTCTTCTACTCCTCAGGATCAGAAGACTGGGTGCAGAGCAAGCATGTGATTTCCCACCCTACACCTCAGAACAGAACCAGGAAGGTGGGAGTAATACCAGACCTTGCATGGAGCTAAGGCCTGATAATTTGGCTGTACTGTTCGACCTGAAGTTTTGGTCCTCATTGAAGTGACCACTAATGTTGGACACTTTGACGACCTGAAATCCAAAGGGAATGGAGGCATCGAGTCGTACAGAGTAGCCAATATAAGGGGCCTCTCCATGGAACAAAGGAAGACGATGATACAAACAACATGATACCATCCTTTATAAAGAAGAAGCATATTGAAGGCATTAAGAGTGCTATCCTTGTAAGCCAATGAGAAGCAATCTTGTGTGCATTGACCAAGATGGACGGTAGTCAAACAAATCAAAGTGGTCGGCAGATAAGGTACTTTGGAAAAGGGATCAAGCTCGAAAGGAATCGTGAATACCAAGGAAGTCTTATACCCATTGTCAAAATGGTTCGAAGAAAACCTTAGCTCGAAGAGGCTGATAGCCTAAAGAGTACGAAGCCAACCTCAGCTCGAAGGGGATGATAGCCTAAAGAATTCGAAGCCTCTCTTGGATCAAAAAGGGGGATTGTTCTGCAAGCCAGATTTGAAGGATCATTTATTCCTTATCAACTTTAATTATCAGAAGCTTGTGGCCACGTCACCTTGAGCAGTTACTAAGGGGATCCAGCAACGTTCATGCAGAGAACGTGGGTTGATGGAAGTTGGAAAAGGAGTTGAGGGAAGTTATTATCTGGGGCTGAGGACGGTTACCATGGAGGCTATAAATAAGGGAAGAAGAGAAGGAACAAAGGTCCGCAACCTGAACACTCCAAAGCACCCTAAAAAAAGCCGTAGCATCCACCACCGCGATCAAGGCAAACCAGCAAGCTTAGAGAGAGTAGGGACTCTGCAGACCAACTTTTATTTTCACTTCGTCTTCTTCTTCTTCTTCTTCTCTTCTCTGTGTTTTCTTTCTTTATGCTTTCTTTTGTTTTTCGTTCTTTGAGCATAGATGCATAATGTATCTTTACGTTTTTTATAGAGTAGGAACCATTAAAACTATAACTGATTCTCTTGGTTACATTTGCTTGTAAGTTACCATTTTCGTTTAATGCAAGTAAAGGCCCCGCTCATGGGCCATCACTTCTTGTGCCTGTTTTGGTAGCGTAGCAATCTCTACGTTCCTCTACTATTTCTAAGATTTCACACTTAAGGTAGAACCCACACTAAATAAAAAAGGATTCGTATCTCGTCCTAGACTACCTAGAGATACATTTGTTTGTGCAAAATTCAAGGACAAACAGATATAAAATCTTGATCATTGATTTTGAAATCAATGATTAATATCCACCCAAAATCATGGTGACTTCCTTCCCACAAAGTCATTGAATACAAATTCCCAAAAACATGTTACAACCTTAAAATAAAACAAGCACAGTACCCAACTCGTATGTATACAGGTGACGTTGAGTTGCGGATGATGTTTATTTTTACATATATTATTAAATTTTTATAATAAAATTAACTTATCATATATACATTAATTAATAGAATGTGAAGAGCATATCATGTTTATAGAAAATAGTAACCAATATATCATTAATTTAAACCTATATAAAGTGTGTGGAAAAACCCTTGTTAGGAGAGATAACCCAATCATGACGTCGATGTTCATGACAGGAGTTCATGACAGGAGTAAGATGCCAGAACTGCCTCTTGGGGAGGGTACCTGTGGTTCATTAAAAATATCATTTTGTTGAAGTAAAAATAAAAAAAACTATAAAAAACATGATATGTGTACTTGGGGAACAATTATAATATATAATAAATAGATAAATAAAATAGATAAAAAATAACAAGTAAAAATATTAATGGATAAAATAGTGATGATAAATGACATATTGGAAAAAAAATATATTAAATTTATACGGCATATTGCTTAGAATAAAATAAAGAGTAGCTACACATAACAATGCTTATGTGAACTTCTACTAGCCAATTAAGCACAAATTAATTGACTATTGATGTCAGGACTCAGGGATGAAAAATAAACAATTTGGAAAAGTCAGATATAAAAACAGAAAGAAAAAAATTTGTTTCAAGGAACTAAGATCAAAACATATTGGGTGTTTGATTTAGTTTATTTTTAGTTTTTAAAAATTGGTGTACAAAATAGCTTTTAAAAACTGTTTTTTTTTTATAAATAGAATGATTTATTTACCACATTTCCAGCATAAACACAGAAAAATTAAAAAATAATTTTCCAAAACATTCCAAAATAATTTTTGAATTTTAGTTTTTAAAAACAAAAAAACATACATACTTTTTAA